>CM053583.1:277652529-277672063 GCA_028627135.1 Pseudochirops cupreus | reverse complement strand
GTCCAAGAACTTTTTCCTTCATAAGAAGTGAATGGCAAATAAATAAATAAATAATCTGTACAGATTTAAATAATTGGAAAGCAGCTTGACTGAAAAAGACACTTTTCTTTTTCACCACAAATGTCACCATCTGGACTTTTCTTTTTTTAATTTCTTTGGGACCTGACAAGTCACTGGGCTGATAAAATCACACCCAGTCAAAAATGACAGACACGTCTCGACAGGCAAGGCTGGGCAGTGTTCCAGGGTAGCCAGCTAGGACCCAGAAAGTGGTGGGAAGCATCACACCACCAATATGCAAAAGCCACTGAGGTGTGACCAACTAAAACACACACACGCACACGCACACACACACACACATTCCTACAAGTTATGTTGCAACTAGGCTATTATTTCATGATATGCCTATATAAAGAGAGGAGCTGAGAAGGTCAGTAGATGGGTTGTGTTAATATTAGCATGCTAATTGTTAACCAGAGTGCTTATATCACTGGTTGTCTTGATTTCTGAATTGAGTAAAACAATAAAGTGACCAGAAGAAGGAACATCTTTACTCCATTCTTTTAAATTAAACATCTCAATGCTATAGTGTAGCTGTGAATCCAGTTGCTAAACTCAGGGTTACAAAATGTGTATTTCAGCTTCAAAAGAATAAGACAAAGCTCCCTTTTTGCATTCATTCTTCCTACATCAGTGAAGCAATGAGCTATTCATAGAATCACTCCTCAGTGAGCATGATGCTTCATCTGTGGTCACTAGTGGGGTGTTTTTAAAAACAGAGGACATTTTGCCAGGAATTTTGGAAATTCTTCACCAGACCAGCACATATAGAAAACATGCCATTTTCTTGCATATTTCCACATGTCCTGCTTTATTTGAATATTATGGGAGGGAATTTAGTATTCCTCAGTGCCAAGCAACAAATGTCACTTAATCAAATTCTCTGCTAACTTGGTCAAGTTAACCTAACTATAGCCAGATTCTTGTCCGATTCTTGCGCACATGTTGGTTCCATAATGCATTGGAACTCCCTTGAACTTAAAAGACAGTAGAAAAATTTCCATTTAATGGAGCTACCTAACTAATATCACAGCACGGATAAGATCAAGTGGGGTCTATCCCTATAGGAATCAAGGAAGTAAGAATAACATAGTCTTGGGGGTCACGAAGTGTTTCTTTAGAGTATGCTATTCTAGTATTGGTCCTGGATTGATTTGATGGTAGCCTCATTGGGGTAAATGTGTTCAAGGAAAGATGAGAACAAAGATATATGGAGGTAAGAATAGCAGCAGCTGATTCCTTATATGTTTGTCTTCTTTTTCAGTCAACAGATATTTTAACATATCTGTTACATGCCAGACACTTTGCTAGTCAGAAAAACAAACCAGCTCCTGCACTCAAGAAGTTTGCCTTCATTCCAGCTATTCTGTCCCCATATGGAACTCTACAGGATCCTAGGAGCACTCCAAGATCATGCACTGTGCGGCCACATCACATTTTCTGCCTTTCTGCCACCACATTAGAATTTATATCTATAGCTTGTCAATTGCTGTTTTGGGAATAAAGCCTTTCCTTTTGTCTCAGATGAGATTAAGTCATTATGAAGGTCCGATTTTTCTAGCATGCCTTTAAAATACTTTACTATAGGTGGTAAGGTTATATTCAGGGGTGTGCTGAGAAATGTTTAACAACTAGATCTCTGAAAAAAATGTGCTCACAACACACTTACATTTAATCTGCATTATTCACATTTTCTCCATCATTTTCTTAAAGCTAAATAATCAGTGAAACTATAAATTAAGTCCTGATTTGTAGCCAATTCCTGGGGAATAAATGCTCACATTGAAAATTTAACAATGGACTCTTAGGAGCTAATGTTTTCGGCACACCCCTGGATATGAGATTACAAAACACTCTCTAAACACAGGTTGGGACTTACATAAAACTGGAGACTGAGGTAAACTTTGAAGAAACAGAACTAGCAAGAATGGGAAGATGGAAGAGGGGAACTAAAATGATGCCAAGAATTATTTTTTTTGCTTTGATTGGACAGTATGATTGCAGTGCCTGATTTTTTTTATTAATCTGGTGCATAATAAATTTTGTTCTAGCTCCTCATTTTTATACTATGTATGTCTTTGCATTTTAGGTGTGTTTCTCACAAGCAACAGATGGTGAGGTTTTTATTTCTTCATACAATTTGCCACTCTCTTCATCTTATTGGATCATTTATTCTATTCAAATTTCATCTTATGTAAGCTAGGTTTACATTTTCCTCCATTTGTTTCTATTATTTACTTTCTGAATTAAGATTTTTTTTGGTTCCTCTTCCTCTCTAAAGATAGTTTTTTGTCTCTTAGTTTTATTTCATCTACTTTAAGAAAACTCTCTTCCCACAGGTTCTCTTTTCTCACCCTTCAGATCTAATTTACCCATGTCACTCCTTTCCTTAATTCCCTAATTAAAATGCTTTAAACTTAATACCTTTTTTCTTTATTCATTTTTCCTTTAATTATCAAATATATTCCTTATTTTTCTCTCAACTTAGTGGTTAAGTAAAATTTTCCACTGCGGGCAACTAGGTGATTCAATGGATAGAGTGTTGGGCCTAGAATCAGGAAGACTCATCTTCTTGACTTCAGATTTGGTTTCAGACACTTATTAGCTATGTGATCCTGGGCAAGTCATTTGACCCTGTTTGCTTCTTGTTCCTCATCTGTAAAATAAACTGGAGAAGAAAATGGCAAGCTACTCCAGTATCTTTGCTAAGAAAACCCAAATAGAGTCCTGAAGAGTTGGACACTACTGAGCAACAATAAAAATTACCCTCCTCTTCTCCTTCAGCTTTTTTTCCTTTTGTTAATTTTTTTCATTTTCTTTACCTCTTTCTAAATATAATTTCTCTTCTATTCTCTTCATTAGTTCTCTTCCTTTTCTGTGCATTATAAACTTTTATTTTTTAATTTAGGATACTTATATGTATTGATTCTTCCTTTTGTCTATGTGTTCCTCATGGAATTAAAGTTTCTAAGGTATCTCTTTTGAGATCTCTTTTCTAGAGAGTTTCCAGGTCATTGCGTTGTAGATTTTGTCCTCTTCCCTCCCACCCCCTTTTCTCTGTTGTTACTTATTCTTAGAAGTATCGATTCCTACAGTAGATGAGCAATGGAAGACATTTTCTTGTGTTCCTGATTGTGTGATCTATTTTACCCCTCTGCCATATCCATAATCATTTTCTTTCCCATTTGTCACAAAATCTCTTCTTTGGGTCCATGCCCTTCCACCCTTCTACACTTCAGTTCCCTCCAAGAGCACTGATTTACATTCTTCTGAGGCAAGATGCTTTCTATGTAAGTACAACACTCAGAAAGAGTGTAGTCTCTCTAAATATCAAGTTCCTGCAAATTGTACCCCTTGTAAGATCCCTACATTGCTTTACAGAATCTCTCCTCCCCTGCTAAAAGAGAGTGTGTGTGTGTGTGTGTGTGTGTGTGTGTGTGTGTGTGTGTGTGTTCTATTTTTCTTAGTGGAACCCACTCCTACCTTTGAATTGAGATTTCCCCCTTTCTTTCTTCTGTTTCAATTAAAAAAAAACAACAACCATTGATTCATCTGTATGAATACTATGAAACACATGGTGTGTCAGATTTACTCCTTAGCCATTGCTTCTTCTAAAGGGCTGCTTTCATTTATCCTCCTGTGTACTTTTAGAAGTCTCTTAAATGGTTCCTCTGTCGTTCATTGCTGTTATTATTGTTTGTTAACCCCATAAGTGTTTTTCTCTTTCTAGTTTTTTTCCTCCTTTAATTCTGGGGTGACTTATTGTACTTTCTTCGGTAGCTCTCTTTATTTACTTTTCTTGGATTTTTGCAATCTAATGTGTCTACAAAGCAAACAATGTGTTAGCTTTTGGGGTATAAATTCTTTGAATAACTATTTTATTGAATGTTTTTTTCAACCACCACAATTTTCTTATATTATTTTTTACATCGTGGTGTTTAAGTTTACATAAAGTACATATATATGTGTGTACGCACACACATATCATGTTCTTCAGGAAGACCAAAAAAGTTGTCTCTATGAATCTTGTGTTTTACTTGCATGACAATCATGTTCTTTGTATGTGATTGCTTTTTGCTTCTCTTCTTCCAGATTTTCCTTTACTTCTGCTTATTTGCATTTGTTCTCTCTTTCGTTTCTTTGGTGAGGTTTGCCACTGGAGTTTAAAGCTTTTTCTACTTTGTTAATTATTTCTGCTCTATAGGATATAAATTCTGTTTTTACAATTGTTATTTTACTTTCAAACCATTCAAGAATGGTTCATGAAATGGTTCCATGCTCTTAAGAGTTCATGGGATCCTCTGACTCATCAGACATTAAATAAATTCCCTTTGTCTTATATTATGTATTCAGAAATGTTTGAACACTTTCACATGTCTCAGTGGTCAACTTCCCTTCTGTTTCAATATCTTTTCTGGTGATTTATCTGTTTGTGCTTAAGGTTTTTAATAGTTTTCCTTCTTCTAAATTACTTGAAAATTTTTGTCTTTTTTCCCTTAATAATTCCTTTCCTTTTGATGGCTAATCTCCTAGATGGTGGAACTCAAGGCTATTTTAGCCTACAGCCACATCGGATAATTGACTTTTTGCCACTTTTGGTCTATGCCCACAGTGACTTCTAAGAGGGTAGAACTGGCTTCAGCTGGATGCCTCTCCCCTTTCCTACAGTCCAGTACCCCACTTCTCAAACACATGCTGGCACATTGCCCTCATTCCCTCTGCTTTTTAGCTCACTGAGTGCTTCCATGGCGACATGATGCCACCCAGCAACTTCCACTTTCCTATACCTTTAGCTCTTTCACAGGGTAGCATGTGATTGGAGTAGAGTTAAATTCCGTGGCTTGTTACCAAATGAATGGTAGGATGAGGACAGGGGCAGAGGATGGTGACAGATGCTTCAACATAAGGAAGTTATTGAATGGATCTCATAACCTGAGCCCACGGGTAAAGGTGTGCCAACCTGACATAGTGTGAGGCTCGTATGGCAGGGGATACTGAGTGAGCAATTTAGACGTTAGAATTAGCTTCTGTGCTGTTAATTCATTAGATTGTTACTGCACTGTACTCCTTGATACCTGATCTGTGGAATCACTGAAATTATTTTACTTCTTGTATATGATTCTTTTTATGGGAAGTTTTGAAAATTTATAAGGATCAAAGAAAATGTCAAGTCCTCCCTCTTCTTGTTCTCATGACCAAGGGGTACAATGAGTAGCGGTCATCGGGTGGTCAGTGCAAGAAGTGGAGCATTTCTTAGAGCCCTCTTTCACCTGTGTATATTGACTTGCTGAATTGGTGCCTATTCCTGTCCCTCGAATGAAATCATGTATGTAAATTGTTGTCCCAACCTTAAAATGCTATATACATATTATTGGACACCTGAAGGAACCTCAAAGTCCATCTTACTTATCTCCTACCTCATAAAATACTGAACAAGTCATCATCCAATCTTCGTGTAAAAGACCTTTAGTTAGAAGAAAACCACTAGTTCTCCTGGTAGCCCATTCATTCTACTTTGGGATAACTTTTCATTGTTAGGAAATTAATTTTCCCTCTGTCAAGTCTAAATTTTCCAATTTTAAACTTGCATACACTTTATTATTATTTGCAGGCCCTTTGGAAAACCTGTGATCTCCTCATAGTTTCAAAATATTTTTCCTTTTAAGTCAGACTGAGTCTAGACCAAACAAATGGATAATCTCTACAGGCTGTCTAAACAAATAAAGTTTTTTTCCCTTGATTTTTAGCTTTTGTTGAATTAAAAAGAACAACAACACTTCTCTATTTATGGACCCATCCTTTCTGTCAAAATTTCTGGGTTCTCCTTTATTCTGTTGATCACTAGGATTCAGAATCATGCTCTGTCTTCAGGAAGATCAGGGATCCTTGTTTACCCATTAGCAATTGGCCCTGGGCAATTAGGGTAGCACATAAAATACATAAAGTCCTCAGAGAGGTCAAGCACAATAGATTTCAGATGCCCAGACTAATGCACTCACTACATACTGCATTGCCAAAGTGTAGTTTCATTTCCTGGGAGGAGAGACACAGAGTGTGCAGGAACAAGAATTAGACCCTGATTGGACTTCGATCTGAGAACAGCTTGCATGATTGCAGTTTCCACAGAGGCATCCATGAAGTCTCCTTAAATCAAGGAGGGGAATGGACTCTTTGGAAAGTGAGTTTCTGGTGATAACGATAAATAGTGCTGGGGGCACAGTCAGTTTACTAAAATTAAGTCAGGACCACTTATAATTCTGTGATATTGAGTCAATGCCATGAGCAGAGAAGAGCAACAGGATTCTGAAGACACCTTGATCATCACTCATTCCCCATTTGGACATCTCAAATAAGAATGTGAGGATGTCTGCTCTGCTCTCTCATAATACTGATCACTTTACACCTTTGATCCTCACTGTCATTTAATGAGGAATACTGGAGTGTCTTAAAAGGTTGAGGGCAATCTTTTTTTTTTAACTTAATAATATTTTATTTTTAAAATTTTTTCAATTACATGTAAAGATAGTTTTCAACATTCATTTTTGTAAAATTTTGAGTTCCAAATTTTTCTCCTTTTCTCCCTCCCCTCTCCAAGACAGCAAGCAATTTGATGTAGAGACAATCATGTTAAACATATTTCCACATTAGTCATGCTGTAAATGAAGAATCAGAATAAAGGGGAAAAGCCACAAGGAAGAAAAATAAAAGTGAAAATAGTATGTTTTGATCTGCATTCAGACTCTATAGTTCTTCCTCTGGATGTGGTTAGCATTTTCTATCATGAGTTTTTTAGAATTATGTTGGATCATTGTATTGGTGAGAAGAGCTAAGTGTATCACGGTTGGTCATCATGCAATGTGACTGTTACTGTGGACAATGTACCTCCTGGTTCTGCTCACCTCACTCAGCATTAGCTTGTATAAATCTTTCCAGGTTTTTTTTTAAATTCACCTGCTCATACTTATAGAACAGTAATATTCCATTATATTCATATACCATGACTTATTCAGTCATTCCCCAATTGATGAGCATACCTTCAATTTCCAATTCTTTGCCACCACAAAAAGAGCTGCTATAAATATTTTTGTACAATTAGGTTCTTTTCCCTTTTTTTTTTTTTGGAAGTCTTTGGGAAACAGATCTAGCAGTTGATATAGTTCCAAATTGCCCTCAAGAATAGTTGGATCACTTCACAATTCCACCAACAATGCATTAGTGTCCCAGTTTTCCCACATCCCCTCCAAAATCCAACATTGTTCTTTTCTGTCATATTAGCCAATCCTTTGGTATGAGCTGATATGAATTGTTTTGATTTACATTTCTCTTATCAATAGTGATTTAGAGCATTTTTATGTGACTGTAGGTAACTTTAATTTTTTTATCTGAAAACTTCCTATTCATATCCTTTGACCATTTATCAATTGGGGAATGACTTGCAGTCTTATAAATTTTATTCTCTTCTCTACGTATTTAAGAAATGAGCCCATTATCAGAAAAACTGACTGTAAAAAATTGTTTCCCAGCTTTCTGCTTTCTTTCTGAACTTTGTTGCATTGATTTTGTTTGTGTGCAAACTTTTCAGCTTAATGAAATCAAAATTATCCATTTTGCATTTCATAATATTCTCTATCTCTTGTTTGGTCATAAATTCTCCCCTTCTCCATAGATCTGACGGGTAAACCATTCCTTGTTCTCCTAAATTGCTTATGGTATCATCCTTTATGTCTAAAATTAGGTACCCATTTCACTCTTATCTTGGTATAGGGTATGAGATGTTTGTCTATGCCTAGTTTCTGCCACATTATTTTGCAGTATTTCCAATAGTTTTGTCAAATAAAGAGTTCTCTCAGAAACTGAAGTCTTTGAGTTTATGGCATAGTAGATTACTGTAGTCATTTACTACTATGTCTTCTCTACCTAATCTATTCCACTGATCTACCACTTTGTTTCTTAGTCAGTACCAAATAGTTTTAATGAGGGTGGCTAGGTGGTACAGTGAATACAACACCAGCCCTGGATTCAAGAGAACCTGAGTTCAAATTGGGCCTCAGACACTTAACACTTATTAGCTGCGTGACCTTGGGCAAGCCACTTAATCCCAATTGCCCTGCCTTCCTTCCTCCAAAAGAGCTAAAAATAACCAAACAAACAACCAAACAACAACAAATAGTTTTAATGATTGATACTTTATAATATAGTTTTAGATCTATATCTATATTTCCTGTTCTATTAATCTGGGCAATTTATATTTTTGTAAATATTCATCCAATTCATTTAGATCATCAGATATCTTGGCATATAGCTGAGCAAAATTACTCCTAATTATCATTTTAATTTCTTCTTCATTGGTGATGAATTGACCCTTTTCTTCTTTGATACTGGATATTTGGTTTTCTTTCTTTTTTTTCTTAAATCAAATTAACTAAAGGTTTATCTATTTTATTGCCCTTTTCCCATAAAACCGGCTCATAGTTTTATTTATTAGTTCAATAGTTTTCTTGCTTCCAATTTTATTTATTTATTTGTTTGTTTGTTCATTTGGCCATCCATCCATCCATCCATCCATCCATCCATCCATTCATTCATTCATTTATTTATTTATTTGATTTTTGGAGGGGGGAAGGCAGGGCAATTGGGGTTAAGTGATTCACCCGTGGTCACATGGCTAGTAAGTGTTAAGTGTCTGAGGCTGGATTTGAACTGATGTCCTCATGACTTCAGGGCCAGTACTCTATTCACTGCACCACCTAGCCATCCCATTCCAATTTTATTAATATCTGCTTTGGTTTTCAGAATTTCTAATTTAGTATTTAATTGGGGGTTTAAAATTTGTTCTTTTTCTAGCTTTTTTAATTGTTTGCCCAATTCATTGATCTCTTCTTTCTCTATTTTATTCATGTATGCATTTAGAGATAGAAGACTTTTCCTAAGATATGCTTTGACTGCATTCTGTAAGTTTTCGTATGTTGCCTTGTTTTTGTCCTTCTCTTTGATGAAATTATTGATTGTTTCTACAATTTGTTGTTTGATCCAGTCATTCTCTAGGATTAGATTATTTAGTTTCCAATTAATTTTAGCCTGTATTTTCATGGACCTTTATTACACATAATTTTTATTGCATAATGATCTGAAAAGCATGTGTTGAATATTTCTGCCTTTCTGCATTTGATTGTGAGGTTTTTATGCCTTAATACATGGTCAATTTTTTGTGTAGGTGCTATGTACCACTGAGAAAAAGGTATATTCCTTTCTATTCCCATTCAGTTTTTTCCTGAGGTCTATCATGTCTATCTTTTCTAAAATTCTATTCACCTTCTTAATTTCTTTCTTATTTATTTTGTGTTTAGACTTATCTAGTTCTGAGAGGGAGAGGTTGAGGTCACCCACTAGTATAGTTTTGCTATTTCATCCTGTAATTTGCTTAACTTCTTTAAGATTTTTGAATGCTACACCATTTGGTGCATGTATGTTTAGTATTGCTATTGCTTCATTATCTATGGTACCTTTTAGCAAGATGTAGTTTCCTTCCTTCTCTCTTTTAATTAGGTCTATTTTTGCTTTTACTTTGTCTGAGATCAGGGTTGCTACCCCTGCTTTTTTACTTCTACTGAAGCATAATTTATTCTACTCCAGCCTTTTTCCTTTACTGTGTGTATATCTCTCTGCTTCAAACGTGTTTGTTGTAAAGAACATATTGTAGGATTCTAGCTATTAATCCACTCTGTCTTCAGTTTCATTTTATGGGAGAGTTCATCACATTCACAGTTAAGATTACTAACCGTGTATTTCTCTTCTTGTTGTTTCCCCCTTGTTTATAATTTTCTCTCCTTTCACACTGTCCCTCCTCATGAGTGTTTTGCTTCTGACCACCACTTCTGTCAATCTGTTCTCTCTTCTGTCATCCCCCTTTCCCCATTTCCTTTACCTTTCTCCCTTTCCTTTCCTTCTTCCCTTTAGGGTAAGATAGATTTCTGTACTCAGTTGAGTACAGAGTGTTTATGTTATTCCATATTTGAGCCATATCTGATGAGAGTAAGGCTCAAACAATGTTCATCCATCTCTTCTTTTCCTCTACTATAATAGGTCTTTTGTGGCTCATGTGATGTAACTTACCTTATTCTTCCTCCCCCTTTTCTCTTCTTCCAGCACAAGCCTTTTTTTCACCCCTTAATCTTTTTATATCATCATGTCAAAGTCATCTTACACCCATACCCTCAGTCTATGTATGCTGCTACTAACTGCCTTAATAGAGATATAGTTCTCAAAAGTTATAAGTATCATCTTCCTTTGGAGGGATGTACATAGTTTAATCTTATTGAATAACATGTTTTCTTTTTCTGTTTACTTTTTTTTGTGGTTCTCTAGAGTCTTGTATTTGAAGATCAAATTTTCTGTTTAGCTCTGTTCTTTTCATCAGGAAAATTTGAAAGTCCCTGATTTTAGTAAATGACCATCTTTTCCCCTGAAAGATTATGCTCGATTTTTCTGAGTAGTTGAATTTTTATTGTAATTCAAACTTCTTTGCCTTCCAGTATATCATATTCCAAGCCCTCTTGTACTTTAAGGTAGAAGCTACCAAGTCCTGTGTAGTCCTGACTGTGCCTCCTTGATATTTTAATTGGTTCTTTCTGACTGCTTACAGTATTTTCTCCTTGATCTGATAATTCTGGAATTTGGCTACAATATTCCTTGGAGTTTTCCTTCTGAGATCTCTTTCAGGAGGATTCTTTCAATGACTATTTTACCCTCTGGTTCTAGGATATTGGGTCAGTTTTCCTTGATAATTTCTTGACAGATGCTGTCTAGGTTTTTTTTTTTTTAAATCAGATAGTCCAATAGTTCTTAAATTATCTCTCCTGGATCTATTTTCCAGGTCAGTTGTTTTTCCAATTAGGTATTTTACATTTTATTCTACTTTTTTCATTTTTCTGATTTTGTTTAACTTATTCTTGATGCCTCATAGAGTCATTGACTTCCACTTGCCCAATTCTAATTTTTACAGAATTATTTTCATAGTTAGCTTTTGTATTTCCTTTTCCATTTGGCCAATTTGACTTTAAAAGGTGTTATTTTCTTCAACAGATTTTTTTCCCTTTTGGCTAGTTCTATTTTTTAAGGAATTGTTTTCTTCAGTCAATTTTTGTGCTTCCTATTCCAAGCTATTGATTCATTTTTTTTCATAATACCCCTGCATAACTCTCTCGTTCCTTTTCCCAATTTTTCTTCTACCTCTCTTATTTGATTTTAAAATCCTTTTTGAACACTTCCAAGAGGACTTCTGGGTTTGAGATCAATTCGTATTCCCCTTTGAGACTTCACATGTAGGCATTATGACATTATTATCCTCTTCTGAATTTGTGTTTTGATCTTCCTTGTCACCACAGTAACTTTATATTGCTATGGCTCTTTTCAGTTTCTTACTCATTTTTAGCCTACTTTTACACTTTTAAAGTTGGGTTCTGCTCATGGGGTGCGGAGGGTACTGCCTCAATTTTCTTATGCTGAGGCCACGAGCTTGGTTGCTGGCTTTTTTTGGAGGTCTCAGGTGCTTGTGGCTTGCTGACTGTGCTAGGGTGGCCTAGTCCAGTTGCATCTGTTGTGCCAGGGTTCTGGGGCTTGCAATTTGCCTTCTGCAATGGGGGCTGGAGGACTTACAACTGGCCAACTGACTGAGGGCCCTCAGTTGTTGATCTGTACTGTAGCTAAAAGCCTCCTGCTGGCTTACCCAGACACTTTCTGTGCTTGGCTGCACTCTCCTTTTGCCCAAGTGAGAAAGACCTTCCTTGAAGTCCTTCTAAGTTATCTTAAGCTGGAAAATTGTTTCACTCTGTCTTTTTGTGCGTTCTGTCACTCCAAAAATCTGTTTAGAGGCTTGATTTAAACTGTTTCTGAGGGAAACTTTGCAGAACTTCTCAGGTTCTCTCCCCCATCTTGGCTTCCCCCACCACTTGAGTGTAGTCTTCAGGGTGGGAAGGATATGCAAGCGTGTGCTTGCGTGTGCATGTGTGTGTCCTCTTTTTTCTGGTCTGATTAATGCAGGAAAGACAAAAAAAAAAAAGGAAAGGGAAGGTAGTATTAAAACCACTACAAGGAATTATCAGATAAGGAGACAACAAGCTCTAACAGAAAGAACTCTGGATTTGTATTGGAATCCCAGTTTAGCTATTGTCAAATAGGGAGTAAAATGAGATGATGTCTAGAGTTCCTTCCACCTCTAAATTGTCATCAGTATAGCTAGGATTTATGTCACATTTTAAAGTCCATAAAGTCCTTTACATATATTATGTCATGTGACCCTCATCACAACCCTGTGAAGTAGGTGCTGTTATCACCCCCATTTTACAGATGGCAAAATTGAGGATGATAAATGTTAAATGACTTTAGGGTCACACAGCTAGTGTCTGAGGCAGGATTTGAACTGCCATCTTCCTGACTCTAGGGCAGCTTAATTTCCACTTTACTGACTAGCTCACTCGTAGTTGCATAGCTTAAGAATTATAAGTGTCACGCCATTGATGACTATGATGTAGATAACTTTCCTATGTTATTAAATCAGAGAAAATAATTATCTACATTTCAGTTTCCTTGGTTTTCTCTGGCTACATGTTGCCCTTCATATATATGTAGCTGGTTTGGGGAGAAGGGAAGGTATCAGGAGGAATGCATTGCTTCTTTTGCATCCCTTTCATATATATTTCAGTAAGAAGCCCTTAATAATTTGAATAAGCCCAGTTAGCGATGAAGAAAGACACATGAGAGACTCAGAGACAATTCAAAAGAGGAGTATCACAGATGGGATAGGAGTGATCCTCCCGATGGATGGGACAATTATAAGAGAAGACAGAATGTAATTTCTTATTTAGCTTCGGTTTTGTTTGCCAAGAGAATGCTCTTTGGAGTGACAAGGGCAGAACAAAAATGGCTAATAGAATTTTGAAACCCAAGGTAAATAATATTAAGCCAGTTGTCCTTGGCAAATTCAGATCACCAGATCCAAGAACACTTAGATCCAAAGGTATAACAGCAGAAACAACAATAGCAATTATCCTTTATATGGCATTTTTAGTTTTATAAAGCATGTTATAAATCAATTTACTTATTTTAGATGGTGGAGCTGGGGACTTGTTGAATACGTGGCCATCTGTAATTTGACCTGGCTAGTTGCATATTCATGTCAATTTCTACTGAGTTACCTAGGGCAAGAAACAGGAAGTAGAAATCCTCAGTCATTTTTTTTTCATTCTAATTGAAACATTTTCCTTGTAAGTGGAGAGAGAACAGGTGCATAACGAGCCTGTATGACGGTTCATGAGGTAGTATATATCGCCAAAGATATAATTAAACAGGAAGATCAATGAAAATTTTCTTTTTGGAATAATGCCAGTTTTGTACATCCTGGGACATAGCTCCATAGCTCTGTATCGTTATGCTTAGGTTTACTGTTATGCTTAGGTTTACCAATAGCCTGTAAACTCACATAGTTATATGAGGTGGTATCCTATGGTGATAAATTGAACAGCCACAGATCAGCATATCCCAGTAAGACTTATTTAACAGAATCCCTCTGTCTCTGTGTATAGTTAATGATCCAGGATTCCAAATGTCATCTTTCAGAAATGAAGGTTATGGTTCCATCTCATCTCCTCTTTTCATCTACTTATTGTTTTTATGCATAAAAAGCCAGGCATGACACACTAATACACTGTTGGTGGAGCTGTGAATTAATCTAGCTACTATAGGCAGCTATTGGAAATTGTGATTTAAAAAAGGAAAATTCACTACAATTTCCGTATCCTTAAAAAAAAAAACAAACCCCAGAGATCCCACTACTAAGTATATTCTAAGGAAGTTATCCAGAAACAAAAATCACACCTGTAAAAAAACATTCATTGTAGCTTTTTTTTCGTGACAACAAAGAATTGGAAACAAATTCAGAGCTCGCTGATTGGAGACTAGCTAAACAGATTGTGTCACATGAATGCAATGCAATAGGACTGTGTTATAAAAAAAAGACCAACAGGAAGAATGCAGAGAAACTTGGAAAGAATTATATGAACTGATGCAAACTGAATTGAGTATAACCAGTAAAATAATATGCTGAATAAACACAACAGTGTAAATAGGAAGAACAACAACAACAAAGTGAAACTGACTGGAATCTGTGAGCTCCAAATTCAGAGTACTTTACACCATCCCCCAATGCCTCTTATTTGCAGTGGATGAAATTTGATAAATCACTTAATTTTTCTCAATTGCAGTTTCCTGGTTTTTAAAATAGAAATGACAAACTTACCATGACCAAGTTTGGCCCTAGAATATTTGTGAGAAAATTTACTTCCTTGCCTTTATTTTAGAGGCATGGGACTATGAGTATGAAATATTGTAAAAACAAGCATTTATTAAGCACCTACTGTTTACTCAGAACTGTTTTAAGCTCTAGGGATACAAAAATGAAACAGTTTCTGCCCTTACATTCTTTTAAAGGAAACAGGTACTTGGAAAAATGTATGCAAAATAAATATAAGGAATTTTGGGGTAGGGTGCACTGTCAATCTGAGGAATCAGGAAAGGACTCATGTAAAAGGTTTTGGTCAAGCTGAGCTTTGGAGGAAAATAGAGAGTCTAAAAAGTGATGTGAGGAGGGGGTACATTCCAGGCAAAGGGGACATTGTATGCAAAGGCATAGAGATGAGAAATGTTGTGTGTGAAGAACAACAAAAAAGACAGTTTGGTAAGACCATAGAGTGAGGGAAGTAATATATAATCAGCCTGGAAAGATAGTTTGGAACAAAGGAGTTTAAATGCCAAATAGAGGGATCTGTATTTTACCCTAGCAGTAACTGGCAAAGTCAGACCCATGCTTTAGGAAAAATCACTTTGGTAACTTGCATGGATTCAAGATGGATTCAAGAAGGGAGGCAGGAAGACCAGTTAAGGGGTTATTGAAATAGGCCAGTAAGAGGTGTTAAGGGCTTGTGAAGAGAGAGAAGATAGATATAAGAGAAGTTGTGGAAGTAGAGGTATGAAGATTCAGCAACTAGGTGAATATATAAGACGAGAGATAAGGAAGATTCGCAAGTTGTAACCCTGAGTGACGTGAAGACTAATGGTGATTTAAAGGGCAATTGCAAAGGCTGAAAGAGGGATTGGTTTGGAAGGAAAGATAACAAGCTGCTTTGAATCTATTACACTTGAGATGCCTGTAAAACATCCAATTTGAAATGTCTAACAAACAGTGGATCAAAATAGGGTGATTGAGGATGGGAAGTGGCATCATGGTGTGGAAAACACACAAGACGCATCAGAAAACCTAGATTCATATACCAATTATGCCAATCACTGTCTGTGTGGTGCTGGGCAGGTCACTTCACCCCTGTTTACTTATTTATAAAATGGGGATGGGACAGCAGGACAGGGCTAGATGATATCAACAGACTATAGTAGTTTATGACTTATGAGTCTAATGGAGTGAGTCTCCTAGAGAGCAATATTATGACAGTCAAAGAGCCTACAGGGATGGTAATTATAACTAGGTAACATCCAAATAGAACTATATCTCATTTTATCTTCATAACCCTGTGTAGTAGGGAGTACAATTATTATTTGCCCCACTTTGTGTTTCAAGAAATGGAGGCCCAGAGAATTTGTGGTTTTCCTAAGTTCACACAACTAATAAGTGCCAGTCAATATTCAGACTCAGTCAGGTTTCTTGACTTACAGTCCAGCACTTTTCCCATAACACTGCTCCAGGCTTTCAGCAGAAGATCAATGAATACGGCATAAAACTTGTCTAGAAATAGGTCTTCTGATTTGTTCACTTCCTATATCTTGGGAAACCAAGAGATGTGCGAAGAAATACAGGAGGAAAACCCAGAACTTAGCTGAAATGTTTTGAATTATTTCTTGGGGATAGGTTTGCTTGGTTTTTTTCTCACCTCCCTAAAAGGGTCATATATTTCTTAAGATAAGATAAATTTGATGAAGCAATATTTAATATGGGGATAAACAAATAGGTGTCTGGAAGATCTGAATTCACATCTCATCAGAGTTCTGTGTAATAGATTATAGAACATAAAAATTGAAGCCTAGGAGGGAGGGACCTGAGAGGTAATCAAGCCCATCCTTCTCAAAAGAGGAGTCTCAGAGTTTAAACAAACTGCCCAAAATCACATAATAGCAGAATGGATTCTAGAATGTAGGTTTTCTGACTCCCAGGGCAGCATGAGAAAGGCCTCTGGTTTTACCTTCATTTTCTCTGAAGAAACAAAAGAATAGCAACAGTGGGTTGCTTCATTCTTTTTTTAAAAAAGAATTTTTAGGTAATAACAAGCCCAGAGAGTATCTTAGGCAAACTACCTAAGCCCCCTGGGCCTCAGTTTCCTTGCCTGTAAAATAAAGAGGTTGGGCCAGATGGCCTTTGGTGTCTCTTTCAGCTCCAGATTTATGATTCTCTATCTAAATAGAGTGAGGTAATGTGTCTTGTGACACAGAGCATGGACTAGTGGATAAAATGCTTGGTTTGGAATAGAAAGACCTAAATTCAAGCCTTTGATGCATTCCGGCTGTGTAGCCATGGGCAAGTCATGGAATCCCTCAGTGACTCAGGTCATTCTCTGAGACCAGATATTGTAGAAAAGTTGGTGATCAGCATCTGTGGAGGTAGTTTCCAGACCAAGAATTCATTAGAGGTAGAGTCGGGAAGCCGAGTTCAAATTCAGCCTCATACACTAGCTGTGTGACCCTGGGTAAGACGCTTCACCACTGCTTGCCTTACTGTTGGGGATAATGATAACACCAGCCTCCTAGAGTGGTTGTGAGGGTCAAATGAGATAATGTTTGTAAAGCACTTCGCACAGTGGTAGTTGCTTAATAAATGCTTGTTTCCTTCTTCTCTTCCTTTCCTGGAAGTAATCACAAGTTTTGATGCAAAAAGTAGCCTATGTTAGACAGGCCTTTATACCCATTGGAGCAATAGGCAGGGTGTCCTTTGTACATGAACACACTGACTCTGGGAACCTCCTCTTAGGATAGGCAGGCTACAATGCCAGAAAATAAAGAAAGGAGCCACTTAAGGAAGACTGAATTACAAGAGCTGAGGAAAGTGCTTATGATAGTCATATTGCACCAGGTGAGTTCATCATGATTAATGCCCTTACAATAAAATACCAAAGGAATTATGATGATGAGATCATTATAAAGGGTTCCAAAAAAATCAAGCTAATGGGTTGCTATGACATCATCCCTTACAGTCCCTTTTCTGGAATGTCTGTCTACGCCTTTAAAGATCAACTTATATTTTTTTTTCTTTTATGAAGATCTACTTTCATTCTGGGACATGAAACTCAGGACATATCAATCATATCAGAACGGAAAACTTCTGCTGTAAGGTAAACATATGGAAATAAGTGTGATCAAGTGAATGCTTCCTTTGTGAAGCCTTTTAGGACTATTTTAAGATACTTAGAATTATTATTATTTTTTTTTTTTGGTGATGATGGTGATGCTGAGGAAGAGGAGCTAAGTGACAAGCACAAGTTTGTTTCCCCAGAACCAGTTCCATTTCTCATTTGGTCAAGTTATGTGTCCTTTAGTTTTTGCAACATTAACAGAAGGAGCTATTTTTCCCCCTGTCTTTTGTATTCAGGGACACTGTCAAGACTAAAGAACTTTCATTTGTGAAGGGTCATGAGGTAGCAAAAGGTGCCACCTAAGTACAAAAGGATTATGATTACAGCATATTAAAATGCAAGGATAGAATATAATACATTATCTTAGATATTTCCAGAAGTTAATAACCCAATTTCCAGGAGTTAATAATAATCACACATTTCAAAAAGTAAGAATTTCTGATAATATGAAATATTATGCACATAGACCACACAAAATATGTGCCAGGCATCCTGGCGGTCTAGAAAGAAATCACGAAAACAAGAAAAGCTTGCTGATGTGTTCCACAGCATGCTATGAACTTGTATTTGATTTTGTTAACAATATTCTTGTCACTGACTATGGAATACATCAGCTGAAAGGTAGTTTATCTGTAGAAACAAGACAAGTTTAGGGAATAATAAATAGAATAAATGTAATATAGAAATGATGAAGAAGAAGATACTTTCATTCAACTACAAAATGATTATTTTATCCACCTACAAAATATTCCACAGAAAACTGAACATCAAAGAATAACAGCAGGACGGTGGCTCATTCCAGGACAGTTTGTATCTGAAGTCCACTTATTGAACTAGAAAAGATTGATTTTTCCACAACAATAATAATAGTAATTGTAATTATGAGTTTGAATACAGAGTATTCAGTGGAATGAAAGCCTCTGAAAAGTTTCCAAAGACGTGCTTATAGGAAACAAGAAGATCGACTCTATACTTAACATCTGCAGAACTCAGATATTCAGAGTTCATCAAAGCCTCAGGAGAATGGATTTCAGGACAAGTATTCACCATAGTATATCACATAAGTATACTATAGGTAGATACCTTAGTGCCACCGAAGTTTTCATTGTTTGTTGCTAGCTGACAGTGTAAAGCCTTATGTGTAGAACATATGGGAGTACGTGAAAAGCCAAGACAGCCTCAGACCCAAGAAACAGTAGAGTTTTGAGTAGGGAAAGTCAAAGGAAAATTGACCTTTTCAGATGGCTCAGGCATGCATGATTTGTGGAGTGTACGTCACATGTTGTGATGTATGCATACTGACCAAGTTACAACTAATAATTTTGGTGCCACGGGCAAATAGCATCAGTTGACCTAAGCAGTATGCCATGTGTCTTTACACTAACTTTATAATTCATGATGTGATAAATAATATGTAACAGGGGTTACAGCTATACCCCATCTTACATATTGTTGGTCCTGAACCTTGGACAAACCCCACCTGTAAGTTTTCTGAAGGTAGGTGTGCCCACCCAGCTTCAGCTGATTTCCAGAAGAACCAAGGGGTTGGTGTAGAAATGATATAAGGTGTGGACTGACAGGAACTTTTGAGAAGTAGTCGTTCAACATGGATGGGTAACAACGGTAACCAGAGCCCTGTCTCTCCATGCTTGGTCTGAATTAGAATCTAGTCCACTGCTCTTCTGGAGATGAACAGGAAGCAATGAACAACCCAAGCCCCCAAAAGCTCAGCTAATGGGCCGTCCTAGCAAGAAGCAGTCAGTGACACACCAAAATGAAAAAGCAAACAGTAGAATCGGAAGTCAGTTTCACTTCTCTTATTCTCCTAATGTTCTGTCCATTGACCCATATAATTGATAGACCACTGGGCTTAGAGTTAAGAGGACATGAGTTCAAATTTTGCCCCAGATACTAAATATCTGTGTGACTCTCAGGAAATCACAATTTCTCTGGGACTCAGTTTCTTCAATTGTAAAATGAGAGGGTGGATTTCATGCCTTCCAAGGTCCTTTCTAGATCTAGATCTATGTTCCTATCTCTCTTAGGTCCTTCAGGAGACTATAATT
>CM053583.1:277622965-277652029 GCA_028627135.1 Pseudochirops cupreus | reverse complement strand
AAGAACTCTTTTTTTGTGTTTGGGCCCATTTGTCATTTCTCATTGAAAGTGGATTGTTTTCATTTTATTTTAGTTCCATCATCTTCCTTTGAATATGAACCCGGATCTTCTCTATCCCTACAGTAACTTTCTATGGTTGGATTCTTTCTCCTTAGCTCACTCATTTTTATTTATTTAATTTTTGTTTTATTGTATTTTTAGCAGCTGTTAATGTAATCAAGTTTTAGTACCCAAGTATGGAGAATGATGCCCCAAGTCTCAGTTCCTTCTTATTGTTACTTTCTCAGGTCTGTCCTAAGGCCCAACCTTGGGCTCTCTTCTCCACTCCTAAGCCACAACTAGGGGCCCCAGCCAGGCTGTCCCACAAATGATCTTGCTCCCCTCAGTCCCTCCAGTCGTGACAAACTACAACTGTTCTTTCTGCCCAGTAACTGAAACCAGGAATTCTGCTTTCCGGCAAGTGCCCACAGCCAACAGATTCCCCACCCCTCACTACAACTCACCAGGTATATGCTAGCTCCTTCTCCCCAGGAAGCCACAACCCAGGACATGTCTGGTCAGCACAGCTGTGCTTTGTGTCCTTCAACAGTAGAAGGTCCTTCAATCTTTTCCTACTCAGCCATCAGACCCCTACACTGTCCATGAGATGAAAGATTCTAAGGCTAAGGCTGCTTCTCAACCCAGCTGCCCCCAGAGCTTTATGTTTGTTGATTCTGTAGACAGGGTTGGGAGGTGTTTTCACTTCACTCAGGTACAACCTCAGTCACTGAGATCAGTCTGGTCTTTCCTGGGGTCTTCTCAAATTGTCTTAGGAGGAAAACTGCTTTACCTTATGTTTATTTCTGCTGCTCTGAGGGCTATCTTTCTTGTGGAGGAAATTTGGAGAGCCAAGTTTTCTGACGTATTCTGCTATCTTCCCAGAATCCTCTCCTCAACCCCCTTATGCTATAGAAAACTAAAGCTGACTTGAACCTGGGTCCTTTGACCCCTGAGCTGGTTAGTGTTCATTTCCCTGTATCATGCTACAGTCTCTCCCCTCCATGTAAAACTGAGACAACCAGGCCACCCCCTCAGGCCTCCCCCAGAAGAGCCCAAGTCCACTCTCCATTGTCATCAAGAAGGCAAGTTTAGGCAATACAAAAGAAAATTGTTCAGGACTGGATACACAGTTCCCCCTAGGTTTTCTAGGCTAAAGTTTTCTTAGTCTTATTACATTTTAGACCAATTCAGATAAATTGTGCCAGTTTCATTCCATTTCTCCACAGACATTGTTTTCTTGGTAAAGTTGCTCTTCAGCGGTGCTGGGACAATTTCCTTTCTTAAACCACAGCTGGTGTATTTTTAACATACAAGTAGATCTAGAATTCTGTGCAGAGTTAGAAAATAGACCATACTAGTAATTCCTGTAAAATGGCAGAGATATTAGAAGTGGAAATCAAATGGAAATTAAAGTAATAACTAAATTCAATAGTTCTATTTCAAAGTTTTAAGATTACACTGCAGAGGGTTCCCCATACCATTTCATGACTTCTGATTACAGCCAGGGAACAGTGCTATAAGGGCAAATTTTGTATTTCCTCAGAGGGATATTTTGCATTTTCTTGCAGCTGTTTGCATTAACCTGTTGGGCTCCAGAGAGCCTCCCTTCCCCCTACCTGGAATTGAATGAGAATATGTTGGTTGCCAGCAGGGTTGGAATGGAAAGGAAGCTCCCAGCCCTGCAGAATCTAGAGATTTGGGGGCTGGATTGCAAAGTAAAAATGTGGCCATGTAAAACATACAGTGCAAATTGGACACAGATGTATAGAATGTGTGCATGTGCGTATGATAAACAACGATGTCTTGTGGCATCAAGTTTCACATCAATTTAAAGATTTCCAGGGCAATGAGAATGTCTTACCTTACCACAACAGGAAAAGAGGGCTAATATGGGACTTTTTGTTTTTCCAGCTAGCTGTTGTGTACCAGATAATATTCCCCACTCTGAGGCATAACTAGTGAAGGGATTTTTACTCAGGTCACTTGACAATACTTGCAGTTTTCAAGCACGATTCAGCACCTACTTTGTGATGATAATTAGTCCAAACCAGTAAGTGGGTTATCATAAGGTCATTTGACACAATACCCATCTCCCTCCTCAAATGAGGGCATGCTTCATCCTATTTACTTCAGGAACAGTCAGCAGCACTTGCTCTGGGCACGGAATTTCATAGTTATGGATCATTCCTTCCCCCCATTACCATAATAGATGGAACCATGGAAGCAACTGGAATATTTGTGCCTGATATACTCCAGTTATAGCCTAAGTTTAGAATGGGGGATCCAAACAACAGTAACAGCTAACATTTATGTTGCTTTTTACAATTTATAAAGTGCTTTGCCTTTATTATCGTGTTTGATTCTCACAACAATCCTATGAGATAGGTGCTATTATTATCCATATTTTAAAGATTGTGCCTTGCCTAGGGTCAGACAGCTAGTAAGGGGTTTGAGTCAATATTCAAACTCAGGTCTTCCTGACTTCAAGCCCAGAGATCTGTGCATCTTGCAACATTGCTGCCCCTAAATCGGTCAGAAAGAACTTTCTTTTTTCATTTCCATATAAATGGAGGACAGCAGCTTCCTACTATCTAGGATTTCCCTTGAAATGTATGGGGTGTATGGTTAACTTGTATATCTATTTTTTCAGAAGTTCTGAAAGGGTAAAGGGATATGGCAAGAAAAGAGTAGCCTACCTCTTAGGGACTCAGTATAGAAAGACGAATAGGGGACAGCTAACTGTTTATGATCAAGGACAGAAGCATTATTTGAAAGAAAGGACAAAGTGTAAATGTGTTCATAGTTGTGTATCATAGCAATGTAACATATGGATAACACATGTAACATATAACAGTCATAGTTTTATATATATATATATGTATATATATATATATACATAAACATATACACACATTCTTCACACCTACATCCACCCACACACCCACACCCACACCCACACCCACCCACCCACACACACACACACACACATATATATATGTATATAAAACCTATACATTTACATGTATATATATTAACACTTATAACATAGTAATAGCTGGCATTTATATAATCCTTTAATATTTTCAAAGTACTTTTAATATCTGTGATCCTCGCTACAATCCCGTGAAGTGGTAATATTCTTATACCTGTTTTATAGATGAGGAAACTGAAGCTGAGAAAGGGGAAGTGACTTTCCCAGGGGTCATACTGCTAGTGAGTATCTAAAGCAGGATTTGAACTCAGGTCTTTCTTACTCCAAGTATAGTGCTCTATATACTATGCCACCTATATATATATACATACAGCATGTTCCAAAAATCTTGGTTAAAGCTACTAAAGCTTACAACTACATAAAGACTTTGGGGATACCAAAAATATTTATATGCATATCTCTATTGATATCAATATATTCAAATATACAATTATATAGATATAGTTTCAATAAATATAATATATTAATATAAATTAATGTACAACTACATGCTATATAAATGTGTTAAATGTAACAAATACATATTGATATAAACCATTATTATAATACATTGCTAAATATATATTATGCATAAATGTATGTGGGGCAGTTAGGTGGCATAGTGGACGGGTGGCCTAGAATCAGGGAGACTCATCTACCTGAGTTCAAATCTGGCCTGAGAAACTTCCTAGCTATGTGACCCTGCGAAAGTCATTTAACCCTGTTTGCCAAACCCTATTTGGAGAAGAAAATGGCCAATCACCTCAGCATCTTTGCCAAGAAAACCTTCAACGGGATCACTGAGAGTTGAACATGACTGAAACATCTGAATGACAACAAAATAAATATGTTTATATGCACACCTATGTGCATGTATAAGTATGTTCTTGTGTATATACATACCTATGCACACAGGTACAGGGTGAATATATGTGTGTGTGTGAGTACATACACATATGTTTACTGTTTTAATAGGTCAAGAATTTGTGGTCTTGTCAATATTGGCATTGCTTCTGCAGGTGGAGATCACAACTACTTCATGCCTTTATGAACAATTTCATGAGTTCCAGTGGCCAAAAGAATTCATCACCTGGTGGCCAACTCTCTGAAAATGATTATCCTTGAACATAGCTAAGCTGGTCCTCAGATGACAAGCTCATTGTTTATTTCCGAGTCTTTATTTGAAGTCTTTTTAGTTTGATTGGCCCTGTTGGAGATTTCAGTCAGGGCAAGAAAGGCCTTTGAGTAACTAGATTTACTTGCACACCACAGAGAGATATTCATGAAGTCTATATAACAATAGATACGGATAATAACAACAATAATATTAATCATGACATCTACATAATAATTATCTCATTTGATCCTCACAATAACCCTGGGAGACAGGCGATATTATTATCCCCATTTCATATTTGAGGAAATCGATCGATCAATAAAAATTGACTAATCATCTACTATGTGCCAGGCACAGTCCAAAGCACTTCACAGATGTTATCTTGTTTGATCCTCACCACACTGGGAGATTGGTGTAGTTATTGTTGCCATTTTATAGTTAAGGAAACTGAAGCAGAGATTAAATGACTTGCTCAAAGTCACATCATTAGTGTCTGAGGCTGGATTTAAATTATCTTCTTAACTCCAGCCCCAGGGCCTTTAACCACTGAGTCACCAGCTGCCCCAGAGTTTGCTATTGTTGTTTGATTAATCATATCTGATTCACCATGATCCCACTTAGGGTTTTTTGGGGAAAGATACTGGAGTGGTTTGTGATTCCCTTCTCTAGCTCATTTTACAGATGAGGAAACTGAGGCAAATGGGGTTAAGTGAAAGCTAGAAAGTGTCTGAGGCCAAATTTGAACTCACATCCTCTTGATTCCAGGGCCAGCACTCTAACCACTGTGCTACCTAACTGCCCTATCCCAAAGTTACATCCAGGTAATAATAGTTTCCTTGGAAAAGTACGTAAAAACAAAAGAAACAAACTGTTGATGTAAAGGATTCTATACAAAAGTTACATGTAAGTTTATACCAACAGATTAATAAAATGATGCACTACAACAATTTCTAGATGATCACCTGGACTTCATATGTTTAACTAAAGTAATAAAAATTCTTCGGTCATCAATCACCAGTCCTTATCATGACCTCCAGTAGCTCAAAGACTGGAGCTGATTGAAGATTGTAGATCGTTACATTTTCTTCATTGTTGTCAATAATGAATTTATTGACATATTTAACTTTTTAAAATTTAAATTTTATGTCAGATTAGCAAATATTCATTTTCTCTCCTTCCCATTAGGAAAGCCTTGAGGATAAGGTGGCACTTGAGCTGAATTTGAAGGAAGAGAGGAATTTCATATGAGAAAGGTAAGGAGGGAGAGCATCTCAAGTGTGAGAGTCAGGAAACGGAATGCTGTGTACACACAATAGCAAGTGAATTGGTTTGGTTGAAATATAAAGTACATGAAGGAAGTAAAGTGTCTAGAAAGGTAGACTAGAGTCAGGTTATAAAAAGACACTGTCATCATCATAATCTTTGTCTTCATCATTGTCTTCATCATCTTCATCTCCTTCTCCTCTTCTTCTTCCTCCTTCTCCTCCTTTTCCTTATTCTCTTTTCTTCTTTCCCCTTTCCTCCTTCCCTACCCCTTCTCCTGTGTCTTCTCCTTTTCCTCTTGTAACAAATACGTACAATCAAGCAACACAAATTCCCACATTAGCTGTATGAGAGAGAGATAAAGAGATGTATGTTTATATCTAGATATATGTCTATACAAATACATACACACATACATATATGTATATCTCAATAGATAGGTATCCTAATTTGCATTCCGAATTTGTCACATCTCTGTCAGGAGGTCCTCTGGTCACTGAATTCATCAAAGTTCTTATGTATTTTAAAGTTTTTTGTACAAAATTGTTGTTATTGTATAACATGTTCTGGTTCTGCTCACTTTACTCTGCATCAGTTCATGCAAGTCTTCCCAGATTTCTTTGAGACTATCCCCTTCAACATCATTTCTTACCATACCATCATACTGTGAAGAGTTTTAAATGTCAAATGGGAGTTTGTATTTTATCCTAAAGGCAAAAGGCAACAACTGGAGCTTTCTGAACAAGGCAGTGACATGGTTAGATTTATGCTTTTGAAATACCACCTTGGCAATTGTAGAGAATATTGATTAGAGATAAATAGTGTATGGTCTCAGAGCTGAACAGAAGGAGATCAGATTGAGTTGCATTTGGGAAACTGAATAACATTTGCAATGATAGTAAATGCCTCACTGGCACCAAAGTCTTCTTTTAAAAAAAAAAAAGAACTAATATTCACTCAAGGATACTCTATGACTGTAAATCATGGAACGCCATGATATTTGGGGGGAAGTATTACAATTGTAGGTGACCCAAAAGGGTAACAAAAAGACAAACATTTTTCCCTTGTCTTTCCATTGTTAAGCACACATTAGGCATTTAATACATTTTTGTTGTTTAACTGGTACGCTGTATTACATTGAAATCTATGAAATAGAATAACTAGATGATGGTACATAGCATATTAGATCAAATGTTATTTGAGGATTTACAGAAAGATTTACCATACAGAGTGAGAGAGCATGGACAGGTTGTGATCCCCATGGTATCTATCCAATGCTGATGACATCACAGACGTATTGCAATATTGATATAGCATAGCCAATGAATGATTATCCCCATAAACACCAAAGCTTCCAACAGCTAATTCAATGGTGCTTAACAAAAATAACCCAAACATTTAAAAAGCTGTCCTCTAGACAGGGTACACACACAGTCTATAGAAATAATTATGAATGACTCCAAATTTGTCACTGCAGAAACTACTCATCATCGAGGCAAATCCTAGAATTCTTTGACACCCATTCTGACTGCATTGAAGGTATGTGGGTGGGTGAAAATTGGCACTGGTTTAATAAACCAGTGTTGTTTTTAAACGAAAATAAGTGATGAACATCCCATTGTGCAAGATATTTAATTATCAGCAAAGCCAATTTTTAATCTGAAAGGACTGTGATTTAAAAATTATAATTGAAGATGCCGAACAATAATAACTAAAATAAAACCAAACACTATATCAGCAGGAAAACAAATGAAGGCAGTTTAGGACATTATATTTAGCTGCTGCTGAGTGAACGATCCATGGATTTACATGTCAAATATGGCTTTTATTGAGTTTCATTCCCAACATAATTGTGGTTTGCAAAGCAGAGAGTATCTTTTGGTTAACTAAGTCAACAGAAGAGAAAATATAGACAAAGAGAAAGACCAGAACCAAGCTATGTTAGGAAAGACTGTTAAAGAACAGGTCAGGAGGGTATGTTAACTTTCTTCTACATTTCCACTTTACTGAACTTCTTGAGCTTAAAAAAATTTCCCCTATTGGCTACTCTAGAAACTATAGACAACCATTTTACAGACTAAATTTTAAATGAATCCCACATGTACCAATACAAGCTCTAAAAAACTGTTTGCATCTGTGATTTTATTTTCAGGATGCCAGTAGAAGAGATATATGCCCATCTGTAGCCTAGCTTTGTGGATGCTCATCTATAAGCCTCCATTATCACCAAATGGTATTTATTAGTATCCTATATGGTATTAGGCACTGTCCCTAAATGCATAAGAAATAATCAAGGGTCAGAACCCAAAGATTAGAGACAATTTTTCTCTCAAAACTTAGAGCTATGAGAGGCATAAAAAATTGAGACCATTTACCAAGAATTCCCTGTTCTCTACCCTTCATATCATATCACTCAAACATTTTTCTCTATTGTTTTTCTTCTCTCTGGCCTCAGATAAAGAAGTGGCCCTTCTCCTTGCCAAGATAAACTTCTCTACATTTACTTTTTTTAACATTTACTGTTTTGCCAAGAAAACCTCATGGATAGCTATGGTCCACGGATTCATGAAAAGTCAAACAAGACAGGATGCAAGAACAACATTCACCCTTGATCTTATACCCACCCAACTTCTCTAGCAAACTGCCCGCACCATTGCCCACCATTATCACCTCCTCTGTCCCTATCTCTCCTGGTTCCTTCACTACTTCCTACAAAGCCCATACTAAAACAACAGTAACAACTCACATGATGCAAATACAGCCATCTCTGCTAGCCTTTGTCCTATATCTCTCCTTCCCTTTGTACTCAAGTTCTCAAGAGAGTCATCTACAATTGCTGTCTCCCATTTCCTCTTCCTTTCTTTTAAATTCCTTGCAATGTGTCTTCTGATCTTATCATTCAACTGAAACTGAAACTGTCCTTTGTAAAGTCACCAATTATCCCTGAATTGCCAAATCTATCGACCCTTTCTCAATCTTGATTCTCTTTGACACTGATCACCTTCTCCTTTTGGTTACACCCTCCTCTCCAGTTTTTTGTAAAACTGCTCTCTCTTATCTGTCTGGATACTCCCCAATCTCTTTTGATAGAATTTCCTGTATGTCATACCCTCCAACCATGGGAGTTCTCCAAGACTTTGTCCTAGTTCCCTTCTCTCTCTCTCCCTGTTTTTTCTATACCATCTCTGGTGGTGATCTCATCAGCTCCCATGGGTTCAATTAATAATCTCTATGTAGATGATTCCTAGACCTCTATATCCAGCCCTAATCTCTCTGCTGAACTAGATTTTCACATCTCTAGCTTCCTCTTGGATATCTCAAACTGGATGTCCCATAGACATCTTAAACTCAACATGTCCACAACATTGCTTCACATATTATCTTTGTCTTCCATTCAATGCCCAGGATAATGCCTTGCATGTATAGGCATTTAACAAATATATTTTGGATTGGAATGGATTTATTTTAATACTACTAGGTGATCCGGAGGGCTGAAAAATGTTCCCTATCCCTCTGTTTCTCTGCCCTGTATAGTCGAATGGAGTCTGCTTCTCCCACACCCAATAGGACAGTTTTCTTGAGTCGTGCCCTAGGGTAAAAATTATGAGTTACATTTCTGCTCAGTTTCCACATTTGGAAAATGTAGATAATATTACCTGCATTACCCATCTCAGAGTGTCACTATGAGGAAAGTGCTTTGTAAGCCACAGCAGGCTATAGAAATGGGAGCAATTGCTATTTTTACATGACACTTTACTGAGCAATGTTAGCTGGATAACAGTGCTTAGATGACGTCTTTTCCCTCTTAGAGCTTGCCATATACCTAGACGGTGTCAATAACTAAGGCAAATTTTAATATTTTCCAAATACCTTACTCTTGGAAAAACGAACAAAATTGTTGCAAAATTTTACACCACACCAACTCTGAGTATGACACATTTAGACACAATAATGAGTGTATATAGTAATGCATATGTTACAGGTAAATAAGGTTTATGAAAAATGAAAACTAATTCATCATTAAAAGCACATAGAGTGCTCATAGATAGCAATATTTGCATGAGGCCGGTAGCAAAATAGAGAGAATACTGGGTTTGTACTCTCAAAGACCTACGTTCAAATCTCACCTCTGACAATTTAACAGCTATATAATCTTAGACAAGTCTTGACCCTTCTGAATCTCGGTTTCCTTATCTATAAAATGAAGGATTGAACTATATGGCCTCTTGGTTCCTTTTCAGCTCTGAATCTATGATCCTTTCTAATTTGATACCGATGTATGTAAATAAATATAGGAAATACAGATTTTGGAAGGGATAACTTTGTAGAAGAGCAAGGGGGAAGTTTGTGGGAGCAGTACAGCCTCAAATAGGGAGGAAATTGCTATAGATTGGGCCAGGAAAGAGAAGCCATAGCAGAAGGGAGTTCCTCCTTTCTTTTTTTTTCTTTTAGAGTCACTTCCCCCTCCCCCACGACTTAATAGTATTTTTTTTCCAATTACATGTAAAAATAGTTTTCAAATTCACTTTTATAAGATTTTGAGTTTCAAAATTTTCCCCTTCCCTCCCCTCCCCAAGACAGCAAGCAATCTGATATAGGTTATATATGTACAATCATATTAAACATATTTCTATGTTAGTCATGTTGTGAAAGAAGAATCAGAACAAAAGGGGAAAACCATGAGAAACAAAAGAAAGTGAAAATAGTGTGCTTTGATCTGTATTCAGACTGCGTAGTTCTTTCTAGGGATGTGGATAGCATTTTCTACCTTGTCTTGGATCATCATATTGCTGAGAAGAGCTAAGTCTATCATAGTTGGTCTTCACATAGTGTTACTATTATTATGTACAATGTTCTCCTGGTTCTGCTCACTTCACTCAGCATCAGTTCATGTATCTTTCCAGATTTTTTCAGAAATCCACCTGCTCATCATTTCTTATAGCACAATAGGATTCCATTACATTCATATACCACAACTAGTTCAGCCATTTCCCAACTGATGGGCATCCCCTCAATTTTCCAATTCCTTGCCACCACAAAAAGAACCACTACAAATATTTTTGTACATGCAGTTCCTTTCCCCTTTTTTAATGATTTCTTTGGGATACTGACCTAGCAGTGGTATTGCTGAATCAAAAAAATATGCACAGTTTTGTAGCCCTTTGGCTATACATAGTTTCGAATTACTCTCCAGAATGTTTGGGTCAGTCCACAACTACCAACAATGCAATAGTGTTCCATTTTCCCCACATCTTCTCCAACATTTATCATTTTCCTTTTCTGTCAGATAAGCCAATCTGATAGGTATGAGATGGTACCTCAGAGTTGTTTTAATTTGCATTTCTCTACTCAATGGTGATTTAATGCACTTTTTCACATGACTATAGATACCTTCAATTTCTTCATCTGAAAACTACCTATTCATACCCTTTGACCATTTATCAATTGGGGAATAACTTGTATTCTTATAAATTTGACCCAGGTTTCTATGTATTTTAAAAATGAGGCCTTTATCAGAGACCCTGGCTGTAAAAAATATTTCATAGCTTTCTGCTTCCTTCTAATATTGGTAGCATTGACTTTATTTGTGCAAAACCTTTTTAATTTAATGTAATTACAATTATGCATTTTGCATTTCATAATGTTCTCTATCTCTTGTTTGGAGTCCCTCTTTCCAGAGATAAATCTACTGGTCCAGCTGCCCATGACATGGCCCTCTCCAGGCTACCCATCTTTTGACCTGCTGCTTCTTGACTTTAGATTGAGCCTACTTTGGGATCACCAGGCTTTTCATCCCTTAGGATATGCAAGAACCTGTACTGATGTTCCCTTCTGTTCTTTCAATCTCTGTTCTACCCTTCCCTATAACTGGCTAGCCCGAAGTAACCAGTGTAGTGCAGTGAAAAGAGTCCAGGACAAAATACACAGTGACTAGGTTCTAATCCTGGTTCTATTCTTAGCTCACTGATCTTGACTCTGCTCTTGATTCCCTATATGACCCTTCCCAATTCCTGTATTCAACCCCTTGGGGCTTCAGTTCCCTCATCTGCAAAATGAGGTGATTGAGCAAAATAATCTAAGGGTCTCTCCAGGCCTAACTACAATAATTCTCCCTTAAGCAAGGAAAGCTTCTTAGAGGAAGTGGATTTTGAACTAGGCTATAAAAGATAGGAAAGACCCAAATTGACAATGTCTTTTCTAGAGCCAGGGTCATACTAGCAAATGCCTGAGTCAGGATTAAACTCAGGTCTTCCTGACTACAAAGTCAGTGCACTCTCCACTATACTACTAGCTCTCTGGTGGATAGGGTGTTGAGTCTGAAATAGGAAGATCCATCCACTTGAGTTCAAATCTGGCCTTAGACACTTACTAGCTGTATGACCCTAGGCAGGTCATTTAACTCATTTGCTTCAGTTTACCCATCTGTAAAATGATCTGGAGAAGGAAATGGCAAATCACTCCAGTGTCTTTGACAAGAAAACTCCAAATGGGGTTATGAAGAGTTGAACACAACTGAAAAATAATTGAATAGATATCATGTGTGTATGTATCTGTGTGGGTGATATTCTTGTCCCCCTTCCATGTTATAGATGAGAAAACTAAGGATGGAAGCAGTTTAGCAACTTGCCAAGCTGAAGATCATATCTATCTATATATATATATCTATATATCTATATATGATCTATATACATATAGATATATAGATATAGATATAGATATAGATATATACACGCATGAAGCTCATATATAATGTGCTTAGCATAGTACCAGGCACATGGTAGGCTATTTAAAAATGTTCATTCCCTTCCCCACTTTCTCCCTTCTTTCGCTCTCAGTGTTTAAAGCAGGATTTGAACTGTCTTCCTCAATCTAGAAGGCCATTTCTATATTCATACCACATGCTTGCCTATCTACCTCAAAAACCCAAAGCACCCAAATCTGATGTACTTTTCACCATGGCATCCTATAGATACAGTAATAGCTTTCAAAGCTCCAGTATAGGTTAGTTGAGGAATACCAAGGATAGAAATGAATTTGCCCCTCATTTCAGTGCCTCATTTCATTTCCTATTATCAAGACACATAATGGTGCACTTTTATGAATCTGGGATTAGGAAGTAGGTGTGCATATGTGATGTTCCTGCTGCTCATGACAACATCACATTCTGGTTCTGTCAAGCCAAGAATTAGACTGAAATCCCCGAGCACCACCCCAGCCAAGTCAGATACCACGATGGCTCTAGCCTCTGCTACTCACTCTCCTGCTCACACTATATCACAGGAATTATAGGCTCTTGATTTAATCTCCTTATTTTACAGAAAGTAAAGTCCCAATAAATTCAATGGCTTGCCTAAAAGAACCTATGTAGTTAAATAACAGAGCTAAGATTTATGCTGAGGCTTTCTGACTCCAAATTCCTTGGACTTGGAGCTCTTGGACTATTACCCAAATTGGATTCTAACAGCCCTCATTTTGATTGCAATACTGGTCAAAGAGAGGCAGACAGATGTAACTTCAGCTGGTATGAAACAAAGAGGATCTGAAAGGAAATTACAATCGTCAGGAGTCCTGGGTTCTAGTCCAAAAATCATGCTCAGACATACTACCTGTATGACCTTGGGAAAATCCACTAATTTCTCTGAGATTTTTTTTTTCACCTATATGTGGAGAGAGAATGGCAAAAGGATCTCTCAGGCCTCCTTCAACTCTAAAATCTGATTCTATTTTCCTTTAATTTCCCTAATTCTGTGTCCTTTATAGAGATTTGAGAATAAGGAATGGTGAAGAACACTTTGTGAGCCTTTGAAGGTAATATGTTTAAGGCCTTTAGCATCAATAATGATAATCGGCATTTATACAGTACCTTACTGTGTCTTACATACATGACTGTGTGTTTAACCCTCTGCACAAGAAAGGGTGCCTTCTGTTCATTCTTAGGCTTCTTCAAAAGCACTGTGAATCTGCATTCTTCTACTTTGTGCCCCAAATTCCAAACAGACTCAACTTTCACCAGTTTCTGAGACCACTTAAGTCTAGTATGACAGCTAAAATACGGAGATAGAGACTGGACTTGTAATTTCATTGATAGAGAGAAATCTTAAGTGAGAGAGCTACCAATCTATCAATTTAGGTTGGTATCTTCTCTAGAAGTTAGAGTCTTAGAGGGTCAGCTAGGGTACCAGGAAATTGTGACTTACCCATACTCACATAGTATTTTTTCAAGATGGAACCTGAACCCATGTTCTTTTCCGACTTTGTGACCAGCACTCAATCTACTTTCCATGCCTAATTTACCTGAAAGGAAAAAAAAAAAAAGAGAGAGGAAGGAAGGGAAATCACTCTCATATCCCATTGTTTACCTCCTGCAGATTATTGGATTGTTCAAGGCACCAGAGTTCAATTTCAAGAGAGATGTCATCCTGTGCACAGAATGATGCTCTGGGGCCTCAAAAAGGTTAATTCATCTCTCCAAATGTAAGCTGTTTACTCCTGGAGATGTTGCTAAAGGGTTTTAATACCACCAAACAAAAGATGAAAATTTAAATATTAATATTTTAAAACTGCATTTGCCATATGAGTTTGCTTTTAGTGGATTCCTCCAGAATTGCAGTCTAAACAAAAGAAAATGCTAATTACTATGTACATTATACATGAGAACACTATCTGTGCCGTCATAGGCTATCATTTAATGATTCAGCTGGTCACTGTGTACCAGACCTCCTAACAGAAAGACAATTCTGTTTTTACCAGGCTGTAATCTTGACACTCATTCAGTCACTTGGTCACTCAGTCACTCACTCATTCAGAAAACATATATTAAGTGCGCACTTGTGTGAATATAGTCCACATTGTCAGTGAAGCCTGGAGCATTTTGTGTAAGATTCTTCCAATTGGTGAAGAGAATGTTGATGTGACCCTGTGTGACTGCCTGAAGTGTAGAATTGGTGAGAGTGCTTTGGAGAGGAGAAATAGTCTTCTTCCTTCCTTGAGAGAGACATTCCTAGTTCTAGGGGAGAAAAAGAGACTTGTAAACATATAGGGGAAGCCTACTCCTCAACATGTCCTTGACTTCTAGCATGTCTTCCTGGAGAATTTGGGGCATTTCTCTTTGTAAAATGAGGGCTTCTCTCCTAGTTGAATGCAATGTCATCCCACTCTCATCTAAATAGCTAATTCAGTCTTGTAGATTTTCTGTCACATTCTAATCTGTAGAACTCCAGTTTCTATTTGCTATTTTCTTGAATGAATGGATTTATTTACTTTTCACTATTTTTATGGTCTTTTGTATAATCTATATTTGGTGCTAAAGGGCCAAACTGCCGAGTACAAGCCTAAGACTAAACTTCCCTTTTTTAAGGATAACAACCAGGGCAGCTAATGACTTTTGAACCTGAAAATTGTACTTCTAGACCAGCAAAACTTCAGGGTGGGGTACATAGAAACATCATTCTAGCTTGATAATTGTCTCTCAGAGGAGAACAGAGTGGTTCACCTCGTGGTTCCTTCTTCTCCCCTCAAGGCAATAAACATTCTCTTCTTGGGGAAAAGTGGCCAAGATTACAAAGACATCTATCAAACTCCACCCCCCACCATGAATGTTGTGTAGACAGACCATGTACATCATACATAACCTATACAGGTAGCACAGACCTGACACTTAAAATATGTCATTCTCTGTTAAGACCCTAGGAAATTCACTTTACCTATCCAAGCCTCAGCTTCTTCTGGGCTTGAGTTGCCCAAGATTAACCAACCAGTGACACAGAAATCCAATCTTGATTTTAGATCCATCTTGGGCTTGGCACTGAATGGAGAGACACCATTTAGATAAGACCTGGATCCTGGCCTGATGGAGTTTAAAATGTCTAGGGGGTTATGATACAAACATAGTGACTACAACAGTCGATATTTATTACATAAGTATATCACTGTGGAGAAAAACAAAGTTCTACGTGTAGGCAGAAGGAGGTAGGGTTAAATCACTTTAAAGTTTGAAATGATTTCTGCTTCTGGTTTCTCTGAGGTTTCTAGAGGCACCACACCTGAGAGTTCGTTTTCAACGTGACAAAGAAATGTGACTAAACCCAAGCTTTTGTAAAGCTCAAAAAGAAGAGGTCAGGTTGCTGCTGGAATCTTTGTGGATTAATCTTCACTGAGAAGAAACATTTAGACAATTTGGAAAGAGTGCAGTCTGCATAGTTATTCATACTCAGAGTGCAGACACTTAGGACAAGAGAAGTAGCAACACTTTCGGCTGGGCTTCCAAAACCAAGGCAAGTTGCTCAAATATTACTCAATTACTTTTTCAGACACACATATAACAAATAAATAAATAAATAAACATGGAGTTGTGGGTTGGACCAAACAGGCATTTTTTTTCTTTGTTAGAAAACATTAAAAATAGTGTTATGCCAAGTAATTATAATAATAATAACTTACATTTCTATAAAGCTTTAAATTTCTAGAAAATTATTGAAAACCTTTGTTTATTATCACTTTCATTCCTAAGGAGACTTCTCCATGTAGCCCTACATAATCTGTTTCTTGGAAAGGGGAGTGGATTTGGATTCAGAGGATTCAGAATTTAAATACCAGGTCTGCTACTAACCTTTGTGACTTTGGGTTAGTCATTTAACCTCTCCAGGCCTCAGTTTCCTCATCTGTACAATAAGGGTATTGAGCTAGATGTGACCTCAAAGGTCCTTTCCACTTTTAAGCCTATCGTCATTGTAACAAAGAATAAAAAGGGGAGATAGAAGCATTGCAGCAAAACTAAGCAAGGTATCAAATATATGCATTGTGTATATGTTATATATGTATGTCTGTGCATACATATATATACATGTATATATGTATATGTCTATGTACACATATATCCATATACACATACACACATTGTTCCACACTCATAGACTCCCTCTTTTGTACAGAAGGAAGAAAGATGTATTTTCTCCTTTCTTCTTCAGAACCAGGCTTAATAATTGTAATTACAAAATGGTTGGGTTTCCTCTTTTGTTATTGTTACTCTTTCAAGTTACATTATTATAGTCATAATATATAATATTTTCCTCTTTCTATTCATTTTACCTTGGATCAGTTCATTCAGGACACAGTAATATTTTATAACAGAGGCAAGATTACCAGCAAAATACCTCCCAAAGACTAGCTGCCTCTCTGCTTGTCCCTCAAAATGCTACTTGCTCTTAGGCCTGCATAGACAAATGTTTAATGTTCTGTGCTAAGTTATCTCACCAGAATGAAAGTACCATTTGTTCCTTTGGAATGCATACTGTGCATTTTAATTTGTACTGTTTATTAACAGCAATTTGTTTACCTACTTGTTGTACCTGCAACTCTAGTGGTACGTCAATGGAGGTCATCTTGGCCTTGGAGATGGCAGCATGTTGACAACCATCTTTGGGAAGATGCTGGATTGTTCCATCTTGGCTACAGAGAAGGCAGGAGGCAGAACTGGAATCAGAGAGCTAGGATTGGAGACCCCAAAGCTAGAAAATGTTTTGCTACCTGTGTAACTCCTCACCATAGCTCTGACCAAAATGATTACTACATGTGTTTGCCACGATTAGTTCCTAATTAGTGGGCATCTACTTTGTTTCCAATTCTTTGCTATTATAAGAAGTATAACAATAAATATTTGGAGGCATATGGGACTTCTTCAAGGCTGATTAAAAAATACTTTCTTGACAAAGGCACTCATTTCCTACTCTTATCAATGAGGAAACCCAGGATCAGGAGGCAAGCAAGCACCCTAGCATACCCAGGATGACCTACTAGCATTGGCTCTTTGATCTACTTTTCTAAAGGAAAAACAGCTTTAAAGGAGTCAATGATCTTACTTTAACAGACAGATAAGTACAGATAAGTAGAAAGAAGTGGGTATCCAAGAAAGAATCTAATAGACAGGAATCCAACTGTCAAAACAGAATAATACAACCACCTACACACACCACTGGACCAGGAGAGCACCGACATTTGAATAGTTGGGAACTCTTAACAAACAGCTACTCAGAGATTAAAAGGTCCTTCTCATGAGCAAGTCTCCAAAGTAAAATATCAACCTCCCAGTACATATAGTTTTCAACTAATAGGCTCAGAGCCAGAAGGCATCACAAACTGCCTGACAGTGCCTAATTACCTCAGTTACCAAAAGGTGTGAAATCCTCCCTGTAAGCAAGCCTCCCCTAAGCATGCTCCTCCTTAGGCAAGTTCCTCCCCCAGTGGACTCAGGATGAATCACAGCTATGATTGAAATACCTGCGTACCTTTAGTCCTGGGAACATGGCTCCTTTTTCAAGGTAAAAGGGGACACATGTGGTCACATAGGTCTATTAATAGACAGGGAAGATCTTCCTATTCCATTAGCATTGTAGCGAGGTGACTTGACCAAGGGCACATAAGCACTGGGAGAGTTGAGACTTAGATTCAAATCCTCTGACTCCCAGTCCCAGTGAAACCACTGGGCCTCTCTGGGGCAACAAAGGATAATCCTCTAGAGTCAGATTAAGATTTACAAAATGTTTTACATATATTAACTCATTAGGTATTCAGAACAAACCTGCAAAGTACAGAAATCATGCTAGAGCTACTGTCCTCACTTTACCAGTGAATTCACTAGGAAATCTAAACAGTTTAGAGCCACTGGGAACATTACAAGTCACCTAGATACACTCATTTTATAGGTGAGGAAACTGAGGACAAGAGGAATGGAGCAGTTAGTCCTGGCTTACAGAGCAGAGTCAGAATTTGAACTCAGGTCTTCTGACTTCAAATTCCAAGCCAACTTTTTTTTTTACACCTGACTGTGACTGAAGGTCATTCCACACTCCGACAATCAAGGAAAAACTGTATTCTCCTTGACTTTAAAATTAGCTAAAATGAAAATAAGAATTAGGTGAAGGTTAAAGATGAGGATAGTAGCTGATTCAGTAAGTACTTATTAAAGGAAATGATGATTTAATGAATGATATTGTATTGAGGGGGTCAAGAAAATTGAACTAGTAATCAGAAGACTTGGTTCCAGCTCTAGTTCAGTTACTAGATAGTGATGTGACCTTGAGCAAGTCACTTTACCTAGAAGGATCATAGACTTAGAACTGAAGGGAAGAGAAAGAGAAAGAGACAGAAAAAGAGACACAGAAATGGAGACAGAGAGACCGAGAGACAGAGACAAACAGAGAGATGGAGAGAGGAAGAAAGCAACAGAGAGATAGAGAAGACAGAGATGGAGATAGGCAAAGAGAGATAGCGAATATGTTAAGCCTACTCTGTGCCAGCAGTAGGATAACCTATAGAGATAAAATAAAAGCAATCAAGTCAGTCTCTGCCCTCAGGGAGCTTACAGTCGAATAGGGGAAGACAACACATAGAAGGGAAGGGTTAAGGAATGAGAGGGGAAGGTACATGGGGGAGCATGGTCTGGAGACCAAAGTAAGTGGTGGTATCATGGAGACTTAATTCTGGCAGAATAAGGAGAGTAGAGCTATACAGAGGAACTGCAAGGAGAGGCAGACCACCTAGTAAATATCCCTTCACTTTTCAGATAAGAGAATTGAAAACCAGGAGAGGATAAGTGAATAGTCCCAGGTCAAAGAGATAATAAATAAGTGAGCCAGACTTCAAACCCAGAGGCTTAGGATTCTAAATCCAGTATTCCTTCCACTATACTACAATACCTCCTAGACCTAGATAGATCCAACAGATCTATCTATACAACATAGCCCAGTTTCAAACCATAATCATCTAACTGCACTATGCTGGGCTTCAGTTTCTCCATCTGCAAAATGAATGTGTTGGACCAAAGGATCTCCTAGGTTTCCTCTAGTCCTGCCAATGTTTGTTTTAACTGATGGATGGTTCAATTTTTGTCCAGGTGGCGATTTTCTCAAGAACCACAAGATGGCATTGTCTACTACGGGACTGTCTTCAACTTTCAGCAAGAATCGACAGCCCAGAATGTAACTAAGAGTCTTGTCTCATTTTAGTTTCTGGAAAAACCTGTGTCCTGATAATAGAAGCATTGTTTACTTGTATGCACACATTCCTATAAATAGGGCTACTCATTTAAAGAAGAGTTAAGTTTGAAGGACATGATTTTGGGGTGGTCAGTGGAAGGCCTAAATACCGCCACATGGATGTGAGTCTAGAAAACATGGGCAAGAAAAGCTGGTGTCCCTGCACTACAAAGGAAAATGGGGTTTTTCCATTATCCAATTTACCACAGGTTGAGCAATATAGACAGCAATCCTGAATAACCAAGGGATCACAGATTTAGATCTAAAAGGGACCTCAGAGACCATCTAGTAAAACTTTTTCTTTTTAACAGAGGCCCAAGCAGGTAGTGACTTATCCAAAGAAAGATGTATGCAGATGTGCATATGTGTGAGTGTGTGTGTGTGTGTGTGTGTGTGTGTGTGTGTGTGTGTGTGTGTGTACTTAAGCTTGACATCACCAAAGCTGCCAAAAGTTTGACTCCATTTTGTGATGCTTTGGGAGGGATTGGGACCAAGGAGTCATTTATCATCCTTCCTGGTCTGGGTTTGAAAATTGTACTCATGCATTTGAAAATTGTATTTTCTGCATGATTTTTACTGATTATTGACCTTTCAATATCGCTCATGCAACTTGACTTATCACTGCAGAAATGTCTAGAGACCTAGGAAAGCAGGATTATCTGAAATTAAAAATATATGACTTTACTTAAAAAAAAAAACCACAATCACAATATGAAATGTCTCACAATGTACCTCTTCACTCTTCCTGTCACATCTGCCTACATCACAGGCGCCTGCCTTAGTTATCTCTAGTCCCTAGTCTGACCAGAATGCAGTCTTCCCCTTCATTTGCCAGTATCTTCAGCACCTAACAAAGTTCTTAACACATACCAGGTATTTAATAAATGTGTTGAATTGAATTAAATCAAATCAGATAAGGGTTTGGAGACAATAGTAAATCACTTAAAATGCTACTGACAGCAGAGCCAGGGTCATTTAAATATATCTGTATTTATTTCTTTCCTTCTCTCTCTGTCTCTCTGTCTCTGTCCCTCTCTCTGTCTCTGTCTCTCTGTCTCTGTCTCTGTTTCTCTCTCTCTCTCTCTCTCTCTCTCTCTCTCTCTCTCTCTCTCCCTCTCTCTCTCTATCTACTGGGGCAGTTAGGTGGCATCATAGTCTGGAGTCAGGAAGATTTCTCTTCCTGAGTTCAAATCTAGCTTCAGACACTCACTAGCTAGCTGTGTGACCCTGGATAAGTCACTTAATCCTGTTTGCCCCAGTTCCTCATTTATTAAAAAAAAGCTGGATAAGGAAATGGCAAACCACTCCAGCATCTTTGCCAAGAAAACTGCAAATGGAGTCAGAAAACATCAAACATAACTGAAAAATGATTGAACATCTATCGATGTATATACATATATGCAGACATTTATATGTATGCATATGCATATATATTTGGGGGACATGTGATTTCATCACTGTGGGGAAATCCTACCATGTAAATTCCTTCCATTGATGAAGATCAGCAACTCCTCTGCAATTTATAATCTTAGAGTTGCCTAGGGCATTGACAGGTTAAATGATTTGATCAGGATCAGGTAGCTGGTATATGGTAAAGACTTGACTTAAATTCAGAGAGCTCATCTTGTCTCCCAAACTGTCTATCTACTACATAAGTTCTCTCAAGATCAAATATAAACAGGGTCGACTAAACCAATTGTACACAAGGATCTCTACTGGCCTCATAATTACTAAAAAATCATATATTAATATAATTTATGTTCTATTCCATTTTTATTTGTTTTGTTTAATATTTCCAAATTACACCTTAATCTGGTTCAGGCTACACTTGGGAGTGTTGGGGAAAGTGGCCTGGTCATGTGTTTCACACCTCTATACCACATTTTTTGTACAAATATATTTTTAAATGCCAGAAAATCCCAAGTTCATGACTTTGTGATACGTCCATTTACAGGTTAAAATGAAGGCTGTAATCATCTTCCTTTGGAAAGCATGTGTATAATGGAACGGCTGAACTCTACCTACACTGAACAGATTCAATTAAGTAATACGTTTATCTCCTCTATTTCCACCCCTATCAATGTGGTGAATCACAGGGGCAATCTCCTGTTGAACAGCCACTGGGACAGCTGTGTTGGCCCAGTGCTGCCATATCAACTTGTCAATCAAATAAGTTCTTTTGTTAATATCTCACACATAAACTCCATCCTATAGGTGGTCTTCTCTAACAGAAGATAGAATTGTTGATCTAGAATGAGCAGGCACTTCAAAGGCCAGCTAGTCCAAATTCCTCATTTTGCAGATATGAAAAATGAAACAAGAAAAAGTAAGTGGTTTTGCCTCATGTCGCTGTATAGTGGAGAAAAGCACCAAATGGTGTCGTAATGTTCCAAATCATGCTTACTAGCTGTGTGACCTTGGGCAAGTAACTTGAAATCCCCAAAAAATCAGTTTCCTCATCAGAAAAATGAGAGATTAAAACAAGCTTCTAATGTCCTTTCTAGCTATAGACCTAATATCACAAGCAGCAGAGCCAAGTTCTTCCCACTACTGTTGATTAATTCTGGTTGTGTCTGACTCTTCATGACGTTACTTGGGTGTTTGGGTGTTTTTTTTGTTGTTTTTTTTTCTTTTTTGGCAAAGATACTACAGTGGCTTGCTACTTCCTTTTCCCGGCTCATTTTACAGATGAGGGCACTGAAGCAAACAGTTAAGTAACTTGCCCCGGGTTACACAGCTAGTAAGGGTCTGAGACCAGATTTGAACTTAGTTAGGTCTTCCTGACTTCAGGCTTACCACACTATCCACTGCACCATGTAACCAAGCTTTTTCTTTTTTTTCATCACAAAAGAACTTGCCTATTGATAATCAAAAATTTTAAAATGCCCATATTGGCCATGTCCAAAAATATGCTTCATTATGCATATTTATTCCATCACCACACTGTCAGAAAGTAGATAATATTTATCATTAATCTTCTATAATCATGGCTGATGAATTCTTTGACCAAAGTTCCTAAATTCTTTTTTTTAATTTTAATTTATTTATTTACTTTTAGTTTCCAACATTCAGTTCCACAATCCCTTGAGTTTCAAATTTTCTCCCTGTCCTTCTCCTCCCTCTCCCTCCTCTGCAGAATGCAATTAAATATAGGATCTATAAATACCTTCACATTAAACATTGGTCAAGTTATCAAGAAGGATTATGACCAAGGGAGTGAACAATGAGAAAGAAGAAACTAAACAAAACAAAACAAAAAAAAAGAGAGTAAGTCGTTTGCTACAATCTGCATTCAGACTCTTTCTCTGGATGTGTTTATCCCTTTCCATCATGAGCCTTTTGGAGTTGTCTTAAAACCTTGCATTGCTGAGAGGACTCCAGTCTATTAAAAGTTAGTTGTCACAGATATGATGTGTCTGTACTTGTGTACAATGTTCTCCTGGTTCTGCTCCCCTCACTCAGCATTAGTCTATTTAAGTCTCTCCTGATTATTATGAAGTCTGTCTGCAACTCATTTCTTTCTTTCTTTCTTTTTTTTTTTTTTTTTGCTTTTTGGAGGAGGGATGGCACGGCAATTGGGGTTAAGTGACTTGCCCAAGGTCATATGGCTAGTAAGTGTTAAGTGTGTGAGGTTGGATTTGAACTCAGGTCCTCCTGACTCCAGGGCCAGTGCTCTATTCACTGCACCACCTAGCTGCCCCAAGCTCCTCATTTCTTATAGCACAATAATATTCCATTGCATTCCAGAGTTCCTCAGTTCTGCTTCTCAGTATATATTTTGGACAAACACTACAAATGGATCATTAATTGATCCCTGAGTTGAATAGGAAAAGGGAAGTCTTCTGTATTGCCCTTAGGAATTAAATTTTTTTAATTAAGAAACATTTATTTTCTCTCCCACTCCCTTCCATAAACAAACAACCCTTGCAACAAACATTCATGGTCCAGAATAATAAATTCCCATATTAACCATACCCCAAAATATCCCATTCTGACTATTCTATCAACACACTAAAAGTTGATAACATTCGTCAACAATCTTTTGAAATCATGGTGGCTCATTGTTTTGAACAGAGTTAACGTTTGCCTCTCAGTATATACCTTAGACAGATACTACAAACAAATCATTAACTGATCCCTGAATTTAAAAGAAGGAAAATGTTCTGTATTGCCCTTGAGAATTAAATTTTGTGTGTATATATGTATGTAGGTATACATATATATGCATGTGTGTATATTTTCCAACTATGAAGCATTCAATTTCTCTCCCACACCACTCCCTCCCTGTCCCTGAAAATGCAAGCAAATCTTATATCAAACATTAATAGTCAAAAATAACAAATCTCCATATTGGATATGTGTCTGATTCTGCGTATTTAGTCTACCAACACTCTGTTAGGAAATGGATAACATTCATCATTGGTCTTCTGGAATTATGGTTTATCCTTGCTTTGAACAGAGCTCTTAATCTTTAAAAGCTGTTCATTTTTAGATGCTACCATTATAGTATATAGGTTTTGTTCTATTTATTTCATCCTGCTTTAATGCACACAAGCCTTCCCATGTTTTTCTGAAACCATTTCTTTCATCATTTCTTATAGTACATGCAGCGCTCTATTACATTCATATCACATAATTTGTTCAGCTATTCCTCAGCTGATGGATACTCAGTTTTCAGTTCTTTGTCACCACTAAAAGAGATGATACAAATATTTTGTACATATAAGTGCTTTTCCTCCTTTTATCTCTTTGAAATCTAGGAATAGTACTAGCATAGACAGGGTTTTATAACAAGTTAATAACTTTTGGGGGACAGTTCCAAGTTGCTTTTCTGAATTGCTGGACTAATTCATAGCTCCAGAAATAGTGCATAGATATGCCTGTTTCCCCACAGTCCTCCCAACATTTGTCAGTTTCCTTTACGTCAACTTTCTTAAAGGGGTGGGTATGAGGGGAGAAATATGAAAGTTGTCTTAATTTGAATTTATCTAATTATTAGTGATGTGGAGCATTTTCTTCTCCCATAGGACTTATAGGTAGTTTAGATTTATTTCCCAGAGGACTGTCTGTTCATAGCCTCTAATCATTTATTAATTGGGAAATGGCTGTTATTTTTATAAATTTGAATCAGTTTCTTATATATCTTAGAAATCAGATCAGAGAAAGTTGCTTCAAAGAAAGTTTCCCTTCTAGTCATAACTAAATTGAATTTTTTTGGTGAAAATAATATTTTAATTTTAGGTTATCAAAACTGACTATTATGTTTTGTGATCCTCCCTAGCCTATGTCTGATCATTAACTCTACTATTCTTAAGAAATTTTTAAGTTCTTTTATTGGCCTCAAGCTTGCTCCTGAAACAAAGACTCATCTCTTGACACCATGTCTATGAGTCATGGAATAATAAAGTCTCCAAAGAAGTGAAATTGAGATTGGCAACAGGGAGGCAAATGGTAGCAGTAAACCTTCAACAATACATTACAAACACGAAAGGTAGGAAAACAGGTATAAAGAGTGATATAATGGATAAAGTTCTGGACCTGAACTCAGAAAGACCTAGGGTCATAGCCCACCTCAGATATTTGTTAACCACGTGACCCTAGGCCAGTCTAACATTCTGACTAATTTTCCTCATTTGTAAAATGAGACAGTTGAGGGGTGGCTAGGTGGCGCAGTGAATAGAGCACCAGCCCTGGAGTCAGGAGGACCTTAGTTCAAATCCAGCCTCAGACACTTAACACTTACTAGCTGTGTGACCTTGGACAAGTCACTTAACCCCAACTGTGCCACCTTCCCCCTCCAAAAAGAAAAAAAAGAAAGAGATAGTTAGACTAGATGGGTATGTGGCTCAAAATCTATGATTCTACAAATAATAATCACTAATTACAACATAGTAATAAAAGAAAAAGTAACTGAATGGGCAGGGAGGTGGTGCTGTGGATAGAGCACCAGGCCTGGAGTCAGGAAGACCCAAGTTCAAATCGAGCCTCAAACACTTACCAACTCTGTGAACCTGGGCATGTTACTTAAGCCTGTTTACCTCTGTTTTCTCATCTGAAAATGAGCTGAAAATGGAAATGGCAGATCAGTCCAGTGTCTTTGCCAAGAAAACCCCAAATGGGGTCATGAAAAGTTGAAGAAACAACTGAACAACTCAATGCATTAGTGGAATGTCTATAACCAAAAAAAATCATTGACTTTAAACAGTTTCTGGATTGTATCACAAAATGTCTATAAAAAGCATGCAGTATATGCTATTCCCAGTGCAACCATAACATTCTCTACTTTATACCATTTTTTGTTGTTGTTGGGGGAAAGGGGGTTTGGCCTGGACCTTTCATTTCATAGGTGTAAGAAATTCCTACCATGAAAACTTTCTACAAAAGCAGTTTATCAATTTACCTGTAATTTACAGAGTTATTGGGGACATTAAAATGTGAAATGACTTGACCACAACCCTACAGCAAGTATATAACAGAGGTATAATGTAAATTAAGGCCTTCCTGACCCCAAGATAGGGCTCTATCATATCTATCATGCTACCATCCTCACACTGTACAATATAGCAAATGAATTCAAATAAATATTTATCTGTGTTGATGAGGTCTCTAAATGGTAAAGTGTGGGTGCTTGAAATTTATCTTCCTTTATCTCCGAGAAATGTGTCAGAGGAGGAATCAGTAACATAATTCATCCTGGATTTTGTCATAGTTCCTTGGAATGTTGTGTTGCTGTTGCTTTTTTAATCCTCTTCCTCTTAACAGGGACGTAACCCTGGGTGATGGACGGCTAGACCAGGGATCTCAAGTTCTAGGAGGTCCTACCAAGCTGGCAAGACTTCAAATATCATCATAGGTCCAGCTTGTATGCCAGTCACCCAAGGACCAGATAAGTAAGAAAGATTCATCACTAGAGGGCTGGCCACTAATTGGTGCATTTTTCATCCTCACTTCTAACCCTCCCTGCCCCACCCACTGTCAGCCACTCATGAAACCATTGCCCAAGATAAATGCAGAGGAGTTTCTTATGTGCTCAAATGTACATTTGTAAAAGATATAACTGGTGCCTCAGGTATCCACCACCTACAGATCATGGTAAGACAGACAGATCAGAGAATCTGATAAGTCAAGTACTAAAGTAATCATAGTTGGAACAGGTTGGTTTTTTTTCCTTCTTTCTCAAGGAAGACCAAAATGACATCATTACATTGAAGTCAAAGTGTAGTGTGTCCAACCATGGCTGATCAGACCAATAAGAGCTTAGAAGGCTCTACCAAGGTTGGGCCTAAAAAGTCCGCACAAACATTTGGAGTGGAGATGTCTAGATCTGTGCATCTCACATTTCTCTTAAGCCATTGCTATTCCGCTTCATTCATAGAGCACAGCACAATCTTTGACGCAGGCACGCCATGCTGGTCCTTTGCGAGGGCCTCCCATGTCATGCTATGGATTCCAAAGTTCTTCAGAGAGACATTGAGAGTGTTCTTGTATCGCCTCTGCTGTCTTCCATGTGAGTGCTTGCCTTGTGTGAATTCTCCATAAAACAGTTATTTAGGCAAACAGAAGGTTGACATTTGAACAACATGGCTGACCCATCAGGATTACACTCTCTGCAGTAGATTTTGAATGCTTGGCAGTTTAGTTTGAGAAGGGACATCAAAGTCTGGCACCTTTTCTGGACAGGCGATCTTCAGAATCTTCCTACAACAATTTGAATGGAAGCAATTCGTTTTTCTGGCATGTCTCTGATAGACTGTCCAGGTTTCACAGCATACAACAAATGAGGTCAGCCCAACAGCCCTGCAGACATTCAGTGTGGCAAACAGCTTTCTCTCCCACACTTTCTGTCAGCCTCCCAAACACTGATCTAGCTCTGGCTATGGCTGGGTCAACGTCCTCATCTATATGTACATCCCTGGAAGGTATATTGCCAAGGTAAGTGAACTTATATCCACAGCATTCAATATTTCTCTATTTGCTATAACCAATAATTAAGGTTAATCTATAGCAAGGATCATTAATCTTTTTTCATGTCATGGACTTCTTACACAGTCTGGTGAAATCTATGGACCCCATCTCACAATAATATTTTTCAGTGCATAAAATAAAACACATAGGATTATAAAGTATACCAATTCTATTGATATATAGTCTAAGTAGGAAGACTAGTCTGATCCAGTGTGATCTAGTGGTAAGCCTGACTCATAACTAAAGTAATTTTAAAAGAGCATAATTAATTTTAATGAGCATAAATTGTATTTCAAGATATCTGCAACAACTGTAATAGAATCTAAAAATATCTGTGATTTCTATCAGTCACAAAGCTACAAAGTGCTGCTAATAATGCTATGGTTTGTGGTCTACATGTAGAAATGAAGGAAATGTTAAATTTCAGTGAGAGGTCAGTAAAAATAAAGATGTCTTTTTTTTCTCATCCAAGTTCACAGACCCTCCTCCTTCTACTGTCTTACCCCCAAAAAGTATCAATTAAGAATTTCTGTTCCAAACAATATGTTGTACGGCTCATCTCTTGTCCTAGAGAGAGTAGCAGCATAATGTCGATCAGTCGGTCAGCAAGGATTTATTTATTAGGTGCTTTCTGTTACAGGAAAGTCAATGCGCTAAGCACTTGGGATACAAAGAAAGGTAAAAACAGTCCCTGATGCGGTGATGTTTGGACAGAGAGTATTTTCATCTCAAAGCATAGTCATTGCTGGTGTTTATTAACCTAGCAGAGGAACTCAAGAATGCAACTACAAAAAATGCTTTGTGACAGGATAGTAGCAGGAACTATCTGCTCCCTCCATGCCACCTGTAACTCCCATTAGCTTGAAAGACAGCTTTATGGAGAGATAGTGGCATAGCTTTTGTGGACCCTGCTTGCTGGCTTTTATACTTTCTGATCTCCTGCCCCTACTCACCATTAAACCTTTTGGATTTGCTTTATCAGGAAAATACAATTTAAAAAAAAGTATTGTATCCCTTTCCCCTTCCTCTCTCCTCCTCCCACCCCCTCCAGTGGCCTTGGGGCATTCAGAGAGCATGAAATGCAATTAACACCAATATTAAATCTACAGTTGTTGTTCATTATGAGGTTATTCAATGCCATTGTTACCTGACCTGGAGGCAGCTGTTGCCAGTGCACTGTAAATTACCGCCAAGATACTGAATGATTGTATACAATTGAAATAAATCTGCTTTCTCTGCCTGAACTCTGCAGAATCATCTCCTTCCCTTCCCCCTCCCCAAAGCTCACTTATATGATTATACAGTAATGGTCACACTACTCTCTTTTCTTCCTCCCCCCACCTCTCCCTCACCCCTTACAGTTCCTCTGTATTAGTTTTATTCCTTCAGCTTAGTATTTTTGGCCATTGATGGCAGTGACATAGTAAAGAGGCTAAGCTGAGCTGAAATAGATCAGATCTGTTACACTCCTAATTTGTATGACTCCTTTACTGAATCGCCTGCTTGAAAACCCCTGGCAACATTTCAAGCCCAGTCTCTGGCAAAGATTCTTTTTCTTTCTTTCTTTCTCTCTTTTTCTTTCTTTCTTTCTTTCTCTCTCTCTCTTTCTCTTTCTCTCTCTCTTTCTCCCTTCCTTCCTTTCCTTTCTTTCTATATCTCTCTTTCTTTTCTTTCTT
>CM053583.1:277603051-277622465 GCA_028627135.1 Pseudochirops cupreus | reverse complement strand
TTATTATTATTATTATTATTATTAACTACATCCAACTGGGACTTAAGATACACAGGCACTGTGGTAGGGAGATCCATCCTGCCCTACCGGGAACTCAGAGGGATAATGGGGGAGGACATAGGAGAGAATAGATTGGGGGGAGGGGTTATACAATGGGATGGCTGTTTTGGGGTGGTGGGTAGGGGAAAGATGGGGAGAAAATTTGTAACTCAAAATCTCATGGAAAATGAATGATGTAAACTAAAATAAATAAAAGTTTAAAGTATCCAAAAAAAGAAAAAGAAAGAAAAAAACAAACTGCCGTATGTGAATGTAATGGAATATTATTGTTCTATAAGAAATGACAAGCAGGATGATTTCAGAAAAACTGGAAAGACTTACATGAACTGATGCATATTGAAGTGAACAGAACCAGGAGAATGTTGTACACAGTAACAGCAATATTGTTCAGTGAAGAACTATGAATAACTCAGCTATTCTCAGCTATACAATGATCCATAACAATCCCAACAGGCTAACAATGAAGCATAGTATTTGTCTCCAGAGAAATTATACTGTTTAAATACAAATTTCAGCATGATATTTTTCACTTTCTTTCATTTTTTTCTTTTATTCAAGTCCTTTTGTACAAAACGACTAATATAGAAATGTTTTATATAATTGCATGTGTATAACCTATATCTGTTGCTTACTGTCTCAGGGAGAGGATGGGGAGAGAGGGAGGAAAGAATAGAATTTAGAACTCAAAACTTTAAATAATTTTTTTTTAATGTGAAGGTGTTAGAATGGATCATCAAGGTTCAGTATAGAAAGCATAGGGCATAACCACCTAAAAACATAAACTTAGGTAAATTAGTCATAGAAGGAAGAGAAGGCACTCAAAGTAAGATTGTATATAGAGGATGATCTGACTGCAGACACAATCTGCAGATGGGGGCGGGGGGGTGGGGGTGGGAAGGAACACAAAAATCAGACTACCCTCTGGAGTAGTATTGCTGGCTAATCCCCCCAGAAGGCAATGGTTCTCACCTCCAGAGAGCTCCGTGGGCAAAGTCAGACTCTAGGAGAAGGATGCCACAATGATAGGATCCTGATAGGCAGGGAACTGTGGATCATTATACCACAAGGCCCTGAGTAGTAATTGATTACAAAAGGAGAGATGGTGAAGTATGTCCCTTACCCCATTTATCAGAAACGTAGGCAAAGCTCTATTTGTTTCATATAATTAAAGTGTTAAAAACCATAAGATAGGGAAGGAAAGAATTCATGACCAAACAAGTAGAGAGCATTACAAAATGTAAAATAGATCATTTTAATTTTATTAAATTAAAAAACCTTTGTACAAATAAAACCAATGCAAACAAGATTAGAAGGAAAGTATAAAGCTGGGACACAATCTTTATAGCAAGCATCTCTGATATAGAGATATATAGATAACTGAGTCAAAATTATAACAAGCCATTCCCCAATTGATAAATGGTCAAAGGATATGAATAAGCTGTTTTCAGATGAAGAACTCAAAGCTATCTATAGACATATGAAGAAGTACTATAAATCACTTTTGATTAGAGAAATTCAAATTTAAACTGTCTCACACCTGTCAGATTGGTTAATATGACAAACAAGGAAAATGATAAATATTGGGTAGGATATGGTAAAATTGAGACTTATGCATTGTTGGTGGAATTCTGAACTGATATAATCATTCTGGAGAGTAATTTGGGAACTATACTCAAAGGGCTACCAAACTGTGCATACCCTTTGATCCAGCAATACCACTACTAGGTCTTCATCCCAAAGACAACAAAAAAAAAGAAAAAAGGACCTACATGTGCAAAAATATTTATAGCAACCCTTTTCATGGTAGCAAAATATTGGAAACTAAGGAGATGCCCATCAATTGGAGAATGGTTGAACAAGCTATGGTATATGAATATAATGGAATACTATTGTGCAATAAGAAATGAACAGTCAGATTTCAGAAAATCCTGGAAAGACTTTAACAAACTCATGCAAAGTGAAATGAGCAGAACCAGGGTGATGGGAGTTTAAATCCTTCCTCATATGCTTAATAGCTGTATGACCCTAGACAAGTCACTTTAACCTCTGTTTGCCTTGATTTCCTCATCTATAAGATGGGAATAAAAATAACACTTACTTCCCAGGTTGTTGTGAAGTTCAGATGAGGTAATATTTGTAAAATTCTTAGCACTGTGCCTGGCATATAAGTGCTATATAAATGTTAGTTATTATAATAATAAGAAGAAGAATTTTATACATACTATGTAGAATTATATATGAATATATGAATACAATGTAGAACTATAATAATGATTACAGTTCTACAGAATTGTATCAACTGTATGTCAAACTCACACACACACACACACACACACAACCCTACCCCAACCTAGCTTTCCGAGTTGGTTAAAATGTGATTGGGAAACATTTAACAAAATATGCAAAAATACAACATAACATAGGTAATGTTAATTTGTGGTTTTCTATGTCAATGTGTAGCCACAGAAATCCATTTCTATTTGAGTTTGACAACACTTGGCACTGAGCACTGAGAAATTAACTAACTTACCCAAAGTGGGCTCTCAAAATATCCAATCTGCAAGAAAAACTACTGAGGCAGAGCTCTGAGCCAATAATCATTTATTAAAGGGACCTGACCCCCTTTAATGAAGAGGCCCTCATTTCTAGGGCCTCAGATCTATCGTGCTTGATACCCAGATGATAAAGAAGAGGCAAAGTAAAATATTGAGTCTCATTGGTTGATAGACCTTGATCTTGACCCTCCAAGAGGTTCAGCATAAAATAAGAATCCCATTGGCTGATAGTATTGACTTTCTAGGAGGGCCTATGTGAGGTGATGGTCATGATGTCAAAGCATCCCACATGGGCCAATAGTTCAATAGACAAGCAAGTCACAGGCCAGCTAACAGGGTCACTTGCTGGACAAGTGTTCATGGCCATCTCCCCATGTTGGTCAATAAAAGGATGATGAAGGGTGAAGGGGTAACAAAAAGGCTGGGGGAGTTTCCCAATCAAGTCATCTCTACCACACTGGGCTTGGTCCACTACTCACAAAGAAGAAAGGGTAAAGTTCCTCTAGTTAGCTTCCTTTTGATTAAGCAAGTGAACTTTATAACAAAGAAGTGGACTTATAATCTTAGAGTTTAAAGTTTTGGGGCCTTATATAAGAAAGAATCTATCTAACTTTATCTAGATATCTCTCTATCTGTGATATGTAAAATATGAACTGATGTTAGTTGACTGACTAAATGTGTGTTGCTAAATGTATATGGATAAATATAATAGAAATTACCACTACTCCTATGTAATCATAGTAAACTGATTAACAGTGATTGGAATAAAATATAATTAATCATTCCTCCCACTAGGGTCACATAACTAGTAGGTGCTAGATGCAGAACTTGAACCCAGGTCTTTTTGGCCCCCAAACTGGCCCATTATACAGTATTCCACATTTCTTCTACAATAGAGCATGAAGTAGGTACTTCATAAATGCTTGTTTATTTGATTAACTTAAGGAAAAGAATGATCAACCTTCCCCTAGGATACCTTGATATCTCGAGACATAAAGACCTCATTTAGTAACATCAAAAGCAGGGATGGATGAGAAAAGAGGTTAATTATGGTGATGGTCATGTATCCTGAAAAATGAGAGCCAGTGCATTTATGATTCAACTTTCTAAAACAAGACTTGGGTACTTCAGGGTGAAAGTACTCTAGGCTTCACTTTTATAGCTAATTGTTTTGACCTTCTCCCCCGCCCTTCTAACTTCAAAGAGAGCTTTTGTTTATGCCTAAATTGTTAGTATTTATTCACTTGGGCAATAAAGTCAAACTTATGGCAGGCACCTCTGACAGAGGTTGGATCAGGGTCCTCTTTGCCCATCTTTCATCTCCATGGAATGGAGGGTAGAAACAAGTGGCATATTTTTGCGGCCTGTGGAAATGACTGATGAAGTTGCCATCTTGACTCTCATAAGAATACCATCAATGTTCCATGGAATTTTCAAAATTATTATCTTCAAAATTATTATCTTTCAAAATTATTATCTACTTTATCTGTGTGTATGTGTGTGTGTATACACACACACACACACACACACACAGAGCAACAAGTCAAGGTTTAAAATATCTGTTTAAGACGACCCTGAGGTTTATGAGGTATCCAAAGATATCCATTTGGGAAAACATTAAAGAAGGTTAAGGCAGCAGAATCAGGATCAAATGAGATAACGTCTGTAAAAAGCACTTTGCCAGCCTGAAAGGGCTATATAAATGTCAGCTTTAGTTACTATTTTGTCAAGAGGGCAGCAGTGGCAGTAATTACCAAGTATGGCCACTATGTCAACACCCCTGAAACATTCCTCTTTCACATAGATTTTATCATCATCATTATTATTATTATTTTAAATTTTACAGTCATGCTCTTAACAACGGTCACCCATGCATTCTAGTAAGTAATGAAAGATTTAAACTTAACAATAAGTTGCATTAAGAAATTCTTTTTTAAGTCTGTTCTTCAGAATTTAGAACTTTGTTGTGTGTGAATGTGTGTTTTAACCCAATATTATAGACAATAATTAACTTCCTAAACCAGCTATTTAACCCATGATGATAACAAGCACCTAGGAGTCATAGTGGATAGAGCTCTGGGCCTGGAATCAGGAAGACATGAGTTCAAATTTGGTCTCAGACAATTGTGTGACCCTGGGCAAGTCACTTAACCTTGTTTATCTCGGTTTCCACACCTGTCAAATGGGCTGGGGAAGGAAATGGCAAACCGCTCCAGTATCTTTGCCAAGAAAACCCCAAGTGGGGTCATGGAGTTGGACATGACTAATTGACTAAACAACAAAAAGTCTATTCTTTAGAATTTAGTTGTGCGTGTGTGTGTGTGTGTGTGTGTGTGTGTTCTTAATGATACTATAAACAGTATTTAATTTCCTAAGTCAGCTATTCAACTCATAATGATAACATTCAAAGATCTAAAGTATACCTCATATATCATCTAGTCCAACCACCTGCACTAATTTTACAGATAAAGAAACTGAGGTATAGGCAAATTAAAGTACATGCCCAAGGACATGCATGAAGTAAATAACAGAGTCCGGGTTTGAATCCGGGTTCTCTGACTCTACATCTATCAGGCTTCCTACCATATCACAAGGCCTCCTGGAAGCAGAGGGGTTTGCTGGGTCCAAGTCTTCTGTGGCAGCTAGGTGGTCCAGTGAATAGAGCACCAGGCCTGGAGTCAGACAGACTCATCTTCCTGAGTTCAAATCTGGCCCTAGACACTTACTAGTTGTGTGACCTGCTGAAGTCACTTATTCCTGTTTGCCTCAGTTTCCTCATCTGTCTAGTGAGTTGGAGAAGGAAATGGTGAACCACTCCACTATCTTTGCCAAGTAATGAAGAGTTGGACATGACTGAACAACAACAAGAAAGGGCTTCTGCATTCCAAGCATCTCCATCATTAGTGCCTCAATTGGATTCTTCTCTGTTCCTGTTAACCCTCAGTAGTAAAATGAATAATATTGTTTCATATAAAGAACATTTAGAAAGTGGCTACCAAGGTTATAAGGGCTGAAATGAGGTATTTACATTTTTTTTTCAGGAAAACACATATGTCTATGTAAGGCCTGAAGTCTTTCAAATTAATTCAAGAAACTTTTATTAATAAAAGATCATTCAATGAGATTAGAGGACATTGGAACTAATGGACAGGAAACAAAGTGAAAAACACAGGATTAGGTATGGTTTGTAAATAAGGACATCTAGTCCAACCCCTTTTATTTTATAGCTGAAGAAACTCAGCTCCAGAGACATTATATCACTTATTCAAACTTACATTGATGGCTAAGCTGGTATCTGAACCCAGGTCTCATGACTCCAAACCAGAGACCTTTCTAATGCTTCATGCTTCCCCTTTCCCCGTTTATTAACAAATCTTCACCGAGTTTTAATTTAATTGCACTCTGTGCAACATCTGTATAGCAAATGTCCTTTTAAAAAAAGTTACAGATAAAATACAGTTTCTAATGAGTGAAAAGCATTTCCTGGTTCAGGCAACTTTTAATATCATGGTAAATTTTATGACTCTAATTTAATTTTAACCATCTGAATACTGGGGGAGGATGGAATATATCTCACTTCTGCCAAAGTTACATCCTGACATTCTACTAATCTTAGCTGAGAACAGCATCCTGGGAGTTTCAAAGCAGGGTCAATAACAGAGAAAGATCCATTCTTCTCAGGCTTTAGAGATAATGAAGATTCCATGTCTTCACAGGGGTTCAGAGCCTTTTACTGATTGAATTACCCTCCTGACTTTGCTATCTTGGCAATGTAAGCACTGATTTGCACCATACTTAACGTTGAAAATTGAATCTTAGTCATCACCTTTTGTCCTGAACTGCACCACAATATTTCCCAAAGATCTGTGATTTTATATGTACAGATGCATCCTCTACCAATGCATATCTCATACCTTTGGGACATAAGAGGCAACCTTTGAGAATGGCTATGGGTGAGAAATTAATCACCCTATAGTCACCTTGGGCAGCTAGGTAGCCAGTGGATATATCTCCGGGCCTGAAGTCAACAACATCCCTCTTAATAAGTTCAAATCTGGTCTCAGACACTCATTAGCTGTGTGACTCTGGGCAAGTACCTTAACCCTATTTGCCTCATTTCCTCATTTGTAAAATGAGATGGAAAAGGCAACAGACGCTTTAGTATCTTTGCCAAGAAAAGTCCAAATGGGAGGGGGCAGCTAGGTGGTGCAGTAAATAGAGTACCAGCCCTGGAGTCAGGAGGACCTGAGTTCAAATCCAGCCTCAGACACTTAACACTTACTAGCCACGTGACCTTGGGCAAGTCACTTAATCCCAATTGTTCCTCAAAAAAAAAAAAAAGCAAGAGAAAAGTCCAAATAGCGTCATGAAGAGTTGGACATGAGTGAACAAGATAATAACATAGGCACCTTGGTAATAAGCCTTTCTGAACTCATCTACACTATTGATGGATAGCGTCTGTAACTAGGACCTTACACGATATTTTCCCTTGCTTTATAAGATCTGGAAAAGCTTGTTTACCACTGAATAGCCTTTGACAAGTGTAGCAGATTCATCTCTGCAGTTAGAGATCTTGGGTTCAAATCCTATCAGGATTTATCTTGTGAGTCCTTTTCCTTTGGTCACTTTTTCCTAACACTGTAGTACAATGAATAGAACAGTGAATTCTAAAACGTCGTCATCATCATCATCATCATCATCATCATCATGTATTTATTAAATACTATGATTAGAAATACCAAAAAAAAAGGCAAAAACAGGGTCCTTCATTTCAAGATGCTCAAGTTCTAATGGGGAAGACCACATTTTAGCAACTATGTACATTCAAAACATACTAACTATGGGATAAATTGAAGATAATTTCAGAGGAAAAGCACTAGCAGTGGTTGTAGGGGGAAGGTGAGGAAAGGGGGAAAGTGGGACTAAGAAAGACCTGCAAAAGATGGCATGGGGGTTGAATCTTGAAGGAAGCCATACATTGGAGGTAAGGAGCGAGAACATTCCAAGCAGATGGGAAATGGCTAGTGAAAAGAGAAATGATGCATCATTGTGCAAGAAAGAGCAAAAAGACCAGTATCTCTGAACTGTAGAGTGGGGAGTAAGGTGTTGAAATCAAAGAAACAAGGCAAAAAAATCAAAGAGGGTCTCATGCAAGAGGTGGTAGCTGAGCTGAGTCTTGAAGGGAGATAGGAAGTCATGAAGCAGAGGTGAGTAGGGAGTGCATTTAAAGCATAAGAAGAGGTCAGGGAAGCCAGACCCTGAAATGTCATGGAGACAGGAGATGGAATGTTATAGACAGAGAACAGAAAATAGGTTAATTTAACTGGAATGTAGAGTATATAATGGAAAGCAAGATACAATCAATCAGCCTGGAAAGACAGGTTGGAGCCAGATTGTGAAGGACTTTAAATTTGAGAGAGACAGAGACAGACAGACAGAGAGAGTTTTGTATATTATCCAACAGCAACAAGAAGTCACTGACACCTCTTGAATATAGCAGTGACAGTCAGATCTGTACCTTATGAAGACCAGTTTGGCAGTCATGTGGAAGATAGATTAGACAAAAGAAGTGCCTTGGAAGCAGAGGACCCATCAGAAAATGATCACAATAGTTCGAGTGAGAGATGGTGAGGATCTGCACTAGAGTTCTGGGGCTGTGTGAATCAAGAGAGGGGTACAGATACAAGAAAAGGTGTGAAGACATAGCCAACAAGAATTGGCAGCTGATGGAATATAAGAGGGTTGGGAGAGTGAAGAGTTGAGGATGACCCCTAGGTTATGAACTTGGGTGAATAATGGTGAACTGAGCCCAAAGAAAAGGAAAGTTAGGAGGAGGAGTGAGGTTAGTTATGATACATATAAAATTATGGGGAAAGGGCAGTCTACAGCAAGATTTAAACTAATGCTTTTGTGAATTTTGGAAATGGAGCATAGTCATTTTTATACTCAAATTATATCTAAATTCAAAACCTTTCTCCCTGAAATAATCTCAATAGAAGGAATGTATTTCCTAGCAGCCTTGGGGAAAAGAAAGTAAGCTAGAAAGTAAGCTACATTTATTGACAATTTTTCTTACAGGACTTCTATATGAAAGGTACTTTCTTGGTCACTGGAAGGAAAGAAGAAAATAAGCATTTATTACGTGCCTAATACATTCCAGGAGCTATGATAAGATTTTGCAAATATTATTTCTCATTTGTTCTTCATAACAACCCTGGGAGGTAGGAGCTATCAGTATACCCATTTTACAGATGATGAAACTGAGGTAGACAGGTTGAGTGACTTGGACAGGGTCACACAGTGTCTGAGGCTAGCTTTGAATTCAGGTCTACCTGACTCCAAGTCTAGCAATTATTCTAGCTGTCTCCTTTGTAGCATAATTCTGAGAGAGAAAACTATTAGAATCTCTTCAAACCTAACTATGTCTTTAAACTATTTTTAGTTTCATTTAATATAGACCTAATGAACAGATTATTATTATTTGGGAGAAGACAAGGCTAGAGCTAGAATTTTACCAAATGTAGAAAATTCACATTGTGGAAATACCTTCTTTCTTCTTTTCTCTCAAGATATACAATTTTGTTTTTGCTTTTTTTTTCTTAATGATCTCATGCTCCTCTCTATACAGATGACACTCAAATCTATAGACCTAATCTTAATCTATTTCTTGAACTCCAGTCCCACATTGCCAGTTGTCTGTGAGACATCCCTTGATCTCTCAAACTTAATACATCCGAAAGGGAACTCAGGATCTTACCTTTGTAGGATCACTGATGCTCCAACTTCTAAAACCATAATACCTTGTATGTTCATCCCCGTGGCTTCATTCAAAGGCCACTTTCCTAACTGAGGTCTTCATCACCTCATACCTGGACTATGATAATAGCCTTCCTAATTAGGTTCACTGCTTCTAATCTCTCCCTTTGCAAACTTAGTGTCCAGGTGACTGCCAAAATAATCTTCCCAAGGAGCAGGCCATGAGATCACACATAGCATCATCAATCTAGAGATGGAAGTGATTATAGAAGCCATTAGGCTACCAGATAGGTGGCACAGTGGATAAAGTTCTGGGTTTGGAATCAGGAAGACCTGAGTTCAAATCTAGCCTCAGACACTTACTAGCTCTGTGGCCCTGAGTAAGTCACTTAACCCTGTTTGCCTCAGTTTCCTCATCTGTAAAATGAGTAGGAAATGGCAACCATTCCAGTAGTTTTGCCAAGAAAGCCTTAAATCAATGGGGTAGCTACGTGGCACAGTGAATAGAGGATTGGCCCTAGAGTCTAGAGGACCTGAGTTCAAATCTAGTCTCTAGCTTGACACTAGCTGTGTGACCAAATGGAATCATAGTCAGACATAACTGAAAAACAACTGAACAACAACAAAAATATTAAAATTTATACATTTCCTATATATATGTTTGTATATATATAATCTCATTTGAAATTCACAAAAAACCTATGAGGTAGATATTATGATTAGTCCCACTTTGTAGATGAAGAAAACGAGGTTCATAAAAGTTAATCACTTACCCATGGTCACATAGTTTAAGAAGGGGGATTATTGAATCTAAATCTTTCTGACTCCAAGTCCAGTGCTCAAATGTCTCCATGCTACCTTAAAAAGAAAATTCATATTAAACATACAAGAGAAGAGCACACTACAATTCATGTGGATCTAGTCAAATGATGCTGCAAGTTAAATTCAGAGGTTAGGAAATACTTTTCTATTCCTTTCAGAATTTTTTCTCAATTTCATAGACACCATCCCTACTCACAGTCCCTTTAATATTCATATATTTCACTCTAAAACCAAGATGGTTTTTTATTGGCTAAGTTTTGAGAATTTTGTGACATTTTTAAGGTAATTGGAGACACCCTGGGGTTTTGTACTGCTGTCAAACCAGGATTAAGATTCACTGGGTTGGAGCCAGGGGCCATCTGCAAATGATGGAACTCTCAGCTGTCATGACATTGACCTTGGACGTCTTGTTGAGAAGAGGTGGGGTCCATCTATTCCACAGAGATCACTGGATGTTGGTAACTTCATTTGTTTTCAGAGGCAGTAGAGCATAGTAGCAAGAGCAATGGCTCTGTAATGATCATGTATTAGTTGAAATCATGCCTCTGACATTAGTTGTGTGACTTTGGGCAAGTCATTAACCCCTGGGTTTCAGTTTTCTCATCTATAAAATGAAGGAACTGGACAAAATGACCCCACAAGTCTCTTTAAGTTTTGGGTCTATTACACTATGATAATGACCTTAAGGAAGATTCCTTAGAATTTTCTTTAAAATAAACAATGTGAGGGACATGGAAGGAAGGAAGGAAGGAAGGAAGGAAGGAAGGAAGGAAGTGGTTTGCGGTAGTCATTTATTCCCTGACCCAGTCTTTTCTCCTCCCTCCCCCATACAAGGTTAATATTTTGTTCAGAAAGTAGATGTCTGGCTTTGGAGACTCTTAAACAACTAGACCATAGAGTTCACCTATGTCTGGTCTCTTCACTTACAGATGAGGAAACTGAGGCCCAGAGAGATTATATAATTTACTAAAGGCCACAAAAATGTATATTAGAATAGTGCTAAAGTTAATAAATATTAGAATTGTGTTCAAATATTAGAAAATCAAATTTTTCAGAAGTGCCTGGACAGTAGTGTTTGTTACTTGTTGATTGTTGTTTTAGAGGGAAGGTGGTCATTTTTACAATTAAATTTAATCTGGATGAAAAACTGTAGTTCTGGGATGCTCTTGGCAGGAAGAATACATTTCCCTAGCAATCTTTGGGAAAGGAAGTTCAAAAGTTCTTTTATATTACTCTCTTCCCAATTAAATATTTCCTTAGGAAATTGACTGTACAGGCTTATAAAAATCTTTAAATAACTCCTTAGTGACATAGTCATGTTCATGTTAATGTTTAAGAGCCAAAATAAAACTGTCAGGTGTAAATCTCTGAATGGCTCACTTGGCTCTAATCAGGAAGGTAAGGCAATTAGAGTGTGGCATCACCTGACAGAGAAATTTTTGAACAAACAAAAAGCTTGGAAAAATCTTTCACGATGTGGTTTAGTTACAAACAAAAAGGAGAAGATATTGTCATGTAGTAGAAAGTGTGCTGAACTAAGAGTCAGGAGAAGTGAGAATGAGACATAATTTGGCATAATCAGTTTTGATTCCAAGGACCTGCTTTTGAATCTTGACTTCCATTTCCTATATAACCTGGAATGATTTATTTAACCTCTCTTTGCCCCAGTTTCCTCATTTGTAAAATGAAAGAGTTAAACTAGATCATCTCTAATAACCATTCCAGTTCTGGATCCTAGGATCCCATGAGTCTAACCTTTACCAATGACCAGTTTTGTGATCTTAGTTGGAACAGCAGGTTCATCTCAACTGGCTTCCATTCATGATTAAAAATGACTTTTGATTCAGAGGATTATAGTTTTAGAGCTAGAAGGGAGCTCAGAGGATATCTAATGCAACTTGCTCATTTAATAGAAAAGGAAACTGAGGCTCATGGAGACTGAGTAATTTCTCCAAAGAGCAAATGCAGTAAAAAAAAAAAAAAAACAGAGTTAGGATTTGAACCCAGAAACTCCCCTAATAATCCATGACACTTACTAGATGTGGGACAATGACCAGTGTTTAAATGAAAGGAAGCTGGGGATTGATGACTTCCATAAGTTCCACTGAGATATAGCATTGACCTATTCAGGAAACAGTCCCAGACCCCCTAGAGAATATGGAATTTCATGGTTAAAGAAATATAACCCATTTTTGTTGCCTAACATAATAATTGTTTTTAAATGGAAAGAAAGCTTTTCTGTGGTAGAACTCCAGGCAACCATGGTTTATTGAACACCAGGGACTATATATTGAAGAAACATGGGAGGAAAAAAGAAGGGGAAAAGATAATCCTTACTTGAAAATGAAACAAGAAAAAGCCCTGTTAGTAATCTCAGTTAAGCAACTGTGTCTGAGCTGTGTTGAAGCATTCCAAATCTCAGGTCCTTTGCTATCCTAGGTGTCATTTCTGTGGCTGCTAAGAGAGGTTAGTCTTGGGTGCGTTCAGTCATTTTTCAGTCACGTCCAACTCACCATTATAACATTTGGGATTTTTTTGGGCAAGGATACTAGAGTGGTGTGCCGTTTCTCTCTCCAGCTTATTTTACAGATGAGGAATTGAGGCAAATAGGGGGAAGGGATTTGCTCAGAGTCATACAGCTAGTTAAAGTCTGAGGTAAGATTTGAACTCAAGTCTTCCTGACACCAGGCCAGGCACACTATCCATTGCATCACCTAGCCGCTCATGATCTGGGGTTAAACCGACTAAAAGAGAGACTAGAAACAGATTCTTTGGTGGAAGAAATACCAATGCTTCCATGGCAACTGTGCCAGCATCTTAGAGAAGGGTCCCAAAGTTTGAACCCCCAACATGAATATGATTGGTCCACTACTTACTTTGAGACAACCTGAATGACTGTATTTTCCTAGAGTGGTTCAGATTTCTTACTTCAACAACCACAACAGAGATTTTCTCATGTTGCAACGGGTAGAGTCGTGGGTTGAAAGACCTCCTTACCCTGGTTGTGCCACTAATGAATTGTGTGGATTTAGGTAACTTGTTTATCTTGCTTACATCTTAGTTTCTTCATCAAATGAGATTGGACTAGATGATATCCAAGAGTCCTTCCAACTCTAAAATCTATACTTCTACGTAGTTAGACTTACAGATAGATTGATGTGATAGAATTGAGTGTTCAAGATTTGGAGTACAGAAAACTGAATTACGTAAGGAAAATTGAAGTGCTCTGATACCTGATGTTGCTGTTATTTGTCCTTTGTTTTCTTTTTCTTTCTTTCAGCAAAACCAATCACTAATTTATTTATTTATTTTAGAGTTTCCTGAGCTGTGGTTAATTTTCCCACTTAATAGTATTTTATTTTTTTCTGAATATATGTAAAGATAAATTTCAACATTTTCATAAGATTGAGTTCCAAATTTTTCTCCCTCCTTCCTTTCCCTCACTCCTCCCCAAGACAGAAGGTAATCTGATAGAAGTTATATATGTACAATCATGTTAAACAAATTTCCACATTAGTCATGTTGTGAAAGAAGAATCAGAACAAAAGGGAAAAACCATGAGAAAGGAAAAAAAATAGTGAAAATAGTATCTTTTGATCTACATTCATACTCCCTTGTTCTTTCTCTAGATGGATACCATTTTCCATCATGAATCTTTTGGAATTGTCTTGGATCATTGTATTGCTGAGAAGAGTTAAGTCTGTCATAGTTGATCATCATACAACGTTGCTACTATTGTGTACAATGTTCTCCTGGTTCTTTTCACTTCACTCAGAGTCAGTTCATGTAAGTCCAGATTTTCCTGAAATCCACTTGCTCATCATTTCTTGTGCAACAATAGTATTCCACCACATTCATATACTACAACTTGTTCAGCCATTCTCCAAGTGATGGGCATCCCCTCAGTTTCCAATTCTTGGCCACCACAAAAAGAGGTGCTGAAAATATTTTTCTACATGTAGGTTCTTTTCCCTGTTTTACAATCTCTTTGGGATACAGACCTAGCAGTGGTATGGCTGGATCAAAGGGTATGTATGCACAGTTTTATATCCATTTGGACATAGTTCCAAATTGCTCTCCTGAATGGTTGGATCAGTCCACAACTCCACCAACACTGCATTAGTGTTCCTATTTTCCCACATCTTCTCCAACATTTATCATTTTCCCTTTCTGTCATATTAGCCAATCTGATAAGTGTGAATTGGCACCTCAGAGTTGTTTTAATTTACATTTCTTTAACCAGTAGTGATTTAGAGCATTTTTTCATATGATTATAGAGAGCTTTAATTTTTTCATCTGAAAATTTTCTGTTCATATCCTTTGACCATTTATCAGTGGAGGGATGACTTATAAATTTGACTCACTTCTCTACATATTTTAGAAATGAGACCTTTATCAGAGACTTTACTTGCTGTAAAAATCATTTCCTAACTTTCTGTTTTCCTTCTAATCTTGGTTGTATTGGTTTTGTTGGTGCAAAAACTTTTTTAATTTAATGTAATCAAAATTATGCATTTTGCATTTCATTATGTTTTCTATCTTTTGTTTGGTCATAAATTCTTCCCTTCTCCATAGATCCGACAGATAAATTATTCCTTGCCCTCCAAATTTGAGCAAGGAGCTTCCTTTCAATTTGACATTTGCCAAATTAGGAGAGCAAGGAATAGTTTACCTGTCAAATCTATGTAGAAGGGCAGTTTTCTTTTTAATTTCTTGAAAGATGCTGTCCAGGCTCTCTTTTTTTTTATCATGGCTTTCAGGTAGTCCAGTAATTCTTAAATGATCTCTCCTGGATCTATTTTAGGTGATTTGTTTCCTCAATGAGGGATTTTATATTTTCTTCTATTTTTTTATTCTTCTGATTTTAACTAATTTTTATTGTTTCATAAGGTCATTCATTTCCATTTGCCTAATTCTAATTTTTAAGGAATTATTTTCTTCAGTTAGTTTTTGTACCTCCTTTCCCATTTGGCCATTTCCACTTTTTAAGGAGTTGTTTTCTTCACTGGATTTTTTTTTTATTTGATTAACTGTATTTTTTAAGGAATTATTTTCTTTAATCGGTTTTTGTCCTTCCTTTTCCAAGCTGTTGACTCTCTCTTACATAAATCTCATTTCTTTTCCCAATTTTTCTTCTACTTCTCTGATTTGATTTTTAAAATCCTTTTTGAGCTTTCCTGAGAATACTTTTTGGACTTGAGATCAATTCATTTTCCCCTTTGAGGCTTTACATGTAGGCATTTTAACATTGTTTACCTTTTCTAAGTTTGTGTTTTGATCTTCCCTGTTGCCATAGTAACTTTCTATGATCAGGGCTCTTTTCTGTTTTCTACTAATTTTTAGTCTATTTCTTAACTTTTAAAGTTGATTTGTACTCCTGGGGTCCAGGAGGCATTGTCTCAATCTTCTTGTGCTAGGGACCAGAGGCATGGTCACTGGTTTTCTGGGCCTGGGACCTGGTCCTGGTGGTTTGCCCACTGTGCTGGGAGTTCCTGGGCTGGCAATTTGCTATCTCCACTGGGGCTAGAGGCCGTATATCCAGCTACTTGTGCCACTATCCTGCTGCTAGGGCCTTGGCTGTTGACATGTACCATGGCTAAGAGCCTCCTGCTGGCTTGCTCAGACACCATCTGCCCCTTTTACCCAAGTAAAAGACCTTTCCTGAAGTCCATCTAAGTTATCTTGAGATGGAAAATTGTCACACTATTTTTTTTTGCAGGTTCTGTTGCTCTAGAACTCATTTCCAGGCTTGATTCAACATTGTTTCCAAGGGAAACTGGGGAGAGCTCTAGCAACTTCCTGGCTTTTCTCTACCACCTAGGCTCTGCCCCTCTAATCTATCCATTTTCAAAGAGTTTGAATGACATCATGGAGTGATGTCTTGACTTGTACATGAATTGTATTTAAGTGAGGCACAAATGTCAGCCTCACTCTTTCTTCCAGTCATCAAAGTCCAGTCTCAAGACAAAAGTCAGAATGACCAGCAATGGCCCAGAATATAGTAGATGACCTTGACATCTTTGATGCCTAACCAGGCTCTAAGCACACTTCGCAGCACCTTCTTCAGCCATCTTCATAACCATGGAACAAATTATTTTCATCTACCCATTCCACCAGGGGAAGTCTTCACACACCTGGAGTAGATACTCCATCCTCCAAACTCTGATACATCCTGTTTAATTATAAACAAGTAGCTTAATTTTTCTAAGACTCAGCTTACACTTCCCTAAAATAAGAATAAAAATACTTTCACCTATCTGGAAGTTGTGGTGAGGAAGGCAATCTGAAAAGTTAAAAACTCTGTGAACTATGACTTCATAAGAAGTCAAGTACTAGGAAAATTATTTCCCCAACTATTTCAGAGGCTGGGTCTGGATTCAGAAGGCCTGAGGTAAAATCCTGATTTTGACACAGGTTATATAACTGGTGTCACCACGAGCAAGTCACTTTCTCTATCTATGCCTTGGTGTTCACACATATAAAATGAAAAGGTTGGACTGGATGAGTCTCAGATCTCTTCCAGCTCTCAAATCATGATCCTCTGTTCTCCGATTAAGTCAGTCAAATATATTTTAAGTCGTTATTATTTTCCCAGCTGTTTCAGTTATAATATGGCATAATGAATTCAGAGTCAGAAAGACCAGAACTACATCTGCCTGTTACTAGCTATGTGTCTCTTAGAAACTCACTCATTTCTTCTCAGGTTTCAGTTTCCTCACGTGTAGAACAGAGATCATAGCACCTGCCTCAGATGGTGGTATCAAAGATCAAATGAGAATATATGTGTGTGTATGTATGTATGTATATATATATATATGTATATATACACATATATGTGTGTATATATACACACATATATAAGATGATATATTTAATACATGTGTGTATAAAGTGGAGTGGCATACTGGATAGAGTGCTAGACCTGGAGTCAGCAAGATCTGAGTTCAAATTCAATCTCAGAAACATACTAGCTGTGTGACCCTGGACAAGTTACTCAACTTTTATCTGCCTCAGACTTTTATCTGTAAAATGGAGATAACAATAGCACGCAGTATCTCCCAGTGTTATTATAAGGATAAACTGAGATAATATTTGTAAAGCATGTTAAAACCTCTGAGCAGTACATAAATGCCAGCTGTTATTAAGTACTTTGCAAACCTTAAAGCCCTTTGTAGATGTCAGTTATTATGCTTATTTTTTCTTTCCTTTTTCCTCCTCTTCCTCCTCCTCTTCTTCCTCTTCATCCTCCTTCTCCTCCTCCTCTTCCTCTTCTGCCTCTCCTCCTCCTCCCCTTCTTCTTCTTCTTCTTCTTCTTCTTCTTCTTCTTCTTCTTCTTCTTCTTCTTCTTTTTCTTCTTCCTCCTCCTCTTCCTCCTCCTTCTCTTCCTCCTCCTCCTCTTCCTCCTCCTCTTTCTCCTCTTCTTCCTCCTCCTACTACAATAAATAAAACACTGCGCTTGATGGTGGGGTGGAAAGGAGAATGCAAATGAAAGTAAACTTTGGCTCTCAAGGAGCTTGAGTTCTAGGACAAGACTATCTGGGGCAGGTAGTTGGCACAGTGGATAGAGTGCTGGGCCTGGAGTTCAAATGTGGCTTTGGACACTCACTAGCTGTGTGGCCCAGGGCAAGTCACTAAAGCATCTTTACCTCAGTTTCCTAATCTATATAATGAGCTAGAGAAGGAAATGGCAAACCATTCCAGTATCTCTGTCAAAATAGCCCCAAATGGGGTCACAAAGAGTTGGATGTGACTGAAATGATTGAGCATCAAAAAACAAAACCCTCTGTGAACAGTAGACAATGAGTAGTACAGATAGTAATTGTTGTCAGATAGTCATTGGAACATCCTATAGACTGTTCCATGGAATGAACACTTACCAAAGATAGTGAGTACATCCCATGTACCAAAGAAAAGAAGCATGTGGCCAGATTTGTGTGTGTGGAGCCTATGTTTGGATTCTCTTGATGGGACATGTGATGGGAGGGTGAAATGAGGTTACTTCATTATGTGGGTGTTGAAATTATTACATTAATTTTCTTTTTTTCCTTTTTCTTTTTTCTTTCTTTGCTTTTTTTGGAGAGAGAAAGGCAGGGCAATTGGGATTAAGTGACTTACCCAAAGTCACGCTCCTAGTAAATGTTAAGTGTCTGAGGCCGTTTTTGAACTCAGGTCCTCCTCACTCCAGGGCTGGCACTCTATTCACTGCACCACCAAGCCAACCCCATTACATTACTTTTCAACAGAGAAAAATAGATTTATTACCAATCCAGGGTCTATTCCAGAAACCAATCAAAACATAATGTGTGGAACTTATAAGGTTTAAAGATGTACTTAGCAGAGAGCATTTGTGCAAGAACAAGCAACCCCAAAGACATGTAGTGTGTTAGATTTTACTATACCTTCACAGCTTAAGATACAGTGGATCAATACTTGGAAGATTTATCTAAAATACATTTGCATCATTATATCTAAGTCAACTCTCCTTTGCAGAGCTGAGAAATTTAGACACATGAAATCTAATATTCCTGATTTAGTTCTAACAGAACTTTCCAACCACTGAAATCTTTTTTTTTTCTTTTAAACATTGTAGAGACCCTGGCTTAGTGAATGGATCACTCAGTCCTTTAAAATGGCATTGGCCTTTTACTTTTATATACGTTTTTATATATGTTTTATATATACTTTTAAATTTTACTTTTATATACATTCACTTCTGAAAGTACTTCTTCTTTCTCTCCTATCATGTCTTTCTTTATGACAAATGAAAAAGAATAACAGTTCAGGAAAAAAACCTGACATAAATGGCTTGCTTCTTAAAACATATGCAACATTCAACACACATAGTCCCTTACCTCTCCAATGAAAAGAAGGCTGACCCAGGGAATTTTCTTGAGAATAAGAATGGAAAATAAAGATCCCAAAGAGGCTTTCCTTAGAAATGAGATAAGTGGAAGACATATTTACCAAAGAAATATTTAACTGTAGAATAGCCTATGCTGGGAATATGAAAATTTATTAAACGGGCTAGAAATTTGCAACATAATGGCTGATTATCCCATCTGTTATTCTTGTTTTCATCATTGTAGATAGGAGTGGATCATGACTATGATTTTGTTGGTCTAGAGAAATTGCAGTGAGAAAATTCAATCTACTAATATATATAGTCTTAAAGAATTTCATGGAGTATTGAGAGGGCAAGTAACATTCTCAGTCACAAAGCC
>CM053583.1:277560413-277596561 GCA_028627135.1 Pseudochirops cupreus | reverse complement strand
AGCTTTTATTTTTATCATGGAAGCAATTGATAATTGTTACTCCTGCACTGAAGGATTCTGGTTCTCAACAACTTCAGCATTTAAAGAACCAAGTGATATTTGAAGGAAATAGCAGAGAGGAAAACATTAGCTACTCCTCACTAATAGGCAGATTAAAGAAATGAACAAACAGAGGAAAGAACGTGGGACAGAAGAAAGAATGCCAAATTTGGAGTTAAAGGTCCTGGTTTCATGTGCGGAATCTGCCCCCTTTTTATGCATATAATAAAGTCAGTCACTTGAACCTTATGGGTTTCAGTTTCTTCATCTATAAGGTGGAGTTGTAGTAATTAAGTTCCCTTCCCACTCAAATCAGAGAGATTCAAGAAGAAAGGTAGAATTACGTAGGTCAGTAATAGTCAGAAACAAAAGAAACTTCAAATTTTGAGGATAACATAAACAGAAACAAAGAGAGTTGTAAGAATCAATTATTGGTATAGGGATTAGTACAAAAGAGGTGATGCATTTGGGTGGAATCAGATTACTTCAATTGCAAATAACTTGTGTTGACCATATTCCTTCTCTTTGAACAACCTATTATTATTTGTAAAAAGTCATGGAGGTGGGACAAAGAGGTAGGAAGTATAAAAGAATATTATGAAGAGAAATATACAATAACAAGAAAACCAAGGAATGTAGATGAGATGAACTCCTCCATAAAATGGAAGAGGATAGCAAAATGCATTAGAAAGCAGAACTCAAAAATGCATTGCTAACAAAAACACACTTGAAGCAAAGATTCACTCAGAATTAAAATGAGGAGCTGGAGCAGAATTTCTCATGCTTCAGAAGAACTTAAAAAAGCAGGGATATCAACCACAATCACAAGAAATTGTAGGGGCAGCTAGGTGATGCAGGGAAGAGAGCACCAGCCCTGGAGTCAGGAGGACCTGAGTTCAAATCTGGCCTCAGACACTTGACACACTTACTAGCTGTGTGACCTTGGGCAAGTCACTTAATCCCAATTCTCTTGCCTTCCCCCTCCAAACCCCGCCAAAAAGGCAAAAAAAAAACCAAACAAACAAGTAATTGTAGTATACACCTGGTTGAATAGATAGCTGTATCGATAGATAGGTAGACAGATAGATAGATAGAAATGTGTGTAGGTAAATGTATAAATACATACATATCTATATAAACTGGGAAACCACATCATGCTTAAACCACATTTGCTAAAACATGCTAAAACAATGTAAGATCCAGACAAATAACATCAATACTTAATATATATTGATGAAATTGCACAACTTCTAGATTCTTAAAGTAAAAGTTCATCAAATTCTAGGAAGAAATAGCAAAAGCAAAATATTTGGTGGCTTTGATGTTCTCCTCCCAGTCCTAAACAAATTTAATGAAAATATTATCAAGCAAGAAGAAAAGAATATGCCTAAATCTATTTTTAAAAACAGTTATACTAGTTATATGACCCTGGGCAAGTCAGTCAACCCCAAGTGCCTCCAAAAAAAGATAGTTATAATAGATCTCTGGCAATAGCCCAGTAGATATCGGATGGAAATATCTATCTCTTGGTTGTACCTGACACCTTTACAAATTTTGAACATGTACTAAGACACAAAAACTAAATAAACAAATGCAGAAAAATTGAAATATCAATTTAATATATCCCTTACTAATCACAATATGATAAAAATGATAACCAATAAGGGGCTTTCAAAGGCAGGGTTCAATCTTAAAATGGAGGATAATTTAATTTTAAAAATCTCAAAAACATATCACAGAAAATATTACTTCCATCAAAAAATGAAAACGAAACAATATAAGAAAGGGAGGAATAACACCCAAATGAACTGGTTACACAACTTTTAAAAAGCAGAATAAGCACAAGATCTCCAGTTATATACTACAAAGTAGTAAACATGAAAATGATTTGGTACTGATTTTTTTAATAGAAAAACAATTATCCTTAGGACAGTTAAACAACATAAAGTCCAGTATCAAATAAAAATAGTAATATGGTGTTCTATAAACTCAAAGACCCCAATCCCTGGGTCAAGTACTCAAATATTCAACATAAACTGCAATTAAAATGGAAAGAAGTCTGGCAGAAATGAGGTTTAGACCAACACCTCACACCATATATTAAAATAGTCTCCAAAGGCTTAAAGACCTACATATACAAGATCATATATCTTAAATAAATCAAAGGACCAACCATGGATATACCTTTAAAAATAATGGATTGGGGAAGAGTTCTTGAACAAGGGATGAAAAGGATCATAAGAGATAGAATGGATACTTTTAATTACAAAAAAAATGAAAAGCTTTTGAACAAGTAAGAACAATGACATTAGTCTAGAAGGAAAACAACTAGGAGAAATATATCTGCAAAAAATTTCTCTAACAAAGATCTGATACTAAGAGTTATATTAAAAATTGACACAAATGTATAAAGAGAAGAACAATAATCAAAGGACATGAATAGTAGTTCTCAAAAAAATAAAGGAAGAAAGAAATACAGGTTATGTATATTATGATCAACCAAATCTGAAATGTTCCAAATCACTAATAATAAGAAAAATGACAAAAACAGCTTGTTCAACTGATTGTTTTTAACACTCCTATCTTAATCACGTGGCTTATCATAGTATTTACAAGCCTATAGACTATTGTATTGTGTCTTGGCCCATAATAGAACATCAAAAAATACTTCAACTTTCAGTAATTTAATAAAAGCAGGTTTAATCATATTAAAGATGATCAAGCATTACAAAATTCAGTAGAAGAATATCCGGCTACAACATGGATGCATCTGCTCAGATTCTCAGCAAATGGAATTTTAATATTTTAAATTATCCTTTATTATACAATTGATGATTAAAATAAAATTAACCCTTGAGACCATCATGCTTAAAATTGAGTTAATTTTTTAAATGTGCTCCAACAATAACTATCTGAAAAAAATACTCTTGTCATAATGAAAATTCAAATGAGTTAGGCCTATTTGTACATTTTTCTGAATAATGAAATACTAAAAGAAGAATAGCAATAAAGTGAGAGGTTAAATGACTTCCCCAGGGTCACACAGCCAGTATTTCTCAAAGTGTTTGAACCCAGCTCTTCCTCTCTACACCATGCTGCCCTGTATGTTTAAATGCTTAGATGCTTAATAAATTATTGATCAACAAAGGATAGAGGGGATCAAAAGAGATCAAAACACTTGGAATAAAATATACTGAATCAAGATGATTTTTTTTAATAACTTAACTGTCCAAAACCAAACTGAACTGGAAAGTCCCAAAATCTCAGGTTTAGAGAGGTGTTTCTCAGTCATGTGGGATGACCACTTTGTCTATGAGACCCATAGAAAGGAAATTACTCTGCCAAGGTCATTTAGCAGGTGAAAAGCAGACCTAGAAGCTTGCTGAATATAGAAGGTCATATTATTCCTCTCCCACCAAAGTGGTCTCTCCCAACAATCTCAATTGCCTCCTCAGCCAACGTGTGTGGAAGGCACGGACATGTGTTAGAGGTAGTTATCAAAAATATAGAAACAAGAGAGCACCTCTTTTAGAATACAAAAACTGCCTAACACACAGAAGTCCCTCAGTATGGTTAGGTGGAGGTCAACTCACTTTTCTTTTTTTTTTTTTTTTGACTTGTTATTTACAAGATTCAGTTCCACATTCACTTGAGTTTCAGATTTTCTCCCCTCCCTTCCCCCCCCCCCATGGTGGCATGCAATCATGTATAGGATCTGCAAATACTTTCACATTGTGCAATAGTTTGGTCATATAGAAGGGTTGTAACCAATGAGTGATCACTGGGAAAAGGAAAAAAAAAAAGCAAAACCAGACATGAAAGAGAATGATAGCGTTCAACTCACTTTTCTGACTGCAAAGAAAAAAGTGAAATTTTGAAACTAGAACTCCAAGATCAACCCAGTGGCCCCAGGATAAAAATAGCAGCTGACATTTGTAGAGTTCATTAAGGTTTGTAAAGCACTGCTTTATAATTAATACAATAATTACCATAATACAAATGCAATAAACAAATATAATGACAATTAACGATTTCATTTCATGCTCACAACAACACTGTGAAATAGGGGCTATTATTAGTCTCACTTTATAGATGAGGAAACTGAGACTGTGAGCTCTGAAATGAGTCGCCCATAGTGACGGAGCTGGTAAGCATTTGCAATGTGTTTTCGAGCTAGCTATTCCTTCCTCCAAGTTCAGGAATGTATCTGTTGTTGTTGCTCAGTTGTGTCCAATGCTTCATGGCTCAACTTGGGATTTTCTTGGCAGAGATACTAGAGTAGCTTTCCGTTTCCTTCTCAAATTCATTTTACATATGAGGAAACTGAGGCAAACAGAGTTAAGTAGCTTACTTAGGGTCACACAGCTAATGAGTATCTATGGCCAGATTTGAACTCAAGAAGATGAGTTATCCTGACTTCCGACATGGCACTCCATCCACTGCACCACTTAGCTGCCTCCATGACCCTGTACTTTATCGTAGAAGAGATGAGAGGGACCTCAGAGACCATCTATTCCAACTCCTTTTTACAGATGAAGAAACGGAAACTCAGAAAGGCTAAGTGACTTGTCCAAAGTCACAAAATAAGTTTTAGAGGTAAAATTTGAACCCAGGTCCTCTGACTTCAGGGTCAGTGCTCTTTCCACTGCTTCCTACACTTTCATTTTGTGATTAAGGAAACTGAGTCTTAAATAAGTGAGTTTTTAGGTATGCTGTGTTGACATAGACAATATCTTTAGTTCTAACTTTTGTTCATTGAGTGTTGTGTAAACACTTTCAGTTAAATGCTCATGAGTACAAATTGTGATATTTTCCTCGCTTATATCCTAAACCATTCAATGCACAATTGAACAATAATAATCAAAACCAGAGCCAGAAACGAAACCCTATGGAGGTTATCAGTAGTTTAGTATGGATGTGGGAAAGTTGGCTGCACACAGTGAAGAGAACGTTACTTAGACTGGATTATATGAAATACAAACAGAGTCTCAGTGTGGGCTCAGGATCTCAGCAGGACTGGACTTGACCACTGCTTGGCTGAAACTTGATGTCTAGCTAACAGTGTGGTGTCAACACACCCCTGACAGGACGTGCTGACCTTTGAGATCTGTTCATCTACTTAAAAAAAAATCTTATCAGTATATCAGTTCTTAGTGTACAGAATTTTGTAAATGCTTTCAGCCCTGTATCTTCCATGCAAAATGATCTCTTACTCTTTGTTGGGTTCCCTTACTGCGTGTTGGTACATGACTTGAGTTTTCTCCAACATAATTATCAGGCCAAAATACTCTGTAGATTTTTTTAAGAGGGACAGGTAAACTCAATATATATATATATATATATATATATGTATGAACATGAGTTTTAATGATGGCTTTTATGTTTACATTACAGTCATTTCTAGATTTATTTTCCTCTCCCTGACTCTGTCTCAAAATTGAACCCTCCAAACCTCAAATCTCAAACCTCCAAAGTCATGGCTGGCTATCTAGACAACATTTGGTTTTCTGTGGCAAGAAAGGCAGAGTGAACTGGATAGAAAACTGGCTCCAGAACCAGGAAAATCTGGGTTCAAATCCCATCTCTGATGCTTATTAGCTATATGACCTTGGGCAGGTAACAACCTCTTTCCGGGTTCTAGGTTTTTTTAAGACTGTAAGTGCCAGGGAAGGTGTTGACTTGCAGTGATAGTTGAGTCTTCTCACCAGGTAGTTACCCTTGTCAGTGAAATCACAGTTCCAATGAATACTATCCCCATCTCTAATAGAGCACAGTAGACTTTTATAAACATGAACTGCTTGAAAAGTTAGTTGCGCAAGGCTACTTCTTCCCTTTAGGTTTGAGATTTCAATTAGGTATCCAGACTTGAAAGAGATTTTTTTTTTTAGCTAGAAACAGTTTATTCATGTTGAAATTATGATTGTCTCATAGACCCAGAACATCCCACCCAGTCCAGATGATTGGGGAACAGAAGCTATATGAAAATAATTTGAGGTCTTCAAGCAAAATTTGGACTAACACTTGTCAACAAGTCCGTACCACTGAAGAGAATCACAAGAGATAAAATGGATATTTTAATTACACAAAAATGAAAACCTTTTGAATAATCAAGATCAATGAAGTAAGATTTAAAAGGAAAATTTTAACTGGAAGAAAAGACTTTCTATGAGCCAGTCACTGTGCTAAGTGGGAATATAAACAGAAGCAAAAATAACGGCAGTCTCTGTCCTCAAAAAACTTAAATTCTAATAGGGGGTAAGGGGGGGGCAGGTAAAACAATGCATAAAAGCAAGACAGAGGGGTGGGATGAAGGGGGCAGAGAGTCAAGCAAGAACCCTAGGGAAGAATGAAGGAATAAACGTGGCTAGCCTGGGCACTACCTTAAAATAGTTCTAGGAGGAGCTGACCACTCAGAAGAAGGAGACATAAAAGAGAGGCATTTTCAGTTTTCTAGGGTAAGAAGACATGTACAAGAATATATATAGCAGCTCTTTTTGTGGTGACCAAGAACTGGAAATTGAGGTAATGCCCATCAATTGGGGAATGGCTAAATAAGTTGTGGTATATGAATGTAATGGAATACTATTGTGCTATAAGAAATGATGAACAGGCAGACTTCAGAGAAACCTGGAAAGACTTATATGAACTGATACTGAATGAGAGGAACAGAACCAGGAGAACACTGTACACAGTAACAACCACAGTGTGCAAGGAGTGATTTTGATAGACTTAGCCCTTCTCAGCAATGCAAGGACCTAAAACAATTCCAAAGAACACATGATAGAAAATGCCATACACATCCAGAGAAAGAACTATGGAGTTGGAATGCAGAATGTAGAAGGCTATTTTCTTTTTTGTTTTGTTTTACTTTGTTTTTTTTTTCTTTCTCATGATTTTTCCCATTAGTTATAATTCTTCTATGCAACATGGCCAATGTGAAAATGTGTTTAATAGGAATGTATGTGTAGAGCCCATATCAGACTGTAAGCCATCTTGGGGAGGGAGGGGGAGAAAATTTAAAATTTATAGAAGTGAACGTTGAAAACTAAAAATAAATAATTTAATAGGGTAAGAAGGCTGGGGGGCAGGGTGAAGGGAACAAACAAACAAACAAAAAGTAGCATTTCCCAGAGTGAGAAAGCTACCAGGACATTGTCAAGAAAGATGTTTGGAAAGTGAGGAGAGGAGCCCAGATAGCAATGAAAGAGTGAATAAGGCTGGTCTGGACACTTCTTTAAAGTAGGGGTTTCAGAAAGAACTGATTAATCAAAGAAAGGAGTGGTGGAATCTTCCAGTGTGAGTTAATACACAGAAAGAATACATCTCAATGAATACATCTCAATGAATGTTAAGAAGACATTCATTTGAATTTCTCTGTTTCTGGTGGAGCTTCTCTACCTCCTAAGGTCATAGATCACACTAGAAGGGACTTCAGAGGCCATCTAATCTTCATTTTACAAATGAGAAAACTGAGGTAGAAGAAGTTGTAATGACTTCCCCAAGAAAGTGTACACACAGAACCAGTGACATAATAAGCACTAAATAAATGTTAGCTATTACCAGTGACATCCTAAAACTCTAAGTTATAGATCAGGTACTGGTCTGCATTGGTACTGAGGATTTCTTCACTGAGAGTTCCCTATATCAATAATATGACAGGCTATAAAGCCAAGCATGAGCAGCTCTCCAAAGGACTGTTGCTGCAAACAGCTTTAAGGTTCTGATCACCTAGTATAGTGAACTCTCTATTTATTCAGTAATAAACCAAGGCAAAATATTCACAGAAACCAAAGTATAGCACTCACAATGATATAACATAACAACTCACCACTAAAGTGACCACATAGTTTAAACAAAAGCTATCATTCATTAAGCCCTTAATTCAATCATCCTTAAGGAGCAATCCTCCCTAAGAGACACAAAGTACAAAGGTCAAAGTTCTCCACCCCTAGGTCACATTGACTCAATCTCTCAGTCAAAAAGTCTTCTTCCTTCTTGACTGGAGATTAGTTTCCAATCATCCTTAACTCAATCATGCTTAAGGGGTACAAAGTAGAAAGCACAAAGTTCTCCCACCCTTAAGCCACAGTAAATCATGATCTTCTCAGTCAGTACTAAGTACCCAAGGAGAAGTCTTTCCATCTTGCCTTGAGGCTGGTTCCCAAATTCCTTGATTCTTCTTCCATGGGTCCAGCTCTTGCTTGAATTGACCCAGCTGTCACCTGGATGCACAGGCAGGCAGCTTTCAGCTCCTTGTTCAGCTCCTCATCCAGCTCCCATTCCATATTGAAGCTCACAGTGTCCAGTCCATCTCAAGTCCTTAGCAGTTTCTGTTTCTGGGAAGACAAAGTTTAACAGAGCCAGAATAACATTTATACACATTGCAAGCACCATCATCAATTCAGTATCTGCCTGTGAAATCAAGAGAGACCTACAAACAAGGTCTAAGAACTCAACACAGACCCACAAACACTGTCTGAGAACTCAATACAAATTGTCAGTATAATCTCAGGACCTCTGAAACCCTCCTCCAGGACTTCAGTAAACAGAAAACAAGAAAATCCTCTTTCAGGGCTTCCAGTAAGGTCCTAGGGATTCTATACAAAGTATTACAAACAAAAATCAACACAGACAGAACAGAATGCCAGCCACCACTAGTCTTCCCATCTCAGTTCTGCTCTCTCCCAGCTTGTGCTTCTGCTTTTATATGGTCATTAGCTCCTCCCTGTTCTGCCCACCTCTTACATACTTCCTGTTCTTGTCTTTGGCAACTCCTTCCCACTGTGGGTTTCACAAGTTCTGTTTCTTAACAAAGACTTGATATAATCACTGGCATGGCTCAACTAAAACAAGGTACTAAGTATTTGTTTGCTTGCCATTATGCAGGCCTGGAACTCCAAAATTCAGTAGCATAAATTACATTTCTCTACACCTATTACTGAAAAGATAAAATAAAATTGAATCAATATTCATTCATACTATACTCCTAGAAATTGTGCTAATTTCTCTGAGACATAGAAAAGTACCATCTGACAGTCCCCACTCTTTGTCACGGTGCAGTCTAGTCATTACTGTGAGTTAGAGATTGAGACATCTCAAATCCAAGGTACAGTCTTTCCAAGAAAGTAGCCAGCACAGGTGAGGAAGCAAAGATAAGAAGGAGGTACCAAGTGCAGAGCACAGAAAAAATGAAATCAAGTCTAATCCAGCATCTTATCTCAGAATTTAGTTTGTCTAGGTCCAGATGGAGTCATGAGTAGGACGTACTGAGAGAATCAGACCAAATTGCCAGGCTAGAATCATGGAACCATGGGAAGTATTATAATCTTAGGGCAGTATGTGGAGCAGCAACAGCAGAGGAAATATTTGTTTCCTCAAAGATTGCTGAGTGCCATCTGCTTTTTAAGTCTTTTTCCCCCACACAAGGTTGACGAGCCTCAGTTAGTAGTGACACTCTCAAGATGCTGACAGTCTTGCTGGAGACACAGCCTTTAAGTAAAAAATTAGAAAGCAATTTTGTGGTCTAAAATCACATTAGGAAGATGATTATGTCATACTTTTGAAGATATTTGTCAGACACCAATGCACAAGGACTCTGACAAAGTAAAATTTCACCCTAATTTCTGGTACCAACTTTTTCACCATTCATCTTGAAGATGATAATGACAGATGAATACCAGAGGTTTTCTTTGGGCCTTCACATAGATTTGTAGTTTTAGAACTGCAAGAGATAACTTAATTCACTACCATCCTCATTTAACAGATGAAATCCAGAGAATATACATAGTCACATAGCTAGTTAAGGACAGAGTTAGGCAAACTTAGGTGTCATTTAGTATAACCATCATCCCTATTTAAGGATTATTCCTCCCTCCCCCAACCCCACCCCATTAAAATAGAAATGCTATTTCAGTTGATAGCAGCTAGGTGGTGCAGTGGATAGAATGTCTAGCATGGTGAGCCTGAAGTCATGAAGACTCATCTTCCTGAGCTCAAATCTGACCTCAGACGCTTATTAGCTTTGTGACCCTGGGCAAGTCACTCAACTCTGTTTGCCTCAGTTTTCTCATCTGTAAAATGAGCTGGAGAAGAAAATGGCAAACCTCAAATAGGGTTATGAAGAGTTAGACACTTCAGTAATTGAATAATAAAAATTTCAGTTGACATTGGAATCGGGAGGAAGCAAGAGATTCTAAGACATCCATAGATTGGGACTAAATGACCCTACAATTTTTTAATTTTGAGATGCTATGATTCTGAGAGAGGTTAAGGAGGAATTCAAAGCTCATCTCTCCACTCACTTTCCTCCTCTCCTACCCCCACATTATTTTTAACAAACAAGTTTTTGTTTTTAACAGCTTATTTCATGACCTGTTCTCCATGAAGACCAATCTTTGCCAGCTCTACATGTGTGGCCTTTGGAAAATACTCATCCACTTCAGAAGATAATTACTTGATCTCAGCTTTCAACCACACCATTTTCTAAGGAGACAGACTGCTCAAGCCTGTGGAGTATTTTAAATGGTGCCTCATATCTCATTGTGGTTAGGTTAGATTCGAGCTCCCTTCTCTTCACCTTATGGCCTCTTTATTTCTCTTGCTTCATTTTACTTTACCTGGATATATGTTATTGGATGCATTATATCCTTACATTAATGTGGAAACTGTGGTCAAGTGCTTTGGCAGGAAGAACCGTAGAAATTATGATGTGCTTAGCTTTAAACTGATAAGTATCTTTAAAAAAATAAGAATCTGGACTATCTTAAGCTTATTTTTATAGCAGTTACTGCAAAAAAATATGTGTCAGGAATACCATGTATTTATGCTAGATGCCATTGTTAACAAGTTGAAGTCACATATCATATTTCAGTTTTAAAGTGGTAGGTATCAAATGAACAGCAGAAACAAAACTTGTCAGTTTTGTCCAGAAAGCCATTGTTCAACACATGCTAATTCTTTTTTAGACTTTCAACTGAGAGGGTTGGCTCATTTAAAAAAAATTCTTCAAAAATTAACCCCATCTTCTGCTACCTATCATATCAAGAAAATGTAAAAAGATTAGTAACATTCTCATGTCGTTTAGGGTTTTCTTACAAAACAAAGGTATAATGTCTGGTAATGCTAAGAATTATGACTTGCCTATGCAAGTATCATTTGGAGGCACCCACAATGGGTGGCATGTTGGTTTCGGTATCAGAAAGGCCTGAGTTCAAATATTTCATGAGACAGCTTCTGATAGTAGGCAAGTCAAATCACTTCTCTCTGGCTTCAATTTCCTCATCTGTAAAATGGGGATGATAAAAGCACCTATCTCACAAGGATCAAAAGTTGCAAAGTGGTTTGCAAATGTTAAAGCATTATCTAAATGTTAACAACAGTGATGCTGTTGTTGCTGCTGCTGATGGTGATGGTGGTGGTGATGTTATAATGGAAAGAACTCTAGATTTGGAATCAAGAGACCTGTCAAGTCATAGCTCTATCACTAGAGGAGTAATGGATTGACTTCCCATAACGTCAGTTTAGGAAAAGAAAAGAAGTTTAAATCACATGCTATCTATCTGGTAATATTGATTTGAATAGATGGTGGTGTAAACTAATGATGTCAAGCTCAAATAGAAATGGATCCCTGCAGTCTATATATTGAATTAGAAAACTACGAATTAACATTATCTCTATTTTATTATATCTTTATTTTGTGAAAAATTTCTCAATTATGTTTTAATCACTTGGAGTTTTGCTGGTCTTGAGTTTGACACATCTGTTGTAACCCTTAAAGCAAAATGTGCTTTTATTTTTAGCCGCTTCTTAATTCCATCAGTTTGCCTTCTGTTTGACTGAATTAGCAGTAATGGCCTCTTTAAAAATCATTCTTCCTCTCATAGCATCTTGCTGCTTTTTAGCAAGTTGGGTATTCTCATATTCTGAGAGGGGAGATGACTCATGTTCAGAATAAGCAACCTCATTTTGAGCAAAGCTATATGGGCTTGGTCAAATGGCCTAACAGATGACATCTGTTTGTTGCATTACCCCTAGTTCTGCCTGTTACTAATTGGTCAGATTTTGGGCAATCAGTAGTGGAAAGAAATATCTCATAATTAAAGACAGATTGCTGATAATGATTTCATGTGGCCCTAGTCTTCATCATACAGCAGGCATTCAGCATATAATGCTTTTAACTGTAGTTAAATATGTAAATGTCTTGTCTTCCCAATAAAATTGTCCATTCTGGAGGGTAATGCCTATCATCTATGTATTTTTTTATTCCCCATAATACAATGTTTTGTGTATAGTAGGTGTAAAATATCCCAATGATTGAATGAATGAATGAATGAATAAAGAGGCTACATATGGCCTGAATGAATGAAATCACTCCCATAGTAGGGATAATAGGGCTTAGGAGAAGGCTTTATTTTTCTTGGGATTAAATCAAGTACAGTAAATACTATATTCTCTGTTGTTGGGATGGATCACAAAAAAAGGTCATACAGTAGAAAGTACAACGGAAAGTGAACTTGAAATCCAAAGGCCTGGATTCAAGATCTGGGTTTGTCACTTACTGGCAAGCTTGGGAAAATCACTTGACTTTTCTGAAGCTCAGTTTTTTTCAAATGTAAAATAGACAATAAGACTTTTACTGACTACCTCATGTGTCCTTGTGAAAATCAAAGTAAATAACATATATCTGATGTCTCAAAAATCTTAGTGCAGTTCTAAGCTACTAAAACCATTGTTTGACACAAAGCTTAGAATTGCACCAAGAGTTTGGGGACATCCAGGATAAAGGACTTTGGAACTCATAAAGAACCAAGCATATGTAAGCTACTGTTTATTGCTTGATCCAACCCAGCTTAAAGACCTTTAGATTTTTGGTCTAAGTTAAGGAATACAAGGTGCTGATAAGTGGATATTTCTCACAAGAGCATAGAATGATTGAGTTTAGAATTTAGAGATAAGCTCTTTGAACATTTACCTTTTTAAAGAAAGGAAGTTGAGATACAAAAATTACAAAATACCTTGACCGAGTTCACACAAGGAGGAAGTCACAGAGTCAGGATTCACAACAGGTTTTCTGACTCTGAACCAATATTTCACCATTACTCTGGAGCTACTTCGATAAGGATTTAATTCAATTCGACCAACATTTTCAAAGTACCTGGTATATTCCCAGCAGAGCAAGTGGTTGCTGTAGTGGCCAAGATGAATTCAGCCAATCCTGGGTTCATGTCCCTCCTCTGACACCTATAGACTGTGTGACCCTGGGTAAATCAGTCATCTAGCTTCAGTGTTCTAGCAACTCTAAGAACACAAAGCGCAGAGCACATGCCAGCCTGCCTCGACATAAGGAGACTCCTCACTGGGAAGCAGAGACGAGGAGAACTGGAGTTCCTTCTTACGTTGTTGGAATGAGTCATTTCTATTGTGACCAACTCTTTGTGACTAATTTGGAATTTTCTCGACAAAGATACTGGAGTGATTTGCCATTTCCTTCTTTAGCTCACTTTACAGATGAGGAAACTGAGGCAAACAGGGTTGAGTGACTTGCCCAGGGTCACACAGATAGTTAGTGTGAGGACAGATTTGAACTCATGAAGATGAGTCTTCTTGACTCTAAGTCCAGCAGTCTATCCACTGTACCACCTAGCTGCCCTTTTCATGTACATACTGTATATATGCAGCTAAGACTGAAAGGTTTCCTATCCGGTCCTGGTCTATGGTAAGCCCTGTTAGAAAGCTTCAGGCTTACAAACTTCCTTTCTAAGTCTAGAGAGGAGTATCCAAAGAAACACACATGGCTGGTTTACAAATATTGTGAAAAGAGTCTCTCTCAACCCCCTGGTCTGTTGGGTTATAACACCTTTCCTTGTTTATCAGTTGACACTCTGGACAAATGGCCAGCACTTCGGTATAAAGGTGTTAGCTGATTTCAGCTGCACCTGTGCAGAAAAGCATTTGTTAATGTCTCATTGAAATGTTCCATATGTTTCTTCTACATCAAATCGGCTTAATGTGGGCATTCTCACACACTCCCTTAATCCCAGCCACCATAAATCCTTTGCAAGTTCCTCCTGCATTGTTCTTCCAATTTATCAAGGGCTCAGAGAATTTGTCTGGCATCTACCATGCTTCTCTCTCCTTTCCCTTCACAAAGGCAGCCTGTCACAGCTTTGTTTTCCACATCCAGCCCTCCCCCCATGCTGATGGGGAGGAAGCTGACGAGAGAGAGAGAAGGTGTTGGTTTGGTCTATGCTAAGAGCTGTGAACAGGTGTGGGAAAACTTGGAAAGGGGAAGGGAGGAGTTGTACAGTGGGAATCAAATACATCCAGGTCCTAATATCCTCCACGCATGCTTCTTAAATGGCTCCAGACATGAATTGCCCTTAGGTTAATCAGGGATTGTGACCAGGATAAGAGTCTCCAAATAATCCCAGTGTGATTGAGAAGTTGCTCCCTGTCTCTTGTCCTGAACAGCTGAAGTCAAGGATTGGAATCTCAGCCCGTGAAGCAATGGAGGCAATCAGTCCTCTGAGCTGAGGAATCAGTCCATTAATCAAAAAGAATTTATCGAGCAAGTGCTCTATGTCTTCTGTGCTAGATTGTCGACTCCATGAGGACAGGGATCATGTTTTATATAATTTCGTATCCCATATAACTTAGAGTATGGGGAGTTCCCTTGGATTTGTTTCTCTCTCATACTTTGCAGATATAGAATCATAGGGTGATAGCTATACAGTAAAAATGTTGTGACTGAATAAACAAACTATGTCCTAGGAGCTATGGAGAATATAAGGAAAGTAAAGATCATAGGATCATAGATTTAGTGTTGAAAGATACCTTCTTGTATCATCTAGACATCCAGACAGAAAAATAGAATTATAGGATGTTAGAGATGAAAGGCAATCCAGCAGTCACACAGAAAATCAGTGGCAGGTCTGGGAAAAGAACCCAAGCCTTCTGACCCTCAGCTTATATTTCTTGATCCCCTTGGTACCTAGTGTTCTCTCTCTGGTTAAATAACTTGTATATATCTATCCAGGAGCAGCTAAGTGTTGCAGTGGATAGAATGCTGGGCCTGAAGTCAGGAAAGATTCATCTTCCCAGGTTCAAATCTAGTCTTAGACACTTCCTAGCTATGTGACCCTGAGCAAGTCACTTAACCCTGTTTACCTTGGTTTCCTCATCTGTAACTGAGCTGGAGAAGGAAATGGCAAACTACTTTGGCATCTTTGCCAAGAAAACCCCAAATAGGGTCACAAAAAATCAGACATGATTGAAAAATGACTAAACAAGAACAACAACATACATAAGTATCTGTGTATATGCTGTGCCTATCACAGTAGCATGTAAGCTTCTTGTGAGAAAGGTTGGGTTTTCTTGATTGTTGCTTTTCTTTGCATCTCCAGCACTTTAGTAAAATGCCTAACAAAGAGTAAGTAACTCATTGGCCCGGATCAGATTGGTTGGAAGAGGGGGAGCATGTTCTAGAGAAGGCACTCTATACGAGCCAAACAACTTTCTAGGAAAGACAGAAGCAAAAATGAACAAGGTATTGTGAGACGGTAAAGAAACCAGTGATCAAGATGGGAGAGTGGTATGAGTTGGGGAACATGGAAAAACAATTGGACAGGACTGAAACAAGTGAATCACAGCAACAACACTAGAAGGTAGACACGATAAAGGCAGGAACAGTCTTTCTTTCTCCTTCTATCTGTATTCTCAGAGCTTACACAGTGCCCAGCACATGGCTAGTTATTGTTTGGTTATTCTTCATTCTTGAAGAGGACCAAAATGACATCACTATGCAAGAGTCAAGTTTCAGTGTGTTCCCACAAAGGCTAATCAGGCCAACAGAAGCTCAGAATGTTCTACCACATGTCGGGCTTAATAAATAGTCTATATGAACATTTGGGGTGGAATCTACAAATTTGTGCATCCCACATTTCCTTTGAGCTGTTTCAATTCTGCTTTGCTCATAGAGCACAGCACTTTCTCTGATGTGGGCACACCATACTGAATGGTCTTGTGCCAGTGTCTCCCATGTCACACAATCAATTTCAAAATTCTTAAGAGAGACCTTGAGAATGCCCTTATATCATTTCCTCTGACCACCAGGTGAACATATAAAACAGTCTTTTTGGTAAGTACACATTTTGCATTTGAACAATGTGTCCAGCCCATTGGAGTTATGCTCTCTGAAGCAGAGTTTGAATGCTTAGCAGTTTAGTTTGAGTATGGACTTCAGTGTCTGGTACCTTATGCTGCCAGGTGATCTTCAGAATCTTCCTAAGACAATTGAAATGGAAGTGATTCAGGTTCCTGGAATGGTGCTGGTAGACTGTCCAGGTTTCACAGGCATCCAGCAATGAGGTCAGCATAATGGCTCTATAGATCTCCCGTTTGGTAGTCAGTCTAATACCTCTTCTCTCTCATACTTTCCTTCGGAGCCTCCCAAACACCGAGCTAGCTCTGGCAGTATGTGTATCAACCTCATTATCAATGTGTACACTAGGATGTACTAAGTGCTTAATAAATAAATACTTAGTGACTTAACTTTCTTCATCTGTAACATGGGGGGAGGGAGATATAGTCAATTATCTCCAAGGTTCCTTCTAGCTTTAAAATGTTGGTTTCTGACTAATCAAATGAATGATCTTGGAAAGAAAACGGAATTTGCTATTAGGAAATCTGCATTCAAATTCTCTGCCCGCAATACTGGTGCAAAGGTCTTCATGTCTCAAAAGGTCAGTGTGGTGCCTGAAACCCAGAACAAATAACACAGCACAGAAACAAACACCTCTAGGACCATTTCTTGAAGCTGGAGTAAAAGAGAGATAAGCGAAGGATGTCCTTCCTCTCTTCCCAGTTCAGTTCATGACATTCATGCTGCAGATAAGAGTTGCAGAAAAAAATTGCAACTGAAGGATGGTGGGAAAAGACAGTGATTGGCTCAGTCTCATCAATTTTAAAGACACAGGCAGTCAATCAAAGGAGGACACCTCTGCCCACTTGGTAGAGGGTATAGTAAGTTCCATGTTAGGCAAATTGGGCATATTCAAAATACTCCCTGAGAAGCCCAGGTTACACATGGCACCTGCCCTGCCAATCTCACTGGGCTGCTTAGGACCAGATGTCTGGAAGGGACCTTGGAGGCCAGTAAGCTTAAAACCCCCTCATTTTACAGATGAGGAAACTGAGGCACAAGGACATTAAGTGAATTGCCCAGAGTCACAGAGGTTTGATATGTCTGCGATATATGTCTGAGTCCAGTCTTTCTGACTCCAAGTTCAGTGCTCTCTCCATTATACCATACTGCCTCTATTACCAGGATCAAATGAGATAATGAATATGAACAAGTTTATAAACCACAAATGCCATCTGTCATAGGAGGGGACAGTGGGGAACAGTAGAAGTCATACTGGCTTTGGGGTCAAAAGACAGGACAACATTTAGAATTAGCAAGGCACCTCAGAGACCATTAATTTCAACCCCTCATTCTCCAGTTTGGAAAACTGAGGCCTGAACAGGTTAAGTGGTTTACCCAAGGTCACATAGATAGTAAGTACCAAAGGTGGAATTAATTTAATTAAATGTGTTCAATTAAAATAGTTAAATTAATTTAAATATAGGTCCTCTAATTCTAGAATATGTACTCTTTCTGCTCTATCCCATGAGTCCAAATCTCAGCTCTGCTCCTTGCTGAATGTGCAACCTTTAACATTTCACTCCTTCTGGCTCCCTATTTCTTTACCTGTAAAATAAGGAGGATTTCTAAGGTCCCTTCCAGCTCTTGGATCCTATGATTCAAATACATGAAGCACATGGAGACTTTGGGGAAAGAACAGCTGTTGTTTTATCTGAAGGAATAGTGAACATACACACACACCTGATCTATTCTTCAAGCATGAACCAAATATTTGTATTAAAGTAGCATACATTTATTTGTGTTTTCAGTTAAAAAAAAAAAACCCTTAAAATGTAGCATGCTTGAAAAGTAATGAAAATTGTTTCCAAAGCTTAAATATTTATTGTTGCCTAAGCTGATATATGAGACTACCTAACAGGTAAGTAGTTGGAGAAACAACTTATATTTACATAAGCACTTACATTAACAAAAGCACTTTGCATACATTACCTCATGTAGTCCTGGGGAAAAGGTTTGGAAAGTCTTTTTGTCTACATTCTGTAGCTAAGAAAAATGAGAAACAGGGAGATTAGGCTACTTGTTTAATCTAGAGCTAAACAGTCAAAGTTTAGATTTATTAAAATGCACCACAGTCAATTGGACCATTATGTCATGCAGTGGTTAGAGTGCCCAACCTGGAATAAAGAAGACTTGTCTTCATGAGTCCAAATCTGACCCCAGATACTTAGTAGCTGTGACCCTGGGCAAGTCACTTAACCTTGTTTGCCTCAGTTTCCTCATCTGTAAAATCAGCTGAAGAAGAAAAAAAACAAACCATCCCATAACTTTGCCAAGAAAACCCCAAACGGGGTCAAGAAGAGTCAGACACCACTCACCAACAACATAATTACTTACCTCCATCTCCCTCTTTGCCTGGTCCTCTGAGGATGACTTGACCTTGAGGCCTAGTCATTGATTAGGGTATCTCTACTAGGGACTTCCATATCATGAGAAGCTGTAGCCATGCTGTTCACTTCATTTTTGACTCATTCCCAGGTCTATTCAACTCTACCCTGGCTATCTTATCTCTCCCCTCTAAATCTCTCAGCCTTTCAACTCCCCTTAATGCTTTATCTTCCCCTATTAGAATGTAATCTGGAATTTTAGAATGCAACCAAATCCTTAAGGCAAGGACAACTTTGTTTTTTGTATCCCAGGTGCTTAGCACAGTGCTTGATACACAGTAAATGCTTAAAAAATGCTTTATCTAGCTTACATTGGTTCAGCGACACAGAATGTTAGAGCTGAAAGGGACTTGCAAAATTATTTAGCCCAATCCCTTTATTTTTAAAGATGAAATAATGACAGCCCAGAGAAGTCACATGCCAAAGCTGAAAATCAATTATACCTGTGCTATGTAGATAGAAGCAATGATTTCCAGAAAATTCCAAATGATAAAATGACAGATAATAGACAGATGAGAGACAATGTATTACAATGGATAAAAATGCCAGCTTCAGAGTCAAGAAATACTGATTTTAAGTCCCACCACAGACACATGCTGAATGTGTGGTCCTGTTCAAGTCCATTAACTGGTGGTTATTGTTTGTCTTTCATTCTTGAAGAGGATCAGCTGTTTAGGACTCTAGTCTAAATGTGTCAAACTTATGGCCTCCCACCACCAAGGAAACCAGTTAAAACATAGTTGGGAAATATTTAGCAAACTAAATAAAAATTCATAGATAATGTTAATTTGTGGTTTTCTAAGTCAATATGTAGCCTGCACAGATCCATTTCTATTTGAGTTTGATATCGCTGCTCTAGATGGTGTAATAAATTGCAAAGAAGATGGCAATCTACATTGGTAGAGGAAATTTTTTCAACAGAAATTTCCTGACACTCAAGTTCCAAGATCAAAGCTATAACAAACAACAACAACAACCCTATGAGAATAAGCTTACTTTTGATTCACTTTAATTTTTAAAATTTGTTTTTAGAATTTTGTGACATCCTTCGAGAAAGATGGAAGCATTTCTGGTTATTTTAAGAATAGTAGGTAGAAAATCGCTGTATCTATATCTGCTTTCTGTGCCCCAGACATCCCCCTGAGAACCCTAACTTATAATTAGAGATTTCCAAAAAGTCTTTCTCAAAGTTATTAAATTCTCCGTAACTTGACATCTTCCTTTGGAGAATTCAATTGGGACTAATTTTTTTATCCTATAATCTTGCCCCTCCTCCAAACTTCCTTTTATTCCAGTTGAGGGCACCACCATTCTCTTGGTCACCCTTGGTTCAATGATCATTGACAGTATCTATGTTGTATTTTTAAATTTTATTTTGTTAAATATTCACAATTATATTGTAATCTGGTTCTTTGGTGGTGCTAAACTGTGAGTTTGATACCTTTGGCCTAAAGTTCTGAATAGTTTAATGACTTGCCCAAGATTACACATCCTTTCTCTTCTCTCTCCTTTGCTCTTCATATTCTTTTTTTTAAAATTAATTAACTATTTTTAGTTTGCAACATTCACTTTTCCAAGATTTTGAGTCCCCAATTTTTTTCTCCTTCTCTCCCTGCCCTTCACCCACCCCAAGATAGCAAGCAATCTGATATAGGCTGTATTGCATCTATTCACGTCTCTCCACTCACATAATCACAACCCTTCATCAAGTCTTTTACCCCCTCTTGCCTGGGCTCTTGCAATAAAGTCCTAATTAGTTTCTCTGCTTTCAATCTCTCTTCCATTCAATCCATTGTCCACACAGCTGCCAAAATAATCTGTCTGATCATTTCATTTCCTTGCTTAAAAATATTCAGTCATTCTCAATTGCCTATAGGATAAAATATAAACTCCACTGGAACTTAAGTATGGAATTTAAGGCTTTCTGTATTCTGAATCCCATACCTTTCTACATTTGGAGTCATGAAGACCCGAGTTTGAATCCTGTCTCAGGCATGATTATTGTTATTATTATTATTCATATTTTCACACTTCATGAATTCTATGTTCCAACCAAAACGAACCATTGGTTAGCCATTGAAATAGATCACCTATCATCCAGTTCCATGAATTAGTACAAACTGCCCCCACTCATGTCTGGAATGTGTACAGTCCTCATCACTATCTTTCACACTCTTCATTTTCCTTGAAGACTCACCTCAAGTATCACCTTCTTAATTACACCTTCCCTTATCCCTCCTAATTGCTAGTAGTCTCTATCATCTCAATTTTTTCTTACACTATGTTTATTTTCATGTACGTTCTATCTTCCTCTATCCTCAACAGAATTTAGGTCCTTTGAAGGAATTTTTTTGAATTTTATTGGGAAGATACCCTGTGACAAAGAGCTGGTCCTAGAGTCGGGAAGACCTGTGCCTAAGTCCTGCTTCTGGCACTTATTTATTAGTTGTATGACTACAGGGAGATTACTTAACCTCTCACTGCTTTAGGCAACTGTAACTGTAAGCAGTCAAATGGAGAAGAAAAAAACCTTAGTTTTAATTCATTCATATAAGGGTTTGGTATCCAAGATATATAGACAACTATTAGAAATATACAAGATCAAAAGCCATTCCCTAACAGATAAGTCGTCAAAGGTTTTGAATGGTTTTCAAAAAAATTGCAAAATATTAATAACTATATAAATAATGCTCCAAATCAGTAATAGTAAAAGAAATGCACATCAAAACATCCTTAAGGCTTTATACCACACTCAAGAAAATTGATAAAAGTGACAAGAGAAGGGAATAGTCAGTGTTGGAAGGATTGTGGGAAGGCATACCCACTAAAGCTATGTCAGCAAAGCTATGAATGAGTATGGTCATTTTGGAAATCAACTTATAATTATGCAAAAGTGACTAAATTGTCCATACCTTTTGACTCAAAGATTCTACCACCAGGTGTATACCCTTGGGGGGTCATTGATTGAAACTAGTGTCTATATACAGTAAAATATTTATAGCAGTATTTTTGTGTGTGTGGTAGCAATGAACTGGGAACAAAGCATGACTATATGCTGGATAATGGCTAAACAAATTGTCCTAATTAAATACAATACAAATGTGCATTAAAAATGTAATACACAGAAATCACATATCTATTATGTACTGTATGCTATCCATCCACTAGACCATGCTGTCTCTCATTTACTTCTTTAGTATTTTTAATTCTCTTAAATCCATACAATTAGTTCTGCTTATACTCCTATAAAGTAAATCTCCAAGAGCCTCTCTCCCTTTCCTTGGCTCCCCTATCCTTTCCCAAGGCCCTTAATTTTACTTCTATTATTACATTGTTTTTTCTCTTTTATTTATATAATTACCTATTTCTCCTCCTTTAGCTCTTCTTTACCCCATTCCAAATGATTGGTTCGCCTTCTTCCTTCCCTTTTAACCTTCCAACCACTTATTCTTAAAAACTTCCTTCACCCATTTCCAAGTTTTTCTTTACTTTGTACTCATTATTTCTCTAATATTGTATTACGACTTTTGGTTTTCTGATTTGTGAAGTTTATTTTTATTAGTTTTTCTTTACTCTCTCAGTGCTCTCCATGTTTCTAAAGTTTCTGAAATATCACGTTTGAGTTCTCTCTTCTTTCTGATTTCTTTGTTACTGTCCTTATAGATCTTGCCCAGAAGCAAAAAAAAAAAGCGAGAAGGAGCTAGACAAGGGGTCAAGGTGATAAAGTTCTAAGGATCAAGAGCAAGGAGAAATAGTCATGGCTGGCTTGGTACTTCTTCAAATGGAGATCCAAAATGGTACTCGTCATTTGAAAAAAGAGGCCACAGGAATGAAGACATCTTTCAGGATGAGAAGAATTCTAGGATGTAGAAGTCCAGAATGTCAGGAACAGATGTCTTAACCATTTTCCAATATCTTCTCATCTAGTCAGGAAACCATTAGGAGTCACTTCTCATCAAAAATTCATAGGGACGCTGTAGGGGTAAAACACCTATTTCCTTTTATCCCTTTCCCAATTTATGTAACTTCACATTCTGCATAACAGACATTAATTCATCCTTAGGTAGTCAGAAAATTTGGACCATGGTGTATTAAGTTCCCCTTAACCTTTAGTTTAAGTCCTCTGCTTAAAAACATCCCAATCTCTGTCTGTCTGTCTCAGTCTCTCTCAAACAAAACAAAACAAAAACAATAGTTTTCTAATCATGAAACAATTCATTCCATTATTGATTTTTCCTGATAATATTTTGGGGATGGGCACAAATGCCTGAAATTCCTCTATTTTGTTGAACATTTTTTTTAATTGATGATTAGGGTCAGTATTGCAAAGTTTGTAATTTTATGTTACTTCTATGATTTCTCATGATTGAAGAATAAACATGTGAAATTCAAATTTCCTGTTTGCAGATCATTCTCCAAGTTAATTGAAAAGTTTTGGTGTTTGAAATAGAAAGTTGAATTTAGCCAACAGTTTTGCTTTTTATTTTCTGGTGGTGGTCTATGCATCCCTTCAATAAATATTTTAGTGTCTGTATTCAGAAGTTATAGACAATGGTCTTTTTTATTATTCCCCGCATAATAGTGTTCAATTTTTTCTTTTTATTTGGAATGTTCTTCTGGAAAACCTGCGATCCTAATGTTATCTTCTGTCTTTAAGATGTCATTTTAGCCATTAGAGAATTTATATGTTCTTTTAAAGTTGTTACTTTTTGCTTCTTTTCTGACAAAATTCCTCCACTTCATTATCTTTGTGTTACCAGTCTGCTACTCTCTACCACAGAGATTTTATTTCTTCAAGAAATTCTCTGTCATAGATTTAATTTTTCCTATTCTGCTAATCATTTTTAATCTGAATTTAGAAATCCCTTTTTGCATTGCAAACCCTAATTTCTTATTTATATTCATTCTTCATTTCTTATTTTATGAATTTTTTCTCTTTTAAGCAATTCTTGGAATTTCTTATTATTTCACGCTTTCTAAGGAGACCATAGGATGCTATCTCTCCTAAGTCACTGGTGCTTCACCTAATTTCATATTTCAAATTTGCCAAGTCAACTTTCAAGTCAGTTTGAGGATTTGCTTAGATGTTTGTCTCTTGATATGTTTAACATTTTGTCCTTGTGATGCCCCAAATACTTACTCTGGTTGACAGAGCCCCAAGGCTGGCCTACAGAACTGTTTCAGCCTCTTCACTTTAGGAGTCATGGGAATTCACTTATCTGGGTCCATACTCTAAGAAATTTCTAGGGATGTGGGATAGACTCCAGCCCATATTCTAATTCCCTTTCCTTCTGGTAGGATGGAACCATTATATGTGAACATGTTTTGGTTACCTTCTTCTTTACTCCACCCTCCCCTTTTCCTTCATGTGGTGGGGTAAAAATCACATTTGGCATTTCTTACAGGATAAAATTGGTGTGGGGAGGTGTTCAGATAGACCTGCTATAGCCATAGATCCTAGGTGTGCACCTCAGGCCCAACTCTATAAGTTTGCTAGTGCTCATTGCCACGGTGCATTTGGAGACAGGGGAGATCAAGTGAGAACTCTAGGTATTAAAATCTTTTGTTTCTTCATAAACTTTTTACCTTGCCAAAGAATTCTGTCTTCTTCAGAAGATAGATGATAGATAGATAGATATACATATACATATGTATATGTGTGTATGTATAAGTAGTTCAGAAAAAGTGACCAATCTTCCAACTTGATGAATACATGATTCCACTCCATTTCCAACTGAATAAACCCTAAACTCCATTGTCTAGAAGTCAGAGACATTGTATGGCCCCATTTTCTGACTTCCAGTTTTTTAGCCTTATACTATACTACTTCCCTTCCTGTACTCTGCATTCCAAACAAACCCAGCTATTCACTGCTCTCTGAAACACGCTCTGAGATTTCTTACCTCCTGACTTTTGCTCTTATGCCCTCTGCTTGGAATCTCCTCCTTTGTTTTCTCCTCTCATCAAAATTATACCCATTCTTAAAAATTAAAGTCAAGAACCTTCTAGAATCTTTTCCTGATCCCTTAAAGTCTATGTGATCTATTGCACTGTGGCACTCCATGCATTGCTTGTAAGCTGTATCATTTTTGTTTGTATCTTTCTCGTATCCTACTTCTTGTAAACCTTAATTTGTATCAGAGTTATATTTTTACTTGCCATTTCTAAAACGCAACCTCCTTTTAAGAAAGGAATCTGTCTCCTTCATTTTCACATCTTCCACAGTAGAGTTACTTGTGCCTAATTTTGTGTGTGTGTGTGTGTGTGTGTGTGTGTGTGTGGAATGAATGAATGAATGAATAAATGAATGAACAGAACTGGAATACATATAGTTACACAAGGTGGAACTTCATGAGCAGAAAAAGGTATCAGGCCATGAATTCCAAGAGATATTCTTCACTGGCTATAAAGAGCTAAATCAGAGTAGGGGGCAGACAAAGTTGCCAAAACAGAGAGAACCTTTCGCCTTGCAACCACTGAGATTATACCTATAATTTCCCCACCCATTTGCATAATATAATTTGAATTTTACCCCACTTCCCTAAGAGAACTCATATTATTTTGGATATTGATAATGAAGAGTGATAGAACTTGTCTGAAACCTTGATAGGTTTTATTATACATTAAATTTCAGACTAGATCTTTAAGGATTTCCTAACACCCAGCATCATTCACTGGGGATAAAAGTACAATCCACATATAAGGCAGTCTTGTTTATTTCATATAGGGAGAAGGTTGTGGTGGGAAAGCAATATTAGGATGATAGAAAGAAGAGGTACTCCCAAGGCTCAGTGCTATAAAGGAATTTTGAATCCTGTAATTTGTCGCCAAGACTTTCTACATGAGGAACATGGTATGGAGAGCAAGAGAGAGAATTGTGTTACTCAAACTCCCACCCCAACCCTTTTTCAATCTATAATGTGGAACTAGACCCCCAACCTCCTTTTCCTCATCTAGTAACTTAAGGGGAATTCCTGGAATGGCTGGGAGTTTCTAGGCTACCATTGGTCCTAGTAAAGTAACCCACAGAATATTAGACATGGAAAGAATTGTCTAGTCTAAATTCTTCAATTTACAAATGAAGAAACCAAGACTTAGAATGAAAAAATGACTTGTTTTGGATTATAAACCTAAAATGAGGCCCTGATTTTAAGTCTTCTCACTCAAAGTCTCTTATATTTTAGTATTGTAGTTTCTGGGTCCCCCTGTCATAGGTAGGTCCCCAGAAGAAATACATCAAGTTTAAGGCATTCTGCACATCAGCACTCATTCAAAACCATACCTTGTGAGCTCTTACTGATGTGTTTACTTTTACTGATCAGTCAGAATTGATTCAAATAAAAGATATTTAGGCAACAACTTTTCGTTTTGTTTTTCAGTCATTTTCCATTGCATCTGACTCTTCATGATCAAATTTGGAGTTTTCTTGGCAAAAAATACTGGAGTGATTTATCATTTCTTTCTCCAGTTCATTTTCCAGATGAGGAAACTGAGGTAAACAGTGTTAAATTACTTGTCCAGGGTCATCCAGCTAGTAAACTATCTGAGACCAGATTTGAACTCAGGAAGATGAATCTCCCTGGCTCCAGACCTAGCACTCTATCCACTGTGCCACTTAGCTGCCCCTATTTTTACACAGGACCAAGATATTAATAATGAATAGTGATAGAATTTGCCTGAATCTTTGATAAGATTTCACATCATTTGATAATATTTCCAAAGACCCAGCCTCTGACTTGGGCCATTAAAGATACCTAAAGGACTTTAGTGACCAAGTGAGAGCAGCCTTATTGTGACCCTACCCAACTGAATCCTAAAGACTACATTGTAATCTCTCTGCAGGCAGGGATGCCATTTTACCTAAATACTACAACTTCTCCAGTGCTGAGCTTTCAATGGCAACTTAATAAATGTGAATTGAATTGAATTGTTGACACTTTTGTGAATTTCTGGCCTGGACTCTTACTCTCCTAGGCCTGAAGTTGTCTCTATTTTCAATTAATTCAAATAGAGATGGTATAATTAGAATTGGAAGTGGACCTCAGAGGCCACTTACAAATAAGGAAACTGAAGTCAAAGATGACTTAGTAATTCGAGGTCACACAAAAAGAGAGTTATCAGAGGCAGGATTAGAACCCCCATCCTTTGACACTGATGTTTTGTTTTCTTTTGTTTTTCCTCCAGATGTTTCACTCTCTTTCTTTCATAACATTTTCGTCATTTTGAATTCTTGTTTCTAGGACCAAGCTCATTCCCTAGCAATTAAGAAAGGCAGTTTCATGAGAACTTTACTAAAAGACAGTACCAGAGAAATACCCATCTTTACCAGTTGAGCTCAAGAATCTAACCTTGGCCCTTGGAAAATGGATACCTGGGATTAGTCAAATCTATAATTATATCTTGAAAGACTTCCTAATACCCAACATCATGCATGGCCCTTGCTCTGTTATCAACTCACTGTGAATCTTGGGGTGGAGGGATGAGTTTGGCCCGGATTACTTCCCCATCCATTATATAGGGAGAATATCTTCGAGTTAATATCCTCCCCAGGGTCAATAAAGTCCTCTGCTCTTAAGCAGAGAAATACAGAAAATAAACAACCCTGGAAGGACAGTGGAATCAAGTTCCTATTGAGAGCTCAGTTTCATGGGTGAAAAGATCTGTGCTCTATTCATCAATGGGCAACCCATTTGTGCATATCTATGGTATAGGTCAATGTACTTGTTTATCTTAGTCTCTTTCTCACTAGTAGACATTTGCGGGGGTGGGGTTTAATAGAGTTGGTTTTTTTTAATTCACACAACTGCAGAGTTGCCACATTTCTTTACACCAACTTAAATAGCTTTCTTTTACACTACTTGCCTTTGTACGACTGCCATTCTGGCAACGAAGTTTCCACCAGCAGGAGAAACAGAAGGAGAGTGAAAATAGAATAGACTTCAAGAAACATTCCTGGAGCTTGGCTGGGTGCATTCTTTCTCCCTGAAAAAAAACAAAAAAACAAAAAAAAAACCACTTAACACCCTTGAGAGATAGGTCAGAATATGGGCCTGTCACAACCAGCTACTCAATACTTGGTTCTGCATTTCCTTCCAGACTGAAATCTATGACTCTTGGGTCCCATGACCAGTCCAGAAAAAGGAATCCAAATGGGGAGGGAAATAGAAATCATTCTCTGTATGAGGCCTCATTGAATGCATTTTAGAAATTTAAAGTGGATAGATCTACAAGTATTTGGAGGACTGTCATTGTTACCTTTGTCTCTAGAGGATTGAACTAAGACCACTGGTAGAAAAAGAATCAAAGAAAAATTTCCTGATAATTAGATCTATTAAAAAATGGAAATGGCCTCAGTAGGGAGTGATGTCCCCATATCTGGAGGTCTTCAATGAAGGCTTAATGATCATTTCTAGGTCATGTTGTAGAGGACACTTATGATGTCAACTAGACTTCTTATTACCTTTTTGGTCCTTTTCATCTCAAAGATTCAGTAATCACCTTCATGCCTTCAGGTTTAAGGAGTTATTAGAAAGTTTTCCAGGATGCCTGCCCTGGCTTTATGCTCTCCTGTATAGTTTGTAGTATATATGCTCCAGTCTGACTACTTATGGTAAATTATTTTCAGTTGTCAGTCCAACATGCTAGCCTTCCAAAATCTTTTTTGGATCCTGATTCTGCCATCCAACATGTTAGCTATCCCTGCCAACTTATGTAGCCTTGATTTTCAAGAAAGGAAAGAGAATGGAATCAATTAAACTATAGGTCAATGAACTTGACTTTGAATTAGAACACATTATTAAGTGGAAGGTTAGTGAATATCTAGCTAGGAAAGAAAACTGTGATTACAAAGAATCAATATGACTTCACAACAGAGAAATCATGCTAACGTGGCATCATTTTATTTCTTCTGAAATAAAGACCTGGAGATGAGGAAGGTGCTGTAGATAGGGTGATTTTTATCAAAATATTTGACAAAAAGCTTTTCAGTCAGTTTTTGGTGGACAAGATTGAGAGACTAAGCTTGATTAAAGTATATTAAATTGGGGGTGGCTAGGTGGCACAATGAATAGTGCACAGGCCCTGAAGTCAGGAGGACCTAAGTTTAAATCCAGCCTCAGACACTTAACATTTACCAGTCGTGTGACCGTGGGCAAGTCACTTAGCCCCAATTGCTCTGCCTTCCCCCCTCCAAAAAAAAAGCATATTAGGTTGGATTTAGAGCTGGTTGAATAGCCAAGCCCAAACAGTAGTCATTTATGGTACAAAATCAAGTTGGAAGGAAGCCTTTGGTGGAACATCCCAGGGATCAATTCTTGACCATATGCCTTTTAACATTTTTATCAATGACTTGGATAAAGGCATAAATGAAACTCTCACAAAGTGACACAAACCTCTGAGAGCTTTCCAATATTGAATGACAGCACAAGATACATATAAGACTTTGATCCAGAACCATGGACTCAACTTTATTCAGTGAACTACTGTCAACATCAGAGTATACAGCAGGGAGGCATATGTTTCAATAAGATGTTAGAGACATTGAGAATATTTTATGTAGAGCCCAAATACAAGGATTTAATATTACTATCCAAGTTCTTCAAAGAAAGGCAGGTAGGTGGTGCAGTAGAGAAAGCATTGGGCCTGGAGCCAGGAAGACCTGGGTTCAAATTCTGTCTCAGATGCTTACTATGTTACCCTAAGCAAGTCACTTAACCTCTCTCTGTCTCAGTTTCCTCAGCTGTAAAATTAAGATAGTAATATTAATTACTATTAAATGAGAAAGTTGTGCAATGCATAACACAGTGTCTGGCACAGAGTAAGTATTGAATATTTCCTTCCTTCCTTCAAATGGTCCATTTCTGATATGGCATTACACAATTGCATCAAACCCCAGACCACTCCAAAACCTCTTCAATGAAATCCATGTTTATTTGAAAGAGATAGGCATACATCCACCCTGAAAGAATCAAGTGAATTAAAAATTAATTTGCCTTTTATACACACACATATATGTATGTATGGATATGTTTTATAAATGTTATATTATTTTTGTATGTATAGGCACAAGTGTGTATATGTTTATATATATATATATATATATATACCTATGTATGTCTGTATGTGTGTGTATGTATCATTGGACAAATACTATAGATAAATAATGATCTGAACCTCGAAATGAATAGTAGAAGGAGATTGGTCTGGGTTGCATTTGAGAAATTGTGCAGTGCTTTCCATGGTGCAAAGATCCTCACTGCTGCAATATGGTCATCTAGGGATCATATATCTATCTCTATGTCTATAATATGTGTGTATATATGCATTTTTGTAGATTTATAGAAAAGGAGGATTCTACCCTAAAGAAAACTAACTTGAGAGTATGCTGTTATTGACTTCTTTCTACTGATGAGGACTGAGGGAGAATAGGTGGATGCATTACATTCTCATTCCCAAGAGTTGTGCATCCAAGTCTTTGGGGGGGGGGGGCAGTTTAGAAAACTGGGAGTTTTACCATACCTACATGGGGATATGGGGATATGGGGGGGGAGAGGGCAGAAGGGGGCAGGAGGAGCATGGAATAGGAGTGGAGTTATGAAGAAGGTCTTTTTGTCTTTAGATGGGAGCTATAGTGGACATTACCGTGGTATGTTTCATCAGCAGTTATCAGCTATAGTCAATGAGACTCCAACCCTCTTCAAAGTAATCTGTTACATCATAGAAACAAACCCAAATAATGACAGACTTAGGAATAAAGCTGAGTACCATTAAAGTGCCAGATAACTGACCCTCCCTCTTCTCATTGACGGTAAGAACTATATCTCTCCTAGTCCTATCTTCTATACCCAAGTGCACACAAAGAGATACTGAACTTCTTGCTGGCCAAAATCTGGCTCAAATACCAGTGGTTTGCTGCTGATAGACTTACATAGTAAAGATGTGAATGTGGGCCTGAACAGTGGGGAGAAATGGTCATTCTTTTTTTCACTTAGCATTTGATTTTACATGCCATTCAAATATGAATTGCAGAAGATAGGGGACTTTATTACCCCAGCATGAACACAGTTCCTGTGAAGTTTGGGAGTTTGGGGATGGAATGGGAATGGGGCCCTTGAAAAAGATTTGGAGAAACATGAAACTAATCAGTGACATAACAAGAGTTAAAAGGAATTTCCTAACTTTAAGTCAGATAGTTGTCTGAGACAAAGAACCAATGGAGACATACTATAGAGAAAACCTAGCATATAGCAGAGAGCAGAGACATAACGTGAAGCATAAAGAAGGATGACACCATAACAGAGGATGCAGCCAGTTCTAAGTGTGTTATCCCAGTTATGTATGGACCTTGGCCACATGTATGCCCTACATATGTGTCTCCATGTGTTCCCTGGTGACGTGTTATCATGTACATCTTTGTTCTCTAGTTGTATGATACTAATGAGGGCATTTGCCCCATAAACTATATGAGGATTTTCTTGTCACTTCATTTGCTATGCCAGTTGATTATAGGTTACTTGTTTTCAGCTAATGGATCCTCTGAATGACTGGAAATTACATGCAGATCAATGGGGGTATGCAAGCTATGGTTTTGAGAGGGTGCTGCTGCCTTCAAAGTGAATGAAGCTGTTCTGAGGGCCCTTAAGAGGTGACTCCCATGCTACATGGCCAAAAAATATCAGAGCCTTTCTTTTTAAAGGAAAGATGGAAGAAAGAAAAGAGAAAAAAACAAAAGAAACAAATGGAAAATATATCTGAGATATTATCTATCTTTTTAATTTTTGAATCTGGATGGTAACTAAAAAGAAAAAAAGCTTTTAAAATATCACAAAACATTAAGCTTGATTAAAATACTAGCTCTGATCCAGAGAGAAGATATTTGCATTATGCTAATTACATCTGTTGGGGACAAGGGAGAGGTGGCAGGGTTCCAAGCAGCAGGCTTCTCACCAATGTGCCCTCTAACTGTTTAAAGTTGTAAGCAGTTAAAGTTGTAAGCATGATCCATGGGTAGCAAACTGTGAGAACTGAGTGTCCATGAGCAAAGTTTAATTAGCAGCTTAGTGAGAGGTCATTTGTACTGACAGCCTAGCTCTTCTGATTCCATCGCAAATCGCAGGAATCAGGATCCTGTGACCATTAACTGCAAAGGTTCTATAACCTCTGACAGACACACAAGAGCCAACAAGCAAGGACTCAGAAGGTGTCTCAGTTGTCATTGACTTTATGGCTCAGGGTCATCATAATTCAACCCTTTGGACTATTCTGTACCTAAGACCTTAGCTATCTTACACTCAACTCAATAAGCAAACCTTTCCTGGAGACACAAACACAAAGGCAGAAAAAGATAGGAAACCAACCTAGATAGACAACAGAGAGCTGCCCCACTCTAACAAGAAGAGATGTTACCTGGTTCTTTTGCTTTCCTTCTTTCTTTCTTTTTTTTTTTTTTTTTTTTTGCTTTTTATCTGGAGGAGGGAAGGTAGGACAATTAGGATTAAGAGGTTTGCCCAAAGTCACATGGCTAGTTTTGTGTTAAGTATCTGAGGCCAAATTTGAACTCAGGTCCTCCAATTCCAGGTCCAGTGCTCTATTCACTGTGCCATCCAGCCACTCCTGCTTTCCTTCTTTCTAATAGTCTGCTCCATAGGCTTGGCATGAGGGTTAGTTGAACAATTTGAAGCCTAGACTCAGCTGCTTTCACGGAGTCTCAGAGCACAAAAGAGCCTAATGTCCTCATTAGAGCTTTTGACAGCCCCTCCCATAGCTGGACTTTCCAGTCTTCCAAATTTTAGTAATATCAGAAAGCAAAATCCTTGATGATTTTGGAGCCTACCCAAGTGAAGCTGGAACCAGAAACCTGAGATTTTTCTAAGTTTAAGGACATGTATCAGCCCTGGGCAGTAGCTTGGCACAGTAGAAACCCAAGTCAAGTTTCCTGAAGAATTACACAACCTAATCAATCAATCAATCATCACAGCATACTTCTATGTGCATATTTAAGTTCTAGAAAGAAAAGAAGAGCCTGTACCCTCTAGAACATAGATTATTTCAGAGGAAACAACAGGTATACATGTAAATAAATGCAGTACATATACAAAATGAATACACATTAATTTTAAGAGTGCACTAGCAACTAGGAGAAATCAGGAAAGACTTCAAGTAAGTGACAGTGCTTGAACTGAGCTTTGGAGGAATTTGGAGGCATTCTAAAAGGTGAGGAGTGAATGCATTCTAGGCACCAGGGGGAACAATTTGTGCTAAGGCAGAGATGTGAGGCAGCAGGCACTATCTGAGGAGCAAAAAGTAAGCCAATTGGAATGGTTCATAATCTGTATGAAGTGGAGTAATACATAATAATTTTGGGAAGGAGACTGAAACCACATTGTAAAGGACCCTACATGCCAAGAAAAGGAGATTATTTTACTTTATCATCCTGGAGGCCATAAAAATCTACTGGATCTTTGGAGGAAGGGAGAGTACGGCTGGGCATGTGTTTTAGAAATATCAACTTGACAGTTTGGTGAAAGATGGAATAGAGACAAAAGAGACTTGAGGCAGGGAGAGCAAATATGAGATTATTATAAAAGTCTAAGTGATGATGGGGGCCTGAACTAGGCTGGTGATTGTATGAGTAGGGAAGAAGGAACACATTCATGAGAAGTTGTAGATGCAGTTGGAGGTAGGATCAGCAAAACTTAGCCAGTGATTGGCTATGAAGAAAGAGGGAGGAATCAAGAATGACTCTGACATTATAAACCTAAGCAACTGGAAAGATGGTAGCATCCTCAGCCAAGTTAGGGAAATTAGGAAGAAGGATGTGCATGTTGGCGGGGGGGGGGGGGGGGAACGTGTGTGGGTGGGTGGGTGAGTATGGGTATGTGGGTGTGGGTGTGTGGGTGTGTCAATAATGAGTTCTCTTATGGACATGTTGAGTTTGAAATACCTACAGGATACAGAGTTTAAAATGTTCAGAGAGATGTGTTGTGGTACTTAACCAGAGCTCAGGAGATAGAAAGGCAGAATACATAGATCTGGGAGTCAGCTACTCAAAGATGATAATTGAGCCCATGAGAGTTTATGAGATAACATGAAAGAAAGTGAGAAACAAAGAAAGAAACAGAATGAGGAAGAAAGAGAGATAGAGAAAGCAAGAGAAAGAGACAGAGAAGGAGGGAGGGAGGAAGGAAGGAAGGAAGGAAGGAAGGAAGGAAGGAAGACCTAGATAATAACCTGACAGAAGAGAATGAGAAGAGGGCAGACACATAAGATGAGAGATAAGAGAGAGTTATGTCACAAAAGCACAGAAAAGGGATAGCCGCCAAGAGAAAAAGGTGTTCAAGATGGTCTATTACTGCAGAGAAATCAAGAGTAATGATTGAGATAATTGAGATAATGACCACTGAATATGGCTATTTGGAGATCACTGGTAATTTTGGGAAGAGTGATTTTAATTGAGCAATGAAGTCAAATTGTGGGGGGAGGGGTATGAAGTGAGAAAAGTAAGTGTTGTGCATATTCTCCCAATCTATTCTCTCTTGACCATCATGAATACAGTAAAAAGGGGAAAATCACTCATTTGTTCCCTTTTCCCTTTGTGTACCCTTCCCATCCCCATGACCACTCTATTCTCCCTCAGGGTATGTCATGGGTAGGAGACATACAAACTACCTCCTGACATTCCCTAATTCCCTTGGATTAGATGAGAGAATGCAGGGTACCCAGTATGAAACTCTCTAATCTAATCTGTTCTTGCTTCATCTAGAGCAGTGGTTCTCAACCTGTGGGTCATGACCTCTTTCGGGGTCGAACAACCCTTTCACAGGGGTCACAGGGATTGCCTAAGACCATTGGAAAACATATATTTCCGATGGTCTTAGGAACCGAGACAGAGCTCCTCTATCCATCTCCAAGCAGGTCCATCCACATACAGATATGCCCACATATGAATATTAAAGGGTTGTAGCATTGGGAAGGTTGAGAACTACTGATCTAGAGTTAGTTTCCCACATCTTTAGTATACGAGTTTCATTGAAGCAATTCACAGGTGCTTATAATATTATACATTTTTTTTTCTGTTATGAAATTGTGGCAATATATTCAAGACACTCCTGGTATTGTCTCATTATTATTTTCAGTGGCAAGAGGGGTTAGACTTTCCATGAAATCTTTCCCTTTGCCAGAGTAGTCTGTAGGTCAAAAAAATAGAAAAGCAATTCGATAGCAGAATCCAGGAAACATGATCAGCTCCAGTATCACTTACTGATAATGAAGGCATCACATTTCAGAGGCTCTAAAGTTGGGAGGGAATTTAGAGACAGATCATCTAGTCCTAACCCATTCATTTTATAGATAAGGAAACTGAGGTCCAAGGGAGGTGAAGTTACTCATTCAAGGTTTCACAAGGAACAATAGACCAATTATTAAACTGAGATCTCTTGCCTCCCAATCCAGTGCTCTTTCTACTTCCCCAGGCTGCCTCTCACTGTCAGCCAGCTCAGGTATTATATATAAAAATGGAAAGTACAGATGATTCTAGGGGCTGAGTCAAGATGGCGGCATAGAAGCAGGAGAACTCCAGGAACTCCCCCCATAACCACCTCAAATACCTATAAAATATAACTCTAAACAAATTTTAGAGCTCCAGAACCCACAAAGTGACAGAGAAACAAAGCTCCTGCTGAAGGCAGCCCAGCAGGGGCACAGGAATGGTTCATCACAGCACACTGGGAGCCAAGACTAGCACCTCATGAACCGGTGGCTTTAGCCCCAGGGTGGCCAGGACAAGCCACAGCTGGAGCATTCAGGAGAGTGGACCACAGGCAGCTGTGGCAGTTTCCAGAATTATCAACCCCTTAAAGCCAAGGACAAAGTGAAAGGTCAGTGGAACTCACTAAATTGGGGGGAGAGGATCAGGCCAACTATCTCCAGAGCAAGAAGCAGCTGAAGTGGTGGCCCTGCAGCCACCTCCACGTAGCTGCTTTAGAGCTCCTGGCCTGCAGATTGCAGGGGGGCCAAGCAACCATTCAGAGGCTAAGTGCTCTTGCCTTAACCTGCCTGGATGGGGATCGCGGTCTTGGGTGGTGGTCCTAAGGTGCATGACCAGTGAACCAAAGCTGGTGAGAGCTGCAGTGACAGCGGCCTCCTAATAGCTCTGGCAGCTGCAAAAACCCCACCAATTTGGGACAACACTCTCCACTCTGAAAGCAGAGTTCTACGAAACCCAAAAGTCAAGTAATTGGCAACATGAGCAGGCAAAGGAAGCAAAGCAAGAACAGCAATCCAACTTTAGATTCATTTGGGGGGGACAAAAAGGATCAAAGCATGGAACAGGAGGAAGACAATATAGTCAGAACTCTCGCACCAAAAGCTTCCAAGAAAAATGTTTACTGATTACAGGCCATAGAGGAGCTTAAGAAGGATTTTGAAAACCAAATAAGAAAAGTGGAGGAAAAATTGGGAAGAGAAATGAGAATGATGCAAGAAAATAATGAAAAGAGAGTCAACAACCTGACTGAAGAAAATAACA
>CM053583.1:277529787-277559913 GCA_028627135.1 Pseudochirops cupreus | reverse complement strand
GTTTAAAAATAGGGAACTATTCTTCATCTACTTTATATAAGAATTAGACTATGGTTATCTCTTCCACATTATACCTTTCTCCATCCTGTTATCTATATATCAAAGGTCAGGATAAGAAATTAAATCGGAATTTGGAAGGAGATTTGCAGAAACCACAGGTTACACATGAAAGCCAGCAGATGATGCAGAAAAAGTTTAGAAACTCAGAAATGCATAAAATACATGTATAGTATTATATAACATCAATATATTTTATCTTTTAATGCTATCAACACCCCATAAAAGAAAAAGAAAAAATTCAGACTTCATCTCCAGTACAAAGGGAGGACCAAAACATTTTCTGTGGATGTTCTACATTGCAGGAGGTACCATATCCCTAACCTGCCTCATGATGTGGAAGGGATAACTATATCAGAAAGGCACCTAGAAGTGCTACCTTTTACTATGTGAGCATAATAACCCCTGCCCTGCCACTACCATGGTCCTAATGATGAATAGTAATAATAACTCATAATATTATATAACATATATAATATAACAACTCATGAATATTTAAATAGGCATAAAGTTTGCAAATTATCTTATCTATGTTATCTCATTTAATATTCACAACCACCCCATAGGATAGATGCTATTATCCCCATAGTAAAGGGAAATTGAGGCAGAGATTTAGTGACTTCTGCAGGTTCACAGAGCTAACAAGTGCATGAGATTGGGTTTGAACTTAGATCTTCCAGCACTTTTTCTATTTTGCTCTATAACCATAGAAAAGAGAATTGTGACTAAGATATTTTACATACATCTCTATTGCCCTGTGGTGACTGGGATTTCCTGCCTCCATCTTCCACAGTCAGATTTCCAGTTAAGCACAGGAAATGGTACAGTAGAGTCTCAAAATAATGCTGGTATTGGAGGACAAGAATTACATGAGAATTACAGAATTTCTATGTTCTGGGAAAAGAAAGGTGCCTATACATGACTATGTCCTTAGGGGTTCTGAGATGACAGATAACTGGATAGAATCCATGCAATTAGGAAATGCTTCATGGGGAGTGAGGGGGGGATGTTACCTTATTATCTTTTTTCTTTAACAAATAATAGTACATAACAACCTTGACAATGAAAATCTGTATGGTTTCCATTTATCTGGCTATTTTGCATCAAATTTCAAGTGTCTCATGGGGCTGCATCCACTGTTTTCCATTCAGGGCCTCCTGGAAACTGCTGTTTATAGGTGATGTGCTAGATTTAAATGGTTTATCCCATCACCCAAGTGTTTAAGCCTACTTCTTCTATTGCTTTTCATAATACCTAGGTAAGCTTGGATAATTGTTTGTTTGAGTTTAACAAATGCTTCACACAATGTTAATGGGATTTTTCCAGGACTCTGAGACATACCATGAAATCTGATTGCTTTTTTTCTTCATTTCTCCCCTAACCATAAGCAGCTGAGGAAATGCAGGCCTCCTCTCTCAAATTTGCATGGGGATCCAATAATATCATGAGCAGACTGGATCTTGGGAACTAGATAATAGGTGTATAATTATTTTGGGCACTGTTATGTCACCCAGGGAATTTCACACCCTAAGTATTAGTGAAACTACTCTACCCAAACAATCAGCCCCTCTTTCTGGCAATTTTATACTAGAAAACTGTCCAAGGAGCTGGGCCTGACAATGTTCTCTGTCAGAGAGCTGTGGCATTTATGATTTAGTGGAAAGAGCACTGAATCTCGAGCTCTTATGCATCCTTGGACAAGTTATTTAACCTTTAAGAGCCTTTGTGGCCTCATCCACAACACAGGAAAAATAATACTTAGATTTTTATCACAGGGCTACAATGAGGAAAAGACAGTATACTTTAAAATGCTATGTAGATGTGTTTAAATAAAAACATCTATTAAAGATTTTAGAATCTTGTGCTATACTCAGTGTTAGAAAGCAAATAAGGAAGTCTGGGTATCAAATGACTTGCTTGGGCAGGCATTTCTCCACTTTCTTTTTTTCCATCAGGCTTCCATTAAAGAATATTCAGAATATAAACAATTTTGGGTATATATACAAATACATATATGTGTGTATATATATATATATATATACACACACATATATGTGCATATATATAAAATATATAATACAATTTTATTTATGTACACTTATGCATGTGTATTGTTGTTGTTAAGTCATTTTTTAGTCACATCCAACTCTTTTTGATCCCATTTGGAGTTTTCTGGGCAAAGATACTGGAGTGATTTGCCATTTCCCTCTCCAGCTCATTTTGTAGATAAAGAACTAAGGCAAATGGGTTAAGTGACTTGCCCAAGGTCACACAGCTAGTAAGTATCTGAGGCCATATTTGAACTTTGGAAATTGAGTTTTTCCGACTCCAGGCCTGGCACTTTAACCATAGTGCCATCTAGCTGATATGTACATATACATGCACATATACATATACACATACATATACATGTGCATGTACATGTACACATGCATGTGCACATACACGTACACATACACATATAGGTCCACAAACATAAGACAATTAGCCTTAGATTGAGGAAGACCTAGGTTCAAATCTTGCCTCTGACAAATGTTGGCTCTAATGCCTGGAGTAAGTAATTTAACTTTTCAGTGCCCCCAAGCAGCTCTGTAAGACTATCCATCTCCAGTGAGAGATTTCTTTCTTGGGAATTCCCTATGCCATGGAAATTAGTTTCACACATTTACATACCTACCTATCTATGTTTCTATCCATCTATCACATTTATTTAACTTAAACAAGCAATCCTCCGAACTTGCGTAGGAATTATGAAAATCCATAGAAGAAACAAGTTCAAACTCTGATTGAAAAGGATAAATTACTCCGGTCCAGTATACATACACACACGTGTATGTATGGATGAATGGATGCATATGTAGGCACACACTGCACTTATTCCCCATTACCCATAAACAGGAATGAAATGGCTATACACTGGTGGAAAAAGGAGAGTTTGGAGCCATGAATTGTCTCTTTGGTTATAGAGCTGCCTACCAGCTGAGTTCAATTATAACAGGTCCTGTAAAGACAAGTATGTTTATCAGAGCCCTTGCTTCTCCATGCACCAAATTTATGTGTTGGAAGGGCCTCCAACATGTGCTCTCCCTGAATTTTAAATATAATCACAATTTAAGACTTGTCACCTTAAGGGTGAGAGTGAACAGTAACATCTGCTACAACTCTGACTAATTCCTCCTCATGACTTAGTCCCAAGACGGTCTTAAATAAGATGTGGCCCTAGCATTAAGACCCATTCAGATGCAGCCTTAAAGAAAGCCTGATGTGAAATAAAGTATGATTTATTTTTTTCCCCTAGAACAAAGGCCAATCACAATTTGATTACATGGGGAACCACCATCTCCCAAACAGTTTCTCCTTTAGAAACACAGTGCCACCATTCGGATTTCACTAAACATTTTCCACTGAGGAACCATGGCATTCTGAAGTCTACTGATAAATATGCTATACTGAATTCAGACCTTCCTCCACTGGAAAATCCAACTCGTCTTATTAAAGACAACTCATTCTTTCAATAGCCATTCAACAATTGTCTATTTTAAATGCTTTCTATGTGCATAGCATTGTGAAGGGTGGAGCATTGTGTAGAACAGTCTCAACCTGCAATTTTATCCATTTAGGGAACTCTCTGCATAAACTCCCTGCATGGACACTCCATGTCTGTAACTTGTAGTCTTAGCTAGTGAACTGGGGCACCAAAAGCTTATATGACTTGCCCATTGTCAGTCACACAAGCATATGCCACAGAGGTACAATTTAGCCATAGATCTTTCTGACTCCAAGGCTAATTGTGCAGCCATTATGCCACACACTTTATCTCTCATGGAAAGTTTTAAAGAAATACAATAATAATAATAATAATAATGAAAATTTTAGTTAATATTAATATAGCTCTATAGCTCTCAGGCACTCTGCTAAGCACTTTACAAAAATTATCTTATTTGATCCTCGCAGAAACCTTTGGAGGTAGGTGCTATTATTTCCATTTTGCAGATGAGGAAACTGACACAAAGAAAGGTTAAATGACCTGCCGAGGGTCGGACAGCTAATAAGTGTATGAGACCAGACATTCCATTCCCAATGGGGAATACATAATAAACACGGGTGAAAAGTCATATAATAATACAAAGTTACAAACTGAACACAGTTGGATGTTCCATTGGTTCTCAAAATATAATCCATGAACCCACAGGGATTCCTGAGACCCTTTCAGGGAGCAGACTAGGTAAAAATTATTTTCATACTACTACAACATTGCTCACTTAAGCTACTCCCTTTTCCAACCATATACCTGTATGAGGCAGGATTTTCTTTATGTGCTTCAACAAAAACAATATATCCCAACAGATTAAATAAAGAGGCTGATATGAGAATCCAGCTGTCTTTGATTAAGCCAGACATTAAAGAGATTACAAAAATAGATAAAATAATGCCAATCTTCTTACTAACCTTTTGGGGGAAAATAATTATTTTTCACAAAAATATGTTGTGTTAACATGAAATGGGTTCATTATTGGTATATTCAATCAATTAATGAATATTTTTAATTTACCAGTTTTAATATAAAATATGGATAGATATTACCAACATAAAAGCTATCTGGAATCCTCAATAATTTTAAGAGTATAAGGGATCCTCAATCATTTTTTTAAATGTAAAGAGTATTAAAGGGCCCAAGACCAAAAAGTTGGAGATTTTCTGATAAAGTCTAAGTTTGTGCCCAATGTGCTAATATCTTCTATAATATCCTTGCCTAATGAAAATCCATCTTCTGCCTAAAAACCTGTTGTGTTTAAGCACCCAATAAGAAGAAGAGTTGTTTAAGTACAGTCAGAAGTGAGAGAAGGAAATATTAACTTGGAACATTTTCCCTGTTGCCATCCTAAAATCTCTTTATTTCAGGATTTCTAGATCCTTAGTAAAAAGCATTCATATTTTTTCTAAGATCTGTAAGCAAAAACAAACAAACAAAAAAACCAAACAAATAAATTCAGGAATTCAAAGGACCCTACCAAAATTATCTCCCTCCTCATCCAAAGGTTTTCTTAGGAGTAGATCATTAAATTGGGGTGACTATTTGGGAAGGATGCATTACTTTATCAATGAGACTCAGCACATTCTGTGTTGAGTTAAGAGTAAGTTTTTTGAGAATTGCAATAATAATATACCCCAAGGGGGTGTAGCCAAGATGGTGGAATAAAAGCAGGGACTTGAGCTCTTTTCCAAACCTCTCCAAATACCTGTAAAAATGACTCTAATTCTAGAGCATCAGGACCCACAAAATGACACAGTGAAACAAATTTCCAGTCAAAGACAAACTGGAAGGTCAACAGGAAAGGTCTGTAGCACTGGACTGGAAAAGAAGCATAGACCACCACTGGCCAGGCCAGCACAGACTGAACTCCTGTGAACCTAGAGTAGGACTCAGCAGACTGAGTCACAGGCAGCTATGTAAGTGTCTAGACTTCTCAACCCACAAATGCCAAAGACAACTTAGAAGGTCAGTAAGAAAGGTCTGAGGGATCTAGGTGAGAGAGAGGAGTGTGGTCTGGCCCCAGCCTCAGGGTTGCAGTGGCAGTGGAAGCAGCAACTGCTTTGAGGGCTCTCAGACAGTGGGAGGAGGGAGCAGTGGATTAGAGGGAGATTGCAGGAATCTCTTTGCTGGTGCTGACGCAGGATTCTATTGCTTTGCCTGTTCCTGGATCTGGGTGGCAGTCCTGGGATGAGGAGGAGCACTGTGTGGTAGTATTTGTGGTAGCAGTGGAGTAGGAATCCTCCTCACAGTTCCAAGGCAGAAAAGAGTGCTTTTGATCACTCACAGACCACAGCACAGGCCAGGAGAGGAGTGAATGCCTCTCCTTAGATCATACCATCTTGGAAGAAGTGAACATTTACAGGTCCTAAGAAGTATATCTGAAAACAGCTGCACAAAAGTCCTGAAGTTTCAGACAGTACACCCTCCACACTGGAAGCAGAGTCATACCTTTACAAAGAGTTAAAAAGTCAAGTAATTATTTGGGAAAATGAGTAAACAGTGTGTGGGGGGGGAAGGAATCCTATTATAGAATCTTACTTTGGTGACAAAGAAGATCAAAACATACAACCAGAAGAAAACAACAAAGTCAAAACTCCTGCATCAAAAGCCTCCAAGAAAAATATGAATTGGTCACAGGCCATGGAAGAACTCAAAAAAGGATTTTGAAAACCAAGTAAGAGAAGTGGAGAAAAAGATGGGAGGACAGTGATGCAAAGAAAATCATGAAAAACTAGTCAATAGCTTGCTAAAGGAGACCCAAAAAAGTATTGAAGAAAATAACACCTTAAAAAATAGACTAACCCAAATGGCAAAAGAGGTTCAAAAAGCCAATGAGGAGAAAGAATGCCTTAAAAATCAAAATAGGCAAAATGCAAAAGGAGATCCAAAAGATCACTGAAAAAAAGATCCCTTAATAATTAGAATGGAACAAATGAAAAATAATGACTTTATGGGAGATTAAGAAATTATAAAACAAAACCAAAAGGATAAAAAAATAGAAGATAATGTGAAATATCTCATTGGAAAAACAACTTACCTGGAAATTAGATACAGGAGAGATAATTTACAAATAATTGGATTACCTGAAAACCAAGATCAAAATAAGAGCCTCAACATCATTTTTCAAGAAATTATTGAGGAAAACTGTCCTGAGGTCCTAGATCCAGAGGGTAAAATAGAAATTGCAAGAATCCACAAATCATCTCCTAGGAGAGATCCCAAAGTGAAAACTCCCAGGAATATGATAGCCCAATTCCAGAGTTCCAAGGCCAAGGAGAAAATATTGTAAGCAGCCCAAAAGAAGTAACTCAAGTATTGTGGAAACACAATCAGGCTAACACAAGGTTTATCAACTTCTAAGTTAAGGAATCAGAAAGTTTGGAATACAATAATCCAGAGATCAGAAGAGCTAGGATTAAAAACAACAATCACCTACCCAGCAAAACTGAGTATAATCTTTCATGGAGAATAAAATGAATATTCAATGAAATAGAGGACTTTCAAGCATTCTTGATGAAAAGACCAGAGCTGAATAGAAAATTTGATTTTCAAATGCAAGAATCAAGAGAAGTATGAAAAGGTAAACAAGAAAGATAAATCATAGGGACTTATTAAAGTTGAATTGCTTACATTCCGATGTGGAAAAATATTTGTAACTCATGAGACCTTTCTCAGTCTTAAGATAGTTGGAGGGAATATATACACATACACATACATACAGACAGACATGTGCATATACATACACACATATACATGCACATACATACATATATACATATGTGACCGTGTGTGTATAGGCAGAAGTCACAGGGTGAGTTGAATATGAAGGGATGATATCTAAAAATAAAATTAAGGAATGAAAAAGGAATGTACTGGGAGAAGGAGAGATGGAGAGGTAGAATGGGGTAAATTGCCTCACATAAAAGAGAAAAGAAAAAGCTTTTACAATGGAGCAGAAGAGGGAGGAGATGAGAGGGACTGAGTGAACCTTACTCTCATTGGTTTGACTTAAGGAGGGAATAATATACACAGTCAATTGGGTATGGAAATCTATCTTAACCTACAGGAAAGTAGGGGGAGTGCTAAAGGATGGGGGGGGCGGGGAATGATAGAAGGGATGGTAAAAGGGAGGATTGGGTAATCAGAAGCAAAGACTTTTGAGAAGAGACAGGGTCAAAGGAGACAATAGGACAAATGGGGAGTGGGATAGAATGGAGCAAAATATAGTTAGTCTTTCACAATATGACTATTATAAAAGTGTTTTGTGTGACTACCTATGTCTGACCTATATCAGCTTGCTTGCCTTCTCAATGAAGATGGGAGGGGAGGAAAGAGGGGAGAGAATCTGGAACTCAAAGTTTTAAAAACAAACGGTAAAAATTGTTTTTACATGCAACTGGGAAATAAGATATACAGACAGTGGGGTATAGAAATCTATCTTGCCCCACAGGAATATAGCAGAGAAAAGGATAAGAGAAGGGAAGAGTGATGGAAGGGAGGGCAGATTGGGGGAATGGGTAATCAGAATGTATGCCATCTTGGAATGGAGAGATGAGGAGAAAATTTGGAACTCATAATCTTGTAGAAGTGAATGTTGAAAACAAAGTAAGTTAATAAAAAAATTAAAAAGAGAATTGCATTAATAAGGTCCTGTGATTCGACTAAATGCAAAATTTTTAGATCATAAGATAAATCTGCTGATTTCAATATATTTTGAGAAAACTCATATTTTTTCAAACAACAGATATTACTACTTTGATTTATAATAGCATAAATTTGGAGAAACCATTTTTGTTCAACACTCTAATGACCAGTCAAATGAAATGCAATGAAGCATTTTTAATATTTACTTCTGAACATAGGAGGCATCATTTGGGAAACAGAATGTTCTCAAGAGGAAATTTTTGGCTATAATAACCTGATCTCTTTGTTATTGCTTAAGGCTTTGTTTCATCCTTCAATTGAGAAGTGGGGAGGGAAAATTTTCATAGCTTATTAAGACACAAGCCTGATGAGAACTGTCCTTAAGCTTTGTGTCACAGATTTCTCAGAACTCATTGTCACCTCATGGAACTTTCTACTTCACCAGCATTGTTAATATGACAGCACAGTCATATGTGAAACACTATTAGGCGCATTTCTAAATATGATTATATTAGAATACCATGGTTGCATAGGTTAATTGCCAAATGAGTAAAATACAGTTTTAGGGGAAACAAAAAAATGAGGGTACTTAAAAGATGCTAACTTTCAACAAACTGTTAAAATTTCACTTACTTTTATTATGGTCTTTATTGATCAGAGAATTGCAAATTAAAACTCCTCTGAGGTATCGCCTCACATGTATCAGAGTTACTAATATGACAAAAAAAGGAAAATGTTGGATGTTGGAGGGGATGTGGGAAAACTGGAACACTAATGCTCTGTTGGTGGAGTTGTGAACTGATCCAGCTATTCTGGAGAGCATTTTGGAACTTATGCCCAAAGGGCTACAGAATTGTGCATACCGTTTGATCCAGCAATATCACTGCTAGGTGTATATGCCAAAGACATCCCCCCGAAAGGGAAAAGTGCCTGTTTGTACAAAAATATTTATAGCAAATCTACTTAATAGGTGGTTAAGGATAGGAAATCAAAGGGATGTCCATCAATTGGGAAATGACTAAACAAGCTATGCTATATGATTGTAATAGAATTGTGCTGTAAGAAATGACAAGTGGGATGATTCCAGAAAGACCTGGAAAGAGTTACATGAACTAATGCGTAGTGAAGTGAATAGAACCATGAGAATGTTGTACACATTAACAACAATGTTCTTTGATGAAGAACTATGGATGACTTGGCTGTTCTCAGCAATACAATGATCCAAGACAATCCCAAAGGACTAATGATGAAGCATACTATCTGGCCCCAGAGAAAGAACTGATACTGTCTGAATACAGACATACTATTTTTCACTTTCTTTTTTTTCTGTTATTCAAATCTTCTGGTACAAAATGACTTAATGATGGAAATGTTTTACATGATTGCACGTTTTACCAATACCAGATTGCTTACCATCTCAAAGAGGGGGAAGGGTAGGGAGGAGGTAGAGAGAGAATTTGGAACTCAAAACTTAAAAATGTAAAAAAAAAATTAAAAAGAACAAATCATGTCAAACTGCACTAACTTCCTATTTTAAGAGTTCCATAGGTAACTCAGAAAGAACCGTCATATAACCTGTTTTGATTTTATTTGGACTTTTTTGTTTTTTTTTGAGGGGGGAAGGCAAGGTAATTGGGGTTAAGTGACTTACCCAGGGCCACACAGCCAGTAAGTATCAAGTGTCTGAGGCTGGATTTGAATTCAGGTCCTCCTGACTCCAGGGCCAGTGCTGTATTCACTGTACCACATAGCTGCCCCGCCTGTTTTGATTTTAACAAGGCATTTTATGGATAACGTAAGCTGGACAGCACTACTATTCAGTAAATATATTTCTGACTGAATATCTTTACCTAAGGGGTACAGCTAGGGACTGGACCTATAATTTTATAGCATGGGGAATTCTACTAATGAAGATTGGTACCTTCTCTGTGATTTAAATCTTAGAGAGTTACTTTGAAAGGTTAAGTCATTTGCTCAGGGTCACACAGCTAGTCTATGTTTCAGATGGGACTTGAACCCAGATATCCTTGGTTTCAAGACTGGTTCTCTGATCAATAAGCCATGCTGTCTCTCACTTAAAGAATATTGCATAATAACAGGATCCTAAATTTAGAGTTGGAAGGGACATTTGAGGCCATTAAACCTAACCTCCTCATTTTACAGATGAGGAAACTAAGGCATAGAGTAAGTAATTTGCCCAGGATCACACAACAATGATTAAGTGTCTTGTGACTAGATTAGAACCTCGGTCATTCTGATTCCCTGGCCAGTACCTTATCCATTGGTGGCATCTTGGATAGAGCACTGGGCTTAGAATCAGGAAGACTCATCTTCCTAAGTTCAAATCCAGCCTCATACACTTATTAGCTGTGTGACCCTGGGCAAGTCACTTAACCTTGTTTGCCTCAGTTTCCTCATCTTTAAAATCAGCTGAAAAAGGAAATGGCAAACCGCTCCAGTATCTTTGTCAAGAAAATCCCAAATAGCATTATGGAGAGTCCGACACAACTGAACAATATGTTTCTTTAATTTATATCATCTTGAAGGAAAGTGTTTTTGTGCGTGCTGTGGGCTTTTGTCTTTAGAAATGCTTTGTTTAACATTTTAAAATCTATGAACTCGGATGAAGATAAGAAAGGTACATTTATCAAACTTGCAGATGACACAAACTGAAAGGAGCGCCTATTTTCTTGATGACAGAATTGCAATTTGGAAGGATCTTGACAGGTGGGAACCTTGAGCTAAAACTATCGAGATGAAATGTAATTGGAGTCCTGTGCTTTGATACAAAAGATCAACTGTTAAAGTATAGGACAGAGAAGAATTGACTTAAAGAAAGCAGTTTATGTGGAAAATATTTAAGCTCAATATTAGTGGATAGTTGAACGTTGGAGTAAAAGAAAAAAAATACAATCTACTTATTACCATCTAGCTTAGTATGTCATGCTCATATAGTAGTACTACACTCTACTATACTATATATAGGATTATATATAGTATACTGGACTATACACTACAATATTATACTACAGTAATATAATATCATATATTATTAATATAGTATTAGATATTACTATAATATAGTATTATATTTTATTATATGATATTATTATATATGATACTATAGTAATATAGTAATAACAATATAGTATTATATATTATTATCTAGTTATTTTATTATTAATACAGTGTCAAAAATTGAGGATTCAAAGGTGCCAAGAGTTTAGTGTGAATACATTCATTTCCTTTGGACATTTCTATCTCCAGTCATAGAAATATCTCTAACAAGTCACTTTGTTTTGGAGGGGGGAAGGCAAGGCAATTGGGTTTAAGTGACTTGCCCAAGGCCACACAGCTTGTCAAGAGTCTGAGGCCAGATTTGAACTCAGGTCCTCCTGACTCCAGGGTAGGTGCTCTAATCACTGCACTGCCTTACTGCCCCTAGGTCACTACTGTCTATTCACAACACTTGGATAGTTCATTAGTAGCATTGATAATAAGTATGGCAAAAAGCATTTTATAACTAGTGGTTTCTGGCACCTTCCCTGAGCTATTTCTTGGTTTGATGTAGGAAGGTTTCTTTATAGGAATCTACCGGTGTAACAAGGCTCAGGCCAGTTGAGTGGCACAGTGGATAGAGCACTGGACCTGGAGTCAGGAAGACTCACCTTCCTCAGTTCAAATCTGGCCTCAGACACTATGTTACCCTGGGCAAATCACAGCCCTGCTTGTTTCAATTTCATTATCTCTAAAATGAGTTTAAAAAAAAAAAGGAAATGGTAAACCATTCTTCTATCTCTGCTCAAAAACACCAAATGGGGTCACAAAGATTCAGAAATAACTGAACAAGAAGGCTCAAGTACACTATTACTATCCTTATTAATACTGCTGCTATTAGGAAATTAGGATTTATTGAACTTCAAAAGTAGAGAATTTAAAGCTACAAACTGAAATTAATTTTGCAGCCTCGTGCATGAGGGGCAATGTGGTATAGTAAATAGAGAGCTGCCCTCACAGCCAGTAAGACCCAGGATCAAGTTCAATCTCTGACTGGGCAAGTTTTTAACCTCTCAGTGTACCCAAGTAACTCTCTGAGCCTATTAGGTTGCAAGGTATATATGCATCTGTGTCGGTAGGGAGACTTTACTCACTGGGCATTAATAATATCATAGGCCAAACTCTGTGTGTGTGTGTGTGTGTGTGTGTATGTGTGTGTGTGTGTGTGTGTGTGCACCCACGTGCACTTGTGCATGCACATGTTGCCTGTGTGCTCACATGTCACACATTCATTAATTAATCTACATAAGATGCTTTTGAAATCGAATAAAAGATGGCCAAAAGTAGATTTAATTCTCATGTAATTCCTATAGGAAGTGGTTATATCAAGTAGGGGAAAAGACCTTAACTCTATGCAAGCAATAACCTATATGCGTTTTTTATAAAATATATCATCCAGCAACATTCAGAATAAACCATGCTGCAATCCTGAGATAAACAGAGAACAAATTTTAGCCAAATTACCCTTGGTTTAATTGAAGAATATTGGAGAATCACTAACAATGGAAAATGGGCCTTTGCAAAGTCACATATTCTGTATGCCATGCATTTTTGTTTTGTTTTTTGTTTTGAGTGTGTGTGTGTGTGTGTGTGTGTGTGTGTGTGTGTTTTTACCTTGCCTAGACTTGCCAAGAACCACTTTTTTGAAGGGGGAAAGATATTATACTTTCTCCATTTTGTTGGCAAGGTTTTCCTTAGCCTTCACTCACATTTTAATCATTTTGAAAATGAATTCTATCCAACGTTTTCCAAGATTGAGTGTGATGGCAAAGTCAATGGGGGACAAAAAGGATCAGACCTGAGACAAGAGAATCTCATTAAATGAAGACAGGTGACTCATTAGTTATTGTTGTTAGGTAAGTGCTCTGAAGTAAGCTGATCAATGGGGATTTAGGCAAAAATGGATGTCAGCCTTTAGCATCAAGTGGGATAGCATGGTGCAGTGGAAAAACGGATGGATTTGGAGTCAAAAGTCCTTGGCTTGAATCCCAGATATGCAACTTCTACATGTGTAACCTGGGCCAATCTATATTACATCTTTAGGATTGACTTCCCTCATTTGCAAAATGACAGAGTTGAGCTAGACGACCTTGACGGCCTTTTTCAGCTCTAAATCTGCAATCCTGTCTATAGTCCCACTATTCCATTATCTTTATTTATCTCAACTGTCTCAACTGAACCAAATTATTTTTCATATTCAATATTTCTTTTTCATTAGTATTTTCTATTTCCCATCTAACACAAGGAAATTGCAGCTTTTTTTCAAGTGAGCATTGTCACCAAGGATTTATTTCCCTTTAATTTACTGCAGCAGCAGAGAAGGAGCTGTTAGATACCTGTGAATATCCATACCACGTACCTCCTTTCCTTCAACTTAGAGGATCTGTGATTTCATCATTATACTATTACATACACTTTCAGAGATCTAAAATCTTGTATGACTTAGGAGATGATCTGTCTTTGATTTACTATAGCTAAAAGACATGATAACTCTGTAGCTATCCTGGTGATAAGCCTCTCTGAATTTAGGTAGACAGATTCCTAAATGACAGAAATATTTGTCACGAGGCTTAAATAGAAAGCCTTGGCAGCTCAGAACCCAAGGCCGTCTTCTTATCAGGATGAGGTAAGAGTGGAACATCAATGAAAGATCTTCTAGTTAACATTTATTAAATGCCATCAATGAGCAAAGTGTGGCACTGAAAGTCTATGTCCTAGTCCTTATACTAAAACATCGTATGCATCTGATCTAAGGCATTGAGTATGATATAATGTTATTTCTTTGCTCCACAATTTTGTCGTTCATTACCTTGGGGATATGTCTATAACTTGCATTTATAGTCATGATTTTGGTCCCCAGAAGGTAGGTGATATGTCAAATTCTAGAGCTTACCCTATAAGTATGCATTTCGGTTGATGTAGTTCATGAGTCTCCACCAATGGGCTTCCAATGAACAATAAATAAGGCAACATAATTACATATTAACAAAGGCATTTGTTAATATAGCTAATAAATGTGTTAACACGGCATAACAAAAATTGAAAAAATACTTATAACTATAAAGCATTCTTCCAACAAACATGGGACAAATTTTCTTTTAAATAGACATAATATTGTGGAAAGAGTGAGCACAGATTTAGAGTACAATGTTGGTAAGGCCAATATATAGGGAACACATATGGCCGAGGCAACTCCTAACTTTGATATATGTCCTCAATGCATTTTTCTACATACCGAGTCCTTGACCTCACAAATTTCCACCTTGGGTTCAGCATCCCTGCTATACACAGGCTTCCAGCATCTTCTTTCCACAGTGTGACTCTCAAATGCTAGGACCACTGCTTTCTTGAGTCCTCAGCCTGCTCTCTTTTCTGCTGCAAGAGATTCTGCACCTTTAGACTCCCAGAACTGCCTCTCTATGTCCATGTCTCTCTGTAGTATTTGCCTCTATTCCCCTTCAAAGCTATGGCTCTGAATGACCCAAGAGAATAGAGAAAAGAAATAAATTCCCACTGGGTCTCAAGTAACTTCTAGCCTACACTCCCTTAAATTGATTAATTTGTGCAAGCATTAGCAATTTTAACACCCTAGGGAGGTATGACCAATTTTTATTTCCCCTCTAATTCAATGTGGCTGGACCCTTTAATTTAATCATATAAAGGTGTTCATACTCCACACACAAATTATTCACTAGTAATAACTTAACACATTAACACTCCACTGCTTTTGTTATCTCTTCTTGATTTTCTATAACTTTATAAAGCTATGGTCGGTGGCGATGCCACAGGAATCAAGTTCCCACCCTCTCTCATGGAAGGAAACTAGGAATTTCAGATGATTCGTGGGTCAGTCCAACCTTAGTTCATTTTAAATCTAAATAACCTTAGATAAAATAAGAAAATTTGAGCCCTAACCTAATGATTCTGATTCAGAGAGATCCATATAGAAAGACAGCACTGAATTTGACCTGGATTCAGATACTGATTCTACCACTTACTAGCTATATAGCCTTAGGAAAAACATTTTATCTTTCTGGGACTCATTTTCTTCATCTACAGAAAATTAGAGGGTTAGAAAATTAAAAACTCTTTTCTAGCTGGGGATCCTAGAATCAATTGCTCCCCAAATGGTTTGAGGATCTTAAAATGAACTAAATGTGAATCAAGGTAGTCTATCCAGTAGTATAGATTCTCATCAATTTATATTGCCATCTAAATTATTCAATGACCTCATCCCTGTGGGTAATCCTTCTAACTATGCATATTTTATTATACGCACATCTTTTCATACTATGTAATTCTTATCCAAATCTTTTAGATGCCAAAGGGCACCTACTCAACATGCTAGAGGCCTTTCTCTAATTTTCTTGCACTTCTTCGAATGCTGGTAAAACACTCTACCTATTATCCCTCATTTGAGTTAATTGACTTCCCCACCTCATTATTTTACTTTTACATATACATAGTGTTGTCTCTTGTGCCATTTTTAGGCACACAGTTTATCACTGAAAATACATTAGAGTTGGCTTACACCTGACATGTATATCCCCATTGTCCTGCTCTTTGTGTATCTGTAGCAGCAACCACATTGGCATACCCAGGATGGCTGCTAGCACAGGTTCTTAGATCTGCTTTACTAGAAAAGCTATCTGTGAAAGGGGTCAAGAATCTTTTTAAATTACGTTCACTAGTTCAGAGGAAAAGTTAGCACCCTGAACTTCAGAGAACATACAAACAGAGAAAATACAAGCAGAGAAATAAAGACCTACAGACAGGGTTCTGCCTGCCTGAATCAAAGCAATTTTACTATATACTTTACATACATTACTGTATCTAGAGAACCTTTACATCTGAGCAGTCAGGGACCTCTGAACATACAGTCACTCAGAATCTTGACCAGGGAATCGCAAGATCCTTCTCATAAGGGAGCCACCAAAGCAAAATACCAACTCAGATAATATGTACACTTTTCAGAGTCAAAAGGAATCACAACCCTCAAGACTCAATGCGTAATTAGAAATTAGCAAAGGGTGTGAAAGCCTTCCTACAAGCAAGCTTCCCTTAATGAGCTCCAAGTGAGACCTATTAAGGAGAGGGTACTATCTTAAATCCCATTAACATTCTAGTGTCCCATAATTTTGATTCTTGAATGATTGTGATGTTGTATAATTCATAGTCATTTTACATTACCAGAAGTATATAGGCATTAAAAATTTGGGATTTTTGTGTCAGAGAACAGTGTGTGATCATTGAAAACTTTTCGGTTTTGCACACGCAATCTAGCTCACTAATTTGGAGACCAAATAATTTTCCATCTGCACTGCCTAAGATATTGGAATTAATGTAGTAACCCAAAGGACTCCTCATCCATCTGCGTATTAAAACTGGATAATATTAGGGGGGCTAGGTGGTACAATGAATAGAGCACTGGCCCTGGAGTCAGGAGTACATGAGTTCAAATCCAGTCTCAGACACTTAACACTTACTAACCATGTGACTTTGGGCAAGTCACTTAACCCCTGTTGCCCTGCCTTCCCCCCTCCAAAAAAAAAAAGCAAAAAATAAACAAACCAAAACTGGACAATACCTATTCTTTATCAACCTACAAGTAAATGATTGCTAGACTGACATCACTTGAGCATCATTTGAGTGATTGTGTATCTCAGTGAGGAGGTCCTACAATATTTTGGATGCTAATATGGTTAGAACAGTGTCATCAGAAAATAAGGGCATGTAGAGAATCTTGCCATCTCCAGAGATCCTTCTTCCTTTCAGAGTCTGTACAGTTATTATCTAGGATTGGAAAACACATTTGATGAATGTATATATCCCTATTTCATGGTTTTTTTAAGCTGAAGTTTGATCAATCTGACCACCAAGTAGAATTGATATCCAGTATTCTGGTCTTGTTCAACTAGATTGATCTGGCATTGAGTGTTCTAATTAGTGTACCAATTTTTCCCCATCCCCTCCACCATTTGTCATTTCTCCCTTTTATCATTTTAGTCAATCTGATTAGTTTGAAATGATATCTCAAAGTTGTTTTTATCTGCATTTCTCTCATCAATAATGATTTAGAGCATTTTTTCACATGACCATATATAGCTTTAACTTTTTCATTAAAAAACTGCCTGTTCATATCCTTTGACCATGATTTTTTTTTCATCTAAAGAACTCCATGACAGATGCTTCAATGTATCTATAAATTCATATTTGTGGGTAATCCCTTCAATGATACAAATCACAATTGATCTATACTTTCCTATCCTGTTTGACTCTGGTACATATCCTCCCATAAATTTGCCATAAAGGGCATATTGGCAATTCCTCTATCCTTCCATCTTTCCTTCTAATGAACCCATCTCCTCTTTTGTTCATTCATTTCTTCCATGATATCAGTGAAAGGTAGCATAGAAATCATCAATCACAGAAATCAAAATCACAATAAACATTAAGCACTTACAATGTGCTACACACTGTGTTAAGTGCTGGGGATACAAATAAGAAATGGAAAGACAGTCTCTGCCCCCAAGGAGCTTGTAGTCTAATAGGTGAAGACAATACATGAAAGAATCCTGTAAAGGGTTGGGAAGGGGGAGGGAGGAACAGAGGGTAGCGAGAATAAAGTGACTGGTGGGAAATGAAGAAGCATATAATATAACCAACCTCAGAGTGGGGAATATCTAAGTTCAAGTCTCTGGGAAACCCTGGACAAGTTACTTGACCAGAAGCTCAATGTATAGAGCATTGGAGTCAAAAAGATCTGAATTCAAATATGGCCTCAGATAATTACTGGTTGTATGACTCTGGGCAAGTCGCCTAACCACTGTCTATGTCAGCTGTAAAACTATAAAATAATAGCATCTACCTCTCAGGGTTATTGGTAAATAATAATGTAGCTGGCACATAGTAGGTGTTTAATAAATACTTATTTATTTCCGTTCTCTTCTCAGTACCCTGGGCAACTTTCTAAGATAATAAGTCACAGAGCAAGTGCAAATTTGTATGGACAGAGAGAGGTAATTCTTCAAGAATTCCCTTTACCAATAAAATCACAGGTCTACCTCTTTACGCCCAAAATACATGAAACAGATATATTTTTGCTTTGAACAAGTGAGACAACAATACGAAATGACCCTAATCTTCCATTGCCCCCTTCTCTTTCTGTAGGGAAAGATGCAGAGAGGCAGAAAAGATGCCAAAGAATTCCAAAGATCACTTCATTTTTAGGCCAAAAGAAAAAGATCAACTTCATTGTTAAGGGCCAAAATGCGAGGTCTTTGACTATTAACTAGGGAGGTAGAACACTGATAGAAATCCCTAAATTATATCAATATTGGCATCCTTGCTATCAATGAAACTTAAAGTCATAAAGAATTTGCAGAAGATGAAGTAGAAAAACTTGGCAATGAATCTGCCAAGATCCTCAGAACAAATTTTAATACTAAACAGATACTCATTGTTTATATAACTATTGGTTTGATAATGGGCACAGGTGAATATGGAAGAGGTTCATAGATGGATAAGATCAAGATAGTAAAAATGTCCATATTGCCAAAACTAGTTTGCATATTTAATGCAATGTTAAAAAAATAATAAAGTTTTTTTGGACAAAATCTTAATGAAATTTACCCATACCAAAAAAAAAAAAAAAACAAGATGTTTGGGCAAGATGTCAAGGATATGTTATATTGGAAGGAATGTTGATGAGAGAGGGCTTCTACTTACAGACTTTCAAATATAGTATAAACACAATGTATCATAATGGTTAATGAACACAGGTTGCTAGGTTATACTTAAAACTTTTTCTACTTGGTAAAAAATAATCAGAACATATTCCCTCTGAAAGTGCTTTATAAAACTCAGGACCAGTCACTTCAATACTAAAATGAGACCCCAGAAAAGAACTTTAGTGGAAATACATATAATAATATGGGAGGAATAGGGAGGTGACTTCAAAGTTAGGAAGACACAGGTTCACTCTTGCCTTTGACAGTTCTGACTATGTGACCCTGAGCAAGTCACTTAACCCACAGTGTCACAGTCAATTCCTTATGACTTGATGTCACAAAGAAGGTACGGATCTGCATTTGTAAATTTTCCTTATATCAATGAAATCATAGGTCTTGCCCATTAAAGCAGTTATCGTCAAAACCAAATGGTACTGGAGGAAGAAGAATGGGAAAAAAGAGATGTCAGATACCTAAAAAATACTTTCTTTAAAAAATAGAGTTTATATAAACCTGTAGAAACTAAAAACTAAGGTGAAGATTTATTACTTAACATATGTGCTCAGGAAACTTGATTAGAAATATCTCATGAAATGCATTTTGATCCATATTTCAGACAATATGTCTTAGTAATGGAATAAGGTGTTTATCTCAGTTTGGGGGAGGAAGGATGACTTTGTTAATACTAAAAAGCTAGAAGGAATTATTAGGAACAAGATAGATGACCTTAACTAAAAATAAAAATTCCCGTAAAATGATATAATCCAAATAAAAAGAAAGCTATCATATTGAAAAAGATATTTTAGTCAATGGAACACATAAAACTTGACATACAAAAACGTAAAAGGAGCTGTTAAATTTATAGATATTTCCTAGTTGGTGACTTTAAGTGGTCAAAGGATATAAAAAGACAGCTTACAAAAAAAGAAACTCAAATTATTAATACTCACTTTAAAAGGCTCAATATTATATATAATTGAAGAGGTGCAAATTAAAACCACTCTCAAGTACATCACACTCACCAAATTGCCAATAATATTAAAAAACAAAGAATCCATGTCAGCTAGGCTGTGGACAGATATACTCAGTCATTGTTGATGGAATTACAAGATAGTAGTCTTTTTGGAAAGTTATCTGGCAGCATATGGTCAAAGTTATAAAAGTAATCATATTTTTTAACCCTGTACTTCCACTATGGGCTATTTGCCCTGAGAATATTTATAAAAGGAAAATTTTAAAATATTTTTTACCCTGAGAATGTTCACAAAAGAAATATTAAAATTATCTCTTCAAATATATTTTTAAGGAGAATTATTTGAAATTTTAAAAAACTGGAAGCAAACTAAACGTCCAACAATATAGTGATGGTTAACTATGTTGTGATGCATAAAATGTAATGGAATACAATCATACATTTTAAAGTCACTGAGTTTGAGAACTATAAAGAAATCTGGAAGGAATTTTATGAAATAATGCAAAGTAAACAATGAAAAGGTAAAATGAAAAAACAAAGGATATACTAAGTACAACCACATAAAAAGGAAAATGAATGGAAAGAAATCAACCAAGAATAATGCTGAAGTAGAGGAAATGACTGAAAGTCATTTCATTATAGACACTGAAAAAAATGTATTCAAATGTGAATTGTACCAGAGAGAAATTGGTTTCCTTAACATCTAATGTTGTTTATATGAATGAATTTAAAAAGAAAGTATCAGTAAGAATGATGAAAGTCAAACAGTAGTAACTTCATGAACACAGTAGAGAAAATCTAAAGCAAAGGAGGCAGAAAAATTCCAAAGAAGAGCCAGAGAGAAAAAGTCTAGCTGAAGAAAAGGACTGATAATAAGAACTACAGGAGAACTGGTCTGTGGTCTTTCCCTGACCTCAAAGAACAGATCACTTAATATCGCTGGATCTCCTTTGAAAAATTAGTTAATATTATATTAGCTTAATTCCATAGAATTCTGAGAAAAATAATGTCACAACTGACCAGCGCTTTGAATAACAAATGTACAATATTGTGAAAAAATACACGCATATACATTTGGTTTAGGATTAGGAAATGGAAGGAACCAAAAGCTTGTTGATTATTCCAAAACCTGGTGCCTGCATACCATGAATGTTTTCATTAAGAAGAAAACTGGGAGGCATTGATCATAGATACTAAACGTGATCACACCCACAAAAATGAAGTTGACACTATCTTTTATACATCATGACTGATACCAAAGTGGAAATTGTTTCCAAATCATTTATCTGTGTATAGTCAAATCGTTGCCAAGTGAAACTAGATAAAAATCAATACCAAAAGAATAAAGATGTCCTCATCTTTAAAGAACAGTAGCTGTATCCTGACATCTTTTGACTGAAAAAACTGGGAAATGAATAAAAGTAAAGACATTGACTATCATTTCTTAGAGAAATTTAACTGATAGAAAGCAATCATCACAATGATTGTTCAGAATAGCAAACATTTGATCTTCTTGCCAGAACGAAAGATGAGGCTGCCAAAGTTAACACCAGTTCAGAATACAAGCTCATTTATGGAACGTTGATCTAGAAAAAAAGCAGGCAAAAGAAGTGAGTTGTTCAAAGTCTTCATACTTCACACACAGAAGCAGACATTGGCTGCATTCACAAAACAAAATTCCACAGGAGATATTTTGGGAATTATCCAGTTTATTGGAACAATGGACGTTGCCAAATCAAATAGTTCAATCCTAGGTCAGATAACCAAAAGAAGAAGGAAGAAGAAGGTAGAAGAAGAAGGTAGAAGAAGAAGAAGAAGAAGAAGAAGAAGAAGAAGAAGAAGAAGAAGAAGAAGAAGAAGAAGAAGAAGAAGAAGAAGAAGGAGGAGGAGGAGGAGGAGGAGGAGGAGGAGGAGGAGGAGGAGGAGGAGGAAGGAAGAAGAAAAAGATGATGATGATTTCCACAATGCTAGGTCATTCCTCACTTCACACATAGAAGCAGATATTGGCTACATCTACAAAACAAAATTCCACAGAAGATATTTTGGGAATTATCCAGTTTATTGGATCAATGGACATTGCTAAATCAAATAGTTTAATCCTCAGTCGGATAACCTCCACCAAAAAAAAAAATGAAAAAAAATTTCCACAATGTCAGGTCACTAAGCAGAGCTTCTAGGGACAGCATTAATATTTTTGCTCTTACTTACCTCTGGGAAAGTGCAGGTGACTTGGTAGCCAATTGACAAATTCCTTATTTGACTCTTAGCTTAAGATTTTTCTTTCCTGATTTATTTATTTGGCTCTTGTATTAGCCAGTTGATTTCCAAATATTCTGTCTTTTATTTTGTAGCCTGCAAATAGAGGTCAAGTGACCAAACATACCCCCCCCCAAAAAAATGATACGCATACACATAGGGAAGCATAAAATAAACATATTTTCCAGGTTAAGGATAAAAGTAAAAGATGTACCAAAAATTGAAATAAGTACAATCCTACCTAATTTCAACTGCAGTGACAAGGATCCGTTGAAAATATCGCTTCAAAGAAAAAAACATGAACAGACTAGACAAAAAAATAAATCTCAAAGAGTCATTTGTAAATGATTGGGCAATGAGATTTATTTTTAATCTAAAATGAAGGTGATGCTGGACTGGTCCTTATAAATATGCCCTTTAAAAATTAAATTGAAAGAAAATGCATTTAGTAGTTTCCAGTGAAAGTCTATGAGAAAATTGCTGAGATGATCAAAATTGTCAGATAAGAGAGCTTTGGAAAATTCCTAACCCACCGTTTAGCAACCTTCACTGACTGAATTTACGCTGAAGAAATTTTATAAATTCTTTTTTTTTCCCTGATGAAGGTACCCGTTTTAAAATTTTATTTTTGTTTGCTTAATGGTGCTTTTCATTATCATAGTCTTTTGTAGATATCTCAATCTCATGAGACTGTGAGCAGGGATTTTCTTTTACCTTTTTTTGTATTAACAGAACTTAGCCCAGTGACTGGCACACAGTAGGTGCTTAGTACCATGCTTGCTGACTGACTGATCCCATATCATCCCTAGCAACACCTAGTGTTTGTAACAAAATAAAAATTAATGAAAATCATCTACACAGTGACCTCCTCAGACAGCATATGCAGTATTCCCCACCCATAATGCCCACCTCTTCAAAGGAAGGAAACAGATGCATTTGGAGGAATTTATTTCAATTTATGAAATGAGTCTTAATTAAGCGTAGTCTTCTCCAAGTGAGCTTTAACTATTTTATCCTAACCCCGCAAAGGATCAGATCTTGTAGTCCATGAAAGAGTGAGAAGTTTCTTTTACTTAATCTTCATAAAGTTTGAAATTCCATAAACTCTGCTATTACTTCCAATATTATTCATCCCCTTCAGCTGGGACGAGTATAAATGATTAAGATTTGTTTCCATTTATAGGATCACATATCTAGGGAAGGGCTATATCCCATATATCAGGAAGGGACCTGATGGCCACCTGGTCCAACCCCCCTTAATTACTTGTCACTTAACTATCTGTCTGCCTTCTCCTGTACTTAACATTATCACCATTACCTACCTTCAGTTGAAGGCAACTAGAGAGGGCAGGAATTCTATGTGATTTAGAATCAAAAGAGTTTTCATCCAAAGAGGTTGAGACTTGCTTAATGTCACCCAGGACTAAAACCTAGGTGTGCATGAGTGGCACTTTAAAAATGCCAATTGATGAATGATATTATCGAAAACATTATCAGTTTTTACAAACTGAGGGTGAATTTTTTTGTTTGTTTTTGACAAACTAGTGCCTTCTAAGGAAAAGTGCATTTTGCTGTGATGTCAAGGCAAACATGTTAGAGTTGATATCAATGGGCATGGATCTGTTTCCCAGTTTTGCCAGTTATTACCTGTATGCCTTTGGCAAAGAAAGCTCCAACTACACTGTGCTAAGAGTATTATGTGTGTGGTTGAGGCTATGCTTTGTCCTTCATTCTCAAAGAGACATCAGGAAGATGATGAAATGACTTGCAATTGAATTGGATTTGAGTGAGGGAGGGTGCAAAGTCACCAGTCTTACTTTCTCGTCCAGGGCCATCAGGGTCCAGTGGCCAGAAATAGATCATGATGACTGGAGATGGCCCAGGATGTCTAAGAGCTTTATAAGCATTATCTCATTGGATCCTCACAACTTGCCTGGGAGGGAAGGGCTATAATTATCTCCATTTTACAGATGAGGAAACTGAAGCAAACAGACATTAAGTGACTTACTCAGGATCACCACACTACTAGTGACTGAGGCTGGATTTGAATTCTGGACTCTCTGACTCTAGGCCCAGTGCTCCATCCAATGTACCACCTATTAGGACCTCCATTTCCCAATCAGTGAAATGAGAGTATTGGACAAGGAGACCTCTGAAGTTATTTCCATTTCTAAATATACGGTCCCTTTACATGTATATGTGTGTATGTATGAATATATCATCCCATTGTTTTACAACATCCATGGATACCATACTTAAGTAGAATGTCCTGCATTCTTTTGAACATCATTACAACATCTTTCCAACAATAATTGTGAGGAGAATCAACATTGCTGAAGCATCTTCAGCTTTCATGGGTGATGTAAACTTGGGAAGGGACCAGCTCACCTTAGCTCACCCATGAATCCTATAAATGGGTATTATTTGTGTGCTTTAAACAATTCACAAGGATATCACCTCCATCGTTATTTTGTAAGTACCAATCTATGGTGGCCTCAGACAGAAGAAATTTGAATTAAGTAGTTCTAAGTTCTCTAGAATTTCTCAGTCTGAGAATAGAACAAGAGGGGGTCAGGATAGGATGGTGGGAAATATAGTCAGTCTTTCACAAAAAAAAAAGAATTTCTCAGTCCACTTCTGAGTACTTTTTTTGGTATTTCATAATTCCCTCTCAATTAACCACTGCAGTGACCACAGAAACCTCAACATTCACACGACCTACCTTCTTCAGTCCTCGTGCTCCTCACCTCCCAAACCCCCTCTTGTAATTTAGCACATTTTACACGTGTATTTTATTTCATGCTTTTATTCATTCAAGTCTTCCCTGCCCCCATTTCAGAAGTAACAAAAGAAACTGTATCAAATCAATAAACGCTTAGCTGAGAGACAGAGGCCCACTTTTGGCCCACTGGGCAGAGGAGGCTTGGTGAGCGTAAATGTGCAAGTCTTAAAAAAAAAAAAACCTTTCTAGATGAACATTAAGACCCAAATGAGAACTGGTTTGTCTCCCAAATCAATACTTAAATGAAAGAACTGCTGATGTTTTCATTGAGGTGGAAAGAGTGACAGACAGCTTCTTGAGAGGGGATTACCTAGAGAGAAAAAAGAGAGTGGTAGCTCTGTTTTCACTTTTAAGGAATAGAATTAAGATAGAGAAAGGAGGAAAGTGGGAGGGAGAGCTGGGAGGCTAGACGGGCACCAGACTTGTCATTTTTTTTCCTTGTGTTTTTCTTCTGGGCTAAGTTACACACATCTCACCATGGCTAAATGAAAAGGCCTACCGATGGATGGGCAATTACTTTGCTGCAGGGTCCCAGCAGTAGCTTTGGGGACGTGGCCAGGACCTGCACCAAGAGGTGGTTGTTGACATGGATGGCCCACTCAGCTTTTTCAAGTGGCATTACGGAAGGTTTTTTGCGTGCCCAAATATTACTTTTGGGTGTGGTGAGCATTTGCATCTAAGAGAAGGAAATGTTCTTGAGTTCTCTTAATAGAAGGTCATTGACATTACGACATCTGTAACTGAGGGGAAAAAGAGAAGAAACAAAACCCCTTGAAAATCCTTAGACTGATCTTGGGAAGGTATGATTTCAATCCTCTACACTTCTTGCTGGTGATTATAGCTCTGTCACTTAGTACATGTGTGAGCAGAGATGTGGTGATAAATATTTAACAATTGCCTCTCCCCAAAATCAAAAGGTAGGTACAGCACACTTTTAAGTGTAATATACATTATTAACACCTTCTACATTGCTTTCTTAAACTTAGACAATCAACAAAACAATAATTCAAGCCCTGGTTTGTAGCATTTGCTGATTTCTGAGGTGTAAATTCTTACACTGAAATTTTAATAATAGGCTCTCTGCCTCTGGTGTCCTAACCTGTTCAGTGAAACAGGCTAGGTAACTGCTAAAATCCAACTCTAAATCTATGATGCTGCGAGTGTACACATATCAATGGTAAAGTCACTCTTTCTCCCTCCACCCAATTCCCACCCCTTCCCCCAGTGGTTCCATTCCCATAATCCAACAGGGAGGCCTGGAAAGTTTGAAAAATACCTTGATTCACAAACAGAAGAAGGTTCTCTGGTTGGGCAGTAGAGTTTTAATACTTGCCTTGGACACCTATGACCTTAGCCCTTGCTTAAGCACATAAGGATTCTGGTCATTTAGCCTAAAGTATCCTAGAGCCGTACTACTAGGTGTGGGAAAGAGACCTCTAGGAGCATACTTCAGGTATTTTGGTGCTGAAATAGGAGAAGAAAGAAAAATCCAAGTCTAGTTTTCTAATTTAGACTTATGATTAGGTGCTCTGGTGATTTCTGGTTATAAATGACTTACTTCAGTCAATCAACAAGTATTTTTTTTAAGTTTTATAGAGGTAGAATTTATTCATCTTTTTATAATTCATTTTTGAAAATTTTCAGTTCAGATTCTCTCCTTTCCTCAAACCCCTCCCCCACCCATTGAGAAAGCAAGCAATATGATACCTATTATACATGTGAAGTCATGCAAAGCATATTTCCATATTAGCCATTCAAGATGTATTTATCAAGCAACTGCTATGTACCAGAAACTGGGCTAATTCATAGGGATATGAAGAAAGACCAAAACAAACAAACAAACAAACAAACCAGTCCCTTACCTCAGAGAATTCACAGTCTAGTGGCAGAGACAGCACCCAAACAACTATGGATAAACAAGACATAAAAAGGATAAATCAGGGATTACCAGCCAAAGAGATAACCAACAAAAAGGATGGAGTGCAGACTACTGGATTCTAGGAATTAAATTAGGCAGATTCAAGTTGAATCCAACAGAAGGAGTCTACTCAAGTTTAGTCAGTAGATAGAATGCTGGGCTTAGAACCAGGAAGGAGTGAATTCAAATCCTGCCCAAGACAATACTAGCTATGTAACCCCGGGCAAATCAACCATCAAATTCAGTTCAATCATTTTTCAATTCATTTGGAATTTTCTTGGCAGAGATCCTGGAGTGGTTTGCCATTTCCTTCTCCAGCTCATTTTACAGATGAGGAAACTGAGACAAATGGGATGAAGTGACTTGCCCAGGATCTAGTAAATGTCTAAGACCAGATTTGAACTCAGTAAGATCTGTCTTCCTGACTCCAGACCTGGTACTCTATCCACTGTGCCACCCAGCTGCCCAAACACATGTATTTTGTTGTTGTTCAGTCATTTTTCAGTTGTGTCTAACCCTTCATGACCCATTTGGGGTGGAGGAGGTATGGAAGAGAAAATAACATAGTCCTACCTCATTTGATTTCAGCCAATACAAGAACTGTATAGTCACTGTCCAAGAGGAGAGTTTTTGTACATGTGTGAGGCAAAATCTTCTCTTGGTTCAAAACTGTTGTATGTAATGAATCGTGTGGATCAAACTGAGTTGACTTTCTGTTAATTTATGGGATAAGATCTCCTCCCTCTTGATTCAAAACTATTTCAATTCTTGAAAAACAGACACCACCCTTTGACGTTACTGAGATCTGAAGAAAGATGTTTCTTTGCTATCTGAGGGAGTACTTCCAAGAAATCTTGTAAATAAGAAGGAATGTGCCAAAGTACATGAGAATTACCTTGGTCAACTCCAGTAAGTGGAGCTTCAAGACCCAGGATCTCTGGGAAGGGACATAAGTGGTGGATATTGGGAACAAATGCCTGCAAAGACAAGGATTCATGTTTCCGTTACAAGAAATTGGTTTTACCTCCATTGAGTTCAAAGTCTCAAAGTAGGATATGATACAAATATAAATGGGAATAATATGCAATAAAAAAGATACTAGGTAAATCAACCTAGCTGGAGTAGGAAGACAACCTGAGGGAAAGCTAGGAGATGGCATGTGCCAGGTCAGTCAAACCACCACCATCACCTCAATCTCTACATCCTCTCTGGCCCCAAGGGAGACAGCCTAGGACCATGGACTAAATAGCTTTGGGAACAGGACTATCTTCCAGACCACTAGCGCCATTTGCAGCCCAGTCCTCATGGCCCTTGTCCTGGGCAACAATCCTGGTAGAGAGGAAGCCTAGAAGCTGCTACGGGACCTACAGTCACAGCTACTCCGGAACCAGAAAAGAAAGTTCTGGTATTGGCATTCTCCAATGGTTGAGTATCATAAACTGAAATTATTTTATCAGTGAAAATGGTGTTAAGGGTGATTCATTATTATTTGCTTTGCTACTGAACCCTAAGGACAATGAGACCTTTCCTTACAGCTTGCTACTCAAATTGATATGTGTTTTCTTTCCCATTAGAATATGATCTTCTTGAAATAAGAGACTGCATTCCTCTTCTATTTTTGTCCTCAGAGCTTAACACTATGCCTTGCACATAGTAAGCATTTGATGGATGGTTTTTTGATTCATTCATTCATTCATATAATGAATCATCAAAATCATAAAAAAAAAAAGTGGTACCAGAGATGACAGCCTGGATAGCCCCAACATCTTTATTTCAACTTGAATTTGTTCCAACTATTTCTTCATATTTACCTGAGTAAACTGACAGGTCTGATTGATTGAAATGGCATCTGCTCATTAAGACTACACAGCCTAACATCTGTTTTATTCAATTGTGTATGAGTATACTTAATTTTTTAACATTCCCTTTGATGAAACCAGGTAGGGGAAAAATGAAAACTATTTAACAAGACAGTATGATTAATCAATAATCTGATATTTTTGGAGCATAAAACACTGAGCTAATTGCTATGGGAGATAACAAGGAAGAGGAAAATTTGATTTCCTCAACATTTACAAACTACTCTGCAAAATGTTTATCAAGAAAAGGTAAGTAATAATCCAAGTAATGAATGATAAGTATCAAATGGATAGTGCTTACATTAGGTAGATATCTGAGTTCAGAAGCGGAAGATGAGAGAATTTGAGAGAAGAAAGGATCCTCAGGCATCATCTAGGTCAATGGTCCTCAAATTTTTTGATTGTGCAATGAAAAATAATCAGCATTTTTCTTTCTTCCTTTATCTCTCCATCTCTCTTTCTGTCTCTATTTCTTTTTCTGTCTCCTCTCCATTTGTCTCTTTATCTCCCCAAATTTAGGGGAGAAAAGCAGTCCAGCCAAACTGCCTCCAGGGCAAGGAAGCAGCAGAAGCAGTGGCCCTGCAGCCACCTCCCCATGGCTGCTTCAGAGCTCCCAGCCTGCAGACTGCAGGGGGGCCAAGCAATCATTCAGAGGCTAAGTGCTCTTGTGTTGAGTGGCCTGGATCTGAATCATGGTCTTGGGTGGTGGTCCCAGGGCGAGTTTTCAGTGAGCCAAAGCTGGTGGGGGCTGCAAAAAACCAGCAGCCTCCCAATAGCTCTGGCAGCTGCAAAAAACCCAGCTATTTGGGACTGAGCTTTCCCCTCTGGAAGCAGAGTTCCACAGAGCTAAAAAATCGAGTAATTGACTAACAACATGAGCAGGCAAAGGAAGCAAAGTAAGAACAGCAACTGAACTTTAGAATCCTTCTTTGGGGACAAAAAGGATCAAAGCATGGAACAGAAGGAAGACAACACAGTCAGAACTCCCACACCAAAAGCTTCCAAGAAACGTGAAGACTTCCCACAAGCCATAGAGCAGCTTAAGAAGGATTTTGAAAAACAAATAAGAAAAGTGGAGGAAAAATTGGGAAAAGAAATTAGAATGATGCAAGAAAATCATGAAATGAGAGTCAACAACCTGAACGAATAAAATAACACCTTAAAAAATAGATTAACTCAAATGGCAAAAGAGGCCCAAAAAGTCAATGAGGAGAAGAATTCCTTAAAAAGTTGAATTTGCCAGATTAAAAAGAATCTCAAAAGTTTTCTGAAGAGAATAATTCCTTCAGAATTAGAGTGGAGCAAATGGAAGCAA
>CM053583.1:277510216-277529287 GCA_028627135.1 Pseudochirops cupreus | reverse complement strand
GGAAGAAAGAAAGAAAGGAAGAAAGGAAGGAAGGAAGGAGGAAGGAAGGAAGGAAGGAAGGAAGGAAGGAAGATGATAGGTGATAGGTGATAGGTGATAGGTGATAGATGATAGATGATAGATGGATAGATGGATAGATGGATAGATGGATAGATGGATAGATAGATAGATAGATAGATAGATAGATAGATAGACAGATAGATAGATAGATAGCAAATATGAATTTTAGACATTTTAACGCAAAAAGAGAAAGGCATTTGGGGGAGTTGTGACCAGAGCACATGTTCTCTGTGGAAATGATATAACCTTTCTCCTTCCCACCCGGCAAGCTAAGATCACAAACCATGCATAGAAGCATTGCCCACTGCCTAGGAAATCTGGCAGAGTCAAAAGCGATGGTTTCACACAGCTTGGTGTGTAATATTTGAATAAGATCTAGTGTTTAAAAATTGATTTTGTATACCCCTTGTGCAAACTTCCTGGGATTAGCAGTTGTTCTAACACCCTGGGCTCAGCACAGCCATCTCAGATATCAGCGAAACGAAAGAAAATGGAGACGGCAGCATCACAATATCGTAATTCAGCAGTTGGGTAATAGGTGAAAGATGCTAATCCCAGTTGAGAGGAGTTCATAAAAATGAATCCTTGCCCCCGTTGGGGTAGCGTGAGTACTGCGTCATGAATATTTATGGATGGATATGGGATGTGTTGGGAAACATACACAGCAGGGGCCAATCTGCTGGAACAGCTGGGGATCATTTGGGTGTTAATATGTGGTTTAAAGGGACACCATTTGGATAAAAATCATATTTGAAAAGATTCATGCCTGTGTTCCAAATAATGTCTAAAGCAGATAAGATTTCAAATTTTATGTGCCCTGAAAATGTCTGCTTGCTTTTGTACTACACTCATCTTAAACAGTAAAACTGAATTAAATTTCAGATTCTTTATTTTGTGGTTTAGGGGTAACCAGCATGTTAGGGATATAGGCAAGTATTTCTCACAAGATAATATTCATATATTAATGACTTTTAAATTCCTTCTAAAATATAATTTAAAAGATACCAGTCCATAGGAATACTCAGAAAATGGAGTATTCTGATTAATAGGATTTTCTGGTTAATTGAAAGTTGGCCAAAAAAAATTTCAACACTTATGGATAATGTGCCTAAACTTTCAGTTTTCCTGCCTTACTATCTAAAATATAATGAAGACAACTAATGCTTCTTTTTTTTTCCTCAGAGCCATTATTCTTAACATTAATAATCATTAGACAACATAATGACAACATATGTCTCTAGTTCTTTAAAGTTTTCAAAGAACTTGTCTCATTTCAATTCTGTGCAGGCAGTAGTATTAGTATTATTCTTCTCATCTGACAAATGAGGAAACTGAGGGCCAAGAGAAGTTAACTGATTTGACCCCGTGTGACAAAGCCACTAAGTCACTCTCAGAAGTCTTAAGGTCAGGTTTTCTGACTCCACAGCCTGGTGGTTTTAGGACCATGTTACCTCTCAGTATGTCATTGTAGGTAGGTGTAGGATATTGGTTTGAATAGACCTGAAGAAGAGAGCCAGATTCTATTTGTCTTTTGCAAAATTCAACATGATAGAGTGGAAAGAGAGCCAGGGTCAGAATCAGGAAAACAAGGGTTCAAGTCCCACATCTAACCAATTGTGGCTATGTGACCTTTATTTAACTTTTCACTTAACCTCTTAACATCCCCAGGCAACTATGTAAGACTATAAAAGAAAAGCAACAGTGAAATAAGACTGTAAGTTTTAAAATAGTTATTGATCTGCATTGACAAAGAGAGTTTCCTAATTGGGAGTTTTCTTTGACAATGAAATCACAAGTTGGGTCCACAAAAAATTAAATTAACTAATGATTCACATCTTGAAAGTGGTACATGTGGCTCCTACTCCTCTTCACTATACATGTTGAAACTTCTAAATCTACGTTCAGTCAATCAAGATTTATTGATTATGGGGCAGCTAAGTGGTGCAGGGAATAGAGCACCAACCCTGCAGTCAGGAGGACCTGAGTTCAAATCCAGTCTCAGACACATAGCACAGAAACTAGCCGTTTGACCTTGGGCAAGTTACTTAATCCCAATTGTCCTACCTTCCCCCTTACAAAAAAAAAAAAAGAGGTAGGGGTGGCCCTGTGAAGGCTTAATCACTTTCCACCAAATGATAGTTATACAAATGACCATCACAAATAGTGAATAGAGAGTAAACATATTTTTTTCAAGCAGCTGGCAAATACATATAAGAGAAGTAATACAGGAGAATACACTAAAGAACCAAGAGAGTCCCTAAGCTCATCCAGAGGAAAATTCCCTAAAGTCTCTAGAGAGGAGGGCTAGAAATCAGACATGTTCAGGTGCTGGTAACTCTCTCTCTCTCTCTCTCTCTCTCTCTCTCTCTCTCTCTCTCTCTCTCTCTCTCTCTTTCTCTCTCTCTCTCCCTCTCTCCATCTCCCTCTCTCCGTCTGTCTGTCTCTTTTTCTATCTCTTTGTCTCTATCTCTCTGTCTCTGTCTCTCTCTCTCTGTCTCTCTCTCTCTCTCTCTCCCTCTATCCGTCTGTCTGTCTCTTTTTCTGTCTCTTTGTCTCTATCTCTCTGTCTCTCTCTCTGTCTCTATCTCTGTCTATTTCTGTCTCTGTTTCTGTCTCTGTCTCTGTCTCTTTTTTGTCTGTCTCTTTGTCTCTTTCTCTATCTCTCTGTCTCTATCTCTGTTTCTGTCTATTTGTCTCTCTGTCTCTGTCTGTGTGTGTGTCGGTCTCTTTTTTTTCTGTGTCTTTGTCTCTATCTCTATCTCTCTGTCTTTGTCTCTATCTTTATTTCTGTCTCTGTTTTTGTCTCTGTCTCTGTCTGTCTCTTTGTCTCCATCTCTCTGTCTCTCTCTCTATCTCTGTCTATTTCTGTCTCTGTTTCTGTCTCTGTCTCTCTGTCTCTCATCAAGTCTGCCCTTCAAGGAGACATGCAGTGTTGTCATCACCAATGAGGAAAATATCATGCAGGTGTTCTGGGCTTAGCCCCATTGTTACACAGGTAAAGAAGAGAGGGTCCTAACACTGGGAGCTCAGGAAAGGTTTCCTGTAGAAGATGGTGCTTGAACTGCATCTTACAGGAAGTGAAGGATTTCGTGTTGTGAGATGGAGTACAGAGAGTGTGGCCATAGCAAAGGTGTGGAGGATGTAGGAAGAGGATGTAGGAAGCCTTGGAGAAACAGAGGGTATCCAGTCAGACTTCTGCCTTAGGAAAGTGAGTTTGGCATCCATTGTGGGAGATACATTGGAGTAGGGAGAGACTAGAGGAGGAGGGAAGTTAGGAGGTCATTGCAGTAGGCAAGAAGGCAGCAAAATAGCCTGGACTAGGACAGTGGTGATATTAAGTGGTCAGATGAGGCCGGATTTGAAAGTTTCTATGAAAATAGAAATGGCAAAATTTGGTAGCTGATTTGCTATAGATATACATATATATAAATATATATATATATATATATATATATATTGTGAAGCAGAATGAAGAGTTAGGGATAACTAGGAAGTGTGGGAAAATGACGTTACTTTTGACATCATAGTGTAGTCTGGAAGAGGTTTGGGCTTGAGGGAAAGATAGTGAAGAGAGTTGTCAGTGTTACTTAAAGACCTAAAGGTTGCAGGGCACAGAAAGAGAATTTGTACGGTGCAGAAAAAAAGATTAATATTCAGTCATGGGTCTTTTTCATAGTTATGGGCACATTATCAAGTATTCCCTTTAGGGAATGCCAGTGAAAGCCGAGGTAACTGAGTCTTCAAGTGACCCAAACAGAAGCTATAGCCCATGTCTAGGCCCTGAATTCATTCCAGAGAGGATTATAGAACCACAGAAGCTCAGAGCTTAGAAGGTACCCCCGGAGCTACCTAATTCAAGACAAAACCATGCGTCATGTTCACATCAGGCATTCCCCTCCCACCCCATCCCCTCCCACCAACCTTCCATAATAATGGTCCCATAATTGAGGCATAGTAATTAAACAGACGATACCATTGCTTTTGTACAGGACATATCAGCTTAACTGCCCTATGGATTAACTTGTCTTCCCTGTGATTCCTTATATAAAAATTCCCTTCTGGACCCCAACCCTGCTATATTTGTTGTGTCCCCCCTGTTAGAATATAAGCTCCTTGAGGGCAGGAACTGTCTCATTTTTGCATTTGCATTCCCAGTACTTATGTGGTTGGCACATAGTAAGCAGTTAAATGCTTTTCCATTCATTTATTCAATAGGAACCCATCTACAACACCCTCTAAAAAGGATTCTCGGGCCCACGATTGAATAATTAAATTAAAAGACAACACTACCTTTTAAGGTGACCCATGTGGCAAAGCTCTCATTGTTAGGGATAACTCTAAAATTGCCTCTTTGTAGCAGCCACCCAATGGTCCTGGCTTTGTCCTCTGGGGCCAAGCAGAACTAGTTTAATCTCTCTTCCAACTGATAATCCTTCAGGAAAGTGGTGTCGGGGATTCTTTTCAGGTAAGAGTTGGGCATATTTGAGCCATTCAAATTTCACTTTTTGCTTTTGTGTTAACTGACATCCCTCCCAGCTTTGTGTAATGGTGTGATCGGAAAAGACCACATCAATAAAACTCAAAGATAGCCATATCTAATGTCCATCTATCTTCAAAAAGTCTTTGCATAGAACAGTTAGTTATTTGGAGTTTCCTTCTGTTCCATCCCAATCATTTAGCCTTTGGGTATTCCTGTGTTGATGCTAACTGCTGTCTACAGGTGGCAGTGATCCTTCACTTTCAACAACAAAATCACTAGACTTTCCCCCAGACCTCAGACTTGCGGACCTATCCAGAGACCTGCAGGGTTCCTGATGTACCCTGCTCCAGAAAAAGAGATTTCCATTTTTTCGAGCAAAGCTTGTTAGTGTATTGTTATCTCACTTCTCCAGCTCTGCCCTTTCTCACATGCTATTTTCCTTGTGAAATATTTTGGCAGTGAAGTGTGCCTAGAGAGCATGGAACAGATTGATCAGCAAAGAAAAGAGGCCATCGGGTGGAAATATCAGCTCAACCTCATGGTAGCAGGGCAGTGTGATAACAGCTTAAAAGCAAAAGTGAAAATGGATATCTTTTTCCATCAAGGCAGATTACCAAAGATCTGTTCAAGTATATTTTTCAAATGTACAGATCGAGGCTCAACCTTTAACAAGGCAATAGAAATCATTGTGGAATAACAACATTTCAAAGTTGGAATGGACCCCAGCAGCTATGAAGCCCAAACTGTAGCTAACAGAAATCTCCACCATACTATATCTGGCAAATAGATTAATCTTTGCCTCAAGACCCTGAATAAGAGTAAAGTCCTGACTGTCCAAGGTCACCATATCTAGTCTGGGACAGCTGTAGTTTTTAGAAAGTTCTTGCTGTTTTGTTTTTTTTTTTCTGACACAAGTGGACTTATGCTCTGACTAGTTTGTTGGGTATTACTGGAGAGAGATTCTCCATCCAAGAATTTCATTTTTGGATACCTTAATTTGAAGGATCCTAGAGAATAATGACCAGAGAATAGAGCAAGACTGAAGCAGATCTTTATTAAAGATGTTCCCAATTCTGGCTCTACAGGTAATCAAAAAAAGTATTCTCCTAACCACATGATTAGCAGATAGGGAACAGTTACAGAATGTCTATGCATGCTCCACAGTCCATCCAAGGCACTCTCATTCTCCATAATCCTGACTCTCCCTGAAACTGACTCCTCTACACATGTGTAAGACATCCATTCAACAAGTTTGTACAAAATAAATACAAGGCAGGCAAGGGAATGAATAGCATTTGAGAGGAGGAGTACAGAAGGTAATGCTAGAGCTAAGTCTCTTCAAGAAAGTAATTTTAAAAGGTGAAAGTAGAAAGGGTATACATTCTACACATGGAGAATGATGGGCAGTACAAAGGTATAGAGATGGGAGATAGAGAGCCACATGCAACAAGCATCAAGAAGGCCAGTTTGACTGGGTCATTAAGTATGGGATCAGAAGTAATATATAATGTAATATAATGTATAAAGTAAGTTGTGGCCCAGTCATAAAGAACATTAAAAGCCAGAGCTTCTATTTTATCCAGGAGAAAATAGTCAAAATTTATTTAGTAGGCAAATAAAATGGATAGATCTGTCCTTAAGAAAATAATTTTGGTAGCTATATGGAGGATAGATAGAAATGGGGAGAGGCTGGAGGAAGGGAGTCCCATTAGGAGTATTTTTAATAGACTAGGCTGGGAAGGATGAAAGTCTGAACTAGGGTGATGGCTATATGAGTAGAAAGAAGGGGGTATATTAGAAGGAGGTGGAGCAAGCAGTGGCAAAGTTTAGTAGTTTCATATTTGAAGTAAGAAAGAGTGAGGATTGAGTTTAATGCAAAAAGTGACTTTTTAAGGTAATATTTTGGTTTTCCCCAATTACATGTAAAAACAATTTTAACACTCATTGGTTTTTTTAAGTTTGGAGTTCCAAATTCTCTGCATTCCTCACTCCCTTCCCTTCTTGCTCCTTGAGATAGTAAGTAATCTGATATAGATTATACATGTGCAATCATGTAAAACATTTCCAAATTAGTTATTTTGTACAAAAAAAGCTCAAACCTCTTCCAAAAGAAGAAAATGAAAAATAGTAAGCTTTGGTCTGTATTCAGATGACATCAGTTCTTTCTCTGGAGACTTCATCACAAATCCTTTGGGATCATCTTGGATCATTGTATTGCTGAGAACAGCTAAATCCTTCACAGCTCTTCATTGTACAGTATTGCTGTTACTGTGTACAATATTCTGGTTCTGCTCACTTTACTTTGTATCAGTTCATATAAGTCTTTCCAGGTCTTTCTGAAAGCATGCTGTTCATCATTTCTTATAGTACAATAATATTCCATTACAATCATATACCACAACTTGGTTAGCCATTCCCCAAATGATGGTCATTCCCTCAGTTTCTAATTCTTAGTCATCACAAAAAGAGCTGGTGTATTTTTTTTTTGCACAAATAGTTTCTCTTCCTCTCTCCCCCCTTTGGGACACAGGCCTAGTGGTGGTATTGCTGAATCAAAGGGTATGCACAGCTTTCCAACCCTTTGGGCATAGTTCCAAACTGCTCTCCATAAGAGTTGGATTAGTTTACAACTGCACCAACAGTGCATTGGTGTTCCAGTTTTCCCACATCCCCTCCAATATTTATCATTTTCTGTTTTTGTCATATGGGACAGAAAGATCTAGTACCTTTTTCTCATAATTATAATCCGTACTTTTATAGGCCTTAAAGTTTACAGAGATTTTACTCTGTGAGATAGATAGTGTCAGTGTTAGACTATCCATTAGAGGAAAGTGTGTTGAAGTTTCAGGGCTGATCTTGAAGTCACAAGAATTAAGTTCAAATCCTGACTCTATAACTTACTATTTCCACGATCTTGAGCAAGTCACTTAACATCCTTACTTCCTCATTTCTAAAATTAGAGGATCAGGCTAGATTCCTTCTAGAGTTACTTCCATCTCTAGGTCTATGTTCTAACAGTCTTTGGGGTCTCAGCTAGCAAATTTCAGTGCTGATATTAAAACTCAGGTCTCCAAACTCCATTTCTAACATTTTTCTCACTGCATAATACTTCCTCTCCCCGTGCCCCCCAACAATCCTTAGCTATATGAGTTATGTTTCTGATCACTGCGAAAGCTCTGACAAACAAACACACAACAGTAAATAATGGTTAGTTGTATGTAACAAAGTTACAAATTAATATTTTGAAAGAATCTAATGTTTTTTCACAGCCAAGTGTGTCTCAGTAGATAGCTGTCAGCAAGCTGCCTTCCCTAGAGGAAAATTAGTCCTACTCTGTATGTATCTATTAGCAATGGCATTTCTTAGTGATTTTTAAAAATACTCTCTTTTCTCACATTTTAAAAGTTGAGTGTAAAAGTAATCCTTTTGAGTAAAGGGGAAGTTTACCATTGTTCCTTTGTATCATGCATTTGTAAAGGATCCAAGAAAACATGTTTCATTTAAATAAACGTTATTAACACTAAATAAAGTCTTAAAAAGAAATTGATCACCCAAATTTAAAACCTCTGGTCAGATCATCTGTTTTGAAACTAAAGAAACAAGTTCAAAAGTAATGGCCCCAGAGGAATTCAGAGAAACACCTAAAGACCTACATGAACCTATGGAATGTAAACTCAATAGAATGAGAACAGTTTACACAATAATATAAACAAAAACAGGACTAAAGACAGCTGGACTCTGATGACTTATAAGGATCAGTTCTGGTCTTGGAAAACAAATGATGAAACCTTTCTCTTTGTTTCTGTAAAGTGGTAGGGGACTACAGATGTGGAACATGGTCTATGCCCCTGTCAAATGGTTTCCTTGTGGTTTGATTCCACTCTCTTGTTTAAAATGGTGGGTTCAATGCAGAGAAATCATTGTCATTTTGAAACAAAAAATCATAAGATCATAGGATGATATTTAGAGCTAAAAGAGCTCTCAGGAACAATTTAGTTCAACTTTGTCATCTTCAGATAAGGAAACAGAGGCCCAGGTTTCTGCAGTGACTTAAGATCACACAGGTAGTAAGTCCCAGAGGTTGAATTTAAATCCAGGTTTTCCGACTGCCATAACAAGTGGTCTATCCACTATATTAAGGTGCCTCAAAAGTAAGTGATAGAACCATAAAAATAAATAAATATTTTTTAAATGGTTCCATTCTATAAAACTTAAAGGAAGGAGAAAAGTCACCATGACAATCAGTGTTAGCATTTTTCTTCACTCTTCAAAACAATCTTCATTCCTTACCCCCTAAAGCACCCCCCAAATAAAATAACCAGCATGTGTCCTTTTCTCCTTAGGACCAGCCAGCTATACAGATGCAGCTGTGAACATCTGTTGCATGCATCTCAACTGGAGCATCAACAAAGTCTGGCTCCAAAGCTTCATTACAAGTGTTATGTACTTTATTTATAAAATTCCCAAATCTTGAAAGTACTCTCTGGGGTTTATGTCGTCCCTCTGTTGCATTTAGAAGAGAAAAAAAGAAAAAGATTTTTTTTTTATTTGGCCGTTAGAGTTGACCATTTCTGCCAAGGCCAAGGGAGCACCTGGTGCTTGACCTTCCAGATGCTCTTGAGAACTAATTAGACCTAAGCTGTTCCAAGCATTGGATAAAAGAAACAATAGTTGTGTTTTCATATGTTGGGAACAACTGGTACCATGTTTTGGCTATAGGAAGAGATATTTGGGACTTAGAATGTGGGTACCTCATCCCAGGGGAAATCTGATACGAGCCATCAAATCTTCTTGCATGGTTCATTCCTCATTTCTGCCTCCTGGCTTTGCTACTTCCTTCAAGTCCCACCAAAAAGCTCACCTTCTAGAAGAAGCATTTTTCAATTTCCCTCAATCTTTCCTGTAAGAAGCTCTGTCCCACAGCTCCCTGATAGGGACAGGCTGACAATTCTTTTGTCATAGCCAACAATAGTCAGACAAAATGACCACCAATTAAGTCTTTTCAAATGCTGTGACAATGATGATGATGATGATGATGACAACTTGCAAAACATTTATACAAATATCTCAATACTACTGCCTTTTCCATGTTAATTACTTCCATTTTCTACTGTCTATAGCCTGTTTGCATGTTGTCTCCCCATTAGATAGGCAGTAAATATATTTTCATTTCTTCATTTCCCCGAAGTTTAGTACTGTGGTTCTCAACCTTCCTAATGCCAAGACCCTTTAATACAGTTCCTCATGTTGTGGTGACCCCCAACCATAAAATTATTTTCGTTGCTACTTCATCACTGTAATTTTGCTACTGTTATGAATTATAATGTAAATATCTGATATGCAGGATGTATTTTCATTGTTACAAATTGAACATAACCCACAAGTTGAGAACCACTGGTTTAGGACAATGCCTAACATGCTTAATAAATGCTTGTTGACTGACTTACGTGGAAGCAAACGAATCCCCTTTCTTTTCTTTCCTAATCTGCTGCCTCCTTCTACCAACACCAATCTCTCCCCCAAAAGGGACATTTGCATAAAAAGTTCATCGCTTCCTTTTTTCAAACATAAAGTAGTTTAAGGATAGCCAGATTTGGAGTCAGAAGACCTGGGTAAACTCAGTTTAGCAAAGGACTTATGATGAAAAAATACTAACCACCTCCAGAGAGAAAACTGGTGAATTTTGAGTGCAAATTGAAGTATAATTTTCTCACTTTATTTTTTTTGCCTTTTTTTGGCAATGTGGCTAATATGGAAATATGTTTTGCATGATTTCACATGTATAATTGATATCATATTGCTTGCCTTCTCAACTTGTGGGGGAAGGGTGAGAGAGAAGAAGAGAATTTGGAACACAAAATTTAAAAGGAAAAAAATACGCTTAAAATAAATAAATAATAATTTTAAAAAACAAACTTAGTTCAGTAGAATTCTAAGAAGAATTCTAAGAATTATATTGTGCCAGTCACTGTGCTAGGGACTAATGACATGGAGACAAAGGTAAAACAACAGCTCTTACTTACAAAAAGCTAAAGTTGAAGCTAACATGGGGAGGAAGGAATCAAATAGCTGGGTAGCTCAGTGGATAGAGAACTGCACTTGGAATCAGGAAAACCTGAGTTCAAATCCATTCTCAGACATTACCAGCTGTGTTACTCTAGGCAAGTCACTTAAGTTTGTGTGCCTCAGTTTCCTCATCTGTAAAATGAACAGGAGAAGGAAATGGCAAACTACTCCAGTATTGTCACCAAGAAAACCCCAAATGGGGTCAAGAATTGTACAGGACTGAAAATGACTGAACAACAAATACACACATACACACACACACACACACACACAGGCATATGAATAGAATAGAATGGAATAGCATAGAATAGAACTTAATTAATTTGGTAGTTAAAGGAGAATACCAAACACCTAGGGAGATCAGGAGGGCCTTTGCATAGGATGTGACATTTGAGCTGAGCCTTGAAGGGATTTCTGGATCCCAAGGGACAGAAGTGAGGAGAGAGAGCATTTCAGGCATGGAGGACAGCTTGTGTGAAGGCATGGAGATGGGAGCTGCAATTTCGTGTATAGAGAATAACGATTCTTGACTCTCACTTAACGGCTTGGTAATCCTGAGCCATGAGAGGCAGCATTATAAAGCAGAAAATTGGATTGGGAGGCAGAGAACTCAGATTCAAATCTTGATTCCTCCTCTTACTACTTGTGAAACTTTTGGCAAGTCAGTTCTCAATTTTCTCCATTTTAAAATGAAAAGGTTGGACCTTTAAGGCCCCTTTAAGCTCTAATTCTATAACCCTGTGGCCCTGTAGCATGTGGAGCTGATATAATGGCTGCCCCAGGTACAAAATCTCGATCCCATAACTCCCTGTTAGGGGCAGGCGGGCAGCTCTTTTGTTGGAGCCAATAATAAACAAAGTGAAAACCAATTAAGTATTTTCTTTTCAACTGCTATGATGATGATGATGATGATGATGATGACGATGATGATGACAATGGTGATGACGATGATGATGGTGATGATGATGGTGATGATGATGGTGATGATGATGATGATGATGACGACGATGATGACGATGGTGATGATGATGATGATGATGACGACGATGATGACGATGGTGATGATGATGATGATGGTGACGATGATGGTGATGATGATGGTGATGATGATGAGGATGATATGATGGTGACGATGATGATGATGGCGATGATGATGATGACAACGATGATGATGGTGATGATGATGATGGTTATGATGATGATGATGATGACGATGATGGCGATGATGATGATGACGACGATGATGATGGTGATGATGATGATGACGATGATGATGATGACGATGATGATGACGACGACGATGATGATGGTGATGATGATGATGATGATGACGATGATGATGATGGTGATGACGACGATGATGATGGTAATGATGATGATGATGATGGTGATGATGATGATGATGCCTCCTATCATTTATTAAAACTTAGTGTGTTAAGCCTTGCAAAGCACTTTACAAATATTATCTCATTTCATCTTCACAATAACTCTAGGAGGCAGGTGTTAATACAATCCCCATTTTATAGATGAAGAGACTGAGGCCCAGAGAGTTTATGTACCTTGACCAAAGTCACACAGCTAGTAAGTGGTGAAGTAGGATTTCATTCAGGTATTCCTGAATGCATATGCAGGCTTCTATCCATTGTGCCACCTAACTGCCAATCTATGTATGAGATAGAAGTCTTGTATTACAGAAAATTATCTACTTTAGGGGTAGGCCCTTCCAAGATCCACTCTGGCTTTGAATGCAAAGGAATTTGAGCCACAAAAAAGATAAGCTAAGGAAGCAAGGTCATTGATTTCCATCCAGCTGCCCATGTTACTACCTGTATCATCCACATCTATTTTCAGAAAAACTCCTTCTTTTGTTCTTTTGTAAACTTCAGAGAAACCTTAGTGCCTGCTTAGAGTCATAAGTCACTTCTCCTCTCTAGGACTCAGTTTCCTCATCTGTAAAATGATGGGGTGGGACTAGATGGCCTCGAGGTTACCTTCTAATTCTGACATTCTATGCCCTATGTTCTTGGATCTCTTCCATTCCTTTGATTCTATGGCTCAAAACCTCCGGATAAAGAAGTACCTAATGCTACCATGGTCTGTTCTCTGGAATTTAAGAATTTACTGCAAATGTTTCTTCTGTTATTTGACTCTACGCTCCCAAAGATAGACAACCGTGGCCTAAATGACAAATAAGCAATGCCTGAATTATAATCACTGATTTCAACATCATAAAGACAAGTTCTGTAGCATCCCTGGATACCTATATATCCATATTTATGTCTTTGGGCTCCATTTAAAAGCCTGTCTATACCTACTTTAGCAAATGGCACTACAGTTTTTATGCTTTTGATGTTGGTTTGTCTTAGGAGTGTCAGGAGCCAAAAAATAATGTGAGATTATGTATTTTCCCCAGAGTATCATAGAGAGTATTGAAATATGACAGAAGACTCATCTTACTTTTATTCTATATCCAGTAAGTATAGAAAAGCCAAAGAGATATGGATGCAATCGGAGATATAGATCATCACAGTTGCTTGCTTGAAGTCATGATTCTCATCATTAGTTCTCTGGCTTACTGAATCAAAAGTGAGCCATTTGGCTTTTTAAAAATAATATTTTATTTTTTCCCCAATTACATGTTGAAACAACTTTTAACATTTGTTTGTTTTGTTTTTTTTAAGTTTTGAGTTCCAAATTCTGTCCCTTCCTCCTTAAGATGATTGAAGTAAGCAATTCTTTGATCCAGCAATAACATTTTTAGTTCTATATCCCAAAGAGATTTTTTAAAAGGCGGGGGGGAGGAAGGGAGGATCTACTTGTACAAAAAATATTTATAACTGCTCTTTATGTGGTGGTTAAGAATTGGGAAACTGAGGGGATGACACTCAGTTGTAGTATATGATTGTGATGGAATATTATTGTGCCATAAGGAATAACAAGCAGGATGAATTCAGAAAACCTTGGAAAGACTTACATGACCTTGATGCAGAGTGAGGTAAGCAGACCAGAAAAATGTCATACAATATTCTATGATGAAGATTTGTGAATGACTTAGCTATTTTCTCAGTACCTGACTTTTAAGAGAGTTCAATACAGGCAGTATTCAACAGGGTTATCATGATTTTATAGCACTTTGAGTTTTGCAAAATACTTTACTTATGTTATCTCATTTGATCTTTACAACAACCCTGGGAGATTGGTACTATTATCATTCCCATTTTTTGGTATATGGAAACTTAGTCTCAGGGAAGTCTAATGACTTATCCAGGGTAATTCAGCTAATAAATGAGACAGGAGTTGAATTCAGGTGTTTCAGGCTCCAGACCTAACACTCTAGACTCTGCTTTTCTCTAGGTAGTATGCTGTCCTGGGAAAAACCATAGTTCTGGAATCAGGAGGATCCAGGTTCAACTTCTTGTTGCATGTGATCCTTAGCAAGACACAGGCAACTCTCCAACACTGTTACAGAACAATTGTCTACATTAGCAGAAAGGCATTTTCTCAAAAAAAGAAATCACAAAGCTTGGCTAAAAAATAATCTTAACTATAGCAATGAAACCTCTAATGTTCAGATTTGTATGTTCTATGAAAGAGATCCTAGATTCTCAAGGGCTAACTAGCCTGAATTCAAAAAAGGCTTATCAGTAGTTGATCAGTCACTAGGTGATAATTTTTGGGGGCCACAACTCACAAAAATAAAGTGGAAGAATCACTTGTTCTGTCAATAGATGGATTCCCAATGGAATCATGGATCCCCTGAAGAAATGAGATAAAAATGACCTCCCACTTGGTCTGAAATATCACAAGGAAAGATTCCCTTGTCATTCTTTAATGGGGATGGATTGTCTTGGATTGCCTCTTTTTCTTCTATGTCCAGCCCCCCCACCCATAAAGAAAGGCAAAGATACTAGAGTGGTTTGTCATTTCCTTCTCCAGCTCATTTTACAGATGAGAAAACTGAGGCAGACATGGTTAAGTGAATTGCCCAGAATCACACAGCTTATACATTTCAGAGGCCAGATTTAAATTCAGGGCATCCTGAATCTAGGCCTATCCACTGTGCCATTCAAATAGAAGCAAAAAGAAAGATATCCCCTGCCCTTAAGAAGCTTGCATTTTAAGAATAGAAGCAAAAAGAAAGATATCCCCTGCCCTTAAGAAGCTTGCATTTTAAGAGAGGATGACTGTAACAAAAGTAAAGCATGGGGTTGGGGAGACAAGCCCAGAGAGTTGAGACCACAGAAAAGAGAGGAATTAAAGGAAGGATGGCTTGCCTGGGCACTTACTTAAAATGAAAGTTCCAGTCAGAGGAGGGGCAAGTCACTTAGTCTACCAGTGCCTTAGATAATTCTCTTAGAAGATGCCAGCTTCCCATAGTAGAGGGAGTTTCTCATCGAAGAGTCCCTTATACTAATGAAATCACAAGTTCTATCTCTAGCCCTACATTTATAAAACTTTAAGATTTCCAAAGCATTCAAATCACAACAGTACCATTAGCTTGGTAGTGTCAATGTTATTCTGGCCATTTTATAGGATTTAGAACTGAAAGGCACCTTGGATCATTTTATAGATGAAAAAAAAAATGAAACTCAGAGTGCCCAAGGTAAGGTCATACCATTAAGGTCACAATTTGTTTTCAAGTCTCTTCACTCTGAGTTCTGGACCCATCCCACCAGGCTTTGCTGGCTTTCTCATTCTAATTTGGGGGGGGGGGGCGGGAGGTGGGGGCAGTAACAGGAAGTGGTAGTTCAGACCTGTAATTTCTTGCATGGTTCAGGAATTCCTTACAGGAAAACAGCTTCCACTGGGTGTAGATTGCCAACTTGTCTGTAACTTAGAGTCCTGGAAGACTATTTGTGTACCTGAGATGTTAATAACCCCAGCTCAGACACATAAAATATATGTAATCCTGGACTAGTCACTTAACCTCTGTGACTCACAGGTTCCTCATTTGAAGAATGAGAAGATTAGATTATATGCCTCTGAGTTGTCTTCTGTCTCAAAGTCATCACCCTAAGTGATTTGTCCATAATCATATAATTAGTGTGTATCAGAGGCAGGTTTTAGACCCAGATCTTCCTTACTTTAAGGAAATCCCTTTAGCCACATGCTTTCTCTCTGTCTTTTAAGAGCTCAAAAAACAATACATACATACATATATATATATATATATATACATACTCACATACATACACACATATACAGTGTATATGTATATAAATAGATGTGTGTGTATTTACATTAGACCTGTTATATATTTAAATTGTTTTCTTCATGCCTATCAAATGTATGCTTTAACCAAAAGAAGAGAAACTAAACTGAGAAAATGGAAATGAAAGCAGCACTTTTTAAAAAAATTATGTATGTCTTTTTGTTTTTATGTCATCTTCATTTCCAAAAATTGCCCTCCTCCACTCCCTTACCCAGTAAGCCCTTTCTTATAACAAAAAATAAAAAAGAAAGAAGGAAAGGAAACAGTTGAGCAAAATTAGCCAATATGTCAACTGAGGCTGAGACTATATACCATATTCTACATCCATAGTCCTTCACTTTTGCAAGGAAGGAAGGGAGGAAGGGGAAGCATTATTTTTCATGTTCCAAGGGTTCACCTCAAAACCCACAACTGCAGGGTCAATCATTAAATTCCCTTTTTCTCTAAGCAAATTTCACAGATGAGCAATGAATTTGGCCACCAGAGGCCCCCTGCCTATAATGATGCCAAATGGAGCTTTTCAGATGGGGGTTGGATACTGAAAGGGCCCTAACTACATCTGTGCTTTCTGCTCTGTTTCCAGGACAAGCTATGAGGCAGCCGCCCAAGAGCAGCAGCCGGACAACCATACCCTGGCACATACATCTAGTGTCTATTAACTATGTGAAATGGGGATTTCAGGGGACATATAACTCCCCTTCCAAATTCAGAGTTTGGTTACCCATAATCCCCTTTGGATGGCGACCAGTGTAAATTAATATGCTAAAGAATACCCACCTGTCACAATGTTTTCTAGTGTAACATAAGTAAGTTACCTGTCAACACTGTGGCAGAGAACGGGAGGTGGGAAAAGAGAAAAGAGGGAGAGGGGTAGGGAGGAAGTTTGCTTGGGTACTTTTTATCCCCAAAGGCTTCAAGCCATTTCATTAAAAATTTCCTCTGTTAATTATTACTGAGCACATGGTAACAAATGAAAATATTGAATAGCCAGTAAACTCTTAAAACAGCTGACATGATGAGGACTGCCTAACTGAATTGAGTAAAATCCATGCTCCAGGAACCCTCCCTCCCCCTTTAGATGGTTTGATGTCCATGAAGCCAAACCCAGTTCCATCTGCTATTTTGGCAACAGCCTGAATACCAGACTTCACCTGCCCTCACTGTACCATGCTAAGCTGAGCTTGAATACAGGGACACGTGGGTGCCTATGATCTTACAAATGTAAACAACCAAGTAAAGATTTCCCTTACTTGCTCCTATCACAGCACCGACTCCTTATCCCAGGTCTATCATCATGTATGCTGCAGAGAGAAAACATCTTTCCCCAGCAATTTTGTATATATTCCACTTAGAAAGATCCTGGTCAAGTCCCTATCCTGACCCTATAAGTAGGTGGCCACTCACTTGGTACAATTTCTGGGGAGGAAGGAAGGTCATATGTTGATTAAAATACTTTTTGATTGGGTAACTAATGTCCTACCATGAGCAAAACCACTCATCTTTATCACAAGGTTTTCCTATTGACCCATAGGAAGGAAAAGCTGCTCTTTTCTTCACTGTGTGGAACAGGACAATGGAATCACAGAATTTGAGAACTGGAAGGGGACCTCAGTGACTATCTAGTACAACCTTCACCCAAAACTAATCTCCATTACAACATTCCCAACAAGTAGTCATCCATTCTGTCTGAAGACCTACAGGGATCAGAGGATGATAATTCCAGAGCTGGAATACTCTGGAATCAGAGGCTATTATCCCCCTGAGGAATCAGAGGCCAAGGGAAGGGTAACTCATTACCTTTCAAGGCAATCCATCCCACTTTGGGACATCTCTAATTGATAGGAAGATTTTCCTGACATCATGTTTCTGTTGTCCTCTTTGAAAATTCACTCCACCCATTGACCCTGGTTCTGACCTCTGGGTCCAAAAAGGATTAGTCTAATTCTTCTTTCACTTGGTAACCTTTCAAATACTTGAAGACAGCCCTGATGTGTCTCCCTCTCCCCCAACCCTAACTCTTAGATCTTCTCTTCCCTAGGCTTAATATGCCCAATTTCTTCAACTGAAATTTCATCTGACATGGATAAAAAGCACATCCTGATTACCCTTCTCTGGACACTATCTAATTTATCACTGTCCTTCTTAAACCTTGTAGCGTGCCAATGCAATATTTACAGCATCTATGATCACAATAAAGACCGTGACTATAAGTATCACATGACGTTCAATTGCAAAATATACCAAACTCTCCATATAGAGGACAGAACTGAAGCATTTATTTAGACACCAGAGAACGGAATCCCAAAACCAGTAAGCTGATTCCGTCATAGTACCAAAGACATTAAGAAGCCATAATAACACTGAGAACCACAGCATCCTTCAGCCTTCCCACAAACCAATCCAAGATCAAGCTCTTCTCACAAGCCTATCTGACTCCTTGCATGAGCATCCTCTCTCCCCCACTGTCTTGCTTACTCTGGCTCACAGCTTTCTGTGGGCTCTGCTTGCCTTCAGCAGACTCCTCCCACCACAGGCTCCATGTGACTACATTCAGCATATTAGGGGACAGAGTTTATCTTCACAACAGGAAAGCTTCCTATGTGCTCTGGAAATTCCCTCCATCAGAGGCTCCATGTGACTACATTCAGCCTATTAGGGGACAGAGTTTACTTTCAAAGCAGGGGAGGTCTTCAAACTCCCACCTAGGCCTATCAAGGGGCAGAGTAGATCTTCAAATTCCCATTCTCATTACACCATGGTGCTTATAATTGAACATAATATTACAATACTTCATACATGTTTTAATGAAGGCAAAATTCAATAGGACTGTCACTTCCCTATTCCTGAAAACTTTGGCTCTCTTAAGGAAGTCTAAGATTGTATTAGCTTTTTTGACTGCCGCATCATGCTGCTGACTCATATTGGGAGAGATGGAGTTTTCTTGCCAAGGACTAAAATGGGGTGAAATCAGTTTCCTTCACCCATACAAAGTTTTAAATTTCAATAAGCTTAATGCTTATACTTGCTGGTCTTTGTATAACACCTTAAAGTTTGCAAAGATTTTATACACATACACACACATAAAAATATATATTCATATATAAATACATATATCTTTTATATAATAAACATGTAGATATATAAGATTTTATATGAAATTTTTGTATCACACTTAAAAGTATGCAAAGATTTTATATACATTTATACACATAAAGATATATCTTTATATGTAAATACATGTCTATATATATGT
>CM053583.1:277474589-277509716 GCA_028627135.1 Pseudochirops cupreus | reverse complement strand
AATGTATTATACTATATATAATATAGCCATATTATTTATATTGATAGACATGTCTACATAGATAGATACAGATCACATATGTTTATCTATCCATCTGAAAGGTAGTTAATATGTGCGTATAGCTGCCTATATATAGACATATGCATATATGTTTGTATATCATGTGCACTTATGTGTATATGTACACACTATGCATACATATATTTGGTACTGTATGTTATATAGATGTACTAGTATTTTTAAAAAATACATTTGTACTCTAAAATATATTTAAAGTATGTTTTTTATTTCATTTTCAAGTATATCCATATATATTTTTAACTTTGAATTTTCATCTATTTTTCATTTATTTTTTTGAAAGGTAACTGAGGCACGGGTTCAAGCCTTCCTTCTGACATGTAATCACTGTGTGACCTTGGGTAGATCACTGAAGTTCTTATTGTTCTAAACAATATTCCAAGACTTTAAGTTGCATAGAAGGTGCTAACCTATATTTTTAGAAGGGAATTTCTTCACTCAAGCATTTTCTATAACAGCAAAATAAAAAGTACAGTCCCTATCCCATATAAACATACACATCTATGCATGTATACATATTCATAAACTCATATATTTGCTCAAACATACACATACTAATTAATTTTGAAATATGCAACTTTGGTTTTTCTTCTTCTAAATTTGATGCAGTATTTCTGTTGCTATGTTAATTTATTCATTTAGTACATAGGATTTTAATTTGTTTAATCCAAAACCAAGAAGAGAATATTATCTAAGATGCTATGAAATTTATATTCTTCTGTTTTGTGAAATCTAATTAAGTTGTAAAATGTGACTTTATGCAAAAGTTGCCTTTTCCTAAACAAACGCAGGATATGAAAACATGGATTTACTCAGCAGCTGAATTAGGGAGCAATTCTTGCCTTACAAATGCTCCCTTTGCTATATAGACACTGCGATGTTAAGATCCTTTTGGCTGTCATGGTCCCATTAGTAAAATGGACATTAGTAAAATAGAAACCTCTTGTACCTAATCAGTGCATTTGATTGAATTATTCAGAGAAACTCAGTTTGCACACAATGTTTTTTTATGAACATGGCTGATACTTTTTATGAACTTAGCACAATCAGCTGCATCAGACCTTAGATATCATATTCTACATTGAAGGTCACAATTATCACATAATCATGGAAATAAGAATAAATAGTGTGTAATTCTCAGTGTGCATTTACACAAAGCTGCACTGTGTTGTAGAAATGGCATGTTTTATTCAATTTTACATACCATTGTTTGTTTGTTTATAAGGATGAAATAACAGAACTTTTCCTTCAGGCAAATTTTCTCAAGGAATTACCTGAGAGGAGGGGGTACATGATGGTCAAGCTTGAAAAGGGAAGGAGGGTGAAGAGAGAAAAAAATGGTAAGCCAAGGTATTATGAATGGAGGAGGGGAAAATAAATTCTGGAAATTTCAAGAAGGGAGGGAGCCATGCTTGCAACTTCACCCCCTTAACACTAAAAATGCCAAATGGGAAAGAACACGACAGTGGCAGTGGTTCCTGGGCCAACAAGGCCCCTGACTCTGATCAGAAGTGTCAGACTCCTGCCAGTAGGCAACAAAGCTTTCCATTTCTGCTGAATCAGATTAAAATGTAATTAGGAAATATTTAACAAAATTAAAATACAATACAACACAGATAATGTTAATTTGTGATTTTCCAAGTCAATATGTCACCTACAGGGATCTACTTCTATTTGAGTTTGATACCACTCCCAGTTAAGTACCTAAAAAATAATTTACTGATTCATGTTCTTCAAAGAGCAAATTTTAAAACTTTGTCTTAAAATTTCCTTAGCAAATGTATAGTGTTTATTATGTAAAATGGAGATGATTAAACAATACTTGTACTGTCTTTCTCATAGAGCTATTGTGAGGAACATGCTTTATGTACTTTAAAACTCTATGTAAATGTAATTTATAATGCTGTTAAATTTGTTTATGCAGATAATTTTTCATCAATGATATGCAAGTAATCACTATTTTAAGCCTTCAACATAAGTATAAAGTCATCCAACTGTCTTTAGTACTGTGAAATTGTTCCATGATCCAGTACAGGTCAAATGAAGATCACTTCTAAACCACAACAGTTGATCTGACTTCAGAGTCACTTAAGAATTCATATATGTGACTTCAGAGTCACATCAGAATTTGATACCAGAGCACCTGGTTTGATACTTTGTCCTCCAGTGATTCAGGAACCCAGAGGAAATGTTCTAACCCCACTAGCACTGACTGTGGAAAGAGTAGAGTTTGGAGAGTAAATCTAACCGGTTACACTCAGGAACAAACCAATTAATCAATTTGAGGAAAGGGACTTCCTGAAAATACTCATGAGGTCATTTAAGCACTGGGGAAATCTTACTAATTATATCTGATGTCTGAATTCCTTTCCTCTTCCAACAGATTGCTCCCTTTGTCATTCCCTCTGTTTCACTTATTTTCAACCTCTCCCTCTTTACTGACTCATTTCTTACTGCCTGCAAAAATGCTCAAGTCTCCACTATCCTTAAAAAAAAAACAAAAAAAACCCTCATTTAACCCTTTCATCTTCATTATCATCCCATACCTCTTCTGTCCTTTGGTAGCCAAACTCGTCAAAAAGGCTGTCTACAAAAGATGCCTATACTTGCCTTTCACTCTCTTCTTAAGCTCTTACAATCTAGCTTCCAACCTTCTCATTCTACTCAAATGTCTCTCTCCAAAGTTATTGTGATGTCTGAGTTGCCAAATACAATGGCCTTTTCTCAATCCTCATTCTCCTTGACTTCTCTGTCGAGTTTGACCCTATTGATCACTCTCTCCTCGTTGATAACTCTCTTCTCTCTAGGTTTTCAGGGCACCACTTTCCCTTTCTATCTACTTGATTGCTCCTTCTCCATTTCCTGCTGGATCCTCCATATCACATCCTCTAACCATAGAGGTTCCTCAGGGTCCTGTGCTGGGCCCTTTTCTCTTCTCCTATACCACTTCACTTGGTGATCCTCATCAGCTTCCATGAATTTAACTATCATCTCTATGCTGATGATTTTCAAATCTACTTTACCTGCCCCAATCTCTCTTGTGACCTCCAATCTTGCATCTCCAACTGCTTTTCGGACATCTTAAACTTAATTTGTCCAAACAGAACTCACCTTTCCCCCCAAACCCTCCCCTACTCTTAACATTTTTATTGTGAAATGCAACACCATCCTTCCAGTTCCTCATGCTCACACCCTGGACTCTACACTCTCTATTACCCCATATCAAAGCTCTTTTCACTGCCTTTCAATTTCAGGATTGCAACATCTTTCCAAAAAGCTATCTTCTTCCTCTGCCACTGCCACCACTTAGGCTCTTATCAGCTCACACCTTGATTATTTCCATAGTCTTCCAGTGGATCTGCCTGCCTCAAGTTTTTCCCCATTCCGGTTCATCCTCTGTTGATCCACTGAAGTGATTTTGCCAAATGCAGGTCCAATCATGTCATACATCCAACTCCCTACTCAATAAACTCCGGTGGCTTCCTATTGCCTCCAGGAATAAATACAAAATGTTCTGTTGTTTGGCATTCAAAGCACTTCATCAACTAATCCACTTCTACTTTTCCAGTCTTCTTACACCTTGCTCCCCAACACATACTCTTTGATTTAGTGACATTGGCCTCCTGGATGTTCTACAAACAAGATACCCCATCTCCTAACTCTGGGAATTTTCTCTGGCTCCTCCATGCCAGAAACGTTCTCCTTCCTCTACTCCTAATGATGATTTCCCTGGCTTCCTCTAAGTCCCAGTTAAAATCCTACCTTCTGGAGGAAGCTGTGCCTAACATCTCTTAACTCTAATGCCTTCCCTCTATTAATTACTTCCTGTTATCCTATATATAGTTTGTTTTTTATTTATTTGTTTACATTAGACTGTAAGCTCCTAGAGGGAAGGGACTTTTTACTTTCTTTCTTTTTCTTTCTTTCTTTCTTTGCTTTTGGAATGATGAATAACATATTTATTTTTTCCCACTTTATAGTATTTTATTTTTTCCAATTACAGGTAAATACAGTTTTCATCACTGAGTTTTATAAGATTTTCAGTTCCAATTTTTTTTCTCCCTCTCTCCCTTCCCTGCTCCTCCATCACTGACAAGACGAAGTCTGTTTCCAAGACAGAAAGTAGTTTGATATAGGCTATACACATACAATCAGATTAAACATTTCTATGTTAGGCATGTCGTGAAAGAAGAATCAGAACAAAATGGGAAAACTATGAGAAAGAAAAAAAGGAGAGAAAATAGTATGCTTCAATCTGCATTCAGACTCCCTAGTTCTTTCTCTTGATGTGGGTGGCATTTTCCATCATGAGTCTTTTAGAATTATCTTAGATCATTCTATTACTGAGAAGAGTTAAGTCTATCAAAGTTGATCATCGTACAATGTTGCCGTATTATGTATAATGTTCTTGTTTTGCTCACTTCAGTCAGCATCACTTCATGTAAGTCTTTCTATGTTTTGTTTTGTTTTTTCTGAAATCCACCTGCTCATCGTTTCTTATAGCACAATAGTATTGCATCACATTCATATACCACAACTTGTTCAGCCATTCCCCAATTGATGGGCATCCCCTTAAGTTCCAATTCTTTGCCACCACAAAAAGAGCTGCTATAAATATTTTTGTACATGTGGCTCCTTTCCCCTCTTTTATGATCTCTTTGGGATACAGACCTAGTAGTGGTATTGCTGGATCAAAGGGTAGACAGAGTTTTATACCCCTCTGGGCATAGTTCCAAATTGCTCTCCAAAATGATTGGATCAGTTCACAACTCCACCAGAGGTCAGGGACTCTATTTTGCCTCTTTTTTATATCTCCAGGGTTTAGTTCAGTGCCTGGTCCATGGTAAACAAATAAACAAATGTTTATTGATTAATTACAGTTTGATTTTATGTGTATTCAAATCATTTTTGTTCAGTTGTTTTTTTGCAAGACAATTTCCCCTTTGGATAACTCATATAAAGCATTACATGTTTAAACTTGTAACTCCCTCAAAGGAACCAATTTATTAATTAAGATATCATGGCATGATTCTCTAAGCTCTAAAAGGGACCATAGAAATCATCTAGTCCAGTTCCCCTTTTTATAGATGAACTAAGACCCAGAGAGGTTCGGCAGATTATCCAAAGTCATACAGGTAACAAGTGTCAGAGCCAGAATTTGAACTCAGGTGCATTGTATCATGCTACTTTCTAAGGATAATAAGTTCTCCAGGCCAGTAGAAATATTTTTTGAAAAGGCTGTATTCAAAAGAAAAATGGATGATGGAGGCTAGCTAAGGGAGAACTGGCCATGCTTTTATGTCTTTTGGTGCTACATGAATAACAATTGAGTTGCAACGTTTCGGATAGAATTTTCAAATACTGTAAAATGTGAAACCTACTTTCATGCCTGGCATTAAGGGGGACCATTTCTCCATCAGTTGTTCTCCTTGAGGCTACATAAAAGTCTCACTTTCAGGGCAAATGGCAAAAATCTCCTTTTTTATGTATTTTGAAGGAAAGCCAGCTAATTCCCCTTTCTAGTGAGATCAATTCCACCAACTGCTTTGGTGAATTTAGGTCCACTCATCAACAAGATGTCCACATACATTTGCTTACACTGATTGGGGGAAAGGATGGCAAAGCACTTAGCCCCCATCACTGAATAGAAATTGGCATCCTTTTAAAAAATGTATCAATAATCACCCTGCCATTTTCAACATCTTTGGAAAACTTTGACAAGACAAAGGCTTTTCTTTTACCAACCAGGAGTTCAGATGTTGAGTTTCCTTGATCCTTCTAAATTTTAGTAATCAGATTGCTCATCATAAACTATCTTACATTTTATGGGTTCAGTTTCAATTAAAACTCTTGTAAAAACTGTCTCTGAAGTTGTCATGTTCAGCTATAAAGACTTGGATTCCATGTTCTACAGTCTCCAGTAGCTACATCCTTCTTGATATCCCTCCCTATCTGGTCTATGTTTGCCATTGCTCTCCTTAACTCTAACCCTTCACTTCCGGAGGTCATTTGGAAACAATCCCACTTTACAAAGCAAACATCCATATTTAAAAACACAGAAACCACATTTTAAGGGTTCGAAGGAATTTTTATTTGAAAGCTCAATTTATAATGACTCTTGTCCATCATTTGCCAAACTACTTTTTTCTCTAGGGATCTTTATTGTTTCTTTCTTATTACATGGTATAACTGTTCTTTGGTCCTCATTTCCTGAAGAAGATTACTTTTCAGTATCAACATTCACCGATGGGACTTTTCCTGGCCGAGGCTTGCAAGCCTGCATCACAGCAAAGTGGGGTGACTTCCCAGTCCTTGCTGACTTTGGAAGAAAAAAATCTGCATCTGCTATTCTGGGTTGTTGCTCTGTATATTTATGACTGCTCATAAATGAACATGTGCTATGGGTTGCCCTCCTCTATGAATGTAGGGGTTGGCCAACATAGTGATGCAACACCCAAGCAAGAATTATGAGAACACCAAAAAGAGCAATGCAAGCGACTGAAAATGATAACACTTCTCTTGGGAAAGGGGAGGAATTGAATTTTTTTCTAGAAATTTCCAAAGTTTCCATTTCATTTTCAATAAACATTTTTTATTGGTCAACTATTTTAGTCATGTCCAGCTCTTCATGACCCCATTTGGGGCTTTCTTCATACAGATACTAGAGTGGTTTGTCATTTCCTTCTCCATCTCATTTTACAAATGAAGAAACTGAGGCAAAGAGAGTTAAGTGAGTTGCCTGGGGTCACAAACTAGTAGGCATCTGAGGCCAGTTTGAACAGATGGAGATGAATCTTCCTTACTCCTGCCCTGGTACTCTATCCACTGCACTATCTAGTTGTCCAACAAATATGATTGAGCACCTATTTTCATAAATCAATGCTCTGGGTACACATTGTAGGAATTTAATAAATTCTAATTGGTTGATTAATTGAAAGAGAATAATAACACAGACCTTGCCCTCAAGATACTTAGAATTCAATTCAAAGTCTTTCTTAAACGCCAGTCCCAGGTGCTGGGAATACAAAGACAGTTCCTACTCTCCAGAGGCTTATATTCTGCTTGAAGGAAATGCATGTAAGTACATACAAAAATATGCAAAAAAGAGATATATAAAGTTCAAGGTTATTTTCTGGAATGAGTAGAGTACTAAATATTGGGGGGATATGAAAATGCTTCATAAAGGAGGTTTCTCTTGAGATGAACCTAGAAGGGAACTCCAAGAGAGCAGAGAGAAAAGAGAGTATTCCAGGTATAAGAGACAACCATGGCAATAGAGGTGTGAGATGGGATACAATAAACAGGGAATAGAAACAAAAATAGTAAGAAGGACAACTTTGCAGGAATGTAGAGAATATGAGGGAATAATGTAAAATCAGTCCAGAATGATTATAAAATGCGGGAGTGGCTGCGTGGATTACTTGAGACTAGAAATAGTTTTGATATGGTTTCATTTTGTGACAGCAATTGTCATTCATGTGCCCTTCTTTTTACATAGGCTGATGCTAAACATCTGACCTTCCCCAGATGGAACTAAATTGACCTGGTTCCATCCTTGAGAGAGTTTTCTGTCAAGTGCTGGATTCCATGTCATAAATATGTTTCATTTCTTTCTGTTGTGGTGTTTTTAATTCTGTGATTTTTAAAGAATTAACATTACTTTAAGGAAATGTGCAAAAAGTATAGCTCTTGAGGAGCACACTTTGATGACTATTAGAGATATTGCAGTGATGTTTAGTGTGGGGAATTCAAGCATTCTAAGGATCATTCAAACCCAAAATGAAAGTTAAAGAACAAAGGCACATCAAAGAACTAAGGACAATGGCATCAGAAACAAAAAAAATGCCAATAACTGACAAGCCGAAAAATAACCCAATTAATCCTCCTGAAACAAAGCTCTTCAGAGGGATGTAGTATCTGGAGACGTTATTTCCTCTACTGTGTGGCTTCTTGAAAACAGAAGAATATTGAGATCTGCTGAAAAAAAAAAAACAGAGTAGTGAATGAGATTAGTTAGGGAGTTAATATGCTTGCTCCTGTGGTTGAAGTGCCGGGAAGCAATCACTCTATGATGTAGCTAACATAAAACAAGTAGTAATTCTAGAAATGTGTGCCATGAACTAATGTTGTAATGATAGAAGGTTTGGTGACAGATGGGAAATACTGGGAAAAAGTAGAGTTGAAAAACAAGAATTTGTCTATGAATCTCTAGCATAGTCTAGATAGATGGTGCCATAACCAATCAATATAAGTCTTTTGATCTGTTTGGCGGTATGTCTTCTATAGGGAAATGTACACAGGCATTCATATATCTGTGACATTACTCTTTCATCACCCAACTTCCTTTATTCTGATTTTTTTTAAAGACTGGTTCTCTTTTGCCTAGGCTAGAAGTTCAGGGGCCCCACTCACAGGTCTTGTCCCAGTACTCATCAGTACTTTGACCTGTTCTGTTTCCAACCTGGACTGGTCTTCCCCTTATTAGGCAACCTGGTATCCCTCCCTGCTTCTAGATTCCCACCATATTGAGGCCAGATTTAATGAAGATACCTGATTGATTTAGCCCACTATACCTCAGAAAATCTGAGCTCAAGAGAACTGCTAGCCTCAACCTCTCAGTAGTAAGGATTGCAGGTATACACCACCATAGCTGGCCCAGCTTCCTTTATTCTTAAAACTCTCATTAACTAACCTAACTTGACTTTTCAAATAAACTGTTCTGTTGGTAATAATAGCTGATGATTTTATTGTACTGCAAATGAAATTCCCAATAGAAGTATACTCCTTGAGATTTAGGGATGCTTGAGTTTTGGTTTTTGGTTTGGTTTTTTTTGTTTTTTTAAGTTTTTAGGTTTTTTTTAATTTTGCATCCCCAATGGGGAGTTTCTGCTCTTTATACCTTGACATTGAAACATCAGCCTTTCTCTTTTGTTCTCTCCCATCACTGTCATCCACAGTAAGCCATGAACATATATCATAATCTACTCATTTGGCTGCTGGGATTCTTGTTACTATTACTGTTGATTTGAACTTGACCCATGAATTCAATGGTGTGCGAAATTCCAAGTAAAGAAACTCCTTTTGCCAATGAAGATCAGTAACCTTTCTTGAAGGTATAATCTTACCTAGTCTGGGGAGCAATCTGGAGAGCAATTTGGAACTGCATCCAAAAGACTATAAAACTGTGCATACCCTTTAACTCAGAAATGCCACTACTAGGTCTGTATCCCAAACAGATTTTTAAAAAGGGAAAATAACCTGTATGTACAAAAATATTTATAGTAGCTCTTTTTGTGGTAGCTAAGAATTAGAAACTGAAGGGATGCCCATCAATTGGGGAATGGCTGAAAACCATATGGTTGTGATGGAATACTATTTTGCTATAAGAAATGATGAGCAGGATAGCTTCAGAAAAACTTGGGAAGACTTGAGCAGAACCAGGAGACCATTATAATAGTAAGCAGCAATATTATGAGGATGATCAACTGTGAAAGATCTACTCTGATCAAGACAATGATCCAAGAGAATTTCAAAGGACTCATGATGAAAAATACTATCCACTTCCCGAAAGAACCGATGGATTCTGAATTCAAATTGAAGCATATACTTTTTTAAACTCTCTTCATTTTTCTTAGGTTTTTTTTTCTATTTTCCTTTGCAACATGACTAATAATGGAGATGTTTTGCATGACTTCATGTGTATAATTAATATCAGATTGCTTGACTTCTCAAGGAACAGGGGATGAGGAAAGAGAGAAGGTGAGAATTTGGACTTCAAATTTTTAGAAAATCATTGTTTAAAAAATTACACATAATTAGGAAATGTTAAATGAAATAAAAATATATTGGGAAGAGGTATAATCCTAGGAAGTTACCAGGAGCATTGAGTTGGAGCCCCATAACTTGTCCAGGGTCATATAGCTAATATATGCCAGTGGAAAGACTTTGAACCCCAGGTTTTCCAGACTCATTGACCAGCTTTATCCATTCCATAGCACTGCTTTCGAGTCACATGTGACACTAAGTCTATTTTGCTATAATATCGTCAGTAAGTTAACAGGCACCCAGTTTAGTTCTAGATACTGTATGGTCTCCTTGGTATGGTTTAACATTCCAACTAGTAGAAAGAGTGCTAAATCTAGAGTCAAAAGACTTGAGTTCCAATTCTACTACTTATACTTGCTTCCTATACGACCTTGGTCAGTTACTTGGCCTCCCTTTCCTTATCTGAAGAATGAGAAGATTAAACTAATTGATCCCTTCCAATGTCCCTTCCAATTCTAAATCTATACTTTATGAACATTTAAGACTAACCTTTTCCATTTCAATCAGCTAGGTGATGAAACAGTGATTGTACAGCAGAAAGATCCCTGGTCCTAGAGACAATGGACCTGGCTTGAGATCCTGCCTCTGACATTTACTACCTATGTGACCTTGGGCAAGTCACTCAACCTCCATAAAGTTCAGCTTCTTCATCTTTAACCTAAGAAGGATTGGACTAGATGGCCTGTAAACTTTGCCATTTGCTTAAATGTAGATTAATTACCTCTCTCAGTTCCATAAACCTCCTGAACTCCTCTCACTACTAGGTCCCTCAGGCAAAATGGCATACAGGACAGAACACTAGCCTAAATTCTAATCCTGGCTCTGTCACTCACCTAATATCTGACCTTGGACCAGTCATTTAAAATCTCTATTCACTTTTATTTTTTTATTTTGTCGACAGTTGCTTCATTTTATTTTTTCCCCCTTAATAGTATTTTATTTTTTCCAATTACATGACAAAGATAGTTTTTAACGTTCACTTTTATAAGATTTAAAGTTCCAATTTTTTTCTCCCTCCTTCTCTTCCTTCCTCCCCAAGATGGCATGCAATCTGATATAGGTTGGACATGTACAATCATATTAAGCATATTTCCATATTAGTCATACTGTGAAAGAAGAATCAGAATAAAAGGGAAAAACCATGAGAAAGAAAAAAAAGAGAGGGAAAATGGTATGACTTCGATCTGCATTCAGGCCATAGTTCTTTCTCTGGATGTGTATTGCATTTTCCATCAAGAGTCTTTTAGAATTATTTGAAGTAATTATAACATTATTAGTCATTACTGAGGAAAGCTTGATCATCCTTACAATATTGCTGCTTAATATTTTTACTATTGTACTATATTACTATGTTTGTACTTGTGGGTCCTTTTCCCTTTTTTAATAATCTCTTTGGGATACAGATCTAGTAGTAATAGTGCAGGATCAAAAGGTATGCACAGTTTTCTAGCCATTTGGTCACAGTTTCAAATTGCTCTCCAAAATGGTTGAATCAGTTCACAACTCCACCAACAATGCATTAGTGTTCCAATTTTCCCACATCTTCTCCAACATTTATCATTTTCCTGTTTTGTCATTATCTGATGGGTATGATGTGCTACCTCAGAGTTGTTTTTACTTGTGTTTCTCTATTCAATGGTGATTTAAAGCATTTTTTTATATGACTACAGATAGCATTAATTTCTGTATCTGAAAATTGCCTGTTCGTGTCCTTTTACCATTTATTCTTATAAATTTGATTCAGTTTTCTATATATTTTAGAAATGAGGCCTTTATCAGAGACACTAGCTGTAAAAAAAAAAATTCCCAGCTTTCTGCTTTCCTTTCTAATCTTGGTTACATTGGCTTTGTTTATGCAAAAATTTTGTGCAAAAGAATTATCCATTTTGCATTTCATAATGGTCTCTATCTCTTGTTTGGTCATAAATGCTTCCCTTCTCCATAGATCTGACAGGTAAACTACTCCTTGCTCTCCTAATTTGCTTATGGTATCTCCCTTTATGTCTAAATCATGTACCAATAAAATTTCTATTAATGTTGAGGGCAACACCATTTTCTCAGTCCCTCAGGCTCACAACCTAGGAGTCAGCCTTAAGTTTTCACTCTCTTTCAACCTTCCCCATACCCAATCTGTTGCAACATCACCCAAATATGCTCTCTTCTTTCTTCTGACACTGCAACCCCTCCAGTGTAGGTCCTCATCACCTCACACCTAATCATTGCAATAGCCTGCTGGTGGCTCTCCCTGCCTTAATTCTCTCCCCACTCCAATCCATTCTCCATTCAACCACAAAATGCTTTTCCTCACATGCAGGTCTAACCATATCACCTCCCTCTCCCCTCACTCAATAAACTCTAATAGCTCCCTATTTCCTCAAGGATCAAATACAAAATACAGTTAGGCATTCAATGCCCTGCATAACCTAGCCCCCTCTTAACCTTCTACTCTTCCTACACCTTAGTCTCTAAAATACACTCTTCAATCCAGTGACATAGGCTGTCAGCCTATTCCATAAGATCCTCCATCTCCTGACTGACCATTCTCTCCCCCACACCTGGAATGGTGTACTTCCTCTGCTCTGATCTCTTTAGCTTCCTTTTTTTTTTCTATTTATTTTTTCTATATTATATTATATATTTTTTATATTTATTTTTTCCTAATTTTTTCCTGTTTATCCTGTAAATTGTTTATTTGTACATATTTGTTTGCTTCTTGTTTCCCACATTAGATTCTAAGCTCCTTCAAGGCAAGGACTATCTTTTGGCTTTTTTGTATTCCCGATATTTAGCACAGTGCCTGGTACATAATGGAGACTCAATAAATATTTATTAACACCCTGACTGACTCCTTCTATGCAAATCAAATTGAGTCAACAAGCATTTATTAAATACATTGTGTGCCAGGCACTGTATAAGGCACTTGCTATAAGATTTGCAGTCCTAGAAAGTTGTCTAAGGCATTGAGAGATTATGTGACTTGCCCAGAGTCACATAACCATTTTATGCATAAGAGTTAGGACAGGAAACTAGATCTACCTTACTCAGAAGTCAGTTCTTTTTCCACCACACCATATGTTATTGAATTCAAAACAGTTATTTCTAGCAGATTCTAGGATTCTAATTATTCATTGTACACCATAATTTATGGTGAAGTAATGGTTAAATACGGGATACTTGGTAGGTCTCACTTATTTCCCCCCATCAATTTCTCTCTGTCCCATAGCAAGATGGCAGCTCTGATGTTCAAAGAAATATGGCTACTCAATGTCAGAACGCTAGCTCTGAGAAGTGCAAGGTGTTCAGAAATACAGTGTGGAGCCACTTTGCAAGGATATAGAATAGCACCTAGCATAGAAGCAGACCTGTAAAAAGAATCAGTTTTCCTCTCATCAAATCTTATCACATATAATAAAAAAACCTACAAACCGGACCTATGTTCTTATGAGGAAAAAAAAAGATAAAACTGCCTCCTCAGGTTATGTGTTTAACAGATCCAGGGAAGTATTTGACTTCTTTCCACATTGTGTGTCATGATACCAGTTTTATTCTTTTATTTCATCGAAAACTGCCTCGAGCACCTCTATGGGGCCCCTTGGTTCTCTCTTCCTTGGCCTACTTTGCACGTACATGGTATCTTTTGAAGCTGACAGGTGTTTCAAATGAAGAAGTATGCTGGGGAATGAGGATCAGGTCAGTGAGAATGTTGGGTCACTTCGGACTCCAGACTGTTGATGAGAAGTCCCAAGTGGAGGAAATTTCAAAGCTGATTTTTTTTTCTTCTCCAGATCAGACCTAAAAGGGTATGAAAATAATATTTTGGAGGTGATAATTTTAAAAGACCAGGTATACCTATCTCACCCAGGCTGGAAAAGCAGCAGCAGCTACTTACAGTTCCATTATTGATTGACAAAACAGCTTTGACTTGTTGCGTTTCTGGTCCTGGTTGGTTCCCCTCTCCAATCTGGTAGCTCTCCTATTCCTGGGAAGGGGGAAGGAGACACACTTTACTGATGCCAAACTTAATGTGAATACCTGATCAGCATAGCCCACTGTGGTGCAAAGATCCACCAACTTCAGCCTGTTGGGACAGATTGGATTACAAGCATGTGTCAAACTTTGAATCAAAAAAATGAAGTGATCACTGACATTGCATTGAACAGAGAATGTTCCTCATAACCATATGCATAGTAAAATCAGGATAAACTTGACCTTTAACCTTCTGATTAAAATGGAGATGGAAGAACATCACAGTGAGATGACTTGTTTAATGTCAGACAGATATGATGAGCACCTGCTATATTTATGAGAGTGTTTATCTAGGTTATTGGGAAATGCAAAGTTTAGATAAAATACATGGAATGCTCTCACTTCTCAAAGTTTTTGCTAAAATACCATGAGCAAAACTCAACACAATACTGCAAATGATATCTCACCAGGGAACATCTGGCTCCTCCTTCATTCTGGACATCATGACTATATCAGCCTAAAATCATATTAATGGAGGGAGGGTTCCTGTTAATCCAAGGTCCTTGAAGTAAGAGAATGCTTATTTTTTGGCTTCATATTCCTAGTGCCTAACACAGAGCTTAGAATATAAAACGTTCTTTTAAAAAAGTCTTGCTAAGTTTGAAGGAGTGGCTGCTGCAAACATTCATCCAGAACCTTTTGGATGGTGGTAGGTGACACAGTGGATGGAGTACAAGACCAGAAGTCAGGAAGACTTGAGTTCAAATTTGACCTCAGACACTATGTGACCCTGGGCAAGTCACTTGACTATTTGCCTCAGTGTCCTCAACTATAAAACAGGGATAATAACACCTACCTTCCAGAGTGCTGTTGGGTATAATGCCTGACATGTAATAGGAATTTAATAAATCTGTCTCCTTCCTTCCTTTGGTCTACTAAAACTCCAGGCCTTTTTTCATACCAGTTCTTGTATAGCTGTGTCACTTACCTGCCTCCATCCTTGTATTTGTGCAGTTGACTTTTTGAACCCCAATATGGAAATTTATGTTTATCTTTACTAACATTTTCCTCGTGAGATTTTTGTTTGGAACCATCTTGACTTTAATTTCTTCCTCTATTTTCCTATCCACTCTCTTATTTTCTACATGTGCTTACCTCATCATGTCCTTTACCTAATTTCTTTACTTCTTGTTCCAGTCCTTCTCAAAAGGTATGATATAATAGGACTTTGACCACCTCTTTCCCAAATCAGTGTTGCTTCATCATCTGCTGTTAGATCTCAGGCTCTTCATTTACTCCACCAGCCACAGGTACAAAGCAAAGTATGTATGCCTTTAAAAAAAAAACATTCTGCCATGTTGACCTCCCCACCCCACCCCATGAACTGTCTTCTCTAGGCACAGCTTAAACTGTTTTTTTTTAAATATAGATCACCTGTAAATATAAGGCATACCCCCTAAAATGTGAAATCTTTGAAAGATGTTTAGGGCCAGGAATGGGGTAGCCTACACTTGTAATCCTAGTTATGGGGAAAGGAGAACTTATACATCTCTTGAGCTTGGGAGTTCTGAGCTGGAGTGAGTTATGTAGACCGGGTGTTTATGCAAGGTCAGCATCAATATAGTGAATTCCAGGAGTGAAGGGGGCTGGGAAAAGAGTGGAGAGTTAGACCTATGAGTAGCCCCTGCATTCCAGGTTAGATAAGATGGGGAGACCTTTGTTGTTGTCTAGTCCTTTTTGTTCCATAGTTGTGTGCGACTTGTCATGACCCCATTTGGGGTTTTCTTGGCAAAGATACTGGAATGGTTTGACATGTCCCTCTTCAGTTTATTTTATGGACGAAGAAACTGAGACAAACTGGGTTAAGTGACTTGCCCAGGGTCACACAACTAGTCAGTGTCTCAAGTCAGACTTGAATTCTCAAAGACAAGTCTTCCTGATTCCAAGCCCAGTACTCTATACACTGTGCCATTTAGCTGCCCATGGGGAGACCTCGTCATTCAAGAGAGAGAGAGAGAGAGAGAGAGAGAAAACTAGGATCTAAAGCTGAAAGGACCCACGGGGGTTACCTAGTTCAACCTTCAAATTTTATAGGTAAAGAAACCAAGACTGTAGGAAGTTAAATGATTTCCCTAAGCTCACACATGATAAACTCTACTGTTGTTCCCTAAAAAACCATCACAAAATTGCTCCACAAAGTACATTTATTTGGCAGAAACTTGGGTGTGGTTTTTTTTTATTTCCTTCAATTCAAAAATTATATTTTACCCATTTCTATCATCATAGGTCTCTTCAACTTCATTGTTTTCTTTTGTGTTTCTCTTATTCCTCAACTTTTGTAATATATTATCTTTCAGTATCATTGTAAATTTTTTTGGATTTTAATTTATTGAATTTTAAAAGGTAACATTTTATGATGCCATACACTAACAGTTTAAGAGATATTCATTCTAACATTAAAATTCAGTCACAAGATAGATGTACAATTTTTTATTTGAGTTTGCCACCTACTCTGGTGGCAAGTCCCCTCAATCAGAACACCACCTTCAGCAGATTTCATAAAAAATCACCTACCAACTTCACACATGCCATTAATTGCTCTATTTGTTATCTTCCATGGGATGAGTTTTGACATTGTGAGTTGCTTTTTAAGATTAGCAAACACAGTCATCCCATTAGACAGCAATTGTGGTATATGAAGATAATTAATATTGTTACACTTTCAAGAAATGATGAATGTGGTGTATGTAAAGGAGCATGGAAAAAATTATACAAACCGATGCAAAGTAAAGTAAACAGACCCACAAAAGTAATATACATAATGATTATAATAATATAAATGGGGGAAAAAAAGTCAAACAAGTAATTTAAATAGAATTTTGTGAAGTTAGATTGACTAACCTTGGCCTCAAAGAAGAGATATAAGAAAGTCTGATCCCTACCATCACTACCACACACACACACACACACACACACACACAGCTTTGTAGTTATGAAAGACTCTAAGTATGCAACACTACATTTATTATCAGACATTTTCAATCTGGTGGTTAGTTTTGGTGAATTTTTTCCTCTCTTTTTTAGTCTTTATTACTAGAGATGGCTCTCTGAAAGGGGAGAGGGAGACATATTGGAAAATGTAAGTGATATAGAAACAAAAGATATCAATAATTTATTTTTGACAAAATTTAGATGACCATGTGGGGGAGATCAGTTTCTATCCATCACATGGTGAGATGCAGTTACAACAAGAATTTCTAAACAGCAGTTATTAATTATGCTTACGCTACAAACAATAGGAAGCAGGAATGGAAATAGAGTGTTGATTAAAAGAATGTGTGAAGTATACAGAAGGTCTGCATAGTTCCAGAGGTCTCATCATAAATCATGGCTTCTCTAACAAGGTAAATTTAAGGGGAAAGTGTGACTTATGTTAGACCCAACATGCTAAGTCTGGCTCCATTTTATCCTCCTTGTCTACTACAATTGAGATCGCAAAACAAAGTCTAAGGGCACATCTAAACTCCCCTACAATGCAAGGGAATTTCAGAATATAAACTAAGTAAGGCTTTCTGAAAAATTAAATTTTCATATTATTCAATAACTTAGCTCAGGTTTTAAATCTGTCACATTAGTGTCAATATTAAATTTCAACTCAAGTGGTTTTGTTTGTTTGTTTGTTTGGGGTTTGTTTATTTTTCTTTTTTTGGCAGAATTTTGTTTGGTTTGATTGGACTTATAATTTCATTGGCATAGGGACTACCTAGTAGATATTAGTCTACGAATGCAGGTCAGCAGCTATCCTGCCACTTAGCACCTCAGAGCGGCAGCCAGGTGGCCAGTGGATAGAGCACTAGACCTGGAGGCCAGAAAGACCTGAGTTCAAATGCAACATCAGATATTTTTAGCCATGTGACTCTGGGCAAGTTATTTAATGTTTTTTCTACCTCACTTTCTCATTTATAAAAATGAGGATGTTAATAATACTTATCTCCCAGGACCGCTGTGAGGATCAAATGAGATAACATTTTTAAAGGACTTAGCTCAGGGCCAGGCACACAGTAGGTGCCTAATAAGTGCTTTCCCTTCTCCCATCATCCTTAGAGACATTTACAAGTTGAGTGACTTGCCCAGGACCACACAACTAGTATATATTAGAGCCATGATTTGAATCCAGGTTTTTCTAACCCTGAAGCCAACTCTGTCTACCATGCCAATCTGCCTCTCATTTCAGATGTAAAAGGACTAAACAGCTTTTTCCACTCTACCTCTGTCCTCCAGTAGCATTTTGTACTAATATCTTTACCACCTGCATCCTATGACCCCTTTCTGGTCTATGTAAAAGTCAGATTCTTTCCTATTGTTGGCCTCAAATCCTTCCCTGCCATCTAGTCAAAGCTAGTATTTGGCGTACCCAGGTACAAGCAGCTTGAAATGTGCCTTTGAATTGACTTAGTAATTTATGATGTGAAAATAATACAGAAAGTAATCAAGACAAGTTCAGTCGAGTGACATGTGGGTTTAGCTATTATAATGACTCACACACGGATATTATTAATAATGCCTAATCCGGTAGCTTCCTATTTTAACTATTATTCTTGCTAACTAGGTGCTAAACTCATTTTTTTTTTCTGCTGATGGAGTGCATGTGTTGAATGTTTCACCCTTTAAATTTCGGTGCCCTGGAGCAAAGCTGAGGTCACCTCACCCGAGTTACAGCTCTGAATTAAAAGGGTAATTGATACTGTAGCTACCACTGCCACCAACTTGGCAGGGTTTAATGTTGATTGTAGGCAATCCTGTCTTCCAACTGTCTCTTTTCGCTGATGAGTAGTGTAGACCCTGTAGTGTCCCTTAAAATCATCTAGTTGTTTTTTTTTAGAGAGAGGTTCGGTTCTGTTCTTTTCCCTCCTTTTTCTCCTGACTTGGGCCATTGTAGCAGGTATTTGCACTTTGGATAGATCCAGAGCAAACTTTCCTAGCAAAGATCCAGGTTTCTTTTATCTTATCTGTCCTCTACCTCTAGGCGGATGAGTTCTTAAACCAAGACATGTGGAAGTTTGTCATATATTCTTATCTGTATATGTTTGTTTGCATATCATCCATTTACCAGAATATAAGTGCCTAGCTTTTGGATAGATAAAATATGATGAAAAAGACCATCAGGGATAGTCTCGATTGAGTTCCTTACTATTTATGTTTCATGCACTAAGACATTTTTTTTAAAGCTTGATATGAATAGAGGCTGTAAGGAATGATAATGATATGATCATGATAATCCAGCATTCCCTGGAGGAGGCAGAGAAATGAGATTGGAATCCTGACTCAGACACTATGGTTGTGGGCAAGTCACTTAAACACTCATTGACTCAATTTCTTTATCTGTAAGATGATGAGTTTGGACTTGATGAACTCAGTGCTCCTTCTAGCTCTAAGTCTTGTTATTTGTCCTTTGTTTTTGAGGAGGACCAATGGCATCAGAGGGTGATACCTTGAGTCATACCTGAGCTGGATTTAAGTGAGGCAGAGTTGACCAAAATCTCTCTCTGCCAGAGTCATCTAAGTCCAGTGGCAAGATAAAAGTCAGCACAATCAGTGATGGCCTGGGATGCACTGAGTAGGCTTAGTGTCTTTGATGTTTGACCAAGTTCTAAACCTTCCATAGCACCTGCTTCAGCCACCTTCGTGGCTGTTGGAAAAAAAAAATCATCCACGCATTCACCAGGGGAAGTCTTCACATGCTTGGAGTAAACACCCTCTTTAACTCACCAACAGGTTTGATGCCTGTTGGTTTCCCTCAACCTGGTTTAGCCCATCTGCTGAGATGGCTTTACCAGGGTGTAGCCACCACATATGCTACAGTTTCTTGGAGTCACAGGTGAGAGCCGAGTGCCAGGTAGACACCAAAGGTGGAGGGGCAGCCCTGAAAAGAGCTCAACAAGCCCCAGAGGTCTTAGTCCTCCCTAAACACCCCACATATCCCCCAAGGCAGCTAGGTGGGGCAGTGCATAGAGCCCCAGGCCTGGAGTCAGGAAACCCTAAGTTCAAATCCAGCCTCAGATGCTAACTGTATGACTGGACCCATCACTTAACTGCTGTCTGTCTGTCTCCTATGGCAGTAAGAACAAGTCACACTTTTTCACACAGGCAAAAACGTGGGTGACACCCTATCTCAAAGAAAGGTAGCAAGAAGAACACAACCAAGAAGGGAAAGAAAGCAAGGAAACCCCATTCTTTAAGGGGTGGCCAAGAGAAGAGATCCTTCTAAAACATGAGAAGGGAATTTGAGAACCAGGAGTGCCACGCCTCATTTTCTTTTTCCTGACCACTTTCTTCTTCAGGGCTAGTAATCCTTTTTCATCTTTTCCTCAAGTTGCCTGGAGAGACTTGTAAAAAGCAGTCATAAGAGATGATTGTGTCAGTCGACACCTCCGAGTTGACAAGCATGTCCGGTCTCTTGGCTCACTGCTCTGCTGCTTGAAATCTTGAGGTGAATGTCACATGGAGACCAGAAAATTGGGGCCTTTTCAGATGCCTGTGACCTAGTTGGGGGAAGGGGGTGCAGAAAAGAGGTGGCATGGATGGGGCATCCTCACAGCCTCACAGCTCTTCAGACTACTGTTCCAGGATGAGAGAATTAACTCACTGTTCAAGTGTTTGTAAATGAGGCTGTGAGATTCAGGAGCAAAATTTAGAACACTAGAAACAACTTGGTCCCAATCTAAATGTTCAGCATTGTTGTACTTTACTATTCCATTCCCTCCCTCAACTTTGAGATCCAGAAAAAATGGCCTCTTTGCTCCTCATACATGATATTCTCCCTCCCATCTCTCTCTTCTCACTGCCTTTGCACTGATCTTTCTTCCTCTCTTCTTTTTTTTGTGGGAAAGGGGGGAAGGGGAGGCAATTGGGGTTAATGACTTGCCCAAAGTCACACAGCTAGTAAGTGTCAAGTGTCTGAGACCTGCTCTCTTCTTTTAAGATGTAGATCAAGCACCATCTTCTGCAGGAAGCCTTTGCTGATCCATGCAGCAATGAATTCCTTCCCTCCCAAACTACCTCATTGGGGTGGCTAGTTGGCGCAATGAATAGAGCACCAAGCACCATTCCTGGAGTCAGGAGGACCTGAATTCAAATCCAGCCTCAGACACTTAACCCTTACTAGCTGTATGACCTTGGGCAAGTCACTTAACCCCAATTGCCCTGCCTTCTCCCCTCCAAAAAGCAGTAAAATAGTAATAATAATAATAATAATAACGTAATCTCACTCCAGGAAAGGCTTGCTCCACTCATTGTACTTATACCCTCAGTGACTAGCATAATGCCTGGACTACAGTAGGTGCTTAACACTTGTTGATTGGTTGGAGAACTGCACGGATTGGGGTGTGAAATGCTTTCAGATAGGAGAATCTATTCAGCCTTTTAAAAATTCCCAGCTCTCTTTCATTTCTTCTCCAGGTTCATGTTATGATAGGCAGGAACCAAAGAAGCACTTATTAAGCTCCTACTGTGTGCCAGGCATTGTGTTAAATTCTTTACAAATCTCATTTGATCCTCACAAAAACTCAGGGGGCAAGCTGTTAGGATTATTCCCATTTTACAGTTGAGGAAAGTGTGAGAGATGGAGGCTAAGTGACTTGCCCAGGGTCCCACAGCTAGTAAATATCTGTAACCAGATTAGAATTCAGATCTTTCTGACTCTGAGGATTAGCAGTCCAAAACCTTGTTTTATCCAGGACAAAAACAAGATTTTTCCCCCCAGTCTGCTATTCACTGGGTGAATAAAGATGAAAAAGGAAATTGTAGTAAATAGAACTGTTGGGTTTCTTTAGCATTGTTTCAATTGATAAAATCACATCTATTTCTGATTTTGAACCAACTTTGGTAACAAAGTCTTCCTTTTTTGCATCTTTCATAACTGGGGCTTTGCCCAAGAACTTTACTCTTAGCAAACAGCTAAATTAGTGAAACAATTAAACATTAGATTAGAATGTGAGTTCCTTGAGGGTAGGGTCTGTGTTTGCCTTTATCAATATTCCCAGAACTTAACACAGTAGCTGGCACATAGGTACCAGTAGAGACTTAAGGAATACTCATTGACTGATTGAGTTAGATAAAGAAAGTAAAGGAAAAAAATGTAACATGGGGAACAGGAAAAGTAAGGGAAATCTATGGCGTAAAATTCCTATTCCTAGGAGCACAGAGCTAAGAGTAATAACCTATTCACCTCTTATTTATGTATCATCTATTGTTTTGTTTTTGGTGTTGTCACCCAGCCGTTTCAGTGGTGTCTGACTCTTTGTGACTCCATTTGGGGTTTTCTTGACAAAGATACTGGAATGGTTTGCCATTTCTTTCTCCAGTTCATTTGACAAATGAGGAAACTGAGGCAAACTGGGGTAAATGATTTGCCTATGGTCACATAGCTAGTAAGAGTCTGAGGCCACATTTGAACTCAGATCTTCCTGACTCCCGGCCCAGGCTTGTATCCACGGTGACATCTAACTACCATCATCTACTGTACACCTAGCAATTACTAATTTGAGAAAACTTCAAGGTAAAGATAAGAGGTAGAGACATATTTTATAATTGCATTATTCAAGACTGGGAAGATAAGAGATTTTTAACTATATGATTTGGGCATTCAGTTCTGAAAAAGGTAAAATGTGTAAACATGAGGATTGAATCTCTCTTTCCTAATTATTGGATCTTTGATCAAATCCACAATTGTGATGTATAAGAGAAGCAACATACATGATCTCAAAGCATATTTAAGCATGTTTTGGCTTTGGTTGGGTCATTGTCTACAAATACAGTAGGCATGTGCCAGTGGCAAAGACCTGGACTTACTTGTCTTTCTGTGACTTTCTCCTATGCACTCATCTACATAGAAAAGAGGAAGGTTTGTAGGAATTTAGAAAATGACAGACCCAAAAGCTCAGGGTCTTGGTGGTTTTGTTAAGAAAGTAATGCCTAAAAGGGTAATAGCAAGATGTAGTTGAGCCCTCAAAGATTAAAATCAGGAAGCATGAGGAATGTACAATAAGCTAGAGTAATAGCATCTATTAAAATCCAATCAGAAGAATTAGGAAGCTCAGTCCAAAGAAAAGTTTAATCCTGAAAGTGTTATCTGGCTAGGACTATCATGGTCTGTGCCTTTACATGTTTGGCATCTGGAGCAAAGAATGTTCTGCAGGGGATTGAAAGGACTTATAGTCAAGTCTCTAAAAAGAAGAGACAGACCACTCTGAAAAGGGAAAAAAAAAAAAAAACTATGTCGCCCTCCCCCAAACCAGGATGGCTGTGGCTGGTTCTATGGCTCAGGCAGAGAGAACTGCTTAATTTTTTTTTTTAAGCGCATTGACTCTGGAGGGGGAAAATGAACATAGTAGAGCTCACTCATCTCATGACAAAGAAATAACACTATAGTCAAAGACTCAAAGTAAAAGCAAAGTAAGGCTGTATTTGATAGTGTTTAGCTTGAGTATCCATCCAGCAAAGTAATGCATGGTAGAGAAACATCTAATGGAGAACAAGTCAGGGCAGAGATGCACGGCAGAAGAGTTCACAAACTTTACTAGGACACCTGCAGACTTGTGCCATCAGAGGCATGAGTCAACACTCTGCACATATTCCCTGGCCACACGTAGCCTCTGTATTTTTGCGCACTCTTTCCACTGAACACATACGTGTTTGCAGGAGAATGTGACCCAAGCCTATGAAGGAAACATTTTATTACTACTGTCCTCACCATGACATTTCGTCACATGCTTTGAGCTAATCGTATCCTTTGGTTGATTAGTAAAGGTAAAAACATCTATGGGGGCTCATTGAACAACGGTTTTACTGAATGTAGACTCACATAGTTTCTTAAACCCAGTATTGTTTTTGTTACTGTTTTTTCCTATGGAACCAACAGAAAAGTTTTAATTGAGCTGAGGGGAAAGGAAAATGCTTCATATAGAATAACAAATTTAGAATGATAAAGGGCTTCTTAATATTTCAAATAAGCAGGATCATGGGGAAGTGAAATGAATGCTGAATCTGGAGTTGGGGGACACTGTAGTTTAAATCTCAGCTCTGACATATTAGTTACATGACTGTGGTGGCTGTTGTTATTGTTCAGTGGTTTTCAATCACGTCTGACTTCGTGACCCCATTTGGAGTTTTCTTGGCAAAGATGCTAGAGTGATTTGCCATTTCCTTCTCCAGCTCATTTGACAGATGAGGAAACTGAGGCAGCCAAAGCTAAATGACTTGCCCAGGGCCATCTCATAGTCAAATCATTTAAACTCTCTGGACCCAATTATCTGTAAAATATAATAGATGGAGTGCCAGCCTCAAAGAGTTTGTTGTAAGGAAAAAATAAGAAAAAACATATATGCACACACATACACACATATGTACATGCACATATACATGCAATATAGATTGTAAAATACTTTGTAAATCATAAACACTATATAAATATAAGCTGTTCTTTAGTTCAGACTTATATCCTTATGTCTAAAGGAAAAGGATTGAAATTAATAGTATTTCTGCCCAGGTCAGTTAGCTCACCTGAAATGCTCTTCCTTCTCTTGTCCTTTTAGAATCTTAGAGTTCAAACAGAACTAGGAAGAATTAGTCTGCAGCATCCCAAACAAATGATCATACAACCTTAATTTGAGGGTTTCTATCTAGTGATACTAGATGTGTGACCTTAAGCAAGTCACTTAACCCTGTTTGCCTCAGTTTCCTCATCTGTAAAGTGAACTGGAGAAGGAAATGGCAAACCATTCCAGTATCTTTGCCAAGAAAACCCCAAATGGGGGTCACAGAGTCAAACACAATTGAAATGACTCAACAACAACAAATCTAGTAAGGATGTCTACCTCCTGAGACCCATTTCACTTTTGGATAGCTCTAACTGGTGTGAATTTTTTTCCTTGAAATTTTCCTCTCTGAAACTTTAACCTATTATTTCAAGTTCAACCATCTGGGATCAAGTAGAGTTAGTCCATTCCTTCTTCCACACAATAGGCTTTCAAATGTATGAAGGCAGCTATCATGTTCCCACCTAAGTCTTGAAGATACAACCTGGAACACATGAAAGAGCACTCACTGTCTCTGGAACACAAGGACCTGTATTCAGATCCTGATTCTAATGCCTACTAACCATATAACTCCAAGCCATGTAACTGCATTGAGTCTCAATTTTGCTATTTGTAAAATGAAAAAGTTGGAATAAGTGACTGCTAAATCCCTTCCCACTCTAAATTTATGATCAGGGACTGAGACTTTGTCAGTCTGTTACAATGAAGGAGGACACAGGCTTCTTCTCTCTAAGGTGTTGAAAACCATAATGTGTGATTTATCTCTAGTGTGTCACCCCAAGGTCCATGGGGGACTACAATGTGTCCTAAAGGACCAGAAGAAGGAGGAAGCACATTCCCACCCTCCATCACATCCCCAAACTCTTCCACCCCCTTCACCATCAAACTTTTCTTGACCAATTTATCTTCCTTCTCTGATGCAACTTCCCTTGAGTAGGAGGGATTGGCCACACACCTCTGGGCCTCAGTATACCCAAGATCTGCAGTAATGGTATTACACACTGTCCCCAAAGTAGAGGGGCTCCCTGGATCTTCAGAATGATTCAAATGAATTTATTCCAAGTGCCAAAGTTCTGATTTATAAAACAGCTGAGGGGCCTTGCATGTTGAAGGAATGGTCACTAGTTATTAGCTGATCTAACTGTGAAAATCACTTAAATTCATCCATTAGAATGTGAGCTCCCTGAGAACAGGGACTGTTTGAATTGTTTTGCTTTTTTTTTTTTAACAATTTTTGTATCCCTACTCCTTATCACAGTACCTGGAACATACAGCAAGTGCTTAATAAATCCTTATTGATTTATGGCTACTGTATCTCGAATGTAATTAGTCTTAGAATAACCCATTCCTTTACCTATGTTCTCAAAAATGTTTATAGCTTGCCCCAAGTTTGCCATCTTCCACATTGTCAAGCTACATTTGGGTCATCCAAGAGTAATACTCAGGAATTTCATCATGGTTTCCATTTGGGGTCTCTTCTTGATATTCAGGTGGCTTGCCAATGGCATATGTTCTTCAGCAACCCAGTGATGGCACCTCCTATTCCCATGTTAACATATGGTCTCCCAAATGTAGATGTTCGTCTGCTGGACTCTTCTTTTAAAGCTACTAGTAAAATCTACCTCAATAGGAAACAGATGCATGTATGCACCTTGGAATATATGTATTATAGAGATGAACCCATCCCCTTCCCTGCTGGTTCCTCTCTCTCTTTCTCTCTGTTTTTGTTTTGTTTTGTTTTGTTTTCCCACCTGATCATGTGGTATACGCCTGTGCTCCACTGGCAAGGCTTTCGGTTTGAATGTGAATGGCAATCATTTTCCAGGACCGTTCTCTAACATATTCCCTTTAAGCTTGTCCGTGCATCTTTTTGGCTACTTGCTGCAGTTCAGCTTGTATTTTAGATTGGTATATATTCCTGATTTTTGCCCTGTCAATTCATTTTGCCTGTTGACAGCCAGCTATCTGTGGATTGTGGAGCACACATTTGGCTGGCAAATCCTAACCTTGGAGACAAGATTCTCCATTGCTATTAGGTGGTGATTTGGACAGAGTACTAGACCTGGAGTCAGAAAGGCCTTTGCTGGAATCCTCCCTGAGATGTTTACTGGCTGTATGACCCTTAGAAAGTCCCTTAATCTCTCTTAGCCTCAGTTATCCCATCTGTACAATGGGGATAATAATAGCACCAACCTCCTATGATTGTTACAAAGATCAAATAAGGTATAAAATGTTTTGTAAATCTTAAAGAGCTGTCTAAATGCTAGCAGTCATAATGATTACTGTGACATACCCTTGTCTGCTTCTACACCCTTGCAGTTGAAGCAGGCAGTGATTCCTTCAGGTCTCTGAGAGTTCCAGGGGGAAAAGCTGCCAGCAGGAGTCAGGAGTAGCAGGAGGTCCCTATCCCTCCCTATGCCCCCAAACTGGCTATCTCCTTATTCCAGTACAATGGTACTATGTGGTTACACTGGCCTAGTTATAACTCCAGCTGCAGAGTTGCCTTGTAAAAGGCACAGGAAGAGGGAAGTTTTAAATGCAGGGCGCCGGGCCAACACTAAAAGTTAACAAAATAACATCAGGAGGCAAGATGATGAGAACCAACTTGGAGGCCAGTTCTAGCCTCAGACCCATACTGACTGTGCTGTGTGACTCTAGGCAAATCGCTGTTGTGTTTGTCCTTGGTTCTCAAAGAGGACCATGGCATCAGGGAAATGATGACAGGACTTGCAATTGACTTTGACTTGAATGAGGGAGGGCTGTGCAAGGTCACCAGTCTCACCTTCTCCTCCAGAGCCATCTGCTCCAGTGGCCAGATATTCATCAGGATAAGTGGAGATGACGCAGGATGCACTGGGAGACCCTGGCCCTTTTAGGCTAAGGCCTTTTCATGTACTCACTTAGAGGCCATTCAGGCCTCTTTAAGAAGTGAGTCAAGAGATGGCCCCTTTAATTAGAAAAAGAAAAAAAAAATCAAGCTGGGAGAGGAAGACCCTCAGGGTTGCTGTTCCAAAGAGAAACAGTTACCATAGACATTCACTTTAAGCCAGGAGGGCCCAAAACACAGCCATTAAGAGGAGCTTGGACAGGGACCTATTATGGTCCAATCTATGAACTTCAGAGTGAACTGGGTTTAAGGTTTTGAGGAAGGAAGGAAGGAAGAAAGAAAGAGAAAGAGAGAGAGAGAAAGAAAGAAAGGAAAGAAGGAAGGAAGGAAGGAAGGAAGGAAGGAAGGAAGAAGAAAGGAAGGAAGGAAGGAAGGAAGGAAGGAAGGAAGGAAGAAGAAAGGGAGGAAGGAAGGAGGGAGGGAGGGAGGGAAGGAGGAAGGAAGGAAGGAAAGAAAGAAGGAAGGAAGGAAGGAAGGAAAGAAAGAATCTAGCCAGTAAACCCCAAGTTGAGTGGGCAGCTTCTGGCCATCAAAATATACCTTCTTTTGGAGAGGAGAGGGAGAGGGAGAGGGAGAAGACTAGTTCAGGTACACAACTAACTGGGTCCCCATTCAGGCAGCGCATGTTTTCATTTCTCTAGGCAAGCCACTTAATCTCTGTGCCCCTCGTAAAGTAGGACACTGATCTTAATTGGTAAAGGGAGTTTTCTAAAGAGATGAAACCACAGATTTGGTTCAAAAACAATATAACCATTTGTTATGTAGCACAGGTAAGTAGTAAGGGATAGAGCTCCAAGCTTGGAGTCAGAAAGAATGGATTCAAATCTGGCCTCAGACACTTGCTGTGTGACCCTGAACAAATCACTTAACCCTGTTTGCTTTGGTTTCCTAATCTGTAAAATAAGCTGGAGAAGGAAATGGCAAACTATTCCAGTAACTTTACCAAAAAAAAAAACCAAAATGGAGTCATGAAGAGTTGGACACTACTGAAAGGACTGAATAAGAACATGAAAGGACAGAATAAGAACAACAAAGGACAGATAAGACCTCTATTATAACACTGCTGTCTGAGAGAAAGATTGTATCAGTGCTTTAGATTTGATGTATAATGAGAGGTCTGTACTCTGTACATGCTATGGCATAGGAATGATTAGACAAATACCATCACTGAGTCTGGCATATTAAGAGGTTCCCCATGATGGGATTTTACTTCATGTTACTGAGATTGCATGCTAGGTTCTTTCCTATACTTTTCTTAATGGATCCATTATAAATGTCCCAAATACATACTCTGTGTTCTCCCTGACATGGTTCTCCCTTCTTCCCTCTGCCTAACCAAATCTTACTTATCACCTAAGGCTCAGTTCAAGTGCACCTCAATCAATCAATCAATCAACAGGTATGCATCAAACAGATAGATAGATAGGTGATAGAGGACAGATTGACAACAGATAGAAAAATAATAGATTGATATGTGATAGATAATAGAAGTTAGAAACATAGATACATGGATGGATGATAGGGTAAGCCTTTATTTATGTTCCAGGCACTGTGCTAAGAACTGTAAGACCATAACTAATATAGTTCCTGCCCTAAAATGGGAAAAGACAAACATATTAAGTAGAGCTAGAAAGGAGGAGGGAAGAAGAGGTATGAACTTAGCAGCATGGTATACAGATAGCCAGGAACTAATTCACCATCAGTTAGTCAGTCAGTCATTGTGCTAAGTCCTAGGGACATACAGACAAAGAAATAGTTCTCAGAATAGACCTCAGAAAGCTTGCCTACTATCAGACGAGACATCACACACACAGTGATAAGAATATACAAAATGTATATACAAGTTTGGGAGGAATCTCAGACAATCAATGAAGGTCTCATGTTGAAGGGGGTGCTTGGGTAGAAGTTTCCCCTACTACTTCAACTGACATATATATGTCCCTTCTCTGCAATAATAATTATATGTGTGTATGTGTATGTATATATATGTATGTGTGTATATCTGAGTAGAAACACATACATATATACACATATACATGGATGTATGCATTACATGTGTATGCATATGTGTGTGTATGTGTATGTGTGTGTGTATACATATATAAATAATATTGTTGCAATCTGGTTTCCATCAAGGCCCAACTCAGGAGCTGCCTCCTCTAAAAGCATCTCTGGCTTTCCATGGCAAGGTGATCTCCACAAATCCCTCCTACCACTTTGTCTAGATATCTCCTTCTTTTGTTCCACATTACTTTCAACTCATTCTCAAGGCTTCTTTTCCTCCTCCTCACCAGCTACCATGCTCCCCTTCTGTACCCCTTCTTAACAGTTCCTTTTTATGTATTTTCTTCTTTCCTTAGAATGTATGGGCCCTGAGGGCTGGGACTGATTTGCTTGTGAAGTTTTTATATACCCAGTGCTTAGCACAGCACCTGGCACACAAATACATTATCTTACTCCCCATTTGCTATTGCTCAGACATGTCAGTCATATCCAACTCCCCATGACCCCATTTGGGGTTTTCTTGGCAAAGATACCAGAATGGTTTGCCTTTTCCTTCTCCAGCTCATTTTGAAGATGAGAAAACTGGGGCAAACAAGGTTAAGTGACTTGCCCAGGGTCACACAACTAGTAAGTATCTGAGGCCAGATTTTCACTCAGGAAAATGAGTCTTCCTGACTTCAGGCCCAATGCTCTTTCTACTGCACCACGTTGCTACCTTCTTCCCCACAAAGGCCTGTTATTTGTGTATTTGTTCTGTTCCTTATCAGACTGTTTGTTTTGTACATTTGTAGCATATCTGTCCCTAGTGACTATAACAATGTCATGAACATTTTTTTCTTCTCCTTCCTTGGGACCTATGACTTCCCTGGTGCAGAGAACTTCCAATGAGGAAACTTCTTCTATGCCTGTGAAGAGCAGCATCTCTTGACAATTTATTGTCTTCGAGAGCAGCCTGGAGTAATGCTAGATGAAGTGGCTTGCCCAGATTTGCAGAGCCAGTATGTCAGAAACAGGACTTAAAGCCTTCCTGACTTTTTTGGCTCTTTACTAGGCCACATTACTCTTTCCTTTTACTTAGGAGACATTTAAGTGCTGTTCACTTGATTTGTTGATTTGCTTCATGTTTTCAGTTTGTCTCCCCAGCCAAAGCTTTGTTTCATTAATATTTTACACTTTAGCTAAGCACAGTGTTGTAAGGATTGGGTCACCAAAAAACAAAAAAAAATTAATTAGATATCAGTCTATCAAGAAAAAAATGACATTTACATTCATTTACACAGTGGTTTGACATTCAAATGGCTCTCTGCCAACAAAAAGTGCTTAATAGGCAGTAAAAGATGAAGAAGACTTCTCTTAACTGTTGGTTCGATGATTTATGCACCTACCTTACATGACCACAATCAGTCATGCACCATGAACTGCTTTGAAAAAAAAAAAGAAATTAAAGACTCCCCCAAGGTTCTAGATAATGAAAGAAGCCCTTGTCAATAGAAAATTGGTTCCAATCCAACTCGGCAGAGTGAATCAAAGTCATTGCTTTGTGAAAAGTGCTTTTGTAGCTTTAGAAAGATGGGCATTTGTCTCATTTGGCAGCTTTAGACACCAGTCTAATCAACAGCAATGCAGATATGCAGACTTGTAATGCATTTGTTTGCTGTCTGTTTACTAGAACGCCGGCAATTTTCCTGCCAAATAGACATCATCTACCCACAGCCTTCAAGCAGGCATTTCCATTTCTGCCCTGAGGCTTTATACTTCTTATTGGTAAATTTTCACTATGTTCAGATGCCCCATATCCATCATGGTCTGCACACTTGTCATCTTCCTGCCACACAACCTCTTCTAACCCCTGACTTTCCACCTCTTGTTCCAGGAATAGTATTCTAAATAAAACTTTTGTTGTTGGTTGGGCTTTGCTTTCAAAGAAGACAAATTACATCCCAAGGGTGATGTCTTGACTCGTAACTGAATTGTATTTAAGTGAGGCAGAGTTGCACAAAATTTGTCAGCCTCATTCTTCCAGAATCAGTGAAGTCCAGTGGCAAGACAGAAGTCAAGAGGATTGGCAATGACTCTGAATGCTGTGGATGACTTTGGTATCTTCAATTTCTGAGTATCTTCTAAACAGTGGATACTCTATTCTCATTCTTTCCTAAAGCCACAAGGATAGTGTCAAGAAGAAAGACTAGGGGTTCCTGACCCAGAGTGGATCATGGGCCAGGCCAATCCTAAGAAACAATAGTTATGAATAAAGTTAGAAAGCTTGGGTGTCACTTAGTCTGGGGCTGAATAAATATGTGCTTTTGATTACATTATCTAGTTTTACTATTTTTTTGAAATTATATAATCACATACACCTGGGGTTAGTGAGGGTGGAGAGGAAGAATTAATCCACTCAGTTTTGGAACTCCCTCCTTGGATTGAACTATCTTGTTTTTGATTAGTGGGTGAAAACTTATCTATTCCTATATTTTTAATTTTTATTTTAATTTTTAATTCCTATATCCCTATATTTTTAATCATTCCCAGACTTTATTTCATTTTCCACCCAGACATATACCAGATCACCAGGTCCAACCTAGGGAATCTTACCATTAGCCTTGCCAATAGTCCCCCTACCCCCTAACCTTTTCCCCTCTTGCTGTAAAAAGAATGATGAAATCAATCCTACCATTCCTATTGGAGTGGACATGACAGTCACTGGTTTCCCTAGGGCTCCATTCACAACTGCTGTGACTCTCCAAACTGAAACTCTCTTCTTTGGCCCCAACTCCTATCTATGTGTGGTTTTCCCCTATCAAACAAGCAATTTGAGGGCAAGGACCTTCTAATGACATCACTGTTGTATTTGTACCTCCAGTACTTAGCACAATGCCAGACATAGAGTAGACCATGAATGAATGAGTGAATGAGAAATAAATTTATTAGATGCTTACCATGTTCCAGGCACTGTGCTAAGTACCAGAAATACAAATATAAAAATGAGATAGACCCTGATCATGAAGCATTTACATCCTAATAATGAGCCTATATTAACTCAGGCATTTCTTGGTTCATTTGTTCCCTTGTAAATAAATTGTAGTAAGTGTACTTCTGTGTGACAACAGATAGAAAAAAGACAAGAAGACACTACCTGCTAAGACAAGGGTGCTCAGCAATAGTAGTTATGGCCAGGTACTTGAGGCTTCTGTGCAGCAGATCTCTGGGTCCAAGTAACCAGGGACCAGGAAAATGAGAAGCCTCTATATTTTGGGATGAAGTTTAGTGACAAGAGAGGTCAAGTAAGAAAGAGGTGTAGGGGCAGCTAGGTGGCACAGTGAATAGAGCACCAGCCCAGGAGTCAGGAGGACCTGAGTTCAAATCCAGCCTCAGACACTTAACACACACACACACACACACACACACACACACACACAAACTAGCTGTATGACCTTGGTTAAGTCACTTAACACCAATTGCCCTCCAAAAAAAAGAAAGCGGTGTAACATGAGCAGGCCGTTGAGAATGGGAAGGATTCAAGTAAACAAAAAAGACAGATGAGAGCAAGAGGATAAGCCTGAGCGTAGGAAGAGAAGTAGAAATGAATGTGATATGGTTTGGTTTTTTTTTTTTGTCTTTTTGGAGGGGGGAAGGTAGGGCAATTGGGGTTAAGTGACTTGCCCAAGGTCATGCAACTAGTAAGTGTTAAATGTCTGAGGCTGTATTTGAACTCAGGTCCTCTTGACTCTGCTGCTGGTGCTCTATTCAGCCACCTAGCTGCCCCTTTATCATAAAGGATGAAGAAATCAGATTTTTATGTCATTCTGTAGGTCACTTGAAGTTATGTTGTATAAGGAATAAAATCCTTGGTTGGATTAAAAAAAAAAAAAGACAGATGAATGTGATATGTTAAATGGACAGTAAAGGAAGTCATAGGAATTTCAGTTTCTGAATGATCAATGTCAGAATTATCTTTTGTTGGTGATTATGCTGTCTCTCCATGATAAAACTTGGTACCATCAAACTTAAAAAAAAAAAAGCTCTGACATGGTATCCCTAAGGAAACCCTTGGAATCACAGTGTGACTCCTTAGGAAATGCTTTCTTTAGTGCTAGGAGAGCATGTATAAAAAAGGAAAGGTGTCCAGCTTCTGGCTTCAAATTGAGTGGTATGTCCAGAGACATCAAGTTCCCTCCCCAGATTTAGATTTCATCTGTCTTTATTGTCTGCCAAGGACAGGAGTATCATCTGAGAAGAGATCCAGGTTATAGAAGTCATGCTATCATTTCAGGGGAGGTTAAACCTTTCCCTGAAGCCAAGTTGGGCAGTTTTCCAGTACCACATCCCGAGGAATTTTTCTAAGAAGATAGGACATAAAACGTACATTCTTCTATCCTGTGAAATCTCCTTTCTCAAGCAGGAATTCTTAATCTTACGCCCCTGAACTTTTTTTCAATATTTTGATAATTGTACTTCAATGTAATTGTTTTCCTTTTAATCCTAGTATTTTATGTTATACATTTAAACACCATTCTGAGAAGGGATCCAGGAACTTCACCAGACTATCACGGGGCTAAGAGGTAGCCAAGTAGATAGAATGTTGGATGTGGACTCATGGGATCAAAAAAATCAAAAAACATTTAAGTGCATAGTATGTTCCAGGCACTGTGCTAAACTCAGTCTTTTCAAGAAGACTGGAGTTCAAATTGGGCCCCAGATATTTATTAGCTGTGTGGTCCTGGTCAAGCCATTGAACCTCATTTACCTCTTCTGTAAAATGGGAATGATAATAATACTTAGCTGCCAGGGATGTTAATAATAAAATGACATGATATTTGCATAGTGCCTTGCAAACTTTAAAACCCCATATATAAATGCTAGTAAAGGGGTCGGTGATGCACACATTAAAAAAAAAAGCTAAGAATCCCTGCTAGACAGCAATTCTCTCTAAAAATGAACTTCAAACACTTCCTAAGAGTAAAACTTTGTGTTTGACACAAAGGGAGGTAGAGGACAATTAGGATCATACCCTTGGTCTTGCCATCCCCCACGAATACCCCTCATCTGTGTTCATGAACTCTGAAGTTCCTTTATATGATCCAATCTATTGTCATTCCACCTCTCCCTCTCCCTTCTAACCCCAAACTCTATTGTTCATCTACATCATGACCTTCAGTTGTCTCCCAGACTATTTAGCTACACTCTCCTCCTTTCCCAATCTTGACCTCATTGCAAACTAGTTCAACACCATATTCTCCTCTTCCCTCGAGTCTCTTGTGCCCTTTATCATGTGGCTGATCATAAAAACCAGTTCAGTTTTATGTCATCCTCTTCCTTGAGTCTCTTGCTTCCTTATTTGTCGCTGATCATGTCCTACCAAGCTTCAGCCTTAGCTCACTCCCACCATCTGCTGCTTTTGCTCCTACTTACATACTGCTGAGTGAAGTGGGAGAAAATCATGAAACTTGGTCCACTGCAAATTTATGTTGCATACCTTCAACATTCCTTGTTTCCACCATTGGCAGTGACCCTCCTCTTCAAAGCTCATATGGCACTTTCTTTTATTCCTCCCTAATACATTTATGTCTACTATTACATAGAGGTAGTGTGGTGGAGTGGATAGAAAGGTGGCCCCAGGGTTCAAGTTTTGTCTCTAATGTAGAATGTGTGACCCTGCTCAAGTCATTTAACCTCTGTGTGTCCTCATAGAACTAAGACTATAGGCTTCTATAAGAGCATTTGCCAAATCTGCATTGATAGGAGTTTCCATATCAGGAATTGCCTATATCAGTA
>CM053583.1:277450656-277474089 GCA_028627135.1 Pseudochirops cupreus | reverse complement strand
TGACTTTAGTGGGAAGTATCTTTGTGTGCGTTTTGGAGTTCCAGGATTGGTTTAGAGTCCTATTTTATGGGTATTTTGGGGTGGCTATGTGAGAGCTGCGATGTGTTGCTGCTTCTACGCCGCCATCTTGGCTCCGCCTCCTTCTCACTTCTTATATCCCTTATATCTCCTCCACCTTTCCTGTCCACCTATCACAAAGCTCTCTCCTGTGGCTCCAAGAAGCAGTAGCATGCTCAGCAGCCACACCTTGGTAAAACCATCTGGGCAGCTGGGCTAAACCTGGTTGAGGGTAACCAACAGGCCTCAAAGCCATTAGTGAGTTAGGGAGATGTCCACCCCAAGCATGTGAAAACCCCCTCAGCAGAATAAGTGGATGAGAACAATTTGTTCAATGGCCACAAAGGCAGCTGAGGCAGGTGCTGTTGGAGCAGTTAGAGCTTTGACAGACATCAAAGACGCCAAGGTCATACACTGTATCCTAGGCCGTCACCAGTTGTCTTGACTTTTTTCTTGCCACTGGATTTAGATGACTGGAAGAAAAAGTGAGGCTGATGACTTTGTGCAACTGTCTCACTTGAATCCAATTCATGCACAAGCCAAGACACCAGCCTGTGATGTCATTGGTCCTCTTCTAAAATGAAGGACAAACAAAAATATAGCCCTCAAATATAACTTTCCCCAGGCCCCTTTCAGATGCATCCCATCATCATCATCTTCATCAATTATTATCAATATTTGTCATCAATAATGCTTTATCTTTTTTTAAAATGGCATGACTTATATAACACTTATATATCCATGATTTTATTTGATCTCAATGCCATAAGAGGGCAGAAAAGCTGTTATCAACCCTGCTTTGTACATGAGAATTCCGAGGTTCCTGAAAATTTTATGAGCTGCCTAAAATCACAAAATACCTAAGCAGCAAATCATAGGATCATATCACAGATATAGAGCTGGAAGGGAGAAGGCCATCTGGTTCAATCCCTTCATTTTATATTTAAGGACATTGAGACTCAGAGAGCAACATGGCTTTCCCCAGGTTACATGGGTAGTAGACATCAGTTGCTGGATTTGAAACCAGATCCTTGGATTCCAGAGCCAACATCTATTCCACTATACCCGGCTGGTGGTATATTCATGTGTAAACCAATACACTAATGGTCTTAGCTCAATTCTTTTTCCTGTATATAACTACGCTGGCTGTTCACTAGATGAAGATATTCTCTAAAAGGACAATCCCAACCAAAATTTGGACTTGGAGACTATCTGAGAGATGTATTTGTATTCCTCCTCCAAAATATGAGTTCAATGGCAAATCATGACATCTGTGTGATTCACTTCTTAACGGCTATGCCAGAATAGTACAGGTGCTAAGGAATTCTACCAAGCTAGAAGAGTTTTCATTATGGACCTAGCAACAACAGATTGTAACCACTGTCTGAAGATCAGCCTAGCTAAGCAGTCAAAAGTCTATCACCAGAGATTTGCATTGTTGTTCTTCAGTTGTTTCAGTTATGTCTGTTTCTTCATGGAACCATTTGGGGTTTTCTTGGCAAAGATGCTGGAGTGGTTTGCCATTTCCTCCTCCAGCTCATTTTATAGATGAGAAACTAAGGTAAACAAGGTTAAGTGACTTTCCCAGGGTCACACAGCTAGTAAGCATCTGAGGCCATATTTGAACTCAGGAAGATGAATCTTTCTAACTTCAGGCCCAACACTCTATCCACTGCACCACCTAGATGCCTAGGTATCACCAGAGAGTTGATTACTAAATGATGAATTATTTTCATCATAGTAATCCATGAAATGGATTTTTTTTAACTGCCCTCAGGGATATATAGTCCTCTTTCACTTCCAGAGCAATGACAGAGGAGTAGAGATAAGAGGAAAGTGAATCACACAGCTCTTAGTCTATCTACAAGTGTTAACCTAATTATCATACCTCAGAACACGCAATGATCAAATTGACACAGGAAATGAACTATGTTCCCATTTACATTCTCACTATAGCAAAATCAGAAGACAAAAAGATATTATAGTTAAGTAGAAGGATGGCTCAGAGGTTGTCTTTGGAGAGGTGAAGAAAGGAATGGGGAAAGCTGACCTCATTGGGTACCTGAAGGCAAGAAAAAACCCTATCTCATGGGATTCAGACATGTCCATTTCCAGGGCTGATGATGGGTATAAGTGGCCCAGACTACCGTGAAGATAATGGTAGCTTAGGCACCAACATCAATTGTGAAACAAGACAAAAAAGAGAAATTCTACTAAATACTTGACAAAATGCTCTAAACTCATCAACATATACCTTGACACTTAGTGATTTCCATTCAAAGGTGAACTACAGAAAAGTGCTGACTGTACCCTTAAAAATATGGTTTGAGACCAAAAATGTGAAAGAGAACTATAGCAAGTGCTCTTGGTTTTCACAGACTGTGAAACAAGAATGCTGCCCTCATTATGGGCCTATACTTAAAGAGTATTTTCTTGATTAAGAGCACTGAAAGTCTTTGGCTATAGCAAGTGACCAATGGTATCAACAAATAAAATCAACTATGTTTTTAAGGTACAAAACAACTGGTCGTGGATGTGGTTGTCATTTCAGAATCTGTGGGTTAGGGCAAAGGTCAGTATGAATACCAGATTAGAAGATGAAAAGATGCAGATGAAAAAATGACAACTACAGTCACTCTAACTCAGTGGTTCTCAACCTGTGGGTCGCGACCCCTTTGGGGGTCGAACGACCCTTTCACAGGGGTGACAGGGGTCACCTAAGACCATGGGAAAACACATATTTCCGATGGTCTTAGGAACCGAGACACCGCTCCTCTATCCATCTCCAGGCGAGTCCACCCACGTGCAGATCTACTCACATATGAGTATTAAAGGGTCAGGCATTAGGAAGGTTGAGAACCACTGCTCTACTCAACCTTTTTATAACCCGCTTTTGACTGAAAGAAAATTAGGAAACGGACTAAAGAAAACAAAGATTCTATTACAATTTCTTTAAAAAGTTGAACTAAACCATAACAGCCACCAAAAAAGGGAAGGCCAAAAGAGTCTCCCCAAACCTGCCTCAGCCAAGCGACACTTGATCTCCCTATCAAGTGGCAAGAGACATGGACGCCAAGAATACCACCTGTTAAGAGTACAAGCTAATTTGCAAAACATCATGGAGGAGGAGGATGTAAGATTACAGGCACCGTTGCTTCACATAACAGCAAAAAGCAGCTGAGGTAAAAACAGGCTCACAAAGATCTTGGCATCAGATCATTCCAAAAACATTTGTGGACAAAACTGGAAAGAGGACAACAGACACGAAATGGAAGAGATCTGCCAGCTTTCATATGGTATCTTGTTTTGTGGTCTTCCCATCAGTGACGAGAGTGAAATCACCACATTTGGACTCTGCACCTGACTCACAGAAGAGCTACGTGAAGAAATGTCAATGGCGCCCAAGAAGATGAAGTCCAGAAAAAACATATATAGACATATATGGAGAGAGAATGTATGTATGCATATGTGTGTACCCATATGTGTTTATGCATGTATATACACGTGTGTATTTATATATGTGTATGGCTATGTATATGTATGTATGTTCATTTATGTTTATAGATACACGTGTACATATGTGTGTGTGTGTGCTGAGCACCATATTTGCACCAAAAGCCTGGAATGTAATTGCATGCAGAAGAAGGTTGAACTTGACCATTTTGGCTTAGATATTTAATATATGAAAGGGAGACTATACATACATACATACATACATATAATATATATATACACATATATTGATACACACATACATACACATATACATATATATGGTATGTGAGTATACATGTGTGTACATATATACACATATATTTTATATACATATATCTATATAAATATGTGCTATAGGCAACAGAATTTTAAAAGGAATCAGACACATTTTCAAGATGTATGTAAGAGAGCGTGTTGTTTTTTTGATTGGGAAAAACTTTTTTGGTTGTGGTACATTCATACTCTCTGCCTCAAAAAAAGTAACTGAAAAGATATTAGCAACTTGAACCAATATGTCTACATTCTCATCTCAATAAAATCATTATAAAAGTAGTCTATGAATGTATTAAGCTATGCTTAATGAAAACACAGAAGAAAACAGGCAGCTTTTAGAAACAATTATCTATTTCAGACCACATCTTTATAATCACACAAATGAGTGAAGGCTGTACAAAATATAAAATTTATTGTGTCTATGTCTGTCAATTTTTAAAAAGCATTTGACAAGATAGCCCTGCATCCAGAAAGGCCTGGGTTCAAATCCTGTCTCTGACACATACTGGCTTTGTGATCCTGGGAAAGTCACTTAAACTCTCAGTGCTCCTAGGTAACTCTTGCCATTATAAGAAACAAAAAAGGTACCAAACTGCAATTGTAAAGAGAGTTTCTTTATCCAGTGTGGGAATTTCTTATATCAATGAAATCACAGGTCAAGTCCCTATCAGTCTCAAAACAAAATAATCAAAGCTAACATTTACATTTACAGACACTGTACTAAACACTTTACAATTACATATTAACTTACTTGATTCTCAAAACCCTGGAACGTAAGTGCTATTATAATTCCCATTTTACAGATAAGGCTGTTGTTGAGTCATTTTTCAGTCTTGTCTGACTCTTTATGCCCCATTTGGGGTTTTCTTGGCAAAGATACTGGAGTAGTTCTGTCATTTCCTCCTCCAGTTCATTTTAGAGATGAGAGAACAGAGGCAAATAGGGTTATGACTTGTCCAGTGTCACACAATTATTAAGTATCTCAGTTTAAATTTGAACTTGGGTTTTTCTCCAACTTGAGTCATAGCTATCGATCTACTTCACCACCTCATTTCCACTTTAAAGGCTTTCTTCAAACATGATGTCTCTCATTCATATATTAAATACCTAAGCCACCAGGACCAAGTTCAACCTGGCTTTGTGTGCAGCCACGCTGCAGGTTTTCAGCATAGACTGGGTACTCAACAAGAGACACAAATCAAATGACCAGTAAATAAACATGTCTTAAGCTCCTACTGAACATGAACTCAGTGCTAGGCCTGGAGGAGAGGCTAAGAAACTAAGAAACCAAGCCCATCCTCAAGGGTAGTCCAGCCAATGGTTCCCGCTATAAAGGTGCTCATGGATGATCCTGGCCAAAAAAGGGACTTATCGTCTAGGCAGGAATGTATTTTTATTTTGGACTGGGCCTTAGAATTTCTTGGTATGGTGAACTCCCAGTGAGGAAATCCCACTTTACCAAAGCAGATGTGCCATTGCTCTTCAAGTCTGACAGTACTGACTTGGGGCTATGCCTTCAAGAAGCTCCCTTCTCTTCAACTTGGAAACAGTTGGACTAGAACATAAGTCCTTAACCTGAGGTCCATGAATAGATTTTTAGGAAGTCCATGAACTTAGATGGGGGAAAATAAATATTTTCACAATCTCAAATTTAAAATGTAGCATTTCTTTCAAGTGCAATTTTTTTTAAAAAAATTTATTCTGAGGAGTCCATAGGTTTCACCCAACATCTAAAGGGTTCTATGACATAAAAAAGGATCTGGAACCCTAAGGTCTTCATAATTGGGGTTGGAGGTGAGAAAATGTAATTTTAGTTTCCATTTTCAACATGAAGGCTCATAGCAGAGTCAGTCAAGACTGAACAAACAGCCATTTACCTCCTCTGGGGGTGTGGAGAGAAGACAAAGGCTATCTTGGTGCCCCAGCCTAACATGAATACTTCTGAAAAAAATATGTGCATATAAGCTGGGGATGGAAGGGACTATGAGGCTGAGGTTGAGAACAGGAATATGCCTGTTCTTTCATATCCAGGCAACTGCTGATGAATCTCATAATATTAAACTTTTTGTTGTTACTGCCTTTTAGGACTTAGCCTGGGTGACCCAGCAGCTGTTGAACTTGGCTGCAAGCATTTATGACTTTATTTTGGACCAATCTTTAACATTTTCATTTGATTTTTCCCAACTCGGCTTTGCAACTCTAAAATTTGTTTTAAATTTTACGGTCTCTCTCTCTCTATCTCTCTCTCTCTCAACCTCAACCCCCACCAATCCTTCTTCTTACAGCTGTAACTTTGGAAACCCAACAGAAATGACTTGGCTCTCCTCAGCCAGCAACATATTTTTTAAGGCAAAGGCAAAATAAAAGAGGATAAGACAGGGGGGAGGAAGGGAAAAAAAGAGGAGGTCATTTTACTAACTCTTTGGATCCCCTCAGAACAAGCTAAAACCTAACACTATATAAATATTGAAGTGCACAGTAGAGTCAGAGTATTCAATAAACATTTACTGTGAATGGAGGCATTAGGGAAGGCTTAGGCCCCGCCTGAATTCCCATGAAATTTGTAAATATTTCTTTCATTTGTTCTCCATTTACAATTAGTTGCGGTCAGGCTGATCAAAGACAGCAGAGGCCTGTTGCATGTGAACCCACATCCCTCACAATGACATCCACAAAGCAGAATGAAATATGAAATATCAGGTTTCCACGGATGTATGAACTTGTAAAAAATCTGAAAGAATAGGAGGTTTTTCACACTGAGTAATGTGAAACATTTGGTGAGGATTGTAGGCCTCTGAAGAGGGAAACTGAGAGCCAAAATCCATCAGGCAATAAAACAGAAGCAGGCCAAAGTTAAAGCAACAGCCATCCACAGGAATGCCATGATTTAGATATCAGGAGGGTCTTTACAATTAGGAAGACCTGGCTAGATGGTCTTTGGAGAAATTGCCTCTTGGGCTGAGGGAGAGGGAATACCTCTTCCCACTCTCCCCACTTTTGACTCAGATAATTAATACTTTTCACTTTCCATCTTTCCAGTGCAAACATCCCTTTGCTCCTCCCTCTCTGGTTCTCCCCTGTTGTTTTCTTTCCCCCCTCCTAGACAATTAATTCAGTTCCAAACCGTTTCCAAGCAGACAGGTGCTAAGGTTAATTGGGTAGTAAGTGGGAGGGGGAGCTGCCAGTTTTGAGACAGAGGCTAAGTAAATAAATAATCCCAAGTGGATTCCCAAGGATAAGCTTGCAAAAAAAAAAAAGCCTTAAAAGACACATGTAACCGCACTCCAGGCCCCCTCCTATATTTTTTTTATCTCTTTTGCAGACCTGCATCTTCCACAAAGTACATGGAGCTGGGCAGAGTGCACCCTTTGTGACTAATACAGTGGGTTTTAATTGCTTCCTATGCCTTTCCCAGCTGTCAGCCCTAATGGGGTCGGAGGTGGGGACATGGGGGCTTTAGCAGTTTACATTCTTTCACCTCCAGAAGTGCATAATGATGGGAGGGAACATCTCCCTTATTAGAAAGCTCCCCACTGCTGCCTACAGTCATAAAAGGCACCTTCTGCAAGTCATGAATTACCGAAAGGAAATAAGGGAGTGCTATTCGCCAAGGATTTTAACCAGCAGAGCATGAGGCTGACTAAGGGAATGGAAGGAAACCCTGGGAGTTCGCTGTGGAAAACATAAACAGGGTATTGGAGAAGCCCTTCTCCCACCTCTTACCCAAGGGAAGAGAAAATAAAACCAGCCTTTAATTCATCCACTTCTTGTTTCTAGATTTTCTAGAAGAGTCATTGTTTATGGCATCAAAATACCAAGGCACAAAAGCTGAAATACATTATATTTTGCCATGTTTTGGGAAAAATTGGGAAGGATTAAAGATTAAAGGGACCTCAGTGGGGGTAAACAAAATATAAACAGAGCAGAGACTTCATTCTGTTGATGGTATAAACGCTTTCCCGCCCCTCCCCACTTTCTTTTTTCTTTCATTTACCAGAAAACATCTAAGAGGAAGAACCAGTAGCCTGTACAAACACAAGGTGATGTCAGAGGTGTGTGGAAGGGTCACCTTCCAACCAAAGGCATCAGGAACCAGCAAACTTTCTTGAAGGGTTCTGGCATGGGAGGGCACATGCATAATCTTAGGATTTGTTTTTTTTTCCAATTGGGCTTCTAAAGAATTGATAAAGAATCACAATTTTGAGAGCCAGAAGGGGCATTTAAGGGTGATGGAGATAATAAATAGCTCAATTTTCTCATTAGTAAAGTGAGTGAATAGCCTAGTCTCTAAAGTTCCTTCCAGTTTTAAATTTATGCTCCTAACTCTGCAAAATAGAAAATAATGAACTCTCCATCCCCTAGTTTGTGACTGTTATTTATTTATGGATTTAAAAAGTAAAAGAGTACCCATAAATTCTCCTACTCATCTAATAGAAGCTGCCAACCTGACAGATGAGGAAATTGAGGCATGGGTACATGGTCACATCACTAATTAATGATGGGGCTGGACCCAGAACCTCAGGTTTTTCAAGTCTAGTAAGGTGCCTTCTCAAATCAGTAAAAAGTTTTGGGGTACTGGAGTTTGGGTTTTGTTTGTGTGTGTGTGTGTGTGTGTGTGTGTGTGTGTGTGTGTATTTTCTAAGAGACAGACAAATGGGTGGAGTAAGGGGTAGGGAGGAATGGCGAGGAGATAATGAAAGAAAAAAAGAAGTGAGAGGGAGGCAAGACAGAGACAGAGTCAGAGACGGAGACACAGAGAGACAGAGACAGACACAGAAAAAAAGAGGAAAAAGAAGAGAGGAGAGAAAGAAAAGAGAAAAACATACAGAGCGAAGGAGAAAGGGAAAAACAAATAGAAAAAGAGAAGAAAGAGAGAAAGAAACAGATACATAGAAAGAAGAGAGAGAAGAGACACAGAGAGAAGAGAAAGAAACAGAGGAGACAGAAAGAGACAGAGAGAGAAGAGAAAGAAAGAAAAAGACAGAAAGAAGAGAAAGAAACAGAAGGAGGAGACAGAAAGGGAGAAACAAACAGGAGGAGAGAGAAAGAAACAGAGAAACACATAGAAGAGAAAGAGACATGGAGAGAAGAGGAAGAAAGAAAGAATGAAAGAAAGAAAGAAAGAGAAGGGATTGAGAATAAAAAGAGAGAAGAGGAGAGACAGAGAGAATTTAAACATCCCTTTAAAAAGCCCTCAAAGATTGCTTGGATATGAAGTAGCTCTTTTATATCATATTTTGGTAAATTAGTCCTGAATGATTTAAAATCCTGTGGATTATGTTGGTTTTCAAATACATAGTTTTGAAAGGAGAAAGCACTCAAGGAAAAATGCATCATGGATTTGGCTTTAAAAAAAAAAAGAAACAGCTTGAAAAATTGGCTTGAGATATATAACAGACTCAAGGTGAGTGCACTGCCTGCAGCCATACCTGAGTGTTTATTGAATCACGTGTCTAGAAGGGAGATTATTTTGTCCATTCCCTTGCCCTCAGGCATAACCCACTATCAAACCAACTCAGAAATATCACTCCCTTGCCTTTTCTTTCAGTCTCAGGAGATGTAGATTTCTGGGCTCTCCTTCCTAAACTGTTTCATGGTCAGAAAGTTTTCTCTGATGTCTAACTCATACAATGCATTACAGTTTGCAAAGCACTTTCCCCTATCATTTCATTTTCAGTCTTACCTCTGAGGTAGGTAGTTCAACTCTTAATTCCTGGTTTTTAGCGATGATTGCTATAGTATAATCCCCTTTCCCCTTGTCCAGTTTTTTGTGAGGGAAAAAAATCACAGTTCATCACCATTACTCACAATTGTACCTTTTCATATACTTGAAAAAATGTGATTAAGTCCTTCCTTCAATCTTCTTTTCTATAAGCTAAATAAATTCAGCTCCTTTATCTTTCCCTCATGCCTACTATTTATTGGTCTCCTCTGAAATCTCTCCAGAGTTCACCATAATCGAAATCCAGTTGCAAGAACCTAAGTTGGACAAAACCCAATAAAGGTTCTAACCATTGTCAAGCATCAGGGGAGGATTACATCACTATGATTCCTACTTATTATACTCATATTTTTCACAGCTTCATATTAGACTTGCTTTTTAAAAGTGCAAGTACCATGTTGCTGACTCATATTTAACTAGAGGTTCACTTTGACTCTTGCCTCTTTTCCTGCCCTTTATAATTCAATTCCATTAATATATTTTCTTCCATGTTTGTAGAAGTTTATTATTTCATTGTTTAAAAGTAAAAAAAAAAAAAACATTCCAATGCATGGCAGATAGGTAATATCACCCTAGAACACCGTAGCATAAAGTACATGCACCAGTGCACCCTTCCCCCACTTCATAACATCATCGGCTGTTTTTAAGTCTTGCCTAGGAGCACCACATTGCCCATGGGAGGCTGGGGGGCCAGAGGTGGGGGGATGCAGGAGGAGAGGTGCACTACTTCCATAAAAGAAGGCTGGGTTGTCTCTAATGGAGAAGTTGTATGAGATGAACCACCATTTTGCTGAAGCCTACAGTTTGCTCTCATAGTATGTTTCCACTTACTGCTGACTTCTTGACTTTGGACCATTGCTACTGTAACACCAATAGGTATGGCCAGAAAGTATGGAAAGTAAAGTTGGATGGCTATGGAAAGACCCCTGGTCTTTCCTATCTCCTCTCTGATGGAGGTAGGAGTGGTTTAAGGTGTGATCTCTACTCCTATTCCTACCCCTCTTTCTTAAACCCTTCTCTCCATAGCAGAGGTGTCTAATACACAGATCAGCATTGCTGGCAACATAGATAATGTTAATATGTAGTTTTCTAAGTTAATATATTCAAAGGAAACAGGGATGCTTATGTACAGTTTAGTGGTCCCATTTCTATGAGTTTGATACTACTGCCCTTGGATCATACTCTAGACCTAGAGGAACAATTTGCTCAATTTTTGATCTAAGGGAAACATAATGACCTTCAGGATTATGTGGATGGATCCTTTCTCCATTTTATGGAGTTTAGTGCCAATGAAAAGTTGTTAATGCAATCACAAAATCGCAAAGCCCCCAGTTAGGAAATTTTCCAACATTCAGAAAGAAGTTTAGATCTCTGCCCTAATTTAAATTTTTATTTGTCTGTACCTAATCTTTCCCCTCTTTACATCTGAGACAAAAATAAGAATACAGGAAATATTTAGGTAAAAGAAATGAACAAAGTATATTATGGTATCTGTTATTGGACAGGCATAGAGAGGAGATTTTGGGAAGAGAACAGACCTTTTGGAGGAACTGCCTTCAGTCCTTGAAGATGTGAGTATAACCAGTAACTTCACTGACATCTAGGAAGCACAATGGAAATGAGTGTTGGGTGTGGAATCAGGTAGACCTGAATTCCAATGTGGCCTTAGACACTTACTAACTGTGTGACCCTAAGCAGGTCATTTAACCCTTCTCAGCCTCAGTTTCCCCACCTGTAAATGGAGGTAACAAAAGCACCTACTTCCCTTCATTATTACAAGGATCATATAACATACATGCATATATACATACATACATACACACATATACATACTATATATACTATGTATGTTTCTTTGAAAACCTTAATAATGTCAACTATTATTATATAATTTGACATTCAAGACTAGCTGAGTCAAGGTCTTCTGGCCCCAGTTTTTTTTTACAGTGTTTTATAGTTTCATCAGTAAGCTATACTGTACATTTAAGATATTGTTCTATTCGTATGGAATAGTTTAGTGGGGAAAGGGAAGGAACAAATATGTTTATATAAGTGAAAAATATTAAAGAGTGTAAGATATTGCTGCTGTTAAATATGAACATTTTGATACCTGAAAGGAGTAGTAAAAAGAATTTGGTTTTTAATAAAAGCTGGTTTAAAAAATGTATATAAAGAAATGACTTTGAGACAAGACTTGAGTGCTTTGAAGGGAAATGAATTGTGGCATAAATACAAAGACTTGAATCACTTTGTTAATAATATAGAATGTCGTCTCACTTGTATATGAACATTTTGGTCATTTAAATGACAGAGAAAGAACTTTTATTTATTAAAAACTAGAAAAAAATATTATTGCAAAGAAATACATCAGTGGTTGCAGAACCATGTTAAAGACGTTAGAGCTGCATGGGCTTATGACATCTCTGCTTTTTTGTATACAACTATTTGAGAAATAAAGAGGGTAAAATTTTAAAAAATGAGGTTATATAAAACTTGGTGTCAGGCAGAATTTTAAAAGGACTATTAATGTTATGGGGAAAGTTTCAGGAGATATTACCTTTAAGTGGGGGGAAAAAAGTTACTGAGAGCCAAAAGGCTGTCACTGAAGCTATTGAAGAGAGAGGAGCCTGAGAGTGTAACCTGACAGAAGAGATAGGAAACCTAAATAGAAGAATTGAAGGCACAGAAGAAGACCAAAAGGTTGTTCTTTTAGAGTTGTGACCATTAGAAGCTGCCAACTGACAGAAGACTTCAGCTAAGTGATTCCTGATTGATTTCGCTGGCCAAGAATTTCAATGACTGCTATTAACTTTCACCACCACCTACCATAGGAAAGAAGTAAAACTTCTCATAGGTATCAATTACTGTCTGCTGCCACTTTTGGTTAAAAAAAAAAAAAGCAGGAGAGGCTTTTGTAATTGCTGTGTATATTGGTGAAGGAGCTAAATTTGTTTGACTGGCTTAAAGAATCAGCTTGAGCTGTGCCACCCAATACTCAAAACACAGCATCTGGGTGAGTGAATAACTAGCCCAAACGAGCCAGTCTAATGAGATTTGCAGTTCTCTGGTTTAAAAGGAACTGCTATTCACATTGAAGTAATATATTATAGATAGTCTTTTAGGAATGATTGTAAGTTGAAAGAGCCTCCAAATGCAGTGTTCAAATAGGGAAGAAAAGAAGATGTGTTCAGATAGAGAGTGGTAGGACCAAGATACAAGCAGTTATCAGAGAAGTGGTTTCATGTCATGCCCCATGTTCCTGAATGACATTAAAGATTGTAGCACAAAATTATGAGTCACCCCCAATTCATGGATATTTATCTTTCACATATTTCTTTTTCAAGTTCCTTTAAGTGTATCCTTATTGTCTCCCACATATATATTGATCAGAGACTGAAACCAGTTTATATGTAGAATGTGCTGTATTTTGTTACTTAAGCATATGCTTAAGTATAAATATGTGTGTGTTTGTGTATATTTGTGTCACATTCTTTTTCTGTTTTGCCTTATTGCTATATGAATGATTATTTTTGAAATCTAAAGTGTCACTATTGTGAATGTGAAATAGAAATGCACTGATAGGGGCTCAAAGGCTAGAGTGCTAAATAGAGGGGGCATACAAGTTTACCTGGGACTCTGAGAGAATTTGTCTATAACTGTATAGTGGTGGTCTAGACCTGCTAATATGAAAGCAATTTGGAGTGAGCCAAATGAAAGAGTAAATTGGTATCTATATACCATTTCAGAGGCATGAGACTCCTTATCATGTGGCTCTTCCATATCTCTTTACTTTTGAATTGAAGGGGTCAGCCCCAAAACCTCAGTAAGAGGAAAATCCCAGAAAATGGTAGAAGGAGATCATCCCAAAGTTTAAAAATAAGACCCACATGTGATCTTGAATTTGTATCATGAGGCTTACCACCATACATGCAGAGCTAAAAGAAGTCACTTAGTCCAAGCTTCTCAATATATAGATGAGAAAATTGAGGCTTAGAGAGGATAACTGACACCCAAAATCACAGGAGAAGTAAAGAGTAGATCCAAGATCTGAATCCAGCTCCTCTGGAACTTTTTCCATATCATTCTGCATTTTCACGTTAGGGTGGCAATGAGAAACAGAAGACAAAGGAGAAGTGTTTCTGCTCCACATGATTATGTCTACCCTTTGTCAAACACCAAAGCCCCAAGAAAAGCAAACAAGAAAGAATGCCTTCAGAACTGTATCTCATCTCTAGATGAGTGCTGTCCCAAGCCAGGAGCTGAGCATGGGCATGGTGTCTCCAACACAGACATACTACTTTAGAGCTTCATTATTATTTATAGGCCTATAAAGGGAAGGATAAAGCCAGGGCTTCTCCTTACAAGAGCAGAGACAAAGATTTTTAACTTTCACTTCTTTAACAGGAGGGAATGATAAGAGAAGTCAGGTAATATTCAGTGAAATGGTAGATTGGAGACATGAAACTAGAACATTCTGAAGTTTTAAGATCCATCTGGGAAGAATCCTGGAATAAGCCTGCAGAGAGCAATGAAATCTTTGGCCCTCTTTGACTTGATGCTATTGGCCAATCAAGCACTTCAATTACTGTGTTGAAAATTCAGCTCCTGTCTTCCCTCCAAAAGTCAGAAATTCACAGTATTTGTCTGTACTGGATTCCATAGCATATGTGGGTCCAAGATGGTGGCATTTATCTTCTTTTTTTCTTTTAGCTAACATATTTTCACATTTGTTTTTGGTCAGGTTCATTGTGGGCATGGGGGTTGTTAGAGCAATAGTGGGGAACCTATTTTTCAAGTACTTTAGCAGCACCGTGATGCACTCAGTTCATTTCCTAAACATGATTTCTAAGAAGACATGTAAAAGCACTGTTTAACTGGCAATAGACATGTGATTGTGCCTTTGACTTGCTTTCTGAACTTGGACTCACAAAAATTATCAAAGCAGAAGCTACTGATAGGACTTCATTTCTGCCTGGGGCAATTTTTTTTTTTACTGTATTTTAATTTATTTCTTTAAATTGATTTGTTTATTTACTTTTAGTTTACAAGATTGAGTTGCACAATCTCTTGAATTTCAAATTTTCTCCCCTACCTGGCTCCCCACCACCATGGAGGCTTGCAATCAAGTATAGGATCTGCAAATCACATTGGACATTAGTCTGGTTGTATAGAAGGGTTATAACCAATGGAGTGAACAATGGGAAAAAAGAAAGAGAACCAAACATGGAAAAGAATGCTAGCATGTAGATTGCTTCAGTCTCCATTTAAACTCTGTTCTTTCTAGATCTTTCTCCGAATGTAGATATCTCCTTCCATCCTGAGACTTGTAGAGTTGTCTTATAACTGTGAGTTGCTGAGAAGAGTCCATTTTATCAAAGTTGGTCATCACACATACAATGTGTCTGGGTGTACAAATTTTTTCTGGTTCTGCTCTTCTCACTTAGCATCAGTTTGTATAAATATCTCCAGGTGAACATGAAGACCATCTCTTGCCCATTTCTTATAGCACAATAGTATTCCATTACATTCATATAGCACAACTTGTTTAGCCATTCCCCAATTGATGGGCATCCCCTTAATTTCCAGTTTTTTGCCCCCACAAAGAGAGCTGCAATAAATGTTTTTGTACGTATGGATCTTCCTCCCACTTCTATGATCTCTTTGGGATACAACCCCAGAAGTGGTATTACTGGGTCAAAGGGTATGCAATTATTTATAGCCCTTTGGGCACAGTTCCAAATTGCTCTCCAGAATGGTTGTATCAGTTCACAGCTCCACCAACAATGCATTAGTGTTCCAATTTTTCCACATCCTCTCCAGCATTTGTCATTTTCCTGTTTTGACATCTTAGCCAATCTGACTGGTGAGATGTGGTACCTCAAAGTTGTTTTAATCTGCATTTCTCAAATCAATAGTGATTTAGAGCATTTTTTCATGTGCTTATAGAAATCTTTAATTTCTACCTCTGAAAATTGCCTGTTCATATTCTTTGCCCATTTGTCAATTGGGGAATGACTTGTGTTGTCATAGATTTTACTTAATTCCCTGTATATTTTAGAAATGAGGCCTTTATCAGAGACACTGGTTGTAAAAATTCTTTCCCAATTTCCCACTTTCCTCTTAATCTTGGTTACATTGGCTTTGTTTGTACAGAAACTTTTCAATTTAATGTAATCAAGGTTATCCATTTTGCATTTTATAAAGCTCTCCAACTCTTCTTTGGTCATAAAGTCTTCCCTACTCCATAAATCTGACAGGTAAACTATTCCTTGCTTCCAGCTGGGGCAATTTTTAATTGTCATAGTGTGTCACTGAAATGTTTCAAATGTATACCTGTAGAATTGTCATATCTAAGGAAAGGAACAGGCATCATGCGCCCGGTTCTTCCCTTTGGACCCAGAGAACTATTAGCATTTACCCCTGAAGATGGAGTAAATGGGCCCCTTCTCTGACTCCCATCCCTTGGCCTGTCCTTTAGGTTTAATCCTGGTCAGGCTGAGTAGCGAAGGGAATAGCTGAAGTATTGTCATTCTGGCATACAGAAGCATTGTAACAATTCATGTTACTAATTAACCTTCCATTTATGTAAAATGGATAGGGAAACGTGGTGTTCTGCTTAATTAAATATTAGTGTTAAGAGAGAATTACTATATATACCACACATGGATGACCAATTTTCAAAGAATTAAAATGTAATAAAAGATGCTTAGTAAAAATAATACTAAATATAATTTAATTGATTTTGCTTAAATAAGAGTTTACTATAAATCTTGCTCAGATTCATATTCAGAAGACATTGCAGAATCAAGGCTAATAATTGTTGTGGATGCACAGGTTATAGGGGATTGTGCAGAACTATACTATCCCTGAGACATATGTTGCAACCTCTGTGTGTGTGTGTGTGTGTGTGTGTGTGTTTCAGAAAAATATCCATGCGTTTGTCATTTGTCTTTTTCTTTCAAAAGAAAATGCAAAAAAAAATCCAATTATTTGAGCCTTTCATTGGTTTGGATTACAGATAAACAGGAGTTTATATTCAAAAGCACTTGCATTTCATGAGCAAACAGCATCTGTTTGTGCAGGGACATGCCTTAAGAGCACAATGGGTGGTAAGAAGAAATCTCTTTGGAATTTAAAATTTGCTGCAGGAAATTCATAGGGGTTGATCAACCACCAGGTCCTTGACTAGGTAGTCAAGAATTAATGGAGATTGATTTAGGTCCTAATTCTATTGCAGACTGACTTTTCCCAAGTGCATAACTTTAGTCTATAAAGGATCCGGTAAAGTGCATACAATTTTCCAGATCTGAGCATCAAATTGAAGTGGAGTGATGGGACAAGGGGTGAGGTCAGGGGGGAGGAAGGGTGGAGGTTGCACTGAAATTCCTTTCTTCTGGTCCAGAAAGGCCTGAGTAACCTGGTTCTTAAGGAATGCTGCTTAGGCAGGCAGTTGCCTGGTTATGTGACACCTTTAATCTAAGAGGCAAGTGTTTAAAGGGACCTCCTTTGCTAATCTGATTGCTATCTGGCAGGGAGGGGATGCATACACAACCCTCACCTATAATGACTAGACATAGAAGGGGAGGGGCTTATTGGATCAGTCTACAGCAGCAAAAATGTAGACAAAAATAATTGAAGGTTGAAGAACGGGAGAATTATCCATCACCATGAAACTACTCAAGACCAAAAAAAAAAAAGTATTATCCAGGCAAAATTGAAAGGGTGGCATCAATACAAAATATATTTCAAGGACTCTACCAAAAAAAAAATTCCTAATGAGTGGAACTTAGGTTCTGTTGGAATTCTAACATTGCAATAAGACTAAATGGAAATATTAGACAGCAACCAGCAAATTAGTATATCCCCACAACAGATGAACTTCAGGTTACATTTTTAATAAAGACCAAAGAATGTTTTGCATGATTGCACATGTATGACCCTTACTGGATTGTTTATCGTCTTCAGGGGTGGGGGGGGAGGGAAGAAAAAGGGATAGAATTTTTAACTCAAAACTTTTTTTTAAAAATGTTAAAAATTGTTTTAAATGTAATTGGGGAAAATAAAATATTTTTTAAAAATCTAAGAAACCTCTGTGATAGTCCTCCCAAAAAAAATCTGAGTTTTTTTTTTTAGACAGGGGCTCTGTTAAAGCAAGTTGACTCTAAATCCAAGAATCCAAGGATCTTGTGGTAAATATTATCGAAGCATCTTATAGTAAATATTTAACAACCAGCTCTCCAGGAGGAAAAAAAACCCACATCCATGACACACTTTTGAGTTTAATCTGGATTATTAACATTTTCATCACCATTTTCTTAAGTCTAGATAATCAACAAAATTAATCAAGCATAGATTTGTCATGTTTGATCGTTTCTGAGGTATAAATGCCCACATTGAAAAGTTAACAATTATCATGTGCCATATGAACTGGTTTCTGCCTTACTATTATCCCTCCCTGTTTTTTGTTTGATTTCGTTTTGTTGGGATGAGAGATTGTTGGGTTTTGTTTTTCTTTCAGGAACTTTCTATGCTCCGCATTTTTACAGCAGAGCTTTGTTTTGTATGAGTTAAAATGTACTATAATAAAGGTTCATTGCTTAGTATGGCACTGTCTTATTTGGATCTTTTGCAAAATTCTCCTAAGTCCCCAAACTGTGGGAAAAGACTGGAACAACCTCACAAAAATCTGTATTTATAAGGATGTAGGAAGGAATGAGTATCAGGAAGTTTAGACCCATACATCAAGATCGTATGAGCTATAACCACTGGGCCTAGACCAGCATGGGTTACTAACCACTCTACTACCGGGTGGTTTTGGGTGTTTCAGAGTGCCCCACTCCCACTCACCTGCCATTTGGACCCTTTATAAGATCTCATTTGGATCTATAGAGATCCCTCAACTCAGCTTATTGAATATATCTTAGAGCTAGTTGATCCAAAACCCGTATGGGAACTATTGAAACTCAATAAATTAATATTTATTCATCTAAACGGGACTTTTCAGACATCCCAAAATCAACACAGACTATAAGGAGAAGGGGAAGAAGGGGATAAGCACTTTTATAGCACCTACATGCAAGGCACTCTGCTAAGAGCTTTATATATATTATACCATTTGAGCTTCACCAGAACTGTAAGAGACGACTGTCATCATTACCTCCATTTTATAGTTGAGGAAATTAAGGCAAATAGAGGCTAAATGACTTGCCCAAAGGCACCCAGCTGGTAAATGTCTCTGGCTGGACTTGAACTTAGCTCTTCTTATCTCCAGGCCCAGCCCTCTCTCCACTACACTGTCTAATTGCCCACCTAATATTTGCTTTAATTTCCTTCTCCGTATAGAATAGCAGGCTATTAAGCCAGTAGAGATTTGTCTACCCAGCTGGTCAATCTGGAACCAGAAGATTGCTCTTTTCCACTTCCATAACTGATTCTAGAGGTTGCATCCTGGTATCTGGTTTACTCTGCCAGAGACCCAAAGAGGTATAATACATCATCCCTGGAGGGCCTTGTTGTTGTTTTTCTTTTGTTGATCCCCTAGAACCCTTTAACTTTGAGAAGTTCAACCAGTATCAGATACATGTCTCCTCACCCTGATTCTCAAATGGGGATATTCACCTCCATGAGTCTTATGGAGCCTTAATTTTCCCCTTAACTAAAAACCATCTTAGTCCTTTGTCCACCAGACTTGTTCCTCCACTTCTCACCTTCCTTCCCATCAGCCAGTCCTCCCAAATTCCTCTAAATGCATCATATAACTCTCTGGGCCCCTGTATAAAGAACAAAAGATTGCTAGGAGTTCCAAAACCACTATTTCTAAATCCTAGAGGTATATTTAGCTGTACAATGCAGCTGATTTTTTAAATCTTAAATGTGGCTGGCACCAAGAAACCAAATTTGAATAGCAGATGGAGCTGCAAAGATCTTCTGCCTACTTACCAGTCCTCAGCGAATTCAGATGACCACGTTATTCAATACAAGTGACATAAACAGGTCATAAATAATTGGTTTAAAACCTTTTATCCAAAGGGACAACACATTAGGCTGAGGATTTTCTCATTTGGGGTGCAAATTGGTGTCCCCTAGCTTTAATGACACATTCTAAATTCTCCCAGCTAATTAGATGAGGCTTTATTAGGCGTTAATTGTCCTGTCAGTCATGGCAAGATGTATTTCAGATGCTCTCCTGGGAAACATGTTTAGCGTGGAAGACTCTAGAGGCTCCTGCAGTGGCTTTGTTTCTAGCTGCTAAGTGGTTTGGTATTTCCTAGAGTCAGAAACATTGTCTAGGGACACCAGAGTAGAAGCAAGGGAGAAGACTTGGGGAACATAGTCATTTAATAGCATGCAAATTATTTAAGAGTGAAACTCTAAGGCTTGCCAGAGTCAATCATTTTGATTCCCACCCCTGGAATGAGGAGAACTAGGTCGATCCTCTTCCAAGGCCCATCCCATCCTTTTATGTGGCTTCTGAGAAAGGAACATGACCTCTCTGTGTCTCATGTTCTCCAGCTGCCAAACAAGGATGATAATAAAATGTACTGTGTCTCTCACAGCCATGCTGGGAAGACTAATGAGTTAATGTTGGGAGAAAGCATTAAGATCTGCTGAGAGAGAAATCTCTGTATGCCTCTAAAGCAGCAGGACAGAATAAAGGATCATAATTGAATTATTGCGAGTAAACCTGGCCTGGAAAAACAAAAGGGGAGCAGCAAAATCAGGAAAGTAAATACGTGTATAGTTGTATGTGGTTTTATGCTTGTAAAGTAGACCACAGGGTCACACTTGACTTGGGAGAGAAAACTTAGCCACCATCACATCTCATCTAAATAGATGGTACTGTGCCATGAGTCTATGAACTTATCCCAAATCTCAGCGCAGCAAATATGTACATGTCCTTGTAATTGTTATTACCAAAGGAGGAATCAGACTTCTTCCACAGGGCAGGCCAAGAAAATTCCCATGATGCCTTGCACTAAACAGTTTCCAGGGAGTGCCACTGTTCTCTTCTGAGGGACTAAGGCTGAGTCCATAAGATATTAAAGTAACCTACTTCAATTGAGCCAGTTTTTCACCATTCTGTGGAGCTTCCTCTGGAGAAGGGAAAAAAAAAAGTTTTATTTTAATATAATTTAACCTGTTCTGTTGCACTACTGAATTCATTGGTCAATTCAGTTAAAACAGTCAGAGCAAGTTATAAAAATTGCACTGAGACTTTTAGGACACCCTGCCTATTTACACACCCTCATAGTGTTCATTAAATCAGCCCCAGAACTATCAATAGTGCCCCTGAGATAGCACAAACTTTTCTAGAAAAATGGCAAAAACCACACCCTGGGCATGTGGAAGAAAATGACTCAAACCACCTCTTTTTTTTTTTTTAAAGCTGGGAACTATTGAAGAGGTGAGTGCAGATGGAGAGGCCATCTTCTAGCTTCATGTTTCATTTTTTCACTTTTTTAAAAGAATTTTTCCTCTCAATTATATGTAAAGGCTAATTTTTATAATTGATTTTTACAAGATTTTTAGTTCCAAATTTTTCTTCCCCCCTTCCTACTCCCCTTCCTAAAATGGTATAGCTTCATATTTTAACATACCTAAGGACTACATCTTTCTTCTATGGATCTGAAGGAAGTCTTCTAAAATTTTGGTGTCCTTTAAAATTGGTGCTCTGGTTGCCATGCCCCAGTGAAATGTCTGGTATATTTTTATTATATATTATTATTATATTATATATCATATATATTAGATATATTATGACCATCCTTGTTTTATAGTTAGAGAGCACAGACCAACAAGCAAATGCCTAATAATATAGAGAGCACAGACCAACAAGCAAATGCCTAAGTTAATCTAGAGCTTAATTATATTGCATTCTATTGCTCCCTAATTATTAACTCTTCTCAACTAGGTTATAAACTCTTTCAGAACAAAAACTCATATTTTATACTTCTCTAGTCTTCCCCATAGTGATTAGAACAGAGAAGACAAATAGATGTATATTTGTCTTAAGGATGCTCAGCATGAGAGGAAGGCGACCCTGAGATCTTGAAATACATGCCCATAATACCAACATTCTATCCTGGGTAGCAAGATGGTGCAGTGGTATAGATCTCCAGCCATGGAGTCAGAAGTACCCGAGTTCAAATCTGTCCTCAGACACTTACTAGTTGTATGACCCTGAGCAAGTTACTTAAACCCATTTGCCTCAGTCTCCTCATCTGTAAGATGAGCTGAAGGAAATGGCAAACCACTTTGCCAAGGATCTTTGCCAAGAAAACCCCAAATGAAATCATAGAATGTCAGACCCAACTGAAACAACTCAACAATAATAATGATACTCACATTCTATCCTAGGGGTTCTAAAAGGGTGTGCCATGATTTTTTTCTAGGTGTGCCATGAGTTGTATAAAACTCAAACTTGAATTCACACATGCAAGTCTCCTGTGAATTATTTAGAAGACACAATAAGAATTCTTACACATATGTAAGTTCCCCAACTCTCCCATAATGTGCAGCAATCCTTCACAGCAAGGAATATTACTGTGCTTGATATAAGCAAAAAATAAAAAGATTTGAGAACCACTGAACTTGCAGAACCAATCCAACCTGGAAAGCCTTGAAGTTCATGAATTTTCCCTGAGTAATCAGCTTTAGCTTAATTGCAAGAGACTCATCACAAGTGATTTTAGACACTAGGTGAGGGGCATGGTATAGTGGAAAGAGCATTGATTCTGGAGTCAGATGACCTGGGTTCAAATCTTGCCTCTCATGCTTACTACCTGTCTAAACCTAGGCAAATCATTTAAACTTGCTGGTGTTTGGTTTCCTCATCTGGAAAATGACAGGACTTGATGAGATTCCATATAGATCTGTGGTTCTATAATTTTTTTTTCAGTTACAAAAACTCACAAAGATCATCCATGAAGAAGAAAAGGGTTGTAAGTGTTGTGAGGGCAGTCTCCCACACGAAGCATGGGTTATCGTTGTATGGCCCAAAGGGAAATAGAATAGACATCTCTAGCTTCTTCTTCTCTCACCCTTCTGAAAAAGAATTTAATTCCTGTCAGAAAGAAAAGTAGGAAGTTGAGTTAATCACTCTCTTCTCCTTAATGAGTGGGGGCACCAAGCTAAAATTTTGTTTTTCTTCTCCCTTAAATTTTATTGGTCTAAGTATTGTGATTTTTCAGGACCAAACTAACTTCTGTTTGTTGTTTCCTTAATGAGGGAAGCAGGAACCTAAGCTTTATAGCCAAGGCTTGAATCCTTCCTTAAAAGATCCCAATCTGACAGTGAATATGTGTAATAGGTAGGCAAGAAATCCCTTTATACAAATCATAGCAAAACAGAATCAGAGAAAATATACATAGAAGAATATGAACCAGGCAATATAGAGTGAAGGGGTTCTATCTGGAGTTCTATCTTATGGGAGAAGTTAGAGATGTCTATCCTATTTCCCCTTGGGCCATACAACAGTTAACAGAAAGAGAGACAGACAGACAGAGGGACAGAGACAGAGACAGAGATGGGGGGGGTGAGAGGGAGAGGAAGGTCAAAGATGGTATCCAGGTTGTAAGCCTGGGTTACTAAAAGGATAGACCATTCAATAGTAATAGGAAAGTTCAGAAAAGGGTAAGGTTTGGGGTGAGGGTGGGGGAAATGAATTCAGTTTGGGACATACTAAGGTTGAGATGTCTTGGACATATTCATTTAAAAATTCAAATAGGTACAGTTATCCCTCTGTAATAGTAATAAGTTTAGCAGGATACTTAGCACTTGCTAAGTGTGGAAGGGGCAAACCCTGTCCCATTGTTGAGAAGGCATGAACTCCCCTGTTGGTGTGGAAGAAGGGGATTGGCTGAGCCCCTGTTGATGTGGAAGAAGGG
>CM053583.1:277416562-277450156 GCA_028627135.1 Pseudochirops cupreus | reverse complement strand
GAGGGCATGGAAGCTGCAATGCAGAGGCGGGTGCAAACTTTCGCTTTCCCACCCTGGAGGCATTTCGACGGACTGCTTTTCTCCCAAGACCTTGCAAGCTCCACTGACCTAGTTCTGAACACTGCTGCAGCTGCTGCCAATCCGCTCACCCGAGGCTCCTCGGCTCCTCTCATCCAGCCATCCCCGGGGCTCAGCCAGGGCTTCAGGCCAAGCTGGTTTCGGTTCGCAGTGCTGATATGGTTCCTCATAGCCGAGCTGACTTTAGTGGAAAGTATATTTGTGTAAGTTTTGGAGTTCTAGTATTAGTTTAGATCCATATTTTATGGGTATTTTGGGGTGGCTATGTGAGAGCTGTGATATGTTGCTGCTCCTACGCTGCCATCTTGGCTCCGCCCCCCCCATAAGATTCTTAAAAATCCAGAATGATGTTTTTAAATGCATAAATTGAAATATATAGGATTACAAAGGAGTCAATGTTAATGAAATACAGTTATTGAAAATATTGGAGAGGAACTGAATGGGGGGAGAGAGGGAGAGGGGGGAGGGGAGGAAGGGAGAGAGAAGAAGGGGGAAAGCAGGAAGAGGGAGAGAGAGAGGGGGAAGGAGAGGGAGGGGGAGAGAAAGAGAGGGAGATTTAAGACCCAGGGAAACATCCTAGATGAAAGGCAGAGACATGGAAAACCTATTCCTGAGAATGAATGTGGAAGAGTATATCTTTGGGTGACCAGGAGGAAGGAGATGCATGGGGGCCTGAGAGTCAAAGCATTGGAGCAGATGCTGTAAATCCATGTGAAACAGCAGCTCTTGGAGTTTCTGGAGCTGGACTAAGTCCTGAATAGGCAGCTCCACAGATGAGTTATTGGGTGGGATTATAACAGCAAGGGGCCTGTAATGACCTTCAAAGAAGATTTGTTTTAAAATTTCTAGAACAAGTTCTCCTTTCTCTATGTCTTTTTAAAAATTATTATCAAATTTGAGTCTTAGGCTGACTTCTCTCTGATACCTACTGTGGTCCTGGCCCATCTTCTTCCTCTGCCTGGCAGGCTATGTAGACTAGTGTAGCAGAGAGAAATTAGACTTGGAGTCAGAGCACCTATATGTGACCTTGGACAAGTCACTTCTCTTAGGTCTCAGTTTCCTAATCAGTAAGATCATAGGTTTGGCATAGATAAATTCTGAAGTCCCTTCCTGCTCAACAGCTATGGTTCTATGAACCTGAAGGCAAATTTACTGAACAAAAACAAGGAAAAATCAAAATGAAAGAAAATTAAAGTTGAAAATATACACATAGAATAAAAATAAAACATACATATATCACACAATGTATATACATTGTAAATACCTACATGTGTATATGTCCATACATGTATGTATAATATGATATGTTATCATAACTAGATATGTGTACGCATGTGTACATACATACATACATGCATACATAAATGTGATTACTGTTTGTGGTTCAGAACCCTCTGGAAGTCAAATGAAGCCTCTGAGCCCTTGTCCATAAGAATGTTTTAAAATAATTGAAAGGAACGAGAGATTTCAATTATAATGAAATAGCAAAAATAAAAATGTAATTTTTCCCCCAGCCAATTTCATGGAACCCCAGAAATAAATAGAATCCCATGGACAAGATGATTTCCCGAGTTCCATCCAGCTTTAAGACCCTATGATTTTATGGTGCATACTTCTTATATCTTCCACTAACATCATCTTTCAATGCCTTATGTCATGAAGCTGAGGCCTAGGTCCTGGAAAGACTCAAAGATGGAATATTTAATTAACACCTTCGCACTAGAGGAAAATCTTCCTCTATTTTCTCCCGTACCTTGAACCTTCCTTTGTGGTAAAGAATTATTCCTTTTGGGCAGGCAAGGAAACCAAGTCCTCAGTGCACACCAGATAGCTAGCATAGTGTATGTGATCTCATGAACCATTGCTGGGGTTTGTACATAGGTGGCCCTTTGTTACTGTAAATTTGATTGAAATTATTGGAATTGTAGGGCAGGTTTCAGTCTAAATGACAAAGTAAAAAAATAATAATGGTAATGGTAAAATAAAAATGTCTACAATCCTATTTCTCTATCTTCTAGGCACTTACTTAAGGTAACTTAATGCTAGCACCCCTTCCCCCCAAAATAAAAAATCAGGACTTCAGAAATCCTATCCCAAGAACTTGTCTAGCATATCTGATAAATTTGATATGATTCTAGTGTATGCTGCAGAAAGAGGGCTAAAAAGAACTACTTTCAAGTGACATAAGTGCATTTTTAACAGAGGTCTTCTTGAGATAATATTCCCTACTTTTATTGCCTAATCCATCACTGACTCTAATTATGGGAATTTCTGGCCAATGGATGAAATATTTTTGGTCAGATAGTCTGTTCCATGGAATTCTTACATACTGTTCCTCACATCTTACCACATAGAACTACCACTTATACATATAGGTGGCTCCAAGTCATTATTAGAGATCAAATAGCTCTCATTCCTTACAAATACACCTGCAATGGAAAATTAGCCACAAAAAACATCATAGGCCTCACCACAGACTGATTTCTTTTTTACTCAGATCCTATATAGTTGGGGAGTACAGTGGAGTTTCCATCTGGTAACTTCTGGAATAATTCGATGATTCCCTAATGTTCTCTCTCCATGAGCCCTGGGTCTTCTGTCCCCTTAGGCTCAGTCTCACCAGCCCTGAGAACAGGAGGGAAGTGGGTGTATAACACCTGGTGAATAAATTTACACTCATAGATAATTGTTTCCATGTTGGTTTTTCATAATTAGCTAAACAGGCTGGAGTTAAGTTTCATGTGTGATAACGTGTGTGGGAATCCTGCCAAAAGATGAAGGGTGGATGAGGAAGTCATCAAGTTTGTGAAAGAACTTTTTTTTCTCCTTGACTTTTGTTGACTATTTAGTTACTAGAAACTGTAACTGTGCCAACATTTATTTGGTGAGTTAAAGGATGGAGGAAGAGCAAATTTAGCTCTACAAATCTGGTTGAGGTTGTTACATATCCATACACATTTCATTACCTAGCATGATAGAAACAGTAATGCCAACAGATTGAATTGGTGTTTTCATAATTTGAAAATTACATCTGCAGATGTGTGATCTTCAAGTAGAAATTAGAGGCTTTGTTAAGTCTCAAATAAAAGAAGTTCGAAAAATAAATGGGAAGGCAGGTGGTTAGAGCAGACAACTTGAAGTATAATGGGTGATGCCATATTGTTGGGAGGGGGAGAGACTGATGGAGAGAGACAGAGACAGAGAGACAAAGAGAGAGAAATAGATAGATAGATAGATAGATAGATAGATAGATAGATACAGATACGGAGACGGAGAGACAGAGACAAAGAGAGGCAGAGATAGAGAGAGACAAAGAGAGAGAGAGAGACAGCGACAGAGGCACAGAAAGAGAGAGAGAGAGAGAGAGAGAGAGAGAGAGAGAGAGAGAGAGAGAGAGAGAGAGAGAAAGAGAGCTCTCATTCCTCCCATTACCTTGTAGTAGCTTTTCTAGTGTGGCAAGTGGATGGGCATTCCTTCCATTTTTTATTGTCCTAATTTATGCAACAAGTCACATGAGTTCAAGTGAAACCAGACAGACCCTAATTAGCTGTGTTCTTTAATGATTCTACCATAATTTCTGAAAAGACAAAAGATTTTTCTCCCTATGCATCTGTCAAATTTAGTAGTTATGTAGGTATGTTTTCCACACTCCTTTCTAGGATAATGTTACTTCTCATGAGAACCACACAAAATAATGTTCCCATCCAATGTCATACAGTTTGATAGACCTAACTGAATGTAAGACGCTGTCCCAAGTACTTGACTTACAAAGAGTAAATGAAAACAGTCCCTGACCTCAAGAAACTTATATTCTTCTGTGGTCTAAGGGGAAGTAACATGTAAGTGACAATTTTGACATTTGTTCTTATGGACTTTTAAAAATTCCTTTGGGAAATTGGTATGAATAAGTTCTTTTGTGTTGGACAGGGAATGCTCATGGTGGTGTCAGTACTTTTGTTATGGAAGGATACCTCCCATCACAATTTACATATCACATTACATCATAAGGTAAACACCACCTATGCACATGTTAACAAGCAGTTTCCTAGGATTTCTTGCCATTTTACTGAGCAAGACAGATTCTAAACCCATTATTTTTAAGGTCTTTGATGAAACCGAGACAGTGAATTGATTGACAACCTTTGAATGACATACATTTTCTCCACCTACCAGTGTAATTTAGAACCGGAGAAGGTAGGTATTTATGTTTGTAAAGAGAGGCACCATGATGTAGTACAGTGGTGTCAAACTCAAAGAGAAATGGGGGCATGAAACTACCTAAGGGTCCCAGTGGGCACATATTAATTTAGAAAACCACCTACTGATATTTTCTTTTTTATTGCATTTTAATTTATTTTGTAAAATATTTCCTAATTACATTTTAATCTGGTTCTAGTGTACTTGGGGATGTTGTGGGCTGCATGCATTCCTTGGGCTGTACATTTGGCCCCTCTGGGATAGTGGATAGAGAGCTGGCTTCAGAATTGGGAAGACATGGATTTGATACCAAGGTCACTTAAGCTTTCAGTAGCCCAGACAGGTCTCAGACTAAACTTACTGGATCATAGAATGTAAGATCCTGGAAGCATAGTAAAGGGCCAAGTGAAGAAGCTCTTTAAAAGCCAAATGGACTAATTTATATTTGATCTTGGTGATTATAGGAACCACAGGAGTTACCTGAGTAAGGGGTGACATGGTCAAATCACTTTAGGAAGATCAATTTGGCAGTTTATTAGGGGATGGCCCAGAATGAGGAGAGACTTGAGGTAGATCAACTAACCAGCAGGCTATTATAATAGTAATGCAGCTAGATGGCATAGTAGATAGTGTGCCAGCCCTGGAGTCAGGAGGACCCGAGTTCAAATCCAGCCTCAGACACTTACTAGCTGTGTGACTCTGGGCAAATGACTTAACTCCATTAGCCTCAGTTTCTTTATCTATCAAATGAGCTGAAGAAGGAAATGGCAATCCCCTCCAGTATCTTTGCCAAGGGAGACCCAAATGGGGTCATGAAGAGTCAGGCATGACTAGTTGACAAAACAACAAGAACATTACAATAATCTAGGCATAAGTTGATGAGAGTCTGTACAGGGTGTTGGTAGAGTTAGAAGAGAGAGAGATGTCATGAAGGAAAACTTACAGGACTGGATATGGGCGTGTGAGAGAGTGAGTTTACAAAACAATTCATTTTAAGGTTCTCTAAAAAAGTTGCTGTCTTGTCCATTTCAACTATGATTTGATTTATAAAAAAGAGTAATGTATGAGGTCACAATAAAAGAACCCTATTGAATAAAGCAAGCTACAGTTTGAGAAACCATAGTAGCAACAAAGTTGGACAACAATAACTAGCGATATTTTATTGCCTGACAATTTGCGTATCATCACCCATAAAGCTTTATGCTGTGACTTTATTCTCTCTTTTTGGCTCCTGGCTTCCCTCCAGTGACATTTTCCTTATAGACTTCACCTTTTTTTATAGAGTTGAAAGCATTTGTTCCTTCCACTTCGTTATAGCATTTTCCTTGGCATAATTTCAAACCTCTTATAGGAGGGACACAGCTTGGGCAGAGACACATGCAAAATATTAATCCTTGTATTGAATCACCAAAACAGATTCCTTGCATTAATAATGTGAAACTCAAACATTCTCTGAAAGACCAAGACCCAGCAAAATAGATAGCACACAAATCTATAAAGCCTTAAGGTTTATAAAGTACTTAACTTACAACAACACCGTGAGGTAGGAAACACAAGTATTATTTCAAATAAACTTATGGTGGAACTGAAGATCAGCGAGGACAGGTGATTAATCTAAAGTCACACAGTTAGAAAGTGCCAGAGTTTAATTTTGAATCTAAATCCTTTGACTCATAAACTGCTCTTATCACTAGATAAATGATCTTATCACTAGATAAATGATTTTTCTGTCTCTGTCTGTCTCTCTCTCCCTCCCTCATTCTGTCCCCCAATCATTTGTCTACAACAGCTTCTACATCTCTGTGAGTAACTTGGTTTTTCCAATAGCAGATGTTGGTGTCAAGAAACCTTGGGTATTTGCTAGTACTTTTTGAATCCCCCTAGAGTAGTAGACCCTATGAGTAGTAACTCAGCCTTTGCTTAAAAACACTATTTTGAAGGGGAGCTCCCTACTTCCAAAGGATTCCCATTGGACTTTTGGATAGCTTTAGGTCAACAACTTTGACAATATTCCCCAAGCTTTCATTTGCATCCATCAGTCAAGTCATTCTAAGAGGACTTATTCTTCAAGCCATGATAGTTTTTTTGTGGTTGTTGCTTACTTTTCTAGATTTTCATTAACCAACCCCTTAGTAATATATTCTTGGAGTGTATGGGGTGTTCAGGAGGACTAGCACCTTTGATGAGAGGGCTTGCTGAGTCCTTTCTAGGGCTGCTCATTGACCTTTGGTGTCTACCTGGTACTCAATCTGTAACTCCAAGAAGTTGTAGCATGTGCAGCAGCCACACTTGGGTAAACTGCCTTGGCAGTTGGGCCAAACCAAGTTGAAGGTAACCAATGATCCTCAAACCCATTGATGAGTTGGAGGGTGTCTACTCCAAGCATGTGAAGACTTCCCCTGGTGGAATGGGCAGATGAGAACAATTTTCTTCAATGGTCATGAAGGTGGCTGAAGCAGGCATCATGGAGTGCTGAGGCCTTGGTCGGAGGTCTGCATGCTGGGCCATTGCTGCTTGTCTTGATTTTTGTCTTGCCATTGGACTTTGATGACTCTGGAAGAGAGAGTGAGGCTGATGACTTTATGCAACTCTGGCTTATTTAAATCCAATTCACTCATGAGTCAAGATGTCACCCCATGATGTCATTGGCCATCTACAAAAAAACAACAAACAATAACAGTAATATATTCTAAAATTTTGCCGGGAATTGATGCCAGGCTCATTGATTTATAATATGGACACACCATTTCCTTCCCTTTGGTGAAAATTAGGATGATATTTACCCTCCTCTAGTCCTATGGTACCTCTTCTTATTTTTGGGAATAAGTATAGGTAGCCTGCACAGGGAGACTGGGAAGGAGGATAGAATAATTTTGTGTTAGAATTGGAAGGAAATTTAGATGCTATCAGGTATTCTCTTTCCTTTTACAAATTAAGAAAATGAGGCTCAGAGAAGTTAAATTATTTATCTAAAATGTTTCAGCAACTTAAAGACTTTCCTACCTTAAAAGTAGGAAAAGAAATAAGGTTTCTTGACTCTCACTAATTAATAAACATTTGCTTTATTTTCCTCCTATTTCCTTCACCCCAATGGGAGGGAAAGAAAAAGAAAACCCTTGAAATGAATATGTGTCTTCATACAAAATAAATTCCAGTATTAGCCATGTCCAAAAACGTGTGTTTCATTTCACATCTTGAGTCCATCATTTCTTTTTCCAAGATATAGTTCTGGTGTTTTGGTTTTTTTTTTGGAACTTGGAGTAACATAAAGGAGGCTTGATTGGAATTGGTAGGTGAGAGGAATCTCAACAAACTGTTGTCCACTGCTCTTAAAAGCAGGCATTACTGTGATGTCCTTTTCTCTATCATGGAACATCAATTTCTATTAAAGCTTAGGGTCTATCTAATGGAAAATCTGTTCACCTAAAACCAATTCCATTCAGAAGGGCAGTTAGAATTAATCCTGAACTTGCCCGTAGAGGTGTTCCCTAAAAAGGATAATCGGTCATTTCTGTATTGTACACATCCTGTATTATGGCCTTGTTTCCACATCAGATTCTCAGTTTCCATGAACTGCAGAGGCCATCTAGACCAGCTCATAAGATTACATACCTGATGAGCTATTAACCAACTCTGACTGGGAGATCTCCAATGAGAGGGAATCTGCTATCTCCCAATGAAGCAATTCTAGGCTTGGATTGTGCTAAGTATTGGGAAGTTTTTCCTTACCGCTACCTTCAATTCACCTCTTCGCATTTCTCCTCATTGATACTAGTTTTGTCCTCTGGAGTCAAGCACTCTACATGACAATTTACCATTATCATGCCCCACCTATGTCTTCTCTTCTCCAGGCTATCCCTCAAATGGTTGGCCAACATGGTTGTATCTTCTAGATACTCTTTAGGTTATCAAGTCCTCCTTAAAATCTGTCATCCAGAACTGAAAAAAGTTCAGTCTAATCAAGACTCAGTGCTGTGCGATTACCTCCCAATTCCTAGACATTATTGATTTCCTAATATAGGTTTATATCCCATAAGTTTTCTTGGCTGCTATATCACACTGGTGACTCATTCAGCTTGTAGTCTAATCAAAACAAAACAAAATAAAACAATAAGACAAAACCAAGATTAAGAGGAAGTTCTGCTAGCCATATTTCCCTTATCTTTTATTTCTGAAGTTGATGTTTTAACCCATATGTAAAGCTTTTCCTCTTTTTCATTTGGATCAGAGTTCTAACTAGATTAGGGGCTGGCAAACTATGGTTCATAGGGTAAGAATGGTTTTTACATTTTAAAATACACTTTATTTACAATACTTAAATTTAATATACTTTATTTAAAAATGTGAAATCTGTGCTTAGCTTGCAGGAGTACAAAAATAGATGGAAGGTCTTATTTGGCCCATGGGATAAAAGTGTCTACTTCATACGGTTTCTATGGGGATCAAATGACTGTATACATATAAGCATATATGTATATATATGTATATATGTATGCATGTCTACACACACATATATGCATATAGACGTATAGTGCTTTGCAAACTTTATAATGTTCTATACGTGTCAATCATTACTTATTTATTTATTTTTAATCAAATGACCACTCTTGACTACTCTGAAGCATTTGATATTATTGATTCTATCCTATTGGTTACTTTCTTTTAATTGGGTTTTCATGAGATTAATCTGTTGTGACTCTCCTCCTACTTCCTTGTCTACTCCTTCACAAACTCCTTTCAATGACCATTTCTTCCATTTCTCATATTCTAAGCATGGATGTCTCCCCAAACCTCTGAATTTGACCTTTTATTTTTTCCCTCTCTGCACCTTAAGTTTTGATGATCATCTCATATATTTCCTCTAACCCCCCACCAATAATGTATCAGTCAGTCTCTGAGACTTCGGACCATGCTTGATCTTTTCAGAACTCTTGATCTGACTAGTGCAATAAGAATTGATAAATAGAAGTATGTACAGAATAAATTTATATATATACCTATTTGTATCTAATGGCAGTAGGATGGGGGAGAGAACAAAAAAATTTACATGACAATGTTGTATATTTGAAATGAATAGCAAATTGCACACAGTGGATTTGCAGTTTCATGTACAATCATCTTAAAAAGAATTATGCTTTGTTATGGAAAGTTTGTTTCATTCTATAAGTTAAAAATTAAATAAAATAAAGTACCCTTTAAAAAGGCTTCTATTTCATAAGAGTCCCATGTAAGAACTTTAAATTCAAATATATTCCTTAGGTGATGGTTTCTATGGGGATCAAATGACTATATACATATGCATACATACACATATGTATGTATAAATACACATATGTATGTACATATGAGCTTTATAATGGCATATCTATGTCAATGATTATTTATTTTAAAAAATCAAACCACCACTTCTCCACCACTCTGCTAAGTATTAAGTAATGTGGGAGATACAAAAGTTGGGAAGTTAAAACTAACAGAACATAATGAAATACTAAATTGTATGTTATTGATAATGAACTCTGGAGGGAGTTCAGAGGAAAGAAAGATCAATGAGTAGTATAGTGATCAGGGAAAACTTGATGGAGGAGGTGAGTCTTGTATTGGGGCTTGAAAAGTAGAGAATAGGTGTTAACTGTTCCCTGTTAGGAACATGAAGATCAAGGTATTCTATTATTTTACTAATTTCCTTCATTAGACAAGCCATTCTTAATTGGCTACTAGGTACTGTTTTGGGAACTAGGTCCTAGGTGCTGAGGGTACTGTAGCACCAATGCAATATTTCCAGCACCCACAATCATGATAAAGACTGTGACTATAAGTATTGCATGACATTGGATAGCAACATATACCAAACTCTCCAGATAGAAGATGGAACTGAAGCATTTATTTACACACCAGAAAACCGAATCCCCAAACCAGTAAGCCGATTCCATCATAGTACCAAAGATATTCAAAAGCCATAATAACACTGAGAGCCACAGCATCCTTCAGCCTTCCCACAAACCAATACAAGATCAATATCTACTCACAAACTTCTTTATCTCCTTGCCAGTGTGTCTTCTCTCTCCCACCATCTTTGGCTCTGACTACCAGCTTCCTGTGGGCTCTGCTTCCTTTCAGCAAACTTCTTCCACCACAGGCTCCATGTGACTACATTCAACCTATCAGGGGGCAGAGTATACTTTCAAAGCAGGCGAGGTCTTCCAACTCCCCCCATGTCTATTAAGGGGCAGGGAAGATCTTCAAATTCCCATTCTCATTGACAAAAAATAATCCTTGTTCTCTCACAGAGATTATAATTGAAACCATGGAAGCTGAGGATATCAATGAAAAATAGGGTATATGCAGAGAAATTGAATGAGTCTAGGGGAGAGCTTTGGGAATTACCATGGTTAGGGGATGAGTCATAGATGACAATTGTGCAAAGGAGATTGAAGGACAGCCATAGAGGAAAGAGAAGCAGATGTGTCATCAAAAACAATATGATGTGTTCCACAGTGACCAGTGCTGAAGGGAGGTCATTAAGGTCTTTGCTTATTCCCTGTGTGACCTTGGGCAATTTGCTTAATCTCCCTAGGACTCAGCTTGCTCATGTGTAAAATAATGGACTTGTGATGGATGGCTTTGAAGGTCCCTTCTATCTCTTTAGATCTGTGACCCCATGATTCAACAATGAAAAGACCTTGGGAAAGACCATTTCAGTTAAATGATGAGATCAGAAGCTAGATTGAAATAGATTAAGTGAGTGAGAAGAGAAGAGGTGTAGGTAATGATGGTTTTGGTTTTGTTGTGCTAGTTTGTTGAAGAAAGAGGAAAGACGGAGGACAAAAATTTGAGGAGATGATAGACTCAGATGGTTTTTTAATGGTAGGGAAGACTTGGGTATATTTGTAGTCCATATGGAAGGAGTCCGGGGAATAGGAAAGACTGGAGATTATAAGGAAATTAAACATGTTTGAGGGGGGCAGTGTGCCAGAAGATAGAGGAGGAACAATTATATTAAAAGTATACTTAGAGAGTTTGGTCTCAGTGAGAAGGGTTACTTCTTTGTCAGAGAGTGACTCAAATAAGGAGAGAAGATGGAGTTTTGAGGTGTAAAATGGTGATGAAGAGGGAATTAATGATGAATGATTTTCCCCCCAGTAAAGTATGAGGGAGGAGTGGGGAACCTGCGGCCTCGAGGACACATGTGGCCCTCTACGTCCTCAAGTGCAGCCCTTTGATTGAAGGGTCACATGTGTCCTCGAGGCCGCAGGTTCCCCACCCCTGGTTATGTAGCAAGGTCCTCCCCTGGAATGAGAATGTGGGAGATAGAAGAGGAAATTTGATGAAAGAAGGGCATATTTGGAACACTCATTACTTAAAGTTTGATAGTCAATTAGAGGGAAAAAAATTACCATGCAGCAGCGTAAGCCCAGTTAAGATTAGATAGCAAACATTTGTAGAGGACCCAGTCAGCCTGGTTGTATGATTCCCTCCATTTAACTCCTATTCTGTTTTCACCTTTGGATTGTGTCATGTTGTATCTTGTAATGATTCTCACTCAAGTAAATGTTCCTCCAAGCAACCCTGCTACATTTTCTGCCCTAGGTAATAGACTGTCTAGACAGTGAGAGTGAGTATTGATTAAAGCTCAATAAAAGTAGTGGGGCATGACACAAAGCTTTTCCTTAAGTGAAAAGAAGTAGATTGTTTTTACAACCATATCTAGTCTTGTTATCAACAGGGAAGCACTGTATGATGCTTGGAAAGGAAAGACTCTATCAAAACAATCTGACTTCTATTATATGGATGCAACAAGAGAGGCTTTAAGAGAAGGGTGATACAGAAAAACAGTGTCTGAGAAATGAAGTTCACAAAATGGTTTATAATTACTATTTAAAAATCATAGGAATCATAGGATCAGGAATGGAGAGATGGAAGGGACCATAGAGGTCATCGAATTCAACCTCTTCATTTTACAGAGGAGGCAAGGGAGTCCCAGAGAGGCTGTCACTTTTCTAATGTCCCAAGGGTAATGACAGAGCCAGGATTTGGACCCAGGTCCTTTGATTCCAAAGTCAAGCTCTCTCTCTCTCTCTCTCTTTCTCTCTCTGTCTCTCTCTCTGTTTCTCTCTCTCTCTCTCTCTCTCTGTTTCTCTCTCTCTCTCCTTCTTACTGTATCACACTGCAGAAATGAGTCAGATGCTGACTTAAACATTTTCAATTTCAGGAGGATATTTTTTCCTTTAAATTAAAAAACTTTCTCCCTCTTCACTTTAACTCCCCTTTCCCTCTTCCCAGTTCTTTACTATGTTGTATCAGCAGGAAAGGAAGCACAGATTGCTTCACTTTTTTCTTGATTAACTTAAAATCCTCAAAGAAAAGACAAAGATTAAGTGAAATCAACACCCATTAAGTCTCCAAATCACTAGTAGGGTTGCCCCTGCCCCCTTCCTTTTTCCTGGTCAAATCTCTATCTCTGTCTATCTCTATCTCTATCTCTGTCTCTGTCTCTGTCTCTATCTCTATCTCTTTATCTATATCTATACCTATATCTATCTATTTATCATCTTGGTCAAATACACATACATATGTATATATATATATATATACGTAATCATTTGACTTATACTTACATGCACACACACACACACACACATATGGAGAGAGAGGGAGAAAGAGAGAGAGAGAGAGAGAGAGAGAGAGAGAGAGAGAGAGAGAGAGAGAGAATGAGAGAGAGAGAGAAACTGCTTCTTAGAGCAGGTCAAGGACAAATTACTGATGTATAGTCTGATAAGGTACATGCTAATGCCACTAGGAAAAAAGAGAGTTAATTTTAGGCCCCGAATGCACTTACTTTTCTTCCCTCCCATAGTCTTGTAGTTTTTTATATGATGCACAATTGGACTTTTCATATTTCCTAACATTTCTTAGTTTAGGTTTTCAACCAATGAGATGTTGACAACTTTTTTGCTAGTGACAGGAAACCTGTCTCAGTCTTTCCTCTCCTCTCCTCTCTTTTCCTCTCCCCTCCTCTTCTTTCCCCTCCTCCTCTCCTCTCCTCTCCTCTTTTCTCCTTCTTCCCTCCCTCTTTCTCTTCCTTTCTTCCTTCCTTCCTTCCTTCCTTCTTCCTTCCTTCCTTCCTTCTTCCTTCCTCCCTTCCTCCCTTTTTTCCTTCCTTTCATTTGCTTTCCACCTTCTAGGAAGTTCTAACTAAGAAGATTCACTCACTGCTCAAACAAGATGGCCCAGGGATTAAGGCAACTGAATGATGGATGTGGGACCTCTGTTGAGAGGCCACAGCTCTATGATAAGACTAAGTAGGTCATCAAATAGCTAATTAATTTGAAGACATCACTGGCTCCTGCTGCATAAAAAACCTAAATGGTTCTCCATTGAAATTTATTCTTCATTCAACAGTCATTTATCTGACATTCTTCAGCTTGGCATTCAAGGCCTTTAATAATCTTGCCCACCCTACTTATCAATTTAGCCTTCTACTTTTCTCCCAAACCATATCTCTGATCTAGCCAGACAAGTATTGGTAGATTCCACATAGGATTGGAGTTTCTTCTTCCTACCCATGCTTTACACGCTATACCCTGCCCTTTATCTTCCCTTTTCCTTTCTAATTTCAATCCACCTATTTAAAAACTCTAGTTCCAAATCCGTCTTCTTCATGAAACCCACCTGATAGCACTACCTATGGCACATACATATAAACACCAACTATTATAATACTTATTGGCAAAACCACACATTTTGACACTTAAGTAATAAAGCAAGGCAGTTGATGAATCACATTCCTTGTGTACATATCCTTTCTTCTCATCTAGATTTGTTACTGTTAATGTCAGAGTAATAATATATATATATATATATTTTTTTTAATTTAAATTTTAATTTTTTTTGGTACAGATCTATGATTTCATCAGTGTGGGGCACTCTCCATTCACCTATGGTTTAAAACATGACCAAGTTTCCTCCACCCAATACATTTTCTCTCTCACTTACTTTTTTGAACTCCTAGAAACACTTGCCTATGTTTATTACTTCTACTCCTTCTACTCTTATTTACTCTTCAGCCCTTTGTAATCTGGTTTCTGACCTCACTGCTCAACTATAACTGCTTCCTCTAAAGTTAACAGTGATCTCTTAGTCATCAGCTAGATAGTCTGTAGGCATTTATTAAGTACCTACTGTGCTCTAGACACTGGGCCAAATGCTGGTTGGTTGGTTGTTGTCCTTCATTCTCGAATAGGACCGAAATGACATCACTATACTAAAGTCAAGTTTCAATGTGTTTTACTGTGGCTGATAAGACCAATATGAGCTTGGAATGCTCTACCACAGGTCTGATACAAATAGTCTCTGGGAACATTTGGGGTGGATTCTCCAAATTTGTGAATCCTACATTTCCTTTGAACTGTTTCAATTCTGCTTTGCTTGTAGAGCACAGCATCTTCTCTGATGTGGGCATGCCATGCCGAGTGGTCCTGTGCCAGTATCTCCCAGGTCACACGATCAATTTCAAAGTTCTTGAGAGACACCTTGTGAGCATCCTTGTATTGCTTCTTCTGACCACCATGTGAAAGCTTGTCCTATGTGAGTTCTGCATAAAACAGTTTTTTTGGCAAGCATACATTTTGCATTCGAACAACAAGGTCAGCCCATCAGAGTTGTGCTAGGCATACAAAGAAGGACAAAAGATGGTCCCTCCCCTTGAGAAGGTCACAATCATAAGAGAGAGACTGTATGCAAATAAGAATGTGCAGACAAGCTATACACAAGATAAGCAGGAAATAATCAACATAGGGAAGGCATTACTGTAACCTGAGCCCTAAAGCCCCTTGGTATGAGACTCTCTCCTCATTGATAGATATCAATGCTCTGCACCTGTGTGAGCGGGTGGGGCAGAGTTGATGTGAGTCAGAGGAGAGAGCTGCTCTCTTTGTATTAGGCTCTTTGGGGTTGGTTGTTGCCTTGGGCATTCCTGGCTTCCAGTTTTGAGAGAGGAAATGGAACATATCAAGCCCACTTCAGGTTGCTGAAAGAAAAGGCTGACATACATTATCCTATGTATACTTTCTCTAATTTCTGTTTTCCTATTGACTTGGAAAAATGGGTTTCTTTGCTACTTTCTATGTGTGTTTATCGTGGAACTAGGATTTGATGGGAAAGTAGCCAAGAAGGGTATAAAGCTCCAGATCCTACTCCCCCATTAATAAACAGCAATCAGAAGTTTAACTTGAACCTGAAAATCACATCCCCCAGACCAAGGATGGGGAACTTGCAGCCTCAAGGTCACATGTGGCCATCTAGGTCCTCAAGTGTGGCCCTTTGACTGAATCCAAACTTCCCAGAACAAATCCCCTTAATAAAAGGATTTGTTCTATAAAACTTAGACCCAGTCAAAAAGCTGCACCCAAGGACCTAGAAGTCCACAAGCAATCTTGAGACTGCAGATTCTCCACCTCAGCCTCAGAGTAATAATATTTAAGTGAACAGATAGATAGTCCTGCATGTCATCTTTCTGAGGAGAGCAGAGAGGTAAGCTCTGCACTCAAACTCTTACTTTTCTTCCTAATAAGAATTAAAGTCTCCCTTGCAATATCATTTCTAGTTGATCAACTGGATGGTTATCTAGCAAAAATTAAAATCCAGTTTGTAATAGTCAAATTCTCTTTTTTATAACTTGCCCAACAAATGGGGGCATTTATTTAACATTTAAAAATATTCTGAATTTGGTTAAGTATCATCCTCACATATTCCAATGAATTTAGGAACCATCATAATAAAAATTAGGTTTTGGTTTTGATTTGTTTTGCTGTGAAATCTCATCAGATTATTAGGTATTATGTGCCTCATTGGAAAATGAATTTAAATATGAAGTCTAAACAGAACCGTTTTGGCCTGTAATTTGTGCTGTAGCTGGTGGCTCTAAGTATTGGTCAATGACTTAGTCTCTAGAAGTCTTTGTGTTTTCTCTGTATTTAGACACCTCACATTCTGAATATAATCAAGCCAACAAAGTAGACCTTGATACACAATTGAATCAAATCTGGTGGTTTTGTTTTGTTTTGATTAAGTTCACTTCTTTGGAGTTATTTGGGGAAGTCCTTTGGTATAGAGTCCCATTATTAGGTTATAGTCCAAGGATAGGAAGAAAGTTCACACATACTCCCAAAATATTTTTTTAAATTTATTTTTAGTTTTCAGCATTCATTTCCATAAGATTTTGAGTTCTGAATTTTCTCCCCATCTCTCTGCTCCCACCCACCCCAAGATGGCATGCATTCTGATTACCCCTTCCCTGAGTCTGCCTCACATCTATTACCCCTTCCCCCTTATCTCTTTTCCTTCTTACTTTCTTGTAGGTCAAGATAGATTTCTATATCCCATTGCCTGTATATCTTATTTCCCAGTTGCATGTAAAAACAATTTTTAACATTTGTTTTTAAAACTTTGAGTTCCAAATACTCTCCCTTCTCTCCCCACCCACCCTCACTGAGAGAGCAAGAAATTCAATATAGGTTATACATGTTTAGTTATGCAAAGTACTTCCATAATAGTCAAGTCGTGAAAGACTATATTTCCCTCCAACCTATCCCACTTGCCCACTTATTCTATTTTCTCCTTTGACTCTCTCCATTTTAAAAACTGTTTGCTTCTGGCTACCCCCTCCCTCAATCTGCCCTCTCTTCTATCAACCCCCTTTCTTATCTTCTTCCCCTTTACATTCCTGCAGGGTAAGATACCCAACTGAGTGTGTATGTTATTCCCTCCTTAAGTCAAATCCAAAGAGAATATGGTTCACTCATTCTCTATCACCTCCCCCTTCTTCCCCTCTATTGTGAAACCTTTTTCTGGCCTCTTTTATGTGAGATAATTTATCCCATTCTATCTCTCCCTTTCTCCTTCTCCCAACATATTCCTCTCTCACCCCTTAATTTTATTTTTTAGATGTCATCCCTTTATATTCAACTCACCCTGTGCTATCTATCTATCATCTATCTACGTATCTATCTATCTATGTATCTATCTACGTATCTATCCATGTATCTATCTATCTACCTACCTACCTACCTACCTATTTCCCCCAGCTACCCTAACACTGAGAAAGGTCTCATGACTTACAAGTATCATCTTTCCATGTAGGAATGTAATCAATTCAATTTTAATAAGTCACTTATGATTTATCTTTCCTGTTTACCTTTTCATGCTTCTCTTGATTCTTGTATTTAAAAATCAAATTTTCTATCTAACTCTGGTCTTTTCTTCAAGAATGCTTTAAAGTCCTCTATTTCATTGAATGTCTATTTTTTCCCTGAAGTATTATACTCAGTTCTGCTGGGTAGGTGATTCTTGGTTTTAATCCTAGCTCCTCTGACCTCTGGAATATCATATTCCAAGTCCTTTTGTCCCTTAATATAGAAGCTGCTAGATATTGTGTTATCCTGATTGTATTACCATAAAACTCAAATTGTTTCTTTCTGACTACTTACAAAATATTTTCTCCTTGACCTGGGAACTCTGGAATTTGGCTATAATATTCTTAGGAGTTTTCCTTTTGGGATCTCTTTCAAGAGGCAATCAGTGGAATCTACTCCATTTTATGGATTTTAAGAAAATTAAGTAAGGTTTGTAAGGACTTTTACAAATATTTTCTCCTGCTTCAAATGCCTACTATTTGTGAGACCTTTGGCAAGTATCTTGACCTCAATTTGCCTCCTTTTTCTCATCTATAAAATAATAATATAGATATAATATAGATAATAATAGCATTTATTTCCCAGGGTTCTTGTGAAGATTAGATGAGAAAATATTTGTAATAGTCCTTACAAACCTTAAAGTACTATACATAAATGTGAGATTTTCTTGACATCTATAAAATGGAGTAGATGACATTTTAGGTTTTTTGATTTGATTATTTTAATTCCAGTGCTTCTTCAATTATTTCTATTGCTCTTTGAAGAAAGGGTGATACTTAATTTTTTTTTTGTATTTTTTTATATTTCACATAGTACTCAGAATGGATTTCAGTATACAGCAAGTGCTTAATTTTTGAACTCAATCGACTGCAAATGAATCCTAGATCACTCATTAAGATGACTAACAACATTGTATTAACAATGTTCTGATGCCTTATCTTGACACAGGCACAGTATTTGTTCCAGAAGGAGCAGAAATTGCTATTTTTTTAATTTTTGTTTTTGTTTTGAGTCTGTAGATAAGAGTCAAGACTTTATAATTCAACAACTACATATTAAACACCTATTGTGGGAAAATTAAGTGACTTTCTTAAGATCAGATAGGTGATGAGTAGCAGAGTTGGGATTTGAACCCAAGTCCTCTAAATCTGATAGCTATGTGATGCCAAAAGGTCTGATTTCTGGGAAATAAAATATATAGACAATGGCGTACAGAAAACCATCTTGCCTACAAAAAAGTAAGGGGTAAGCGGGCAAGCAGGAGGAAAAGGGGGAAAGGGATTGAGCCAGTAATGTTACAACAACAGATGCATAGCCTGAGTTCTCAGCCTGAGAAACATAAACATAGTTAGAAGAGACCTTAGCAACTATCTAATCCGACTCTCAAACTTTTTAAAAGAGGAATCTGAGGATCACGAATGTTAAATAACTGATTCCAAACCACACAGAGAGTGAGCCTCAAAGGTATGTTCCAGGTTCTTATCATTCTAGTTCCACAGTACTAGACACCCTTTTACACTGGTAGCTTCTGAGATAGCAAATGGATGAAAGGAAGATCTTTAACATTTTGAACAGATCATTTATGTATGGTTTCTACTAAAATATGGATTAAGAATCACACAAGATGAGAAGACATGGAAAGAATTCTCTCTGTATTGGTGGAGGGAGGCCTTATACCTACGAAATCATTGATCCATCTAAATACCAAGTGTTACCCACTATTGATTTACACAAGTATTTAGTTCATTATTTGTTTGTTGTGTGTCTGTATGTTCTTCAACTCTGTCTCCATATATATTATATCTCTTAGAGTATAAGCTTTTCAGAGAGTAGGAATTACACATGCTAAGATATTTGTACAGTGGGAGCTTAGCAAGACACCATGAACTTCATACAATAAATACTTCTGTTTGTCCATCTGATAATGATGACATGATCTTGACAACATATGTCTGTTGGCAACTAGTACATCATGCCAATGTATCAGATACAGATGGTGAAGAAAGGAATGGAAATTATTTGGGATGATTCAGCTCTTTGACATGTAACAATGTAGAAAGAACACCTGGATCTTTATGGAAAAGTGAAAGGGAAATGGTTTCCAGGAAGACATGGCCATAACTTGCTCCACCTGTAGCATCTGAGGGTGATTCTCAGGCTCCATCTGCTTACCTTGCCCATGTGGGGCTTGGTGAATATCAGTGATGAGAGTCAAAATGATGGATCAGGTTTCAATATAATTCAGAGACCAGCAATAAACAACAAAGCTCTTGGAGGTTTGGGATCAAGGTTAGATATTTCAGTTCCTTCTTTGTATCACCTTTTCTTTGCAGACCAACATCTACAGATATGAACTGTAAAAAAGTAAGAGCATTGTTTAGAGGATACCTTTTGTCTGCAATTCCCTACACTTCTGTTCAAAGGGGACAATTAGCAACACTCTAAGATGTTGCCTGGGAATATCCTCCACTTGTTATTTCATTAGCTTTCATTTCAAATTACATTTTTGACATGTGTCTAGTGCACTTAGTTCAGGGTGTTGTTAGATCAGAATATCATAATACTTGGAGACCGTGTACAGTTCCTCCGTTCAAAGTTGCTAATTTAACTAGGAGGGTGGATGGGTTTTGGTATTTGTACTTCATTGGCCAGAAGCTTCAACTTGATATTTCTTGCCTTAGGAATTTTTTTGTGGTATAGTGAACCTGAATTTGGAGTCAAGAATATCTTTGTTCAAATCTTCCCACACACATTTGCTAGTTGTGTGATTGGGTAAGTTTCAAACATCTCTGGACCTCAGTTCCTCATACATAAAGTGAAGTAGTTGAACTAAATTACTTGTAAGGTCTCTTCCAGATTCAAATCTATGATCCTGTGGCTAGTGTCTTATTAAAATGGACTTCTTAAATCACAATAACTGGCAGCTTATTTTTTTAAATACATAGATTGTGCGGCTCATCTCTTTTAAGTATATACTGCCCTGCTTTACTGGTGACCAGATTTCCACTCTTCTCTCCCCCAATTTCCCAAGCGCAGATCAGCATTTGATTTTATTTCTATAATAAATTTGAATGATATCTTTTTTTACATCATCAAAATTTTCCCCAGTATCCCTTTCCTTCTCCCAGAGAGTCATCCAATATAACAATTTTTTTTAAAAAGACCGAGAAAAAAATAGCAAAACTGATCAATACATAAAAAAATCTGAAAATATGTGCAATGCACCCTATTCATGGGTGCTTCGCCTCTGCAAAGTGGAGAGGGTAGAGGTATTTCCTCAAGTTTCTGCTTCTTTGTAATTTTTCAATATCCACTTTTGATTGTTTTGTGGTTGTTCTCTCTGTCTGGCTATCCCCCATTCCTAGAGCACTCTACCTCCTCCTGCTCCCGGCATTTCTTTAAGTCCTACCTTCTATAGGAAACCTTCCTTAACCCTCCTAATGCCAGGGTTTTTTCTCTTTTAAGCGTTTCCTATTTATCCTGTATATAACTTAGCTTTATATGTGTTTGCATGTTGTTTTCTCATTAGATTGTAAACTCTTTTGAGGGAAAGCACTGTCTTTTGCTTGTATTCTCATTGCTTAGCACGTGCCTGGCACATAATAGGCTCTTAAGTAAATGTTTATTGATTAATTGCATCATTATAATTGTGTATATTGTTTTATAGGCTCTGCTCACTTTATTCTGTGTCAGTTCATGTAAAAATCTTTCCACGATTTTCTGTATTCATTTTACTCATTTTTTCCCTCAGCACTATTACATTCATGTTCCATAATTTTAACCATTCTATGGACATTATTAATCGACCTAAGGACTTTTCAACTCACAGGTCCTTTAAAAGAAAGAAGCAAATAAACCATGGGATTGTTATATTGTTATATTCTGAATATAAGTAATTCGTGACTCCAATATATTGGCCTTCAAGAAAACAGAAATATCTTTTACATCCTTAGTTGGTTTCAAAACCAACTAATTTCTAGTCTCTATAAATACAACAGATAGTTTTATATCCTATAATGAGGAAAAGGAAGGCAGAGGTAATTTTCCTTGCTTTGAATCTATGTTGCTTTTTATTTTTCCCAGGAAGACTAGAGTCTCATAAATAATTAATTCTCCAAAAACCAAATAACTGTTCTTATTTAGTGGATTCATCCTGAAAGTTTAGATGGTTTGGTTAAAATAGGCTTTATTTGTAAATGCCGTGTTCTGTGGAACATTGTGGTTCTCTGATAATACTCTTCATTCATTTATTCATTTTTTAAAAAGAAGTGGAACTTCATAGGCAGCTAGATGGCACAGCTAATAGAAGACTGGATCTGGAGTCAAGAAGACCTGAGTTCAAATCTAAACTCAAATCAAATGCAACTAGCTTTGTGACTCTGGGCAAGCCAATCCCTATATGTCTCAACTTCCTCATTTGTAAAATGGAGAGAGTTGCTACCTCCTAGAGTTGTTGTGAGAATCAGATAAGTCGATATTTGTAAAGCATTTTGCAAACCTTAAAGTATTGTATAAATGCTAGTTTTTGTTTTTATTATTATTTAGAAAATTTCAGCTCCAATCCTAACAGTGTTCTGGATTATAGATCCTTGGGCACCTTTAGTCTCTGGGAACTTTTACAGGAACAGATTAGACAGTAGCTGCATCTATGTATTGGAACATATAACTTACATAGCTATTCATAGATGAAAGAGACAAAGACAAGGTTATGATTTTTTTCCCCTTTCTTTTTGTTTTTGATCAAATGAACCTGAGGATGGGTCTCCCCTTTCAGGTCCTCTATGCAGACCAGCAGAAACTCATGAATAAAAATTCTACACATTGAGAAGGGGTTGAAGTATTTATGAACAGATGAGGTAGCCTCATCAATGACCTAACAAATGCATTGAATTGGCAAAGTAAGTTATACGACAAGTTGATAAGTCACTTTCTGGACTAATACTCATCATTAGAGGTCAAACTGGATTTGAATTATCCCAGTTACATGAAACTTGTTCTTTAGGACTGATGGAATGGAATTAGGAGAGACAGGTTTGAATTCCAGTTACGATATTTATTAAGCGTGTGAACATAGGGAAGCCATATAATCTCACCTCAGCTTCTTCATATGTAAAATCGGGATAATTCCATACATCGCTGAGTTGTTAGTGTGTTAGTCAACCAATAAATGTTTATTAAGTGCCTACTATGTGCTAAGTATTAATGCTTAGCATCAAATGATTAAATTATAATTTATTCATTATTATATATTATCATATACATTATATATTATAGTATTGTTTTATAATTAGTTAATTAATTGATTGATGCTAAGCATTAATGCTGGGGATACAGAGAAAGGCAAAAGACAGTTCCTGCCCTCAAACAGCTCAGAGTCAAATGGAGGAGACAACATGCAAACAACTACGTATAAACAAGTGTGTAGAATAAGTTGGAGATAAAAACCAGAAATCACTATTAATAAAGGGGATGGGGAAAAGGCTGCTTGTAAAGGTAGGATTTTATCTGGGACTGCAGGGAAGGCAAGGAAGCCAGGAGCTGGCTATGAGTAAGGAGAACATTTCAAGCACAGGGGACTGTTATACCAAGAGAGACAATGTATGTAAAGTGAATTTTTGTAAATCTTAAAGAGTTATGTAAATGAAAACTGTTGTTACTATTTTTGTTTATAAAATAGAGATAGAAGGTAGAGGTGTGCTTTCATTGAAATAAGGAACTTCCAAACGAGGAAATTCCTTCAACCAATAAAAGTCCACACCTTCAAGAGTTGACAAGATCACTGAGAGCTTAAGTGATTTGACTGCATATATGTCAGAACAGGGGCTCAAAATGCAGACCTTTTAGGCCAGCTTTCTGTCCTTTATACCATGGATGCATTTCCATTATGATTTATAAGAAGAACTATTTTTTAGAATCAGATATTTTAGATGCAAAGATTTCAAACAAGAGTTTTTAGATAAAATTGTGAATGAAATATGATGTGAATGAAATAATAGAACTTCCCACTCTATAAATCAGAGAGAATTTACTCCACTTCCTGATGAGGATTCTACAAAAAAACTTATAATGAAGTGTTTGGCTGTTTGCAAGATGGCTAAAAAGTCAACTGGCAGTATCTCAGTTACTGAAGCTCTAAGTTCTACTTTTCAAATAAGGGGTCACTGGTTGACTTGATCAGAGTATTTGTTAACCAGAGTGCTGCCCGTGACAGCCCAATAACACCTTTATCATCTGAAAAAAATTACAAAAATCTACCTCATACATAGAATGGAAGAGTTCTAGAGTGGAATGCTGGAATGTATTCATCTCTACTGTTTGGAACTAGATGATCTCAAAGGAGTTTTGGTGGCATCAGGCAACTTTTACTCTCTTTCTACTGATCAAATTCCTACTTTCCTCTTTACTTATTCTTCCATTTAGCATTTTCTTTGATATTTCTATAAATTCTAAGGTATTTAATTAATATTATTATCTAAGTCTTAAAATTGGATTTCACTCTAAATGGTCGTGTCTGTCCATATTTAATAAACTCTAAGAAATCCTGTCTGTTCGGGCAGGTATTGAATTAGCCCAGTTAAATAGTCTAGCCTCTTCTCTTGCCCTTCTCCTCCCCTGCCTGCTCTGTTGGTAAGAAACAAGTCTTCATGGTACTGTTTTCATTGGATTGGATGGTGGTGAGAGGGATCACAGCCTTACATAAAAGGGGAACCAAGATACAGGAAAAACTATCCCAGTTGTTTTCAGGTTGCTGAATAAATTTTCTGAGCCCTCTTTTTTTTTTAGTTAGACATATAAAGGTTCAGCTGGAAGTGGAGACATCAGTGATCAGCTCTTGGCTTGTTCCTAGATAGGCAGAATGAAAGTCGAGCCCCAGACATATGTATGCTATTAGAGCTTTAAGGAAAGCTCTCAAGAGTCACATGGAGCATTAGAGCCAAGGGTTGAGGTTCTGGACTCTAAGTCCCCCCAGGAAAGCCCCAGAGGGTGGGGAAATGTAAAATGCCACAGGTCTGTCATTTTATTAAAACAAACTATTGGCCAATTTGCCGGCAGATCATGGTGCATTGGGGAGAAATCAACATGGAGGATTTTTCTAAAAATCTGTTTATTGGACATAACGTCTTTATAGTAAAGAGCCATGAGGACACTGGGAGCCAGGTATATCACTGAATATTTCAAATAAAAGTGGGATTTCCTAAATATTGGCAATGACTTTCTTTGTAAATAGATTTAACCTTTGCCATTCTGTCATCTTGCATTTTTATACAGGAAATTAATTTTCTTTATCCTCTTGGTGTTTGAGAGAAGAGAAAAAGTTGAAAAACTCTCAGGGATTTCAAAAAGCCTCCACATAAACTTTAAAATTAAACAGATGTTAGATGATCACCATTAAATCAGAGCTCTGGGATACTAGGGTCGTAAACTACATGTGATGTTCTGAGGCAAGACATGAAATGGATTTTTTCTCCCAATTACTGGAGGTCTCACAGATCAAAAAAACAGGATTAAGATGAATTCTTGGGCCCCATAAAAAATTGAAGATAGCTCCAAGATGTAGATACTTCCAAAAAAGCAGGTAAACTGCTATAGAGGGAGTTGGAGACACCACCTTGGTTGAGCTACAGCCTAACTGATTTCCTTTACTGGAACATTCTTTCCTCCTCCTCCTCCTCCTCCTCCTCAACAACAACAACAACAAGTCCTTGTTAAGCACTTGCTTAGGCATTATACTAGGAACTGAAGATGATACAAAGAGAAATATACAAGAGATCTTACCCTTCTTTTACCTTCTTAAAGGTGGGTTTCCTGAATTTGCTCTAAACTGAATATGTGAAAAGGGCTATACCTCAGACACTTGTAGAACATTTGCCAAATAGAGAATCACATTTCTATTTTGTTTTATGGGATTATCATAGACTCATAGATTTGTAACTGGGAAGGACCTCAGAGGCTCAAAAGGCTTGGCCACAGAACAAGGGAAACCAGTGAAGAGTCTGCTGGTAGGCAACTTTCCCCTGCAGTGTCCTGCCAATACCAACTCTACCACCACCGCCATGACATCCCAATGGCAAATAAACAGCAAACCACAAACAATTAACCTTTATACATACCCCTTTATGGTTTGTAAAATGTATATGCGCATGTGCATGTATTTGTGTATGTGCATATGTGTACACATGTGATATATATATGTGTATATATGTACATGTGTATATGTCTGTGTATACAGACATACAAATTTCATAGTCTCATTTGATTTAAAGGACCTCTCAAAATGTAGAGGCAGAGTATCTAGCCTTGAGGCCACATGTGACCCTCTAGGTCCTCAAATGCATGCCTTTGACTGAATCCAAACTTTACAGAACAAATCCCCTTAATAAAAGGGGTCACCACCTGTGATCTAGGGATTCTCTGACTCTGATGTGGCAGGAGAGTGTTGTGGGAAGGATAATCCAGCATCAAGGTTAGCTGGATAGAGGAGAAAACCATCACATGCAGGGAGACACCCAGAATTTGGAGCAATTGCTGAGAGAGAATCTTTGAAAGTCTGCTGGAAGGTGGGGCTTCTCCTGTTCTGTTCCTGAAAGTTTAGGTGATTTAGTGATGAGTTTGATTTGTCAGGGAAGTGTTTTTAAGCTTACAGCATTTGGTTTCTCGTAAATATTCATTATTGAAGACCAGCTAGCAAAGCAGCGTCAGGCATCCACAGTCTCACAATGGTGAGAACCAGTCAGAGAATTGGGATTTATTCCTATGACCCCTTTCACTTCCTAGTCAAATAGCTTATTCTCCTTTTCTCATTATTTGTCAAAGTAGCCAGGTGTGCAAATTTATTTTTCTTTATCTCTTATTTTCAATTTAGATTTTATTTACCTATCATAAAAGCACTGCTGGATGGCAGAAATTCTAAGCATAATAAATAATTCCATTTAATTTACTGTTCATATATTTAGATGAAGGGAAGAGAGAAACCATACCTTCCTCTAGAAGTAGAGGCAACTGACATGGGGGTTCAGCAGGTAGACCAAATTGGGAACAGGACCAGAACCTCCTTAGTACTAGTGCCTTTCCTCAGTTGGTTAGCCGTAATTCATCTATCTTGTTTGTACTTAGTTCTTTCTCTCATTAGATTGTGACTTCTTTGAGGGCAGAGACTGTCCTTTGCCTTCCTTTGTGTCATCAGTGCTTAGCATAGTGCCTGGCATAGTGCCTGGCATAGTAGGTGATTAATGAATGGTTGTTGACTTGACATTTTTAGACTGTTACAAGACTGGCAAAAGAATAAAAATTCCAGATAAGCCAAAATGATATTAACCTTGGACTACAAGAACAAAAAGTCCTGCTCTCACTTTACTAACTCCACCCTTATGTCCAGTTGCCTCTAACTCTAGGCCAAATAGCTCATCTCTTCAAAAAATTTTTAATCTATCATTTAAATTCAATTCACTTGCAAGTCAAGATATCACCCTCCTGTACCATATCTCACCAGCCAGATTGGCTAAGATGACAAAACAGGAAAATGATAAATGCTGGAGAGGATATGGAAAAATTGGAACACTAATGCATTGTTGGTGAAGCTGTGAACTGATCCAACCATTCTGGAGAGCAATCTGGACTATGCCCAAAGGGCTATAAATAAGTCATACTCTTTGACCCAGCAATACCACTTCTAGGGTTATATCCCAATGACATCAGAGAAGTGGGAAGAAGATCCGTATGTACAAAAATATTTATAGTGGCTCTTTTTGTAGTGGCAAAGAATTGGAAAACAAGGGGATGCCCATCAATTGGGGAATGCCTGAACAAGTTGTGGTATATGAATGTAATAGAATGCTACTGTGCTATAAGAAATGAGGAGCAGACAGACTTCATAATAACCTGGAGAGACTTATACAAACTGATGCTGAGTGAGAAGAGCAGAACCAGGAGAAATTTGTACACAATCACAGACATGATGTATGTGTGACGACCAACTTTGATAGACTGGGCTCCTCTCAGCATTGTAAGGTTATAGGACAACTCCAAAAGACCCATGATTGAAGGAGATGTCCATATCCAGAGAAGGAGATGCAGAGTCTGAATGCAGAGTGAAACAAACTACTTGCTGTGTTTCTTTTGCTTGTTTTGCTTTGTTTCCTCTTTCCCACTGATAATTGCATTGGTTATAATCCTTCTTTACAACCTGACTAATGATTAATGTGAAGATATTTGTACATCCTATATTTGAGTGCATGCCACCATGATGGGGTGGGAGGAGAGGGAGGGGGAGAAAATCTGAAACTCAAGGGACTGTGGAACTGAATGTTGTAAACTAAAAGTAAATAAACCAATTTAATTTTAAAAAAATTAGAAAAAAAAAGATATCACCCTTCTGATGTCATTGGTTCTCTTTCAGAATAAAGGATCAACAGCAATATCAGACAAAAGCTATCATTATCTCTGTCTATCCATATCTATCACTGTCTCTATCAATAGATATCTATTGCTATCTCTTTAACTATTGATTCTCTTTCTCTCTCTCTGTCTCTCTCTCTCCCTCTCTTTCCTCTCTTTCTCCTCTCTCTCCCCCCGTGTCTCTCTATGTCTCTGTCTCTGTCTCCCTCTTTCTCTCTCTCTCTGTCTTTCTCTCTCCTCTTTCTCTGTCTCTCTCTCTATTTCTCTCCCTCTCTCTTTCTCTCTCTCTCCCACTCTCTCTTCTCTCTCTCTGTCTCTCTCTCTCTCTCTCTGTCTCTCTTTCTTCTCTCTCTGTCTCTGTGTGTCTCTCTCTGTCTCTGTCTCCCATATTGGCACTCATTTGGTCCCCTAGCTTAGGGGGACATAACTAGGTCCTTGAAGGATGCTGCATTTCAAGGCAAGCATTACTCATGTAAAGGTAGGGGAGCAAGCTGTGCAGTCATGCCCAGATGCTCTCTGGCCAGTGGATGCTGGCTCACTCTTGCCTCACTATTGCCCCCTGGTGGTTAGATAGAGAGATAGAGCATGTACTGAGTGCTTACTGTGTGCCAGACATTGTGCTTAGGATTGGGACTAACAACAAAACCTCCCAGAGAACAAGATCCCATCTAGTCTCATGGAACTCAGATTTTAATATGGGAAGACACAACATAAAATAGATCTGGAAAGGAATGGGATGGGTAGGAGAAAAGGGCATCAGAGTTGGGACAAGTTGGGGCAAGAGTAGACTAGAAGTAAAGTGATATTAGTCTCCCTTCCCTCTCCTCCCAATCATAGAGTAGAGAAACTGAAATCTAGATTTGCCCAAAGTCATACAGCTAGTAAATGCCTGAACTGGGAATTGTATTCAGCTCCTCTGACTCCTAATTTATCATTCTTTCCATTGTATTCAACTGCTCAATTGTGACATTTAGAGAGAAAATAAAGGAGATGAAGAAAGGGTGTCAGAAATTCTCATCAGTGTACTCTATCTTAAAGTATAGAGTTCTGAGATTTTAGAAAGCCCTAAGAATAAGCATAAGTGATCAATACAAGTAACAGACATCAGCTCTTGGCCAAAGTAGGCACCAGTTGATAGTTTGTCTCTACCACAATCATCTGAGTTTAGAAGGCATTTGTATACAGTATTGTTATTCTGATTTTCCTACCTGGTTTCTGGCTGCTTCTCTTCCTATCTCCACTTATCTGACTCGGCCTATTTTGATATTTGTTACAGACAGATTCCCTAGATTTGGTGCAGATTCTTTTCCCTATCAGTGGATTTCACTTGGAGTAGTAGAGACAACATTCCTAATCTCCTGCATCATCCTGACCTTCAGTGACAGTTTCTGATCACCAACCTAAGCTCTTCAGCTCTGCTCAAAAAAGTAGGTTTTAGTAAAAGGGGCAACAAGCCATGAGACTGAAATTAAAAGGTGACTTTCTATTGTTGGTTAGGATTGGATCTTCTTGCTTTGAAACTAAAACTAACTTGTTCCCTAAAAGGGAGAGAGTTAGTTTGTGTGTGTATGTGTGAGTTTGTGTGTTTATATGAGTTTTTGTGTGTATGTGTGAGTTTTGTGTGTGTGTATGTGTGTGTGTGAGAGAGTTTGTATGTGTATGTGTGTCTGTGAGAGAGTTTGTGTGTGTATGTCTGTGGGTGCATGCATGCATGTATGTGTGTGTGTATGTGTGAGAGAAAGAGAGAGAGAGAGAAAGAGAGAGAAGAGAGAGAGAGAAAGAGAGAGAGAGAGAGAGAGAGAGAGAGAAAGAGAGAGAGAGAGAAAGAGGGAGAGACCCAGCCTTCCTTCTACTCTTCACTGACCCATAGCTCAGACTGAGGATTTGTAGGAAAGTTCATCTAATGTATAACACCCAGGAGGGTTCTGGGTAACAGGGTATAGACCAGACCATAAATAGCAGGAGGGTCATACAACTGTACAGATTACATGCTCTAGTTCTTTCTTTTTTGCCTTCTCTCTTCCTTTAACCCAGCAGTTCTCAACCTGTGGATTGTGACCCCTTTGGGGGTCAAACGGGGTCACCTAAGACCATCAGAAAACACATATTTCCAATGGTCTTAGGAACCGAGACACTGCTCCTCTATCCGTCTCCAGGTGGGTCTGCCCACATGCAGATACTCCCACATACGAGTATTAAAGGGTCACGGCATTAGGAAGGTTGAGAACCACTGCATTAACCTCTTGGGGTAATGGTTCATAATGTTTGGAGCTTAGGGAGCTTAGAAGCTACCTTTGTGTGGCCTCTTGTCAATATACTTCCAACTGTACCCAGGAGAAATCATCTCTTTTTATTCTATATGTAGGAATGTGTGTGGCTATGCCGTTAGAGGGTAGTTATGAATTATATCCTCAAATTATAGAACACATTTTATGGATCTGCACACTTTTACTGAGTTAGAAAATTCTGTAGAAGTTCATATAATTTCAAGTCCTTAATAAAATTCTCTCTTGTTCTATTGAGCAAAACTGTAGTTTTAATCAGTGGGTTTCAGTTAGCCAAACATTATATTGGCAACTTCTTACATATTCTAAGCATTACTGGCTAGAAGGGAGAACGATTGCTCCTCCAAGTCCCTTTCAAAGTTGTGGTATCAGAAGGTTCTCTTGGAGAGGTCTAGCGTATTGCCTGGAACACACTAAGTACTTAAATTCTTTTTGCCTGAAGAAGATAATTATTTGCTGAATGTAACGAATATTTAATAATTTTTTTTTGTCTTTTTGGAGGGGGGAAGACAGGGCGATTGGGGTTAAGTGACTTGCCCAAGGTCACACAGCTAGTAAGTTTTAAGTGTCTGAGGCTGGATTTGAATGCATGTCCTCCGACTCCAGGGCTGGCTCTCTATTCACTGGGACACCTAACTGCCCCTGAATATTTAATAATAATGAAATAATAATGAAAAATAAAATGGACTCTACCAGCATATAGACCACAACAGTGGTCATTTCAGAATGGGGTTACATTTGCAGTCAGATTATCCACTGGTTAAATCACAGATCAAAGTCAATAACAAATTAGAAGAAATGATAGATGGTAATTTATTATAACCACTACAATCTAAATTATTTAAACACACTCTTGACTCAGAAAAATGGGAACTGGGTAAAAGTAAAGACATTGATTTTTATCAAATCCCCTTAGAGAAGTTAAACTAATGCAAAACAGTTGCCACAATGAAAAGTCTGAAATAACTAAGAAACCAATTTGTCAGTAGATTCTTGATATCCTTGCCTATGGAAGACATCTGGCAGCCAATAATAACACCTGTTTAAAGTACTTAGACATTATGGAAGAACAAGATGAAAGATTCTCAACTATTGTATCATAAAACAATGAAAAGTAGCTGAAGATAAAAGTAGTATGCAGAGAGATTGATGTTAAAGAACGATCTGGTATGGTGCTCCCTGAGACCATTTATTGATGAGACCACAAGCATAGAGGTAGATAGCGATCAGTTCTGATCAGCAGTGGTAGTAAGACTATCACATCTGTGCTCTGCTACTGCAGGAGGAAGTGACAATGGTGCTTTGGAAGATGAAACTAGGTAGAGCACTGGAGCCTGACCTCCGAAGATATCTGATACAATTCACTATATATCAATATAAATCTGATATAATTGAATATAATCAGACATATATTAGCGTGCTGTATTGGACAAAGTGTTGAATTTGGAATCAGCAAAGACTTGGGAGAGACTTGAATTCAACTTTCAATATTTACAAGTTTTGGTATCCTAGGCAAGTAATTTAACAGTATTTATCATCAGTTTCATCATCTGAAAAAAGGAGATAAAAATATATGTAATACCTATGTCACAATGTGTTTGTGATTGTTAAAAGATATAATATATCTAAAGTACTTGGTAAGCCTTATAGTGGGAAGCTAGGAGGCAGGAAGGCCTCAGTCTCCTCATCCATAGAATGAGTTGAAAACCCTAAATGAGGGCATGAAGAGTTGGACACATCTGAAATGAGTCAACAACAAACAACAGTCTTATAGTGTCGTACAAATGTGATTTGTTAAGCCTTGAAGTTCCATATGAATGTACTTATATTGGTAGTATTCCTAATGCCGAACCAGCTCTTCATTCCTGGTGTAAATACAACTGGGCTGTAGTGTATAATCTTTGTGATATGTCGCTATAGTCTTTTTTTTTCCTTTTGGAGAGGGGAAGGCAGGACAATCGGGGCTAAATGACTTGCTGTAGTCTTTTTTTGCTAATACTTCAGGTTTAGGTGTGAAGACTACATTTGTATCACATAAGGAGTTTGGTAGAATCATCCCCCCCTTTTTTTGCTATGTTTGCAAACAATTGATTTAATATTGTAATTAAATATTCTTCAGATGTTTGAAATAATTTCCTAATAAATTTATCTGGTCACAATTGTGTGTGTGTTGCTCACTTATAGTTTATTTGGCATCTCTTTTTTAATATTGAGTTTTAAAGTTTTTCTTAAATTTCTTATTTTGTTAATCTGGGTATGTTATAATTTTGCTAATATCTATCCATTTTGTTTTATTTAAAAAATTCTATTGACAAATAATTGTGTAAAATAGTTTCTGACAACAGGTTATTTTTTCTAGTTGTTGTGAATTTTCCTTTTACATATTTTTATTCCAAGAATTTGGTTTTCCTCTTTCTTTTTAAAAATGAAATTAGCTAATGGTTTATCTAATTTATCTTTTTAAAAAATTCCTAGTTTTTTATTAATTCAATGAATTTTAAATTAATTTTATTAATTTCTTCTTTGATTTGCATAATTTCTTCTTTGGTTTTTTTTTGGTTTTCAAAAATTTTGTTTGTTTTAGAGTTTTTTAGTTGCATATCCAGTTCATTAATCTATTTGTCTATTTTTTTTATTGATGTCCAGAGATACAAATTTTCTCCTAAGGACTTTTTTGAGCACATTTCAAAATTTTTCATATGCTATTTGTTTCTTATTAAAAGTTCAAGAAATATAGTTTCTGGATAATAAACCATTTTATTAATTATGCTAGCAAATAATTAGTAAAAGGATGGTCCTTTGGCTGTTTCTCCTAAGCCAAAGACCCTTCATGGGATTCACTCAATAATTATATGCCCTTGGAAGAGTGGGCGGTACCTGAGGGTAGAAATCAACTCTGATTGATTAACAAGTAATGAAAGAATGAATATTATAATGAGAGTTGGATTTATTCTAATGAGGGTCTGGGAGATGTGACTCTGATCACTCACTCTTGGACAAAGACACTTACCTAAACCCATACTACCTTATCTGTAGACAAAAGAGGGAATTCATTTCTACCCAGACCTGTCTGACTAAAACACAATGGGCCAGAATCCACCAATTCACCTCAACTAGAATTTCTTTACCTTTTGACAGGATTTAAGTTTTCCATCTCTACCTATGGTTTCTGAATGAAGAAATAGAAAATGGGGTGGGGGAGGAATAGAATAGAAATTAGAAAAAAATAGAAAATGGGGAAAACCTTAGTCCTAATTCAATAATTGGTTATTAATATGAGAGAAATAATACTTTCTCTGATATCTCAATGTCATTATATTTAATCATCTCTCATTGCCATTATATTTATCTATATGTTACATTTGTATCTCTTGTATTTCATTGTCATTATATTTAATTAAGTTATTTACAATTTCTAAGATTTGATCTTTGACCAACTAATTATTTAG
>CM053583.1:277403867-277416062 GCA_028627135.1 Pseudochirops cupreus | reverse complement strand
AACTTAATCTTGGATTGATTATTCAGGTATCTTTTAATCAATTATGGAATTGTTGACAAAGGCCTATAGGACCAAATCTCTTGGCTTAAATAATTACTCACTTGCATGATGCTCAATTTCTCATTGGATATCTGTCCTCTTGGACATGTATTGTGCAAGTGGTCCTCTAAAATTCACAGAGAAACTTTTCTAGTGCAAGAAAGAGTCAATAGCCATCTTTAACTCTACCAACAACTCTTTCAATGTTATTTGGCCACCTCTTTTTTAGGCGTTACTATTATTATGTGACATTTGATATGTGAACAGTAATAATAATCTGAACTACATTGGGTTATAAATGTAGCCCGACTATAAGGTAATGCAGCTAATTATGTGGTGCAGCTTGAAGCTCAGTTATTCCTGAAAAATACTACAAAAAAGAATAGGCAGCTAAGAGGAACAGTGGATGGAGAGCCAGGCCTGGAATCAGGAAGACATGAGATCAAATCTGGTCTTAAAAGTATGCCAGCTGTGTGACCCTGGGCAAATCACTTAACCTTGTTTGCCTCAGTTTCCTCATCTGTAAAATGAGCTGGTGAAGGAAATGGCAAACCACTCCAATACCTTTGCCAAGAAAATCCCAAATGTGGTCATGAGGAATCAGACACAACTCAACAACAACAAGAACAAAAGTATTCTGAATGATGATGGTTTGTTAGCATTTATGTAACACTTTAGGGTCTGTAAAATGGCTTACAAATAGTGTATCATTTGATCCTCATAATGACTCCGAAAAATCAGTGTTGTTATTATGCTCCCTTTGCAGATTTTTGAAGTTGAGTTATTTGTCCAAACTCACACAGTTAGTAAGTGTCTGAGGCTGTATTTGAACTCAGGTTTTCCTGACTCCCAGTCCAGAGCTCAATCCACTATGTCACCTAGTATTTCACCAAAGTGATACCCACAGAAGGTGCTATGAATATGCAGGCGTATTCCCAGGTTTGAATCACATGGTATGCATCAAGACATTTATCCAAACACCAGTAAGTCAAATCCATCATAGGAACAAAGAAGTCTCTACACATTGGCAATGCAGGGCACACCAACACCCCAAGTGTTCTTGTTAAGACAAAATCCATATATATAGGTCACCAAGTCAGGAAAGACCAGCATCCCAAGCCTTCCCTTTCTTAGGCCTGCCAGAGAAAATTGCAATAATGACTCACGTTTCTACAGTGTCTTATCTTTTACATTTCTCATTTGTTTTATACATCTCATTTGATAGTAATTATAACTGTGATCAGTATAGAGGCAACATGGCATCCTGGGTAGGAAGCTAGCTTTGGAATCTGAAAGACATGGATTCAAATCCCACCTTTGACCTCAATTGGCCGTGTGACTCTGGGTGAGTCATTTAACATCTTAATGAGATATAGCTGTCCTTGTTGTTGTTATTCACCCAGAGGACTGATGACATCACAGGATGATGTCTTGACCTGCTTATGAATTGAATGTAAGTGAGGCAGAGTTGCACAAAGTCATCAGCCTCACTAGCTCTTCCAGAGTCATTTCAGGCAACTTGTTAAGACTATAAGTCAAAGAATGGCTGTGCAGATCTGCATTAGTAGAAGGAGTTTTCTTACCTGGGAAGTCCCTATACCAAAAAAAATTATAGGTTTAAGCAGCTAATAATGCACATGTCTAAGCATTTTAAAGTTAGCGAGTACTTAACAAAGTACTTTTCTCCCACTGACATTTTGAGATAGGTAGTATAATAGTCTTCATTTTGCAAATGGGAAACCCAAGGCTAAAGAAAGTTAACTGGTACACAACTAGGAAATGTCAGAGCCAGAATCTGAACCTAGTACTTCTGACACCAAAGGCACTGTTCTTTATACCAGTAACATAATTTTCCAATAAGTACCTAATCTCCCAGGTAAAGTATTTCTAATATTTGGAATAATTAATATTTAATTAATATTTGGAGGTAGAAAACTTGGTGTATTTATTAAAGAAAGTTATTACCACTATCTTATTTCTTATTTTTGCAACACAAGTAACAAAATTGCCACTGGCTGCTTCAAATTATTTCCAAAATGATTCATACTTTCATTTGGGAAAATATAGAAATAGAACTAGAGACCTAACTAACCCATTCTTCTGGGTTAGTTCCCAATTCAAATTGTCATTCTTTTCATGAAGTCAGCTTAGGTCTCCCCCAGCTCTCAGCATTTATTAACCACTTACCATATATGTGGCAAGCATTGTGCTAAGCAGAGAGGATACAATGAAAGGCAAAAACAGTGCCTGGAGGTCACTCTCTAATGGAGGAAGACAGGGGCTAGATTTGTGATTTCATTCAAACAGGAAACTCCCAGGTTTTGTTTTGTTTTGTTTTGTTTTGTTTTACCAATGTAGGTTAGCACTTTCCTTCCAATTTATAATCTTAGAGAATTGTCTAGAGCCCTAGGAGATAAGTGACTTACCCAGGGTCACATGGTCAGTATTTGTCAGAGAAAGGATTTGAACCCATGTCTTACTGGCTTTGAAGCTGACTTTCTTTGCACTATGCCATGCTGCCTCTGGGAGAGAAGATTCTAAAAAATTAATGGAAATATAAAAGATATATACAGATTACATAGAAGATAACCTTAAAAGGAAAGGATCTCTTTCTCCCTCTGAATTCTCATCACTCTTTATTTATACCTGTTCATTACCTACAGTTCATATTTCTCTCGAGACACTCCCTGTCACATAGACTCAGAAATACATTGGGCTGGAAGAAGAATTGATTTGATCTGCAAGACCCACCAGAATTCTCTAAGCAGGCAAAATGGCTTTGAAAAAAAAATCTGAGAACATTCTAAAACTGGAAGTGAAGAAATCTCTAGTCCATTTGATAGAATCTTAAAGTACAATATAATCCTAATACCTGGCTCCCTTTTGGGTCAGTAGTCTCTCTTAACAAACAATAATGGTGATGGTGATAATGATTATTATTTTTACTTCTGTAGTGATTTAAGGTTTACAAAACATTTTCCTCAAAGAGTCCCTGGAAGTAAGTAAAATGAGAATTTTCTAGTGATTTTTTTTCTGTTTGGGAAACTCCCAGTGTGAAAGCTCTCTCCAAAGATATAAATTGTGTAACCACTGGCAAATCATCTAACCTCTCAGTGTCCCAAATGGTTCTCTAAGATTAGAAATGAAAACATTACTCTCATTTTACAGGTGAGGAAACTGAGGCTGAGGAGAAGTTAATGGCTTTACACTTGTCTATAGTCACATAAATAAGTGTCAAAATTGGGATTTAAATCCAGTTCTGCCAATTCCAGGTCAAGTACTTGTCCCCCTATTTCCCCCTGCCTCTCCAAACAAGGTAGATTCTAGGGTTTAAGGCTTAGTGATGTTTGTTTACAAGGTCTCTGCACTGACAGTGTTGAACACACATTCTTTTGCAAAATACTCTTAAAAGCACCTTCAATATGAAATTTATTATCTTCACCAACAAAAGAAATTCCACTGCCTGCTGTGTGAAGACAGGAACTTGCAGCCGCTCCATGAAAACTCCTAGAACAATTCCTGTGGCTACCAAGTTCTCATTTTGGCAAGGCAAGGGACATATGGATGGTAGAAAAAAAGAAAATTTTCATATATTCTGGGAAAAATATGAAGAATCTTAATTTTTTTAAAACAGAGATCAAAACTAGGATAAGTTACATGTGTCATCAGGTTGGATGTGACTGAAGGATTCTCTTGGTCTATTATGGCCCAGAAACCAGAAGTATTCATGAGGGGCACTTGTAGAGGTAGAATGAATGAGATTAGGCAAGTGATTTGTTATGAGCTGTCAGGAAGAGAGAGAGAGAGAGAGAGAACTGAGGAAGACTGCAAGATTGAAAGAATCTGGGTGATTGATTGGAGGGCTAGTGGTGCCTTCAATAGGAATAAAAAAGTTTGGAGGGACAAGTTTCCAACTTAAAGATTCTATGAATTAAATTTGAAAAGACAGTAACAGAGATATCAGGGATATCAGACCCCAGCATTCTCCTGCTCTTGTACACCACCATAGCACCCAGAGGAATTTTTTTTAACAGAAAAGAATCTAAATTGCATGTAATAAACAGAGCAGACGTTGCACCTTAAGACAAAAACATCCTCATCTGAGTTTCTGACACCCCTTGTCAAGCTTCCTCTGTTGGCCACTGTGGATGCCAGAGCTGATCACCTGAAACAAAGGAGGCACATATTTCTGAAAAAGACAGAGTGAAAAAGACATTAGGCAAGTCCTAAAAAGCCATTCCACTCTGATCTGAGCCCTAGATATCATGACTGACCCTCTTGGGGTGCTTCTTAATGAAACTGAAGTAACCCATAGTTGAAGCCTGTCAATGCTGACTTTCTCAATAGTATCTCAGGCAAACTCATCTGTCTCTGTCCAGTGAGGAAAATATTTCAACAACAGGGGAAACAGGAAACTCTTTATGATGCAGGAGAATGAATTCCCTGGCCTGGCCTCGGGCCAGCATGGGTAGAAATAATACCTTTTTCTCCTCTTAATCTATTTTGCTCTATGAAAAGAAAGCCCACCTCAAGCCCAAATGGAAATTGTCAGGAATCAGTGTAAAAAAGGAAGCGTTGTAGGGTTTGGCCCTTTCTACTTGTAAAGGTCTACAAATTTGCTTGTGATTCTTTGTGATGATCTCAAAGGATGTCACCATTCATTCTCTTTGTACATATTAGGACATCAAGAGGGAAAAAAAAAAGACATAGGTACATATGGTACCAGCTAGAAAGCAGTTCCAGAGCCAGGGACGAATCTTTAAAACTGAAGAGCAAAGCTCTTAGGTCACTCTGTCAACAAGCATTTAGTAATTATTGGATTAAATTACTATATGCCAGGCCCTGTACTATTTGCATTGAGAATACAAATAGGAGGAAAAAGATAATCTCTGCCCTCAAGGAGCTTCCATTCTAATGGAAAAGATAATGCATAAAAGGGGAATTGAGAGGGATTGGGGAAGGATGGTGACAGAGTCTGATCTAGAGAATCGTGGATGATTGGTCTGGGGTCCTTTCTCAAAATGAAGGTTGTGGGAAGAAATCACCAACGAGAAAAGAGGCCTTATAAGACCAAGCAGAGTCAGGAGGCAGCTGGGGCATGATGGCATAAACTAGTCAATCAGGGATGACCACTCTGAGATTCTTCTTTCTCTCCCAGTCCTTTCCTTCTCCCACCTGACAATCCTCAGTCTCTCATTAAGTTATACAAATTGTCGAGTCCATTAAGTTGCAATTGAATTAAATTGCCCTGAAATCTGGTCTTTAAAGAGTCTATAAAAGACCTTGATCTCAGTAGTAGTAGTGGTAGTAGTAGTAGAAGGAGGAGGAGGAGGTGGAGGAGGAAGAGGAAGAGTAGCAATAGTGCCAGGGATAGTAGGAGTAGCAACAGCTGTAGCAATAGGAGTAGTAGTAGTAGTAGTAGTAGTAGTAGTAGTAGTAGTAGTAGTAATAGTAGTAGTAGTAGTACTGTTGATGGTGGTGGTAGTGGCAATAATAATAATATCAAAAATTTATATAGAAGTTAAGAGTTCAAACACTGCTTTACAAATATCTTTTTATCTTTATATCTACTCTTGTACATTTGATAGAGAGGGGGTAGATGACATGTACATAATGTTATATACTCTTTCAGCTATAGTGAATGCGTTGGTCAATTTTGCCTAACTGGGTTTGTTCCTGCTATAAGCAGGCATTAAGGAGAGAATAGACTAACAGAAGTAGTATTACTATGAAAGTACATTGATAAAACATGAAAAGAAAGACTATAGTGGGTTGTCTGTATAGCATGATATATGGCAAAATTCCAATTCAAACTGAAATGAATTTGTCATCTGATGTAAGTGGTTCTACCAATGGTGTCTACATCCCATCTACGAACACAGCCTATCCTTGTCTGCCCATCCTGTCCTGCCCACTTTTGTCCAGGTCTTCTCATGAGCTTGACACAGAGAGCCCATCCAATGAGATGAGTTCCTTCTTCATTTTCTCCTTTCATCACATGGATATGAATGGATCCCACTGTCCATCCACCAGTTACCTCTCCCTCCCTCTCACCACACAACCATCCCATTTTCTTTTTTCAATCATGTTTCCCTGACAGTGCTGGATCATGGATGTAGACCTGGGGTAGGGGGAGAGATGTTGAGGGAGTCTTAGAGTCTAAATGGCCTCATTTTACAAATGAAGAACCAAGACCCAAAGTGACTTAGGACTATTGAGTTAGAGCTGAAAGGGACCTTGAAGGATATTCAGACCAACGCTCTCTTACAAATGAAGAGGTAAAATGATTCACCCAGGCGCACATAGGTAGTAAGTGGCAGAGCTGGCATATGAACCCAGGTCCTCTGTTTCTCAATCCAGAACCTTCGTAACTGTACTTCCCATTCTTCTTTGAAGTTCTTTATCATGTTTTACTCACAAAGAGATATACCATCCATGACCATTCTACAAGAGCAAAAAAAAAAGTGTCCAAACTAGAACTACCAAATGTTTCTATTATTTCTGGTCAATCCCTTATCTCCTCTCCCAACAGTTCATGCCCCCAACACTGAAAGTTAATAATGAATGTAGGGCCCTCACCAGTCATCTTCACATTTGTCTTGCCATTAGACATCAATGACTCTGAAGACAGAGTAAGGCTGATGACTTTGGGCAACTCTGCCTCACTTAAATCCAATTCACTCACAAATCAGGACATCGCCCTGTGATGTCATTAGTCCTCTTTAAAAGGAAGGAAGAACGCAACAGTAAGAGATATTCAGGAAAGGACAATGCCATTTCACAGTAGAGTCTGTCCCCCTCTCTCACCCCGCTGCAATCAAGGCCCTTTCTAGCAGGCATTCTAAACCCTTTTGAGTGTGAAGACCCCTTTGATTGTTTGTTGATGCCTATAGACCCCTTCTCAGAATAATATTTTAAAATTCATGAAATAAAATACATAGAATTACAAGGAAAAGCAATTATATTCAAATAAAGATGCATTTTTTTCCTCATCCAAGTTTATAGACCCCCCCTCCCCCAAAATATATACAAAGATACCTTTGGGGTCTGTGGAGCAGGCAATGAACCACTGCCCTAAACTTTTCCTTGCAGTTATAGAAACTACAACAACACCTGGGAAGAGAACATGAGCTCATTTCAAAGTATTCCAAATCTACCATCTCTAACTTTGCAAGAATTGGGAGGCCATAACTGCAGAACTCTTTTCCTGCTCTTCCACTATTATGGCCTGCCACAGAAACTGAAGTTATTTGATACCACGGCATAAATTTAAATCCTCCTTATCTTGGGAGAGAATCCAAGACTTGAACTCATTTGATGTTTTGGGGATTTTGATTTTATTTTTGTTTATTTGTTTTTTAAAAGAAATAATAATACCTAGCATTTCTATAGCACTTTCAGATCTGCAAGGCACTTTATAAATTTTATCTCATTTCATCTTCACAACCACTCAGAGATTTGCGTGTTACTACTATCCTCATTCTATAGAGGAGTAAACGAAGATGAAGTGACTTGACCAAGGCCACATACCTAATAAACGTTTGAGACCAGATTTAAACTCAGGTCTTCTGGTCTAGAGACTCAATGTTCCATCTTGCACCACCTACCTGCCTTAAAACAATACAATGTGGGCGGCTAGGGGGCGCAGTGAATAAAGCACCAGCCCTGGAGTCAGGAGGACCTGAGTTCAAATCCAGCCTCAGACACTTAACACTTATTATCCGTGTGACCTTGGTCAAGTTACTTAACCCCAATGTCCCTTCCTTCCCCCCTCCAAAAAAGAAAAAAAAAACCACTCTTGACTATCATTAACTGTAGTACCAGGCATTGTGCCAGAAGCAGAGGAAAATGAGGTCCTGTTCTACAACTCAATTCAATCCAACATGCATTTGCTAACCTCTCCATTATGTATCACTAAAAGTGATCACGGGGATCATAGGACTTCAGATTTAGAACCAGAAGGGAATGTAAAGGCCATCTTGTCTGCCCTCAACATTTTGCAAATACTACAAAGATGAAAAGGGATACAGACTCTGTCTGCAAAGAGCCTACCATGTAATAAGAATGAGACACATACTCAAATGAGTAATACACAAAAAAAGAATTAAGTGAAAAAAAGAGATCTAAACAAAATTCTCTGGGGAAAAAAAAAGGAAGAGAGAACTTTCCACTTGGAAGAATTACAGAATGCTTCATAAACAAGGTCAAATCTAAGGAGATCCTGAAAGGAATAGGAGGCTCATAAGATAGAGAGCTGTATGGGACTCTAGAAATCATCTCTGTGAAGAGGCTAAGCTTCCTCATTTTACAGATGAAGAGAAAGAGGAGCCCAGAAATAAAGGGATCTACCCAAGTTTACACAGATAATATGTTGCTGAGGCAAAATTTGCACCCAGGTTCTTTGACCCCCTTTCCAAGATCCCTTTCTCCCCATACCAGAGCAACATTGTTGTTTGTCCTTCGTTCTCAAAGGGGACCATGACATCAGGAAAATGATGCCATGACTTGCAAGTGATTTGAATTTAAGTGAAGGAGGGCTGTGCAAAGTAACCAGCCTCACTTTCTCCTCCAGTGCCATCTGGGTCCAGTGGCAAGATATAAATCAGGTCAACTGGAAATGGGCCCCATACTAGAGTGTCTTAGCCAGAGATGGAGGAGGAGATTAATAGGAGAGCCATTCCAGGCATGGGGAACACACTGGGAAACATCCAGTTTGGCTGTAACAGATTGTACAAGAAAGGTTAGAGTAAGACTGGAAAGTAGGTAGGGGCCAGCTTGTATATCAATATGAGTTACTTGCACTTTATTCTCTAGGCAAGAGGAAATCACTGAAAAATTTTGGTGAGATGGAAGATATGGCCAGATCCCTGCCGCTCAGGCAATTGTCTGAAGAATGGACTAGAAGGAGGCTTATCATTTAACTTGACAGGCGAGATAAAAATGCTGGGAAACCATGAAAACTTTCTGAGTTCAATCTGGCTCTTAGTGTATGTACCAGGAATGAAATTGTATCCATGCATCACTATAAATCATGGATCTATCTCCAGTGCATCTCTTCTATTCATGTAACTACCATGCTAGCTCAGGCCTTCATCACCTCTCACTGAATTATTATAATAACCTCTTTACTGGACTTCTTTCCTCAGTTTTTTTCTGATTCCCAATTATCATCTATGAAACAGCCAAAGTGATTTTCTTAAAGTACATGTCCTGACCATATTACTATCACACCCATATATGGCTCCCTATTGCCTCCAACATCTAATAAAAAGTCTTCTGTTTGGTATTTAAAACCCTTCACAATCTGAATCCTTCCTACCTTTCCAACTTTGCACATTACTCTCCTGCATGTCTTCTATGGTCCAACCAAATTGACATACTAATTATTTCATATATATAATAACTACATCTCCTGTCTTCCATGTCTTTGCCATGGCTATCTCCTAAACCAAAGACATTCTTCTTCCCCACATCTTCCTCTTAGAATTCCTTGAAGACCAGCTTAACTGCCACTTTCTGAATGGGTGTTTCCTGAACCCCCTCATCCCTTCTCCCCACCTACCCTGCAAGAGTCTTTCTCTCTAAGGTTATCTTGTATCAGCTTTGTTTACATTTGGCATATGGTACCTGTATATGTTCATGTTGCCCCCTCCCCCAACCTCACCCCCAATTAGAATATGAGCTTCTTTGAAACCAAAACTTTTTTTTTTGCTTTTGCTTTTTTCTGCCCCCAAAACTTGCACAGTGTTTTGTTTTTTCTTTGTCTTTCCTGGGTTTAGCACAGTGTCTGATATATAGCAGACACACTTTTAATAGATGTTTGTTAATTGATTGTTAAGCTCATTAAGTGGAAATTACTGTGGACAATTCAGCCTTGGCTAATGGGTTGCAGCTTATATCTGAATTTCATAATGAAAGATCCAGATTCCCAAATTCTTGGGCCATTCTTACAACACTCAGGCAGGTTAATTTACAGGCTTGACCTTGCATTTTCTGAGGTTGCAAAACTGACACATCTTTGAAAAAAAAAAGCATACTTCTGCAAGGGGTGCATGAATCCCCACATTTCCAAAAGTTGAACTCAGTCTGACATCCTCACACTTGGTCCCATATAGGCCTAGAGATTTGAGGTAGAAGGCTAGGGTTAATGATACTTCCTGCTTCCAATTGAGACCAGATATGCTGTGAGAATATTCTTTTCCATGACATTCTAGAATGTCCCTATTGGCCACTCCACAATTTTTTAGATATAAAGCAGAAAAAAAAGGCTAGTGTTAAGTGTAAGCTTTAAAGATTTAAAGCCTTCTTATATTAGATCTGGCTCCCAATATAACACATTTTTAGTATTAAGACTATTTTGCTGTTCACCCAGATTAGCAAGACTGTTGGGAAAATCATGGAGCTTGCAAATCCTCCCTTGGAACAAAATCCAACCTGGGTACTGGCAATGTGGTTCAGTGTGGTTCATTTTTTAGAGCTAGATTTAGAGTCATAAGGCCATGGTTCAAATTCTGCCTGTGCCTTTTAGTACCTCTGTGAATTTGAACCAGTAGTGTCAAACTCAAAAGGAAATGGGAGCTCTTAAACCATACATAAGGATCCTGCAGGCTGCATTTGTTGTTGTTCAGTCGTTTCAATTATGTCCAGCTCTCTATGACCTTAGTTTTGGGATTTGCTTGGCAAAGATACTGGAGTGGTTTACCATTTCCTCCTCCAGTTCATTTTACAGATAAGAAAACTGAGGCGAACAGGGTTAAGTGACTTGCCCAGGGTCATACAGTTAGTAAGAATCTGAGGCTGAATTTGAACTAAGGAAGATAAGTCTTCCTGACTCCAGGCCCAGCACTCTATCCACTGTACCATCTAGCTGCCCCAGAGATTGCATAGTAACTTAGAAAACCACAGTTTAACATCATCTATGTTCTAATGTATTCTTATTTATTGTGTGAAATATTTCCCAATTACATTTTAATCTGGTTCCTGTAGCACTCTGAAGTATTACCTCTGCTGGCCAGGTGGTTTGACACTTCTGCCTTGGGTAATTAACCTCTCTGATTAATTACTTCACCTTTTATGAACAATTGCTTTGTGATTAACAACAGCCTCAGTTATCTCATCTATGAAGTAAGGGTTTTAGACTAAATGACCTCTAAGGTCCCTCATAACTTTGACACCATGACCCCATGAACTGCAGAGAAAGGTCCAATCTCCTCAACATTGGACGGATGATCACACGAAATCACAAGAGCAACTGAGAAGGAAGCAATGCCTCCTGGGCCAGGACTCAGGCCCAGAGGAAGTGAGAGTTTCATGGCCTTGTTCAGCTTGAAACAGATGAAGCCCTACCTCAGCCATTGTCATATGCAACCTCAGCATTGCTGAGTGGGTGACAATTCGGAGGGACAGGAGAATACCTCCAACATAAGCTCAAAGGGCAAGAGAGCTTTGGTCAGATCATGATCTAGAAATACCTGCTGAGACACACACAGCACAAAAGTAATTCACATATTAGATCACATCCCTATACCAACCACATTATTTCTAGGTTAGCTACTATGATTTATACAATGGTCCAAGCAATTCCAAAGGAACCATGGGGAAAAGTGCTACCTACCTCCAGAGAGAGAACTGATGTGCTCTGAGTACAGACTGAAGCATCCTTATTTTTTTTAACTCCCCCTTTTTTGTTTCTTGCCTTTTGAGGGTTTTTATTTTTGCAACATAGCTAATATGAAAATATGTTTTGCATAATTTCACATGTATAATTGATACCATATTGCTTGCCTTCTCAATGAGGAGGGGAGGGGTGGGTAGGAGGGAGCGAATTCAGAACTCAAAAAAAATGTAATGAATGTTTAAAATAAATGAATTATTAAAAATTATTTCTAGATGTGGATTTCTACTTTATCACAATTAAATAAGTTAGCAGAATACATACTGCATAATATAAATACCTCACATAGACACAGAATCAATTCACAATGTCCCAGAGATGTCTTAGAATATTAAGCTCACTTTTGTTGTTGTTGTGAATGTTTTATTTTTTAATAGTTAAATTTTAAAAATTTATTTATTTTTGGTTTTCAACATTCATTTCCACAAGATTTTGAGTTCTGAATTTTCTCCCCATCTCTCCCCTCTCCCACCCCAAGATGG
>CM053583.1:277388069-277403767 GCA_028627135.1 Pseudochirops cupreus | reverse complement strand
AAGGAAGGAAGGAAAGGAAGGAAGGAAGGAAGGAAGGAAGGAAGGAAGGAAGGAGAGAGAAGGCTAAGAATCTAGAAAGGGCAATCTGAAAATATTATGGTACCTTGTGTATTTAAATTAGTTAGCTTAAACACAAATGCTTGCCAGGGAAGTTTAATTAGTTGAATAGGTGATCAATATTAAATTTCTAACAAAGATTTATAGTTTTAAAGGGGGAGAAGGGACAAATATGAATAAGTCCAAAGGGGAATTAACAGTTGCTACAGTAAATAAAGTCTATTATGCTGCTCCCAGTTCATCTTACTATTTTCCTGAATTTTCCTCGAGTATATTCCCTAAGAAACCGCCTTTTGACAATAGAATTTCACTTGGCTTTTAGGACTATCAGTATCACATTTTCAGAGAGAGGCAGCAGGGTCGGGGTGGAGGTAAGTGGTTTTAAAAATTATGTTTGGCTTTCTGTATCATCATCAGTCTTTTCCACCTCCTCTCCCCTCCATAGCCGCCTCTGTTACTAACCTGGAGACATGGAAATTTGTCTCTTAGGTTTTATACTCCATCGTTGCTTTAATGTGCACCCAAGTTTCTCCAGTTATGACTATATAACATTTCCAATAGTAATGTGAGCCATAAACAGTATTCCTACCATAAAACAAAATCAAACAAATTTTTTGAAGAATATTCTTTTCTCCTTAGCTATATTCTCCTAAACGACTTGAGTGAGCTTTAGCTGAAATTGAGACAAAACAGAAACAGAAGAAAAGGGTCCCAAATTCATTATAGAGTTAACTTGACTCCTTTTTTTTTACTCACAGTGAGAAAAACATGACCTTAAATCACAAGCATCACTATCAATGAGTACTAGAAAACCGAATGCGGTTGGGGGCAGGAAGATCAAAGCTTAGCACCTGGAAAATGCCACATGGTGCAGATTAATAAAACAATACCCTCCATTACATAAATCTTGAGCCAGGTTACTCATGGACATATGCACAAAAAAGAAATTGCTGCAGGGGTCAGATAACTGATATATAATATACACACTCTTCCCTATCAGAGAGTATTCCTTCATCCTAGATGAGTGTTGACATGGGGCAGTGAGACGTTATTTTGTTTTAAATTTCTTTTGTCTAAAATTGACATTATAGTTTTTGGACCTGTATCCTGTACATCTGCAAGCCAGCGGAAATACCAAGATCTTGCATGTTCCTTTGATTGTTACATTTAAGATATCATGTGTGCTACCAGCCCAGCTGCTGCAAGGCATTAAAGGCCGTTACTCTAGGCTTGTAAAGTACTTTGGAAATACTATAGACAAGGATTAGAGAAGATGAGGATTCCACATGGTTTCAGAAGGGATGATAAACAGAGGGCCGTGCACTATAGTTAAGTTGATCTATGGGCTGCATGTGGGGAGTAATATCTTGAGAACTCTTCTGGTGAACTTGTGTGTGTGTGTGTATGTGTGTGTGTGTGTGTGTGTGTGTGTGTGTGTGACTGGGAGAGAGAGGTAGAGAGACAGGCAGAGAAGAGGGGCAAGGAGGGGAGAAGAGAGAGAGAGAAAGGAAGACAGAAGAACCCAGAAAAAGAGAGAAAGGAGAAAGAGGGAGGCAGAAAAGAAACAGAGAGAAGGGAGAAATTGGGGGAAGGAGAGACTAAAAGGGAAAGAGAGATAGAGAGAAAAGAGAAGATAAAAGGGTGAGAGAGAGAGAGAGAGAGAGAGAGAGAGAATTAAGACAGAGAGAAAAAGAAAAGAGAAAGGAAAAAAGAAATGGGTAAGGACAGGGAAAGGGAAAGACTGAAAGATAGAGAGAGGAGAAAAAAAAAGGAGAGACAGAGAAAGAGAGAGAGGGTTTTGAACTAGACATTTTAGTCCATTTCAAAGTCTAAGGGAAAGGGCATACACCTGGAGCATTTCCTTAGTTCTTTCTGACAGCCTAGGAATAGAACCAAAAAAAGCCCCAGTTCACAAATTACATTTCCTAATGGAGCTATACTCCTGTTCAGCATCTCTTTGGAATTTGGCCAACAAGCTTTGTGACATTTTTGAAAGTGAGAGTTGAACCAAAAGAAAGTCCTAAGCCCATAGGTCTAATGGATTCTGTATAATACATTCCTTGTAGAGAATTTCACAACTTGTTGAGAATGTGTAGGCATTTTTCCTAGTAATAATAATATTAAAGTGAGGGGTACATGGTCAGAGTTAGGAAGTTGTGGGTTCAAGTACTGCCCCTGATATCTACTGATTATATGACCCTGGGCAATTCACTCAGCCTCTCAGTGACCCTAAGACTAAGGGGCAGGAGAGATGCTCATCAGTATTGACAGAGTGAACTGGGTTTCCCTGTAACAAAGAAATCACAGGACTAAACCAGTGATGGTGGTAGTGATTATGATAATTCATTCATATGGACTTTTTTACATTGAAATTCCAAACAATCTGAATTCTTATTGTTGCTGGTTGCTGTTGTTCCATCATCTTCATATGCTTATGACTGCATTTGGGGTTTTCTTGGCAAAGATTCTGGAGCAGTTTGCCATTTCCTTCTCCCGCTCATTTGACAGATGAAGAAACTAAAGCAAACAGGGTTAAGTGGCTTGTCCAGGGTCACACAGCTAATGCGTGTCTGAGGCTGGATTTGAACTCAGTTCCTCCTGTCTCCAGGGCAGGTGCTCCATCCACTGTGCCACAGTGTCCATAACTCCTATGCAGACATATCACATAATTTGTTGCTCAAAATACAAAGATATAAATGTTTTTATAAGCATGGCATATGTATACATATACATGAAATACACATATACACATACCCATATAGTCATATAGATGCACATACATGTATGTGTGTATATACACATTTGTAAATTCATGTGTGTATATACATATATGTACAAATATACAAGTACGTGCATATATATGGGGAGGTGTGGCCTAGTAGATAAAGTGTAGGCATCAGAATCAGGGAGACCTGACTTCAAGTCCCACTTCTGACACACAGTAGCTATGTGATCTTGGGCAAGTCTCTTAACCCCGCTGTGCTCTAGGCAATTCTCTAAGACTATAAGTTTCCAAGCATGTATAGATCTATATTTGTAAAGGGAAATTCTTCCATGGGAGTTTATTGGCCCAATGAAGTCACAAGTCCAAAAACAATGGCATTTGCTCCTTGGAAAAACACAAAGACTAGCACAGTGGATAGAACACTGTAATCAGGAAGTCCTGAGTTCAAATGTGAACTCAAATATTTACTAGCTGCATGACCCTGAGCAAGTCACTTAACTTTTGTCTGCCTCAGTTTCCTCAAATATGAAATAAAGATAATAGCACCTAGTAATAACAATAATTATACTTTACAGGTTTTTTGTGAAGATTGAATGAGATAATATTTGTAAAGGACTTATAAATAAATACAAGTTTTAAAAATGATTAAGTGCCTACTATGTACAAGGCACTGTCTTAAATTCCAGGAATACAAAAAAAAGCAAAAACAAACAAAATCACAGTCCTTTCCCTCAGGAAGCATACACTCAAACAGGGGGAACAACATCGCACAGTTGTTGGCCCATAGTAGGCACTTAGTGAATGTTTCCTACGTCCAATCACACATCCAAAAGTTGTAGTGGAAACGGCATGGAATCCAATGGAATCAAAGCACCTAAATTTAAAGCGTAATTTTACCTCAATGTGACCTGTCAGTTGGTTAGTTTGTTGTATCAGGTAAATTGGAGCCTATAAGAGGGACCCACTGAAGGTGTAGAAGAGGGACACAAACAGACCTGTGCTTTAGCAATATCACTTTGGCAGTGGTGTGGAGGAGACCACGAATTCACTACTTATAAAGGGTGAGTGACACAATTCAGTTCAACAATGTATGTGTGTATGCATATATATAATGTGTGCATGTATGTGTGTGTACGTGTGTGTACTTGTGTGTATACCTGTGTGTGTGTGAGTGAGAGGGGGGAGGGAGAGAGAGAGAGAGGATGGAGAGAGAGGGGGAGGAGAGACAGACAGACAGAGAGGGGAGGGGAGACAGACAGGGGAGAGAGAGGGAGAGAGAGAGAAAGAGAGAGAGAGAGAGAGAGAGAGAGAAAGTTTGGACAATGGATTCACATCTTCCTTTCAAATATGTGTGGTCTCCAAAGGATGTGGTAGAAAAGCAACAATAGACACTGGTCACACAATGGCAGAAATTAGGAAAGAATTTAACACATAAAATGAAAGCTCATGGAGAGGATGAGATGATAGAGAGGAAAGGGAAGGAAAAGCAGATGTGAGGTTTTCCTGATGGAGAGTCAAAGATGCAAAGAGATTGACGAATTCAGGAGACCAGTGCTGAAGATTTAAGACTAACAGAGAGCTCTTGGGACAAATCTTGTATGGGAACTAAATGAAAAACACTCCTCTTTGGCTGCATATTGCAGATGCCAATCCATGAGATCCAGAGTGAATTGGGTTTATGGCTTGGTCTTTGAGAAGAAAATCTAGCCAGTAAACTCCAAGTTAACTAGGTAGCTTTTGGCCATCAAAATTTACCTTCTTTTGGGAAGAAAAACCACAAGTAAGAAGAGAAGAGAAGAGAGGAGAGGAGAGGAGAGGAGGAGAGGGAAGGGGAAGGGAGGGGAGGGGAGGGGAGAGGAGAAGCTGAGTTTGCCAGCAACCCTGAAAGTCTTCCCTTCCCAGTCTGATTTTTTTTTATTAAAAAATTTTATTCCCTTGACTCACTTCTTAAAGAGGCCTATTCACTAAATGGGTGTTACCTCACTCAAAGTGAGAACCTGAAAAAGACTTTAGCTTAAAAGGGCCAGGGTCTCCCACTGCATCCTGGACCATCTCCAGTCATCTTGATGGATATCTGGCCACTTGGACCCAGATGGCTCCAGAGGAGAAAGTGAGACTGGTCACCTTCACAGCCCTCCTTCACTTAAATCAAAGTCAATTGCAAGTCACGTCATCATCTCACTGATGTTATGGTACTCTTCAAGAAGGAAGGACAAACCACACACATTGTAGATACCACAGGAAACTCTCCTTAGCCATGATCACTAAAGGTACCCAAGCCCAACCTTCTTGGGTTGTTAAAGAAGCAACTTCCAAGCAGGCATCAGCACCCCCTAACCCCCTCGAAAAGAAGAATCCTTCCCTGCATCATCAACAGGTGAATTAAAATCCCCTGTTCAAAGTCAGGACCACAATATATCTTCTGTCAAAAGATGAGAAAATGGGCAAATAATAATGATAGGTAGTGGTCATGATAATAAAATACCCTGCACATGCCATTTTGGAAAAGGCAGGCAAGAGCTGCAAAACACCCCGAGAAATGGAATTTTGAGAACAGCTGGACTAGCATGAAGCTTTGAGGTGCTTGCTTTGATCTAGTTTCCTTCAGTTCTGGGTCTCCCCTATATGAGCAGCATTCCCATTGAAGTCCATGAGAGTTTGGCACCCATGGGAAAATAGGTAGTAGGGAATGCCACCCTTTGTTCTTTGGTCTGTTTGTCAAGATTCTTTAATTTAAAATAAATCCGTTTTTCTCACTTGCATTCAATTACTCCTTTTTGCTTTAACTATGTCCCTTAGAGTGTGTAATATTTCCTGCATGGTCTTTAAAGGTTTTGTTAAAAAAAAAAAAAAGTCCTTCTATCTCAGAGAATAAGTGTATCTTACACAGTTTGAAGCAGACATCATACTGACAAAAAGCTTTTTACTTTTCAAATACATTAGCTGTGGTTACAACTTCAAACCCTGGTAGGGTTTCCATAACACTTGGGATACCTGCAATTTATGGCAAAATAAAATAATACCAGGTCATTTTGGAATATAAGAATATTTCTAATTTACTGTTTTAGGGATGCTGTAAAAATATACCTTCGTGCATAAGTGAACGTATCAGGTTTTAAAAGTTATTTTCTCTGTAATCATAATAAGGGGTCAGAAATAAGAGTTCTCAATGACTTTTCCATGAGCTTTCAGTAAGCATTGCAATCATGTCCAAGAATCAGCTAGAGAAGGATTTTTGCTGAACAGGCTATATTTCCATTTCTCCTGCCCCTAAATTTTGCAGCACACAAATTACTTTTGCATAAATCAGCCTCTTCTACTAAGACAAATCCAGATAATATATTGAGCTAATGTTTGTGATTTGTATATACAGTTGGAGGATTTTAAAAATCTATTTTGATATTATATTTCCCATTTTATAAAGAATTATATGTACGATGTTTTAAGGTACAATCTAATCTTTCCTAACTAATTTGGATTCCTTTACTTCATCTTGAACAGCTCTACAATAAAAATGAACTCATCAGGCTTCTGGGTTTCATATAATATCCACAAATCAAGAGTATTTAGGCAACAAATCCTACTAGGAATTTTTAAAACCTGAACCAAATCCTTTCTTTCATTCAGTGTAGTTAGAGAAACTAGAGGAAAATCCGGGTGTATGGTTTAAGAGGAGGGGCAAAGTTTAAAAGCTCACTTCGAACCCCAAGCCAAAATTATTCAACTCTTCTTTCAACTTCTTTACAGCATGGATGGAAGGGTTTTTTTCTTATCCCCATAAGGGAAATCAAAGACATTTCTAAGTGTCTCTCTTCAGCAATCTGTTTCTATAGCGGTTGCTGACCAATCTTCAGTCTCTGCTGAATCCATCGGACCCACCAAGCTGTCAAAATCCCCCTACCTTCAGCAACGTGTGTAACACATCAGGCCACGAGTCATAGAACTGAACAGAGATGTAAGGAAAAGACCAATGTCTTGGCAGTCATTTAAAGCATGAGCGTAAAAGAGCTTGGAATGGTACCTCATTGGCTTTCACCTCTGGCATCTCTGGGACTGGAAACCCACCCAACGCCATAGTTCATTTTGCCAGAAGGTAAGAGTTGACCAAGGTACAGAACGTAATCCTCCTTCAAATATTATTTCTGGGAATACTTTTCTCACCAAACATTAACCTTCAAATTGAATCCTACTTTCCTGGTCCAAGAATGCATTTTTTAGTTTCTGCTCTAAAAGAAAATTGTTTATACAGACAAAAGAAAATTGCTTTTATTACGCTGAAAAAGAGAGATTTGGGGTTTATTTCTACTTTTTTCTTCCCTGTCCCTGTGCCTCTTCTCCAGATTCTGCAAAGTCCAACTTGTATAGTTTGAGTATTAAGTTCACCACTTTATTATTAATAATAACAACAATAATAGTGACAATCATAGGACCACAAACAAAGCTGGGAGGGAAATAAGAGATCATTTAGTCTAGCACTGCCATTTTACAGATGAGGAAACACAGGCAGGGAGCAGGTAAGTGATTTTTTTTTTTAGGTCACACTGTCATCAATAATAATGACTGGTATTTGTACAGAAGATTAAGGTTTACAAAGTACGTTATATCTCTCTTCTCACTGAGTTTCACAACCCTGTAAAGTAGATACTACAGTCATTATGCTCATTTTACAAATGAGGAAACCAAGGCAGATAAGGGTGAGATGATTTGACAAAGATCACATAGCTAGTAAATTTCAGAGGAGAGATTTGAACACATGTCCTCTTAGCTCCAAGTCCAGCTCTCTATCCATTAAGAATCATTCATGCATCCACATAAAAAGTCAATTAACTCTCAACTATAGTCAAGGAAAGCAATGAAATAATATGTATGACATAACGGAAAATGTTATACATAGATTCAAAGGAGGTCTTGAGTTCACATCCTGATCTGCCACATACAATCTGTATGGCTTTAGGAAAATTACTAAACCTCTTTGCACCTATATTTCCTCATCTGTAAAATGAAAGGTTTGGACTAGATTCTGTCAGGTTCATTAACGTCAAGTGATAATCAATGGATGGGAGCACATTGGGGTGGGCATGAGAATACTGGAAAACAACCTTCAACCCCCAGGAGTTACCTCTAGAATATATTCAAATAATATTTAAAGAAGGGTTACATTTGGTAATTCTTGGTCAATTCTTACCTTCTGGCAAAATAAACTACGGCATTGGATGGGTTTCCAGTCCAACAGATGCCAGAGGTGATACTGAATGAGGTACTATCCCATGCACTTTTACACTCACAAGACATTGCCAAGGCATTGGTCATTTCCTTACATCTATCTCTGTTAAGTTCTAACTTCCTTTCTACGTATAAATGTATAAGCATATTGTAGCATAGGCTCTTCCCAACTCCTCTCCACACTGGGTGCTCTGAGGATGAAATGTTACTTCTCCCTTTAGGGTTCTAGAGGTAAGCCTGAGGGGTCAACTTTTCCTTGAACTCCTACTACACACTAAGCCCTGTATTGAACAAAAGAAAGCTACAACATGGTTTCTGCCATAGCAGGCAGTGGGACATAGATAAAAGAGTATTGGATTGGAAGTTAAAAGACCTGGCTTTAACTCCATATTTGGATATTTTCTTTCTGTGTGACCCACAAGCAAGTCACTTAACCTCTCTGATCTCAGTTGCCTTATTTGTAAAATTGAAGGGGTTAGACTAACTAACTTCCAAGGCCACCTGTAGACCTCAGTGTATGATTCTAGGATCTAGGTAGGAAAAGAAGGACAACACTGGAACCAGTGAGAAAATGAGAGGCAATGAACTTAGATGGGGGAGGGCAAGGCAGGAACACAAATAGGCAGATAGAGATTAGTGGAAAGACATGCTCCTAGAAACCTGCTCTAGTTAAGCCTAACTGCCATAAATACCACCAAATATTTGACCTACCAACCCACTGCTAACTCAAATTTTCATGTGGCATTCAAAAAGGAAATATTTTTCTTTCCTATTAGATTTACATTTCTCATCAAATGCCTACATAATGGTGCCACTTGTATATAAACAACTAACAGAATTATGTGACAATAAGTCATTCTCCAAAAGCGGCCAAAGAATATAAACATTCTTCAAAAGTAGAAACGCAAACTTTGCTTTTTTTTTTTGAGGGGGGAAGGCAGGGCAATTGGGGTTAAGTGACTTGTCCAAGGTCACATGGCTAGTAAGTGTTAAGTGTCTGAGGTTGGATTTGAACTCAGGTCCTCTTGACTCCAGGCCCGGTGCTCTATTCACTGTTCCACCTAGCCACCCCAGAATTGCAACTTTGATATCATATGAAAGAATGTTTCAATTCATTAATAATAATAATAATAGCATTCATGTGGTAATTTGCAAAGCATTTTTACAAATATTATCTCATTTGAGACTCAAGGCGGTAGGTGCCATTATTGTCCCCATTTTGCATATGAGGACATTGAGGGAGTTGGAGGTTAAGTGACCTATTTGAGATTACACAACTATTAAGTGTCTGAGGCCACTTTCTGACTTCAAGTCCATCATCCACTGTCTCACCTAGTGGCCTGGAAAGTAATTGAGAAATGAAAATGAAAACAATCCATTGGCAGTGACTAAAGACGGGAATAGCCGATCACAAAGTGTAGGCAGTACAGGTGGTCCAGTGGGCAAAGCTCTGGACTTGGAGTCAGGTAAAGCTCAGTACAAATCCTGTCTCAGATACTTACTAGCTGGCCAAATCATTTAACCTCTTGTTTGCTTCATTTTGTCATCTGTAAAATGGGGATAATAATAGGATCTACCCTCCAGGATTATTGTGAGGATCAAAAGAGATAACACATATAAGGCAGAATATAAATCTTAAAGCATTATAGAAATGCTAACTATTATTATTTGGGGCAGCTAGGTGGCACAGTGGATAGAATGGAGTCAAAAGGACCCGAGTTCAAATCCAATCGAAGACACTAGTTGTGTGACCCTAGACAAGTCAGTTAATCCTATTTGCCTCAGGTTCCTCATCTGTAAAATAAGCTGGAGAAGGAAATGGCAAGCCACTGCTATTTCTTTGCCAAGAAAACTCCAAATGCAATCATAAAGAGTCAGATATGACTGAAACAATTTAACAACAGTAACATTATTATTACTGTGGAAAAACAAGAACTATTCCAGAAAGAAATTCAGAATTATACAAATAAATTGGCTACGATGTTCATACTCTGTGATTTTTTTTTATATTTTTATATTTATTTTTTGGCTTTTTGGAGGGGGAAGACAGGACAATTGGGTTTAAGTGATCTGTCCAAGGTCACATTAGTAAGTGTTAAGTGTCTGAGCTTGGATTTGAACTCAGGTCCTCCTGTCTTCAGGGCCAGTGCTCTATTCACTGCACGCCCTAGCTGCCACTCTATGATTTTTAATAGGCATATAACTTGAGAAAGTCACTGACAAAGAAAAAGAAAGGCTCCATGTCAAGCAAAGTATAGCAACACTTCTTGTGGTAATAGGTAACTGAAAATGAAGTAAATGTTCATTAACTGGGGAATAGTTAAACAAATTGTTCTGCACAAATGTAATGGAATATTACTGTACAATAAGAAGCAACAAATATGAAGAGAAGCATCAGAAGACTTTTTTGAACTGATAGGAAGTGGAACCAGGAAAGTAATATACAATATAAATGAAAAAGAAAAACAATAGCTATAAAACAATCAAAAATGAAAGATACAAAATTTATAAAAGTAAGCTTGTGGTCCCAAAGAAGAAACATGATTGTATACCTCCTTCCACTCCTTTGCATAGGTGTGTGCATGTATGTGGGGAGGTGGAAAGGGGGAGTACAACCACAGGTGTGGAATGTGGCAAATAACATCATATTTTTTTAATGTATTGATTTTGCTGAATTTTTTTCTTCTTCCTTGTTTTCTTCATTTCTTTAATTTTTTTTGTCATAAGAAATTACTTTCTGGAAAAAGAAAAGGAGTAAGACGCAGAGGGAAATCAAGGGGATATAAACATTAAAGAAATCAATAAAATTCTATTTTTAAAAAATTATAAGCTTCTCTAGAGCAGTCTTCATCATCGCTACAATTGTAACCTCAACGTCTATCAGATGTACCTTGTATCTAGCAGGAGCCCTATGGCTCTGACATGCACAGAAAAATTAAATTCACTCAGCAGAGACTCAGAATATTTTTTTTTATTAGTGATATCATCTGGTTCACATATAACAATCCATCAGCAATAGTAGGTAATGGTATTGATCCATTAATTCGGCAGCATTACCTAATGCCAAAGTAGTCCAATATAAACTGAAATAAATTATAGGCCCTGTCCTCCAAATTAAATATTTTTAAAAGCTAACAAAAACTGTATAAGTATATACTATATTAGCATATAAAACAATTACATGATTCATATATCTAGATTGTGGATATACTGACTGCAAAAATAAATTTAAATAAAATGTTGTATTTTTTACTCACTATTTTCTTGTCTCTATCAATTCTGCTGTAATGCTCTCTCCCCTGATAGGTCATCTCCCCTAAATCCATTACTTAAAGTTCAATTATAAGGCCACACTGAGGTTTTGTACAAATCAGATTTGGGGGGTCTGGAGTACAGCATGTACTCAGACCTCTCAGGTATAGACTAAACAGTCTTCAATTGTTTGATATTCACTACATTTGCATAAAGTTCTGGTTACCGCAAGCAATATTATTTAATTTGCAGAAGTTCTGTGTGGTAGCAGAAATAGCAGGACAGAGTTGGGTTTACATCCTGCCTCTGACACTTACTATCTGTGTGACCATGGGGCAATTTTAACCTCTCTGAGTCGTTTTCCCCAGTTTAAAAACATGAGATCATGGCACTTGTAGCTCATACTTCATAGAAATTCACATAGACCATTTATTAAGATGTGGTATAGTTCTTATCTCTCACACGGAGCCTTTCCAGATTCTTCCACCTCCCAGACGCCAGTAGTTTCCTCCAAAAAAAATTGCCCTGTATTTATTATGGATCTGTATATTTATTTTGTATGCATTTTCTCTGCTTGCCTGGAACACTCTACCTTCTCTACTTTGACTACTGACCTCTCTAACTTTCTGTTAAGTATCGACTAATATCCCACTTTCTACAGGAAGCTTTCTCCATCCTCTCTTAATCCGAGTGATTTCACTCTGTCAATGATCTCCTATTTATCCTATATATTGCTTGCTTTGTATATATTTGTTCAAATGCATATTAGATTGTAATATATTAATATTATAATATAATTATATATTATATATAATTATTAATAGTATATTATAATTATATATCGTATATAATTATCAACATTATATTATAATTATATTACAATATTAATAAATAATTAATATTCATATCAATAATAATATTAGATTGTAAGCTCCTTGAGGGCAAGGATTTGCCCCTTTTGTATCCCCAAGGCTTAGCACAGTGCCTAGCACATAGTAAACACTTAATAAATATTTGTTGATTGATTCAGTAACTTTTTATATACCAAAACTTTAAAATTCTATACAAATATGAGTTGTTATCTTTAATATTTGTACCAATTCCATTCCCAGACAAAATGAATTTTAAAATATTTATTAAATGCCCTGTGGATAAAGGTAGAAAAAAAAAGACAAGCCCTGCTTTCAAGGAGCTCACACTCTAATTGAAGGAGAGACCATAGAAAAGAAAATTCCATTTCAGGGTATATGGAAAAGCATAGAATTCCTAATGGTCTGTATTTAAGACGCCTCCAAAAAGAGCCAGAAATAATGACAGTGAATTAATGCCAATCAGAATGTTACATGGTTCAAATGCAAAAATAACTTTTTCTTCCTAGTGTCCTTTTCTCCCACATTGTTCCTGTCAGAGTAAGAGCAGAAAATAGCTTTAGCTAGCGTCAGCAAGAGCTGTATTGGAAGAACAGTTGCCCTCTTGGCACAAAGAACACAATGAGGGAAACTCTAAAAAGGTCTCAATTAATTCTTGCTGTAATTGTGACTTAGCTTGCTTCCAGCAGAACTCTTTACATTTATTTCCTCATTAGCATCATGAGACCGCCCAAGATTGACAAGGCACAAATGCAAGACATATCTACCTTCTAGGAGAATATCCAACATGACTATAAAGACTTTTAGAAATATTTGGTTTAATTCTACAAGCATTTATGAAGTGCCTACTACATGCCAGGTGCTATGGTAGGCTCTGATGACACAGAGACAAAAATGAAAAAGTCCCAGAACCCAGCGAGCTCATGTTCTGCTAGTGGAACAAATGTAGAGTATGCCCAATTAGAGTCAATCAGGCCAAGTGACATGAATAGCTCGAGGCAGTTCTTTTAAAAGTACAACCCCAAGTAAGTAATTTAACCAGCCTTCCCCTCTGTTGGCATTAAGTGCTGGCATTAAAGTTGGGAAGACCTGATTTAAAATCAGTCTCCAGACACTTATTAGTTGTACAACCCTGAACAAATCACTTAACCTGCTTGCCTTGGTTTTCTCAACTGTAAAATGGGGATAATGATACCATCTACGTTCTACGGTTGTTGCGAGGATCAAATGAGATAATGTTCATTAAAGAGTTCTTATTGGGGCAGCTAGGTGAATAGAGAATCGGCCCTGGAGTCAGGAGGACCTAGTTTCAAATTCAGACTCTGGCACTTGACACTTAATAGTTTTGTGATTCTTGGGCAAGTCACTTAACCCCAATTGCCTTCCCACTCCAAAAAAGAAAAATTAATGAAGAGTTCTTATCACAGTGGATGGCACAGAGTCGATGCTAAAAAAATGTTTATTCCCTTCCCCCCCGCCACTTATAAAATGGGGCTAATTGCACATGGTTCACCCCTGTCACAAAGTTATGACAAAAGCATTTTAGAAACCTGAAAGAGCTAGAAAATAGTGGTCTATTCTTACTGGGAGACATTGTGGTATGATGGAAAAGAGTACCAAACACAGGATCCCAGGACTTGAGTTCAGATTAAAGCTCTGCTATGTACTGTCTTCATAATCCTGGTCAGGTCACAATCCTCTGGGCCTCAGCGTCCTTATCGGTAAAATGAGGGAGTTGTCCTGGATGACCTTTGAAGTCTTTCACAGATCCAGATTGACATATGAGCTCATGATTCAATAATCACTGATCAAACGAGGTCAGATTATAAAATGTGAGTCTTCCAAAACGTCCTTATATCAGGGTTTTTAACCTGTTTTGTGTCATGGACTCCAGTTGGCAGACAGATAAAGTCTATGGGACTTTTCTCAGGGTATTGGTTTTGGATGTATAAAATACAAAGGATTTTAACTCAAGCCCCACACACAAGAGATAGGGGAAGGATATTCTAGGGAAGAAAAAGGTAGAAATGGGCAAAGGGTAAAGGAACAGGAGGAGGCCTTATCTCCAATAATCAAAGGATAAAAGTAGGTGTCTATACAAATGAGGAAGAGGTTGGGGGAGTGGAAATTGGGCTTATGCAGAATGAAATAAGTAGGACCAGGAGAACAATTTATATTATGACAACAACTTTGTAAAAGTGAATAATTTCGAAAGATCCCTCTGATCAATACAGCAATCAACCATGATTCCAAAGGACAATGGCCTAGAATGCTGCCCCATCTCCTGACAGAGAAGTGATTGAGTAGAATGAGACAAACGTTTTTGAACATGGCAAGAGGGGGCGTAGAATCGGCAGGAAAGTAGAAAAGCGTGAGGTCTGTCCCAGGGGGGACTTGAATAATGAAGAAACAAAAGTAAAAGAAGTAAGAAAGAAAACAGTGAGTATATGGAATTTATGTCAACATTAGGAAATAGATTAGGGCTAATTAATTGCCTGGTGCCAATTAGCTTTTCTGAATGGCTTCCACCAAGAGGGCCTACTTTTGTTGATATGGACTTTCTTTATTGGTCTATAGCAGTGGTTCTCAACCATCCTAATGCCACGACCCTCTAATACTCATATGTGGGCATATCTGCATGTGGGCGGACCCACCTGGAGAAAGATAGAGGAGCGGTGTCTCGGTTCCTAAGACCATCGGAAATATGTGTTTTCTGATGGTCTTAGGCAACCCCTGTGACCCCTGTGAAAGGGTCATTTGACCTCCAAAGGGTCGCGACCCACAGGTTGAGAACCACTGGTCTGTAAGATAACAGAGCAAAGCATCAAAAGGCAATTTATGGAAAAAAGAAAGGAAAATGGCCCTGCAAGGCCCAAGCAATTACTATCATCATCATTCTCATCATGTCTATTTTCTAGATCTAAATCATTATTTTGATTCTAGCTTAATTTTTTTCTAGCTTACAGTTTCATGGGACTTCAATAGTAAGAAGGCCAAAGAACATTCATGAAAACAGCTTCAAATTCCATGAATACTTGCAAAAAACTGGTGGGGAGGAATTATTCAACTGACAAGAAAAGCTGTTTGAGAATGGAAAAGACCAATTTTGAATAGTTCATCAAGAAGATGATGGCAACATAGAGGATCACGATGATTGTTGATCTAGAGATAAGAAGGACCCCAGAGACCATCTAGTCTAACCCTTGTATTTTACACAACAAAACTGAGCCTCAAGGAAGCTATGTGGCTAGCTTGAGGTTACTCAGGGAGTAAGTATGCATGGCAGGATTGAAACTGAGGCCAATGTTCTTTCCACAGTATTGTAGGGAAGGACATAGAAATAAAAACCAAGAAATTTGTACATAAAGAAATGCCGGGGGTGGAGCCAAGATGGCAGCGTAGCAGCAGCAATACATTGCAGCTCTCACATAGCCACCCCAAAATACCCATAGAATAGGACTCTAAACCAATCCTAGAACTCCAAAACGCACACAAAGATACTTCCCACTAAAATCAGCTCGGCTACGAGGAACCATATCAGCACTGCGAAACAAAACCAGCCTGGCCTGAAG
>CM053583.1:277364572-277387569 GCA_028627135.1 Pseudochirops cupreus | reverse complement strand
TTCAATCTAATTTGCTGGATCATTATTATATTTCCTCTTTACCTCCCTTTCTTTCCTTCTTCCTTCCCTCTCTCCCTCCTTCCTTTTTCCTTCCTTCACTCCTTCCGTTTTTTCTTTCTCTCCTGCCTTCTGTCCTTTTTGCTTTTTTCTCTCCTCCTCCTCCTTCTCCTTTTTCCTAAAGTCAACAGGCTTCCAGTCTAGTGATGATTTCATTTCTTTACCTTTTATTGCTGTCTTGATGAATTTATGCAATATTCATAGAACAATACAAGTGTTTGCTGGCTGTTTGTCTTTCATTCTTGAAGAGGACCAATGACATCAGGAGGGTGACATCTTGACTTGCATGTGAATTGTATTTAAGTGAGGCAGGTCTGTGTAAAGTCACTGACCTCACTCTCCTCCAGAATTATCAGAGTCCAGTGGCAAGACATAGATCAGGATGACTAGTGATGACTCCCACATACTGTGCATCAATCCATTATTCCATCAATTATTATTATTGTATCAATTATATCATTATTACCTCAATCCTATTTGTTTATTTCATCAGTTCTGAATTGATATAACTGAACTTTTTCTAGTCTACCACTCATCATTTTATCTGCTAGAAAGATTTTGTGAAAAGCCCTATTGAAATCCATGTATAGTACTATAAAAAAAATAGGAAATCAGCTTAGTTTGGCAGGTCCTGCCATATTGGTGCACTGATCATCACATCTCTGTGTTTTAGAATTTGACCAGGAATTGAAGTCAACTTCACCAGCCTATGTATATTCACAGACACCATATGCTTCTCTTTTGAAAGTTAGGGCAGCATTTGCCTTTCTTGGGCCATAAAACATCTTTTCAAGTCACAGAGAATTGGTAGTCACATTTCTCATTTTTTACATCACCCTAGTAGTTTACCTTGGTCTCCATAATAGGAATTCATTTAAAGCAGAAAGATATTCCCTTCCTACCTTGTCATTTTATCTTGGATTTCCATTCCCTGTTGTCCATTATTGTTCCATCCTTCCCAGTCCAAAGATAATATTTCTAGAAAGCCAGATGAGAATTGGTCATTTTGCTCTCTCTGCACTGTACATTTTATCACAGCTGAACAGGTATTCTACTCCTCATTTGATCTTTCTGAGAAATAAATACTGTGAGTATTGTTAGCCCCATTTCACAAATGAGTAAACTAAAGCTTGTTCAAGGTCACACAGCAGGGATATAGTTCTTTGACTCTTGAGCAAACCCTGAAAATCCAGACCTGTGAATATCAGCAGGTGAGGGAATTTGAAGATCTTCCCTGCCCCTTAATGGGCTTCACTTGGAGTCCAACGAAAGAAGCTTGCTTAGGGGAGGCTTGTTTTTCAGGAAGGACCACCTTTTGTTACTTTGTAATGAGGCAATGGGTCATGAAGATTGTGGTGTTGTCTGACCCTGGAGAAGACTATATAGGTGAGGTTTTGCTTTGGGGCTCACTTATAGGAAGAGTTGCATGATTTGGCCAGATGAGATTCTGGGCAGCCATTGAGTCCCCTGGCTTTCAAAACCCAGATGTTGGTACTTCTGTCTCTGGTAACTAACTCTGTTTGTATGTAATGGTCAGACAACTAGAAGCCTTGTCTGTTGGTCTGTTGAATTGTGTTATTTTCTTTGAATTTTTGTCTGCTTGTAATTTCTGTTTGTATTTTCTGAAGATCAGGGTGCTGACTTTTCCCCCTGAATGAAGTGAATGACATATATGTTTGATTAAAGTAAGATTGTTAACCCTTTTTGAGTTGCTTTTGTTTAGAAAAGCATATCAAAGAACCTATACTGGCAGCCATTGTGGGTATGCTAGGGTGCTTACTGTTACAGTATGTTATGTTAGTGGACTGAATTCTGAACCTGCTCATCACCTTTGCTTAGATTACCATTTGTATGGATTAAATGTAGGTACTATTTGGTCTAAGTGTCTGCCAAACCATAGACACAAATAACCAGTGGACTGAATTGCTTATTAATTGACCTCAAAGCCTGAAAGGCAGCAGCTAAGAAGTGAAAAGGATAAAGTCCATTGCCCATCACCATCTGTGCCCTCTTGTCTATCCCTTTCTGTTGCTTAAATACCCTTTGGAATTAGGGTAATTGTGCAACTGTGCATATAATGAGCACCTTGTATTTATCTCTCCCCTCCCCTGTTTCTCTTAAGAAAAGCTCTTTGGAACCACATTTTTTTCAATCCTAGTCTACTCTGGGTGGATAGGATCACTTTGAGTCATTACAGCCTTCAATGCAGGCATTCACCAAATTCTTCCCATTTGTTTAAGTTCATTTGCTGCTTTCCTTGATTTTTTTCAAGTGTAACTTTCCTCAAACCTCACTGACACAGTTCTCTTAACACCTGGCTCAGATATGGAAAGAAAAAGGCTTTGGGTGATGGTAACCAGGGGTGGGTGTGGGTGTGAGAATGAATGAATTGAGCTTGGGCTGCTGGTGCCTGTTTTCTTTTATGGAATCTGATCCAACAGCAGTCCAACAGAGAAGCCGTCTTACAAAGAGGTATCAGTCAGGTTGAATTAACATATTGTTACCCAGAATCTGCACACTGAATTTAAGCAGTTCCATTTCTGAGCAAGTACCAGGTGTTCCCATGTGCTCTGTGGATTGATGGGGATGCAGAAGTATGCAATAGATCTGATAGTACATACAACATCCACTTCCCATATGGTAAACAGAGACTAAGTGCAATGGAATGGAGGTGTTATTGTAATATTAATTACACTTGCTGCTATCCTTTTAGGATTTATGATTTCAGGGTGGGGAGTTAATCCTCCCTCTATAATCTCAAAACACATTATGACCTCTCCATTTGACTGTAGACAGCCTCCATGAATTTAAGTAATGGAAATAAAAATATTACTTGGTAACTAACCTTCTGGGGAAGAGAATCCAAAAGTAGGAGGTTGGCTGAACCTTGGGTGAGGGACCCTCACAGTTTATTGCCAGTGCCATTCTTGAATGAAGGGCCATCACTAAAGCAGCTGAAGCTTTTCTTTAGAGATGGATGTGGAGGAACACAATCTCCCTATGGTGGATAAGGTGAGTACATAGAGACACAAGGTGCAAAGGACCATTGTGAGGACAAAGCACCCCTCCCATGTTGGTGCTCTGGGGGCAGGAAATGCATATTCCCACTTTCCAGTCCAGGCTTACCACTGCTCAATGGACCTGTCACTGTTAAGCCCCTTTTCTGAGTTCATCCACTGCCTTACCAGTGTGAGCCCACTTGGGTTGGGGCAGATTGCCCATACATCTCTTGTTCCAAAATTAGTGTTGACTGTGACCTGTGGTGGTAACTATCTTCTAGGGTCTCTGTCTTCTCTGACCCATGCTTCCCTCAGCTGAATGTGCCTCAAGTCCTAGCATTCGAAATTACAGTTCTACTTGAAGGTTTTTCAGTTTGGCAAACCCTACCAAAGCTTGTTGTAACAGCAAGCACCCTCGTATACCCAGGATGGCTGCTAGCACAAGTTCTTAGATCTGCTTTTCTAAAGGGAAGCAACTCAAAATGGGTTAACAATCTTACTTTAGTCAATCAAACATATATAATTTACCTAGTTCAGGGGAAAAAGTCAGCACTCTGAACTTAAGAGAATACAAACAGAAGTTACAACAGAAAATAACACAGTTCAGCAGACAAGGCTTCCAGCTGTCTGACCATTACATCTATACCTAGTTAGTTACCAGAAAGGGAGGCACCAACATCTGGGTTTTCAAAGCCGGGGGTCTCAACGGCTGCCCAGAGTCTCATCTGGTCAAATCACTCAGCTCTTCCCAATGTGAGCTCCAAAGCAAAACCTCATATCAGGGTATTTATAGGCTTCTCCTTGGTCAGAGAATATCACAACCCTGTTGACCCACTGCTCAATCACAAAGCAATAAGGTGTGGGTGTTCCTGAAAAACAAGCCTCCCCCCACAGGCTCCATGTGATCACATTCAGCCTATTAGGGGGCAGAGTATATTTTCAAATCAGGGAAGACTCTCAGATTCATTTAAGCCTATCAAGAGGCCAAGGGACAGAGAAGATCTTCAGATTCCCATTCCCATGATGCTTGTACATAGTCTTCAACAAGACAGGGTTGTCATCACACCTTGATGAAACATCAGAAGGGTACTTATTGCATAATTATGTATTTAGTTTTTTTCCCCAGATTATTGCATGTGAACAGATATTTCATACAGCCTAAGAAATTGTGCTGAGGCACCAATGGGAGTCCAGAGAATGATGGTGATTCTATTGGGCCTTAATATTCTCTAGGTGGTGTTATGTACTCGAATTTTTATCCAGCATACCCGTTCCCACAGCCAGTGTCCTCAGCCTCTATACTTGGCACAATCATAAAGCAACACTCTATGCATTTCCTGCTGGGTTAGCATGTGATTATTTTAGAAGGTTAAGGTCTAAGTTTGCATCTAACTGCTGCAAAATGAAAAATTGAGTCATATGGTGTTGTATTGTTGTCATTATCAAGCACCATGTGGACAAACCACTGTATATCTTACTGTTAAAATGGCATTATTGTCTTTAAATTTGTTTTAAAATATTTTGGGAGAAGAATAAGGTCTTAGCAGTAATTTTGTAAGTGAATTGGAAACTTACTGGAAAGGTCAGTAAGAAGACTGATTGTATGTAGATTCAAAGCAATTAAATAGCATATACCAAGAAGCCAAATAATGTAGTGAATCAAAGCAAGTCCTCTCTTCTGCAAGTGTAAGCTTATTTTCTTCTGATTAGAAAATGGCTACCACAACAAATTCACTATAATTTCTGTCTCTGGCTCTGACTCAATCTCTCTCTTTCTACCTGACCAAATTCTCCAGAGGTCTCTGATCATGGACAGACCTTGAATAAGTCAAAAGAAACTAAAGGTGAACTATTCTAACCAGCTCCAGAGCTGGTTTAGATCACACATCTATTGCTAATAGTTGTGGAAGATGAATAAGGTATGTAATTGATTCTAGCTTGGTTTTGTTGTTTCTTTAAACCTAATCAACATTTTTGAAGGAATTAGAGATTTCTCATTGTTAAACTTTAAAATATAATAGCTATGGGGTGTTTGGGGGTGATCAAGTAGGACTAATGCCTCTGGTGCGAGGGCTTGCTAGACCCTTTTCAGGGTTACTCATCCACCTTTGGTGTCTACCTGGCACTTAACTCTCACTTGTAGTCACATCCCAGTAAACCATCTTGGCAGACAGGCTAAACTAGGTTGAGGGCAACCAATGGGCCACAAACCTATCAGTGAGTTAGGGGGATGTCTATCCCAAGCATATGAAGACTTTCCCGGGGATGAGAACAATTTGTTCCAATGGCTATGAAAGCATTTGAACCTGGCATTGTGGAGTTCTTAAAAGTTGGTTAAACAATGAAGATGCCAAGGGCATCCCCTGCATCCTGGGCCATCACCAGTGGTCTTGACTTTTGCCCTGCCACTGGACTTGGATGACTCTGGAAGAGAGAGTAAGGTTAACAACTTTGTACCACTCTGCCTCACCTGAATCCAAGTCATGTGCAAGATAAGACATAACCCCATGATGTTATTGTTACTCTTCAAAAATGAAAGATAAACAACAATAATAGCTATGTATTTTCTAGGGGGGAAAAAGCATAATTGAATAGAAAAATCCTCTAGCTTTGTAACGATGGGAATCTTGTGTTCTCCAAAAGTCAACATTGCCATCTCCTGCTTCTAAGCATTTGTACAAGCCATCCTTATTTCCTACAATGCACTTCTTAATTTTTCAAAAAGTTTATCTTCTAAGACTCAACTTAGATACTACCTTCTCCATGAAGGCTTACTTGAGCCATTTAGCTATCAAATGCTTGCTCTCATCCAAGGTATTCTGAGAGTTCTTAGATTTCTTTTTTGCTCCTGCCCTGTTCATATTGTATTCTTCCAGCAGGTCATAAATCCCTAGAGGGCAGGAATTGTTTAGTTCTTGTTTTTGTGTCTCCAGCATCTAGTAAACTATCCTGTGTATATTAAGTATGTAACAAATGTTTGTTGAATGTGAGTTTGTTTAGACCTTATATGGTCTAAATCAGTGGTTCTCAACCTTCCTAATGCTGTGACCCTTTAATACTCGTATGTGGGCGTATCTGCATGTGGGTGGACCCCCCCGGAGACAGAGCAGTGGTGTCTTGGTTCCTATGACCATCGGAAATATGTGTTTTCCCATGGTCTTAGGTGACCCCTGTAACCCCTGTGAAAGGGTTGTTCGACCTCCAAAGGGGTCACGACCCACAGGTTGAGAACTGCTGGTCTAAAGCACCACTACTTGAAATTCAGCCATAGTACCCAAATGGAAACAAATAGTATCCTTTGTTATCATCGAAAATCCAAATCTATGAAGCTCCTAGTATCTTCCCTCCCAATATCTTGAATATATTTAAAATAAAAAAATATATATTTTCATATGTGTACATGTTGCTCTCTCCATAGATTTTAAGTTCCCTGAGAGTAGACATCCTTTCTTTTCTGTCCTGGTATCCCTGAAGCCTTACCAATGGGGATGGGATATTTTTAGGAACTGGACCTTTGATTTCACTGTTATACATAATTATTAGGTGAGGTCACTCCCTCTCCCACAGCAGGTCTTCTGTACCTTCTTTTCATCTTATGCTCTTATATGAGATAACCTGAAAGTCCTAACCTAAACTATCCTAAAACTTTTGGGACACCCAGTTAAAGTACCTACTGCATTAAGATGGTAAGCGTAGTTTAACTCAGGTTTTCCTAGCTTTATGGCTACTTCTCTATCCATGATGCCAAGTTGCCTTCGACCATTTCTTTTCTTTTTTTTTGTATTCTCAGGACCTAGCATAATGTACATCACATAGTAGGCATTTAATAAATACTCACTGATTCATTACAAACATAACCAGATCATCTCTTTGAACGAAGTAAAATGGATCAGTAAACTAGTAATAAGTAACTGAGGGACTAAGAACAGTTCACGAATAATTCCACAAATACTTCTGGAGCACTGAGTCATTGCAGAGTCCTGTGCTAGGCACTGCTGATACAAGGATCAAAGATGACATAACCCCTGTGCTCAAGGTGCTTATAATTTGCTGAGGTGATGTGACCTACCTGCAGATGAAGATGCTATATGTTAGAATGTGACAAGGGCCAAGGGAAGAACCAGGCAAAGGGCTCCTAAGAAAATAGGAATAGGGAACAATTAATTTTGTTTGTGGTAGTGGTGGGGACATAAGGGAATGAGTCAGATAAAAGGTGGCAACTGAGCTGGACCCATGGAATTGAGGACATGTTCCAGGTATGGGCAATTCCAGTAATGGAGAAGTAAAGAAAGAAGATCAGAGAATAGCTAGTGGTTCATGTTGGTTGGAATAAGGAATTTGCGAAAAAGGGTACTGTGAAATGAAATTGGGGCTAGGTTGGAACCAGACTGTGGAGGGTGGTAAATGCTAGCCTGAAGAGTTCGTATTTTTATACTATAGGCTTTGGGGTTCTCTGTGGAATTTCTCCACTTCTTCATTCCTTGTAACAGATGTTGGCACATAAGGGGCAATTATTTTCGTGGTGGCCTTTTAGCAAAATTTATCATGAATGTTATAATATGAAATGACTAAATACCATGGAATGATATTTCTTATTGACTTTGAGTGTGTGATAAAAGATATGCAAAACTTTATATAATAAGATATTTTTTCCCAACAAGGACAATAGAACCACAACACTTGGGACCTAATGCCATAGCCTTGGGTGTGCTGATAGGGAAAGTCAAAAGATACTGAAGAAACCAAAGATAGGAAAAAGAGTTGGATTAGACCAAGTATAAATAAGGGTGTTCTGTGCTGTAGAAGCCACACTTTTGCAAGTTTTCAGAGATCAATTCTCAAGTCACCTGAAGGAGCGGTAGATAACAAAGGCAATGGAAAAAAATACTTCTACATTATTTTAGCACCTCTCACCGAGACAAGGTCAATGAATAGAATATAGGCTCAAAGAATCATTGATCTAGATCTGGAAGGAACTTTAAAAGTCTTTTGATCCAATCCCCTCATTTTACAGATGAGTTAAATGAGGTCAGGGGCAGAAGGGTGATGGGAGTTATCTAAGGTCACACAGGTATGATGATATGAACCCAATACTTCTGATTCAAGAATTAGTGCTCTTTCTCCTGTATCATAAATAATTGCCCACCCAATTACATTAACAGAATGGTAGGTATGTTTATAAAACATTTTCTATGTAAACAGACAAAAGGTAGCCCTGATGAAGGGGCTAGCATGTCAGGCAGTTATAATGTGTTGATCCATATTGGAGGTGTCAAATACATGTCCTGTCACAACACTCCTAAGGGGCCCCAAACCAGATTAAAATGTAATTGGGAAGTATTTAATAAGAACAGGTGATATTAAATTTCAAAAATAATTCAATATGCAGCCCGCTGGGATCCTTATGTATGATTTATTGGCCCCCATTTCTTTTTGAGTTTGACGCCACAGTCCGTATTATCACATATCTTTACCATAACACAAAAAGACGTCGAGACAGCGATTCCAATGTACTTATCATTCAATCACTATTAAAAAAAGCATTTGATTCAGTGGTATAAAATACTTCCTTCAAGGTCTTTCTGCCACAAGGTGCTTCCCATATATGTCAAAATTATGCACAATTTCTTGAAAAGTATAATGAAAGAAATAACCCTGTTTCTTGACCCTCTGAGCATTACTAAGCAAGGCTTAAAACATAGGGATGTCTGCTTGCCAAAAGTATTTGCTTGTTGTTGTCACAGAGGGGATGTAGCACAAACTCAAAGTCAAAGAGAGATTCCTTATAGATAGGAAGGTTTTCCAGCTGCTCTTCTTTGTGGATGACATTATGTTGATTGCATCAAATTCTGGTATATTGCAGACCTTTCTAAATGAAATTCATGATCATTCAAAAGACATTGTGCTAACTATTCACACAGGAAAATCTAAGGGAATGAAGATTGCATATTGTCCAGTCTATAATAAGTAGTTGGCGGCAACTCTTACAAAAATCCAATTCACACATAAGTTAAGACATCACCCTGTGATGATGTCATTGGCCCTCTTTGAAAATGAAGGACAAACAGCATCTCTTTCTTTCTCTTTCTCTGTCTCTCCTCTCTCTCTCTCTCTCTCTCTCTCTCTCTCTCTCTCTCTCTCTCTGTCTTTGTGTGCCTGTGTGTCTCTCCCCAATTCCCCATCTTTCTAGGACAGACATTTCAAATGGATAATGTGTTGGACCCAAAATTGAATGGAAGGAGTAGAAAGGACTAAATTACCTTTGAAAAAATGTAGTTTTTTTTAACAACCCCAATCTTCTTGAAACAAAGCCCTTTCTTTTAAATACTAATATTCTTTTGGCAATTTTATATGGCTGAGCCATGGAATGCTGCTACTCTCCAAGAAGAACAGAAGCTGAAGATCTTACAAAGGATAGTGGGAGCTGGCTGCAACATATTCTGAATGAGGAATCATGAAGAAATACCACAAAGTACATAGTGTGAAGTAGAGTGAGGAAATGCATGACGGAAAAAAAAGATGGGCTAATCAAGGTGAGAGTAAATCCACGTACTGACATTGGGATTCTTGCCATATTAAAAAAGGAAGGAAGATATCCAGTATGGTGGGTGGATCTTTGGTGGTGAACTCATGGATGAGTGTCACAAAGGGTGGATAGAAAAGGATGTTTTAGAGTACATGGTATAGTGAAAAAGACCACTGATTTAGAGTTAGAGGACCTGGGATTAAATCCTACTTCTCATACCTGCTAGTTGTATGACATTGGACAAGTCACTTAACATCCTTAAGCCTCAGTTACCTTATCTTTGAAATGGGACTAGACCTGCAAAAAAGAGGAAGAAGGAATAGATGATGTTTAAGGTCCCTTCAGGCTCTGAAGTTAGGATTCTGTGTTTGTGGTATGCATTGCTGGGGGGAATACTCACAATGATGAGATTCATTGGACTTGGTCACTAGCAACATTGGAGAGCCACTGAAGATTTTTGATGAGGGTTGTAAAAAAAATCACACTTGTGAATTTGGAAAAAAATACTTTGGCATTTGGGTCAATTGGAGTTGGGAGAGAGTGGAGGCATGGAGATCATTTAGGTAGTTATTACTATAGACTTTATGAGAGTCAGTAAGGGCCTAAAGCAGTGGTTCTCAACCTTCCTAATGCCATGACCCTTTAATACAGTTCCTCATTCTGTGGTGATCCCCAACCATAAAATTATTTTTTGTTGCTACTTCATAACTGTAATTTTGCTCTGTTATGAATCTATCTGATATGCAGGATGTATTTTTATTGCTACAAATTGAACATAACCCACAGGTTGAAAACTGCTGCCCTAAAGTAAAGTGATGGTAGTTGAGTAGAGAGCATAGGGAAGATACTTAGTTAACTTCATGCTATTAAAGACTCTCTAGGCTCTGAATCAAATCAAAATGGGACCATTATCACTAACTCCCCTCCCATCCCCATGAAGTGTTTTGAGCAATAATAATATATGAGCTTTTTGATAACATATGATACCATGTAAATGTGAACTAATAGGTCCACACAGTCTATCACTGAGTTGCCAGAAAATAATAGAAAGTGAAGAAATTTTAGGCATCTGATAAGGAAAGAAGTTTGGGTATCATTTGTCAAGGCTAGTCAGATTGTTTTGAATTTCCAGTCAGTTACCCCATAAATGGATCAAGTCAAGTTGGAATGTGAAAGAATTGATTTTCTGCTCCTTGTCTGTTCTTGTTGAGAGGATGATGTATCAGAATTGTAATTCATAGCTCATTCCATGAAATATATCTGTGCACTCTGCCTCCATGACCTTTTCAATATTCTCTGTTTTGGTTGGCCATTCATCTTTGCTACAGAAGACTGGGTAGCCACTAACAAGGGAGAAATTAAATGGTCAGCTAATCAAATTACAGCATAATGGAAAGGTCGAGGTATGCCAGGGTACTCCTATAATTCATGGAATATGTGAATAATTGAAGTGCAGATTTTATTCTCAGGGTAAAAACTCAATTGGCAACAGACAGTGGCCTGATCAGAATCAGTTCTTCCAACAATGATGATAAAAAATTTGAGAAGCATTATGAATGTGGAGGGAGATATTACTCTAAAGCTGATGACATGAGCCATAATTTCAAATGCCACATTAGATAAAAATTGGACCAGAGTTGTTAAGAGACTTTGAATCAACTTATACATATATATCTTTTCTTTAGGTTCTCCTTCATCTCTCTCTTTTTATTCTGTTTAAGGTTATACCACTAACATTACTGACCTACCTTCTCTTAAAATAATTGCTGAATTAAAGTGAGTGAAGGCAAGATAACAGGGACTGTCCAAAGAAATTTACATTCCTTTGCTCTTCTCTCTGGACTAAATGCCAATTGATCAGCTAGTATTTATTGAGTGCCTTTGATGTGCTTAGTAATTAGGAATGTAGAAAAAGTACATGTCTCATCTAATACACAATCCCTCGAAGAATTCACAGTCTAGTTGGAAAGAAGAAAGTAACACTTGAAACAATAATGAACAGCACTAGACAGTGTCTAGAATCTAGATAGTAATGTCTTCCACATGGGGGACCAAAAAATATTCTGGAAAATTGAGACTTTTAAACTTGATGTGAATAACTGGCAAAATTCTAGAGTGAATTATTTAATGTATGGTTTGGGAGCATTTAGAAAGAAAAATAATGTTTACTGGGAACTACCATTGGTTCACCAAGTACATGCCTTGCTAAACTAATCTATTTTCCTTTTTTTTTTTTTTCAGTTTTCAGCATTCATTTTTATAAGATTTTGTGTTCCAAATTTTCTCCCTCTGGCCCTTCTGTTCTGAAAATGGAAGGCAATTTGATTAGGTTATACACGTGCTATTATGTAAAACGTATTTCCATATTGGTCTCCGTCATGAAAGAAGAAATAGATGAAAAGAAAAAAACACAAAAAAGAATTAAGTAAATGAAAAAACATGCTTTCATCTGCATTCAGAGTCCATCAGTTCTTTATCCAGATATGAATAGCATTTTCCTTCATGAGTCCTTTGTACTTGTCTTGGATCATCTTGTTGTTGAGAAGAGCTGAGTCATTCATGGTAGATCATTACACAGTGTTGCTGACAGTGTCCAATGTTTTCCTAGCTCTGCTCATTTCATTTTGCATCAGTTCATACAAGTCTTTCTAGGTTTTTCTGAAATGTGCCTTTCATCATTTTTTATTGCACGATAGTATTCCATTACATTCACAATGGATTGTTCAGCCATTCCCTAACTAATGGGTGTCCCCTCAATTTCTAACATTTTACCACCATGAAAAAGGCTGCTGCGTTTTTGCACATGTAGATCCTTTCCCCCTTTTTACGATCTCTTTGGGATACATACCTAGTAGTGGTATTGCTGGATCAAAGGGACTGCACAGTTTGGGGATAGTTCCAAATTACTCTCCCAAATGGTTGGATCAGTTCACAATTCCACCAAAAGTGCATTAGGGTCCCAGTTTTCTCACATCCTCTCCAACTTTTGTCATTGTCCTTTTTTTGGTCATATTAGTCAATCTGATAAGTGTGGTGTGGTACCTTAGAATTGTTTAAATGTGTATTTCTCTAATTGAAAGTGATTTAGAGCACTTCTTAATATGCCTGTAGATAGCTTTAATTTCTTTATCTGAAAACTACCTATTCATATCCTTTGACCACTTATCAATTGGGGAATGGTTAGTATTTTTATAAATTTGATTCAGTCCTCTATATATTTGAGAAATGAGGCCTTTATCAGAAACACTCACTGTAAAGATTGTTTCCCATCTTTCTGCTTTCCTTCTAATCTTGGTTGCATTGGTTTTGTTTGAACAAAAGCTTTTTTAAAAACATAATTAAAATGTTCTATTTTGCATTACATAATGCCTGTATCTCACTTAACTTCTCCTTTAAGAATTTGGATGCTATACCACTTGGTGCATATATGTTTAGTATCCATTGTCTATGGTACTTTTTAGCAAGATGAAGTTTCCTTCCTCATCTCTTTTAATTAGGTCTAGTTTTGCTTTTACTTTGTCTGAGATCAGAATGGCTAACCCTGCTTTTTTTTTTTTAAATTTAGTTGAAGCATAATAGATTCTGCTCCAGTCCCTTATCTTTACTCTGTGTCTCTCACTTCAAATGTGTTTCTTGTAAATAATGTATTACAGGATTCTGGTTTTGGATCCACTTCACTACCTGCATTTGTTTTATAGGAGCATTCATCACATTTACATTCACAGTTGTGATTACTGTGTATTTCCCTCCATCCTATTTTTCCTCCTCTTGTCCTCTCTCTCCTTTCACCTCTTCCCTTCCCACCAATGTTTTACTTCTGTCTACCACCTCCCCCAATCTGCCCTCCCTTCTGTCAGTCTTCTCCCTCCCCACCTTTACTTAATCTCTCCCCCTCCTGCTTCCCTATCAGGTGAGATAGATTTCTATAGTCAACTGATCGTGCATATGAGTCCCTCTTTGAGCCAATACTAATGAGAGTTAGGTTCAAGCAATGCCCATCAACCATACTCTCATCTTTCCTTCTACTGTAAATAGATTTTTCACACTTCTTCATGTGAAATAATTTGGCCCATTTTACTTCTCCCTTCCTTCTCCACCCAGTGTACTCTTCTTTCTCATCCCTTACTTTATTTTTTTTTGGCTTTTTGGAGGGGGGAAGGCAAGACAATTGGGGTTAAGTGATTTGCCCAAGGTCACATGGCTAGTAAGTGTTAAGCGTCTGAGTCCAGATTTGAACTCAGGTCCTCCTAACTCCAGGGCCAATGCTCTCTTCACTGTGCCATCTAGTCACCTCCTAAAGTTTATTAACTTCTGAGGCATAGTTCCACTGCTTTCCAGAATGGCTGGACAAGTTTGCAGCTCTACCAACGGAGCATTAATGTGCCCATTTTCCTGTTGTTCCTTCAACATTTATTTTTTGTTGTCATTGGCCAATCTTATGTGTATAAAGTAGAACCTAAGCATTTAAAAAATTATCTAATTATTAGTGATTTGAGGCACTTTATATGACTATTGATAGTTCATGTTTCTTTTGTAGAAAACTACCTGATTATATCCATTGATCATTTATTAATTAGAGAATAACTCCTATTTTTATGCATTTGAATTAGTTCCTTTTGTATCATAAAATGAGACCTTTCTCAGAGAAACTTGCCGAAAAGATTTTTTTCCTAGTTACTGTTGCTCCTTCTAATTTTAGTCACATTGGTTTTGTTTGTATAGAAACTTTCAATTATTTACTTATCAAAACTGTTCATTTTGTGATCCTCTCTATTCCTTGTTTGGTCACGACTCTTTCCATATTCATAAATCTGAAAGATAATTGATTTTTTCCATTTAATTTGTTTATGATCTCACTTTTATGTCTAAATTACATATACATTTAGAGCTTTATACCATATGAAATTTTGGTCTTGTCCTAGTATGTGCCTGACTGTTTTCTAGTTTTCCCAGTAGCTTTTGTTGGCCAGAAAATTCTTACTTCTGTGTATGAGTCTCTAGATTTATCATATACCAGGTTATGATGTCCCTTTCTTTCTGTATGCTGTATACCTAATATGTTTTATTCATTGACATTTCTTAATCAATACCAAATTGCTTTGATGAATACTCGTTTGTATTTCAAAGTTTCTACTCAATTCTATTCTTTCAAAAATCAGAATTATTAGAAATGGTCTATTTCTTTAAAGGTTCATTTTTTTGCCTGGAATATCATACTCAATTCTGTTGGGTAAATTATTCTTTTGCCTTTTGGAATACTATATTCCAAGCTCTCTGCTTATTTATAGTGTTGCCTGCTTAATGTATGATACCGACTGTAGCTTTTTGGTGTTTGAACTCTTTCTTCTGGTTATGTGAACTATTATTTTTTTTTTAATCTGTAATATCATGATTGCTATCAGTAATGAAAATACTGTCTGTGCCACTAAAGTCTTCAATTTCTGGCCCAAGACTATGTAATCTTTAGCAATGTTTTCTAGATGGCTTTAGAAAGTGTGAGCTGTGCCTATATGAATCACCAAAAGTAGGTGTTAGTCATTGGTTCTGACAAGTTTCATAGTCATCAGTCAAACCCTAGATACATGCCCTAGGAAGATAAATCTCTGTTATTGCCAAATTGGCAATTACCTATGTCATTACTCCCTAGAAGAGAGTTGCCAACTACCACTCTTTATTTCTTTTTCCCTGACCCTGATTGGATGATTTCTCCCATGACTTTACTTGTGAATTCACATCATCACTGGAGGGCAAGAGCTTTTTCTTTTTCAGAAGACCCAGCTTCTAATTCTTTTAAGAAGAGTCTCTGACTTCTGATCCAGTTTTCTTATCATTCTAACATAGAATGTTCACCTTTAAAATTTGAAATATTTGCTTAGAATGCTATGTGAAATGTTAGGTAGTCTAGAGTGCAGCCAAGATCATAAAAAAATCTGACGTGATTTCTGGGCCCAAATAAGCCAAAATACTGTTCTTTATCTCATTGCTCACTAGACAGTTCATAAGATCATAGACTAAGAGAAGGAAACTTAGAGGTTATGGAATTCATTTCCCTCATTTTATGGATGAGGACTCTAAGTCTCAGAGAAGTGAAGTGACTTACCTAGAGTTTGCTAGTAAATGACTTAGACAAGATCTGAAGTCAGGTCTTCCTGATTCAAAATCCATGGTTCTATCCACTATACCACCTAGCTGCCTCAAACTACCATCTTGGCCATTTAATAGATAGCAACATCCTCAACTAACCACAGTTCTTTCCCCATACCTCTTTATAGTGTAGAGATAACTTGGTTCTTAAAGCCTATGCCAATATCCAGAGCTTCTTAAACTTCTTAAAGTTTTTCTACTCGGCACTTCTTGACATGACTTCAGCACAGCAACCCACAGTTTAAGAAGCACATAGCAGTTGCTTCCAAGCTGGATAGGTTTTGGACTTTTGCCTGATGATAGACTATATGTTTTCTGTCAAAGAAGTAGCTTAGCTAACTACAGAGAAGCTCATCATTAGAAGAGGATCCTTTTTTGGGGGAAAAGTGTGTTGGGGCACAATCACTCAATCCACAAGAGCGTATTAACTGCTTGCCATGTGCCACACGCTGTGCTAAGCTCAGCAGCTCAAGAAATTATTGTCTAAGGCACGGAAGGGTTAAGATACATCAGAGTAAGGAAACCCCACATTTTTAAAAATAAGCTAATTGCACAGCACTTGAGAAATCATGAGTTTATTCATTTTATGCACTTTTTAAAAAAACATGGAGTCTACGAACTTTAAAAAATACTTTGAGTATTTTATTTCAATATAATTTTGCAACCCTTTTTATTTATTTTATGTATTTAAAATATTATTATGAGAAAGGGTCCATGCTTGCCAAATGGATCCATGACACAAAATACATGTTAATTACCCCTGCTCTAGATAAATTTATATCAAAGATATAAAGACAAAGATTCAAGAAATGATTAGATTATACAAGGTAAATCAATTAGTAGCAAGTTAACAAACACTTATTAAGTATTTACTCTGAGCTGGACATTGGGAATAAAATATAAAAATGAGAGAGCTCTTGTTAAAAATTTTATGTTCTATGAGGAACCAATAGCAGTTTGGGGGGAAGGAGAAGGAATAAACATTTATTAATGACTTACTATGGGTCAGACACTGTGCTAAGTGCTTTACAAATATAATTTATTTGATCCTCACTGTGTTTACAGATAACTAAATAGAAGACGTATTCAAAATCAATACTTAGTGATTTGGGGGAATCAGGAAAGGCCTCTTGAATAAAGTAGAAATTAAGCTGAACCTTAAAAGAATTAAGACTTCCAAAAGGTGAAAGTGAGGAGGGAGACTATTCCTGGGCAAAGGAGGACAGGCTATGCAAATGTATGGAGACAAAGTTGTATCATTGGGTACAAGGGGCTATCGAACAGGCACACTTGGCTAGAGTGTAGACAGGTAGCTAGGGGGTGCAGTGAATAGAAAGGGGGAATCTGGGTCAAGAAGACTCCAGTTCAAATCTGGCATCAGACACTTAACAGTTGTGTGACCCTGGACAAGTCACTTAACCTTGTTTACCTTAGTTTCCACATCTGTAAAATGATCTGGAGAAGGAAATGGCAAAACACTCCAGTATCTTTGCTAAGAAAACCCCAAATGGGATAGTGAAGAGTTCAACATGACTGAAAATGACTAACAACAACATAAACTGTGTGAGGGGGAGGTAATGTGTAATCAGCCTGGAGAAGCAGACTAGAGTCTATTTGAAATTGTACAAAATGTCTATAAGTGCTATGGGAAACGTGGAGAATAATCAATGTAGGCTGGTGGTTGATTTTGGAGAGGTAAAAGTAGACTTTAAATAAATGGGGCTTCTTTCTTTTATTAATTAAAAATCGAGGCCCTGTGACATTGAATTACTTCCCTAGGACCATAAAGGGAGCCAGTGATGGTGTCAGGCTCAGATCACAACAGGGGTCTCCTAGGTCAGTATAGTTATGGCCCTGGTTTTCTGGGTTCATGGTAGAACTGCCTTGCCCTGATATGGAGCCTGGACAGGTTTGCTGTTAAATTATCTTATAAAGTGACTTATGGATTCCACCACAAGATGGGATAGAGTAAAAAAATGAAAACAAAAAAACCCAAATCAAACAAAACTGGCATAAGACCATGTCTTTGGGGGGTACATAGGAGTTAAAACCAAACACCTTTCTGGTATTGTTTTCTTGAGCTCCCTGTGATAGGTTGCCTTGGTATTTCCATCAGGCTTTCTGAAGGAAATTCTGGTCTTTCACACACTTATTTTTATATACCTAGATACATACATACACACCTATAATATATTGTAATGCCAATGCAATATTCGCAGCACCCATGATCACAATAAATATACCTGCATGGTGCTCAATTGCAAAATATAACAGACTCTCCATATAAAAGACAGAAGCAAAACATTTATTCAGACACTGGAAAACCAAATCCCAAAATCAGTAAGCTGATTTCATCATAGTAGCAAAGAAGTTAATAAGCAATAAATGCACAGAGCCACACCATCCTTTAGTCTTCCCACAAACCAACGCAAGACCAATATTTACTCACAAGCTTGTCCCCTTCAGAAGCGTGCTATACTCCCAACTGTCTAACTGACTTTGCCTCCTACCTTTCTGTGGGCTTTGCTTCACCCTTCAGCAAACTCCTCCCACCACAGGCTGCATGTGATTACATTCAGCCTATTAGGGGGCAGAGTTTATTTTCAAGACAAGGAAGGTCTTCAAATTCCCTCAGGCTTATTAAGGGGCAGGGAAGACCTTCAAATTCCCGTTATCATTATATTCACCTCCGAGATTTTTCATATCCCTTATATAGCAAAAATACATTAACAATATATTACATAGTTTAATGAAAGTTTAGAGGTAACTGGTGGGGTAATTGGTGTCAACAGAACTTTGCAACAATATAACAGGGATAATACACACATATATACATATATCTACATCTATATCTATCTGTCTATCTATCTATCTATCTATCTATCTATCTACCTATATCTATAAACACTGTCCATGACTGAGATCAGTGAGAAACCCCTGAACACTCTAACCTAGTCTGTTCTTACTCTTGGTAGAAATAGCTTCAGATGAGTCTTCAGGGGTTTCTCACTGGCCTCAGTCAGGGAAAGCACAGCAGGACCTCAGCGAAGCTTTTTGATCAAACGCTGCAGAAGCTGTAAAGAGTCAACCAACAGTTAATCAGTTTTGTGACAGTGGGTGAAAGTCAGTGTAGAGAGTGTCTTGATCATTAGTGGAGTCAGTGAAAATGACTGCCCTACATGAACTTCTCAAAGGCAGCCCATGCTCCACCTGGGATGAATGCTGGGCAGCTAGAAACCTTTGAGGAAGAAAGGAGAAAAACCACTGGCAAGCAGCTTGAAAAATGTCTTGGTTTAATAACATGTGGCTACTGTCAGCATGATAATGATTCATATTTAAATAGTACTTGAAGATTAGCAAGGTGTTTTCCTCACATTAGTTCTTTGAGATAAATTATATAATCTATTATTATTTATATCTCTATCTATCTATCTATCCATCCATCCTTCTGTCCCTTTGTCTTTGTCTGTCTGTCCATCCATCCATCCATCCATCCATCCATCCATCCATCTGTCCGTCTGTCCGTCCATCCATTTATCTGTCCACCTGTTTATCCATCCATCCATCTATCTATTCATCTATCTGTCTATCTGTCTATCTATCTATCTGTCTGTCTGTCTGTCTGTCCATCCTTCTTCCCATCCATCCATCTGTCCATCTGTCCTCCCATCCATCTGTCCATCCATCCATCTGTCCATCTGTCCATCTGTCCATCCATCAATCCATTGATTCATCAATCCATTGATCGATCCATCCATCCATCCATCTAATCCACTTAAAGAAGATGGTCAGACCTGTAATATTATCAATATAAGGATCTTACAATGTGGAAGATTCTTTTATTTAAGCAGATCAGACTCTGCTCTGCAGTTTATAGTCTTAGAAGTTTGCTTGGAGCACTGGGAAAGTAAGTGACTTGCCCAGAATCACACAGTCAGTGTTAGTTGTGAGATTGTGATGTTAAAGTATTGTCAACTATAGGACTGGCGCCCAGATCTTTCTGAGTGCGAGGTCAATTCTGCCTCTCACCCACAATTTACAGGTAATAAAACAGACCTAGATAGGTTAACTCCTGTGCCCTGGGTTCAGAAATCCAGTACCAAGATTTTCTAGTACATCATGTGTCTTCATTAGTATGTTGAATTAAAGCAGCTAAAAGTCAGATCTCTGCCTTATGGAAGACTTCATGGCCATTGGATACTAGCAGTGTTTTAAGCTGAGGCTGTTTGCTGAAGTCCAAGACCAAACATGCTTTTTCTCCATCTTCTATTCATCCTACACAATTTGTCATTTGAGTAGCCCTAAAAAATCACATCATTGGAGACAGCTAGGTGGCTTAGTGAATAGAGTGCTGGCCCTGGAGTCTGGAAGTCCTGAGTTCAAATGTGAACTTAGACACTTTCTAGCTATGTGAACCTGGGCAAGTCACTTAACGTCTGATTACTTAATCAACTTGAGAAAGAAATGGCAAACCACTCTATTATCTTTGCCAAGAAAATTCCATGGACAGTATTGGTGTGCTATGTTCTGTGGGGTCATGAAGTCAGGCATGACTGAACTACAACAGAATATCATATCACTTCATTTCCTCACTCTAAGACCTTCAGTGACTCCCTGTTACCTTGAAAATAAAATAGAAAACCTGTAGCCTGGCATTTAAAATTCTCCAACTGGACTTTAACCAACTTGGAAATAGTTTTATTACGTACCGTTCCCTTTCATTCATTCTTTGTCCAGTCAAACAAGCCTATGAGCTATTCCTTGTATTGAAAATTCCGACCATCTGCATCTTTGCAAAGGCCATCCTCCATGTCTGTATTTCATTCCCTTATGTTCACTTCAAAGCACAGCTCAGGTGCTATCTTCTACCTTGGTTTTTAGTGCTTTCTACTTTTTGGAATTACTTTGTATTTCCTTACCCCTGTAGATAGATAAAGCCTTTATTAAGTGCTTACCTTGTGCTAAGTATTGTACTAATCCCTAAGGATACAAACACAAATGTTGTTGTTCATCCTTCATTCCTGAAGAGGACTGATGACATCATAAAGGAAACGTCTCGACCTGTGTGTGAATTGGATTTTAGTGAGGCAGAGATGCTCAAAGTCATTAGCCATATTCTCTCCTCTAAGATAAAAATTAAGATGACTGGTAATGGCCTGCGATGCATTGGGTGACCTTGGCCTTTCTAAATTAAGGTCTTTCCTAGTTCTCACAAATACAAGTAAAACAAACAATATTTTTTCCCTAATGTTCTAATAGAAGACAAACATTAAAGGGAAGCTGGGAAGCAGTGGAGCAGAGAAAGGCACTTGTATTGATGCAAGGTAACCTACAGGAATAGCCTGGAAAGTGAATTGAGCCAAAAATGAAGTTAGAAACATGGCTGTCTAACCTTTCCCTCCCCCATCAACCCCCCCCCCCAAAAAAAAAGAAAAAAAAGAAGGCGATCTCAGGCAGCAACTCATGAATCTGGAGAGCAGTTCTCAGGGTGGAGTCATCCCTAGATGGGCAAGGCAGCTGGTTTGGAAGTGGAACAGACCTAAGACTGAGCTGAGCTGGAAGCATGCATGTTGTGTCCCTTATTAGAATGTTCAGTGAAGACAAGGACTTTTTCATTCCTGTTTTTGTATCTCTAGTGTCTAAGACGTAGTAGGTGTTCAATGTTTGCTTATTTGAATTTGAAAATCAATGTCAGAAAGTCAGAGAAGGACAACATTCATGAAAACACCTTCAGATTTCATGAATACTTGCAAAAAAAGTTGGTGGGAAGGAATTACTCAACTGAAAAGAAAACTTATTTGAGAATGGGAAAGAGCAATTTTGAACAGTTCATGGCGAAAGTGATGGCAATATAGAGGATCACAAGGATTCTTGATCCAGAGATGAGAAGGTACTCAGAGGCCATCTAGTCCAGTCCTTGTATTTTACAGGACAAAACTGATCTAGTTAGGTTTGCCAATTTTTCTCAAATGTATTTTTAAAACACAGACAGTTATATGCTAGTGATGATTTAAAGTCAACATCAATGAGTCTGTCTACTTCTGCTCATTCCCAATAAATCTCTAGTAACCCTACCATTTGGGTGTCTGAAGCACAAACAGCACAAAGTGCTGGATGAATGGAACCCAGTGTTCTTCATGAGAAGCAGAGTTAGCTGATAAATCTTGTCCAGTTCTCCTAGGGCTGGAGAAGGGTGAGAGGCCATGTGTTAACCAGTTGGTGTTGCAAAAATATTTGATAAGGGAAAATGAACAGATCTCAAACATTCTTTTTCTCTTTATTAAATTAATTAGACACCACTGAAGAAATATGAAGTTTTTCTATTTTCCTGGGATACTGGCCAAATTCAGGGAAGACTGCTGGAATATAAATGATTAACCTGCACCCAGAAACTCTGAAAAGGTGTATATTACCTTATCCCAAAGCTTAAGTCACGTTTTAGTAATTTTCTTGTACAAAGCTAAATGCTTTCCAAAATATTTGGAGAAATTTATAGTTTTATCAGGAGTCAATTAACGTGTCTTCCTATGACTCCTCCAACACTGACAAAAAATTTCCATCTTTCCCAAGTTATGCGAGAATATTTCAGATTTAATTGTTATTTGTCTTATTAGTGATTCTGAATACTTTTAAATGTGGTTTCTTGTAGTTTGCTTTTTTTTCAACTGGTCTCCCAGGGAGTGTTCTACCCCCCCCCCCCCAAGATTCTTTTCCCCCAACTTTTCCTTAAATGAGAGACTCTAAGCATTTTTGAGCCATATCTTGCCAATCCTTTGCCATATTTGCCAGATGGTTGCAAAAAACATTCTGTGATGGTACATTTAAACCCAAGGTATTGTTGTGTCTCATTCTCCCTCATCCTTTTCTTGGGCTGATTTTCTCCTTCCTTACCTGTAATTTTGGCTACTTGTTGTATGTCATTTTGTATGACCTCTTTGGTTTGTTTTAATTTTAATTTAATTTTTTAAAATTTTAATTAATTTTAATGGCCTAATTCTCTAACCCATTGATCTTGTTGAGACTTCCTTTGGCATTTCTTTTTTTTTATGTGATTGTTTATTTTACTAAATTTTTTTTTGAGTTACATATTTTCTCCCCGTCTTTCCCCCGCCCACCACCCCAAGACAGCCATCCCAGTGTTTCCCCCCTCCCCCAGTCTATTCTCTCCTATGTCACTTTTTGGTAGGGCAGGATGGATCTCCCAACTGCAGTGCCTGTGTATCTCAAGTTCCAGTTGGGTATAGTCAATAATAATAATAATAATTGTGTAT
>CM053583.1:277285914-277354859 GCA_028627135.1 Pseudochirops cupreus | reverse complement strand
GTATATTTGGTAAAAGTACCTATAAAATGATGGTGGGCATTATGGGAATTATGGAAACAAGAAATCACACCCCATCAGAGAAACCATTTCAAGGAAGATTACTACCATCCTCTCTCCAAACTCACATCATCATAAGTGGATATGATGTCTACCATCTCCCCTGCATTCCATTCACTACTGCACCAAACAGAAAAGGGGGGGAATGAATCTTCCATTGTGAATTTACCCCAGTGACTCCCCTATATTTTTATGTGATTTGTGTCTTATTGTGAAACCTACACAATACATAAACCAAGTCTTTTAAATTTTCAGCCCTGTCAGTTTAATTTAAATGGGTCCTCATGCTGACGGCAAAGTTTCGTTTTCACTAACTCAGTGGAAATGTTGCCCTCTTAATTAAGTGAAGATGAATCTACTGCCTTATTGGTGACATCTGAAGTGGCAAAGGGTGGCTTTATTTATTTGCAGAATCGAAACAGCCATGAGGAATACCAGAAGTTATAGTGCCTAATATAGTACCTTATTGGACTTCATAGTTAGTGGCCTTAAATATATGGCCAATACTATATATGGCTGATCAATGGGATTATACCCATAATTCAAGGCTTACAAACATTATAGACCTAGGACAGAACCTACCCTATAATTACTAAATACCCACTTAGCCTTTCTCTGATTGGGAATCATTTCATGGGACCATCCTCAGAAACCACAGAGTAAGTTTAACTGACATCAAATTTCTACAGCTGGAGGGCTAGAGGGGAGGAGCAATTCAGCTAAGAATCAGAAGGTCATAAGATAAATAGACGGATGTTGCTAAAAGACAAATTTATACTCATTGTAAAGAAAAGCTTCCTAACAAACAGAACTCTCGTGATGTGAAATGGACTGCCTTGGGAAGTAATGAGCTCTCTCCCTCCTCAGAGGTCTTCACAGGTTGCATTGAAGTGTAGTGGAATTAGGATTCTTTGTGGGGTATGAAGTTAAATTAAGTGGCCAGTGAGGTCCCTGCCTGTCCTAAAATTCTGTGGTTTTGTGACCATTGCCTTCCTTACTAGCAAGGTTGTTGTTGTGTGTTTGTCCTTCATTTTTTTGAAGAGGACCACAGCATCAGGGAAATGATGACATGTCTTGCAGTTGACTTTGATTTGAGGGAGGGAGGGCTGTGCAAGGTCACCAGCCTCACTTTCTCCTCTAGAGCCATCTGGATCCAGGGGCCAGATAACCATCAGAAGGACTGGAGATTGCCAAGGATGCAATGGGAGACCCTGGCCCTTTTAGGCTAAGGGCTTTTGAGGTTCTCACTTTGAGTGAGGTAACACCCATTCCGTGAATAGTCACTCTTCTTTAAGAAGAGAGTCAAGGGACAGTCCCTTTCATTAAAAAAAAAAAAAAACTGGGCAGAGAAGACCCTCAGGATTGCTGGTCAAAAGAGAAATACATACTACTGACAATCACTCTGAGCTAGGAAGGCCCAAAAAATGACCATTAAGTGGTGCTTGGATAGTGACCTATCTATGAGACTAGCAAGGTGAGGGACTCTGCATTACCTCCATTCTCCTAGATCACAGTATTTCACCTTGCAGGAGACAGGGGCCAGGGATCAGGAAGGAAGGGGTGTAAAGAAGATGAGAAAGACAAGAGAAATTGCTATAATAATGAGGAAGCACTAGTGAAATGAAGGCTCAAATTCAGAAATTCTTTCCTTTCTTCTTAACAGGGTGCCTCTCCTTGAACTATTCTGAGATATAGGAAGGCAGAGGAAATTGAGTTGGCTTTAGTGATTCTGAAGCAATTTTTCATCTGGGGAGCAAAAGTCTCTAAAACCCACATACTCTTTCCTTTTTTTTTTTTTTACCACCACATCCAAACTCCTTATCAGAATGAATGGGAATAACTCTTCTTGGTGACACAACAATGAAAAATATAAGAAGTAAATAAGTGGTGCAATTGATAGAGTGCCAAGCCTGAAGTCAGCAAGATTCATCTTCCTGAGTTCAAATCCAGCTTCAGATACTTACTAGCTGTGTGACCCTGGGCAAGTCATTTAACCTTGTTTGCCTCAGTTTCCTCATCTGTCAAATGAGCTAAAGAAGGAAATGACAAACCCCTCTAGTATCTTTGCCAAGTAAACCCCAAAAGGGGTCACAAAAAGTCAGACATGGCTAAAATAATTCAACAACTCTAACAAATTCTTAATTCATGACAGCAGCAGAAGTAAAGATATTGTCTATATAAATAGATGTAAATACATATAGGCATATATGTATATATAAATACCATAAGAGACAAGCCTGTGGACCACATGGAGGCCTCACAAAAGAACACTTTACCCCTGTTTTAGTCAAATAGCCCAAGGAAGCATTAATTAAATATTCAGAACTTTTTCCTTTAGGAAAAACAAAACCCATGTTCACTTAATAATAAACCTTTGTTTGCAGGTGGGATAGTGGATAGAATGGTGGGGCAAGACCTGAATCCAAAACCTAACTGTGTTACCCTGGGAAAGTCACTTAATGTTTCTCAACCTTGGTGGCCTCATTTACCTCCCAGTATCTATAGAAAATATCTGTAGAACTCTTTGCCCTCAGGGTTGCTGGCCAAAAGAGAAACTAAGGTCTCCCCTTGCATCCTGGACCATCTCCAGTCCTCCTGACTGATATCTGGCCATTGGATCCAGATGGCTCTGGAGGAGAAGGTAAGGCTGGTGACCTTGCACAGCCCTCCCTCTCTCAAATCAAAGTCAATTGCAAGTCATGTCATCATCTCCCTGATGTCATGGTTCTCTTTGAGAACAAAGGACAAACAACACATAAAACTCTTTGCAAAACCTAAAGCACTCTCTATATTTTAGTTGTAAGTTATTATAATTAGTATTATTGTCATTAACACTAGCATCTATATCACTCTTCATATATATGGAATTATTTCATGAATTGCAAATTCTTTTATTGATCCTAAGCTTCTCCTTGAAACAAAGGTCCATCTTTTTGTATCAATATTTTATCAGCCTTGTTGTATAGTTGTAAGTCTTAGAACACTGAAGTCTACGAAGAACTGAAGATATGTTACTCAGGGGGCAAAGAAGAAGTACATGATGGTTGATTTGTCAAAGAGATATATGCATGAAAAAGGTGGTTATTTATGTAGCAATGGGAAAGGATATTGAAGAGACATCTCAATGCACCATTGGCATCCTTGAAATTTAAAAGCAGAGCAAGGAAGGCCCCCACCACATAGGCTGCCAGTGATGAACTTATGGAAGGCTATGAACAAGAATATCCCAGAGTGAGTAAGTATGAACGATGGTCGACACTATTGAAGGAAATACCAATATTGACGAGATCACAGATCCTTTAGCATATTAAACTGTTATATATATTATCTTTTTTTCTAGCTTCACAACAATCCTGTAAGCTACAAGCTATGGCTGTTATTATTTATGTTGGAGAGATGAGGAAATGGGAGCTCAGAGGAATCACACATGCCTGAGGTCACAGAACTAATAACAGTGAAAAGCAGGATACAAACTCGGGTCTTTTTACTTCCAGGACCAGCTCTCCTTCCATTATACTACTAACTGACTCACTTAAAATGGGAAGTTATTAAGACAAAGGCAGACCCTTGTCACTGACCTTCAAATCACTGAACAAGTCATTTGTTGAAGTCAATGGAAAAGGCACAAACAATGTTGGCATATTGCTGGAATTTGACAATCCAAGTTGTAATTCCCAAGGCTCAGGAATGGAATGGAGAGAAAGATAGTCTCAGGCTCTTTGTCTGAAGATGTCCCATGTCTATCAACAGTATTTGGTATTCTTGACCACCAGTTTGTTGATTCACCTGATGCCTCCTCAGGGGGTAAAGAGTCAAATTACGATACTTCTGGTCTTTCCTTGGTAGAGTATTATCCAAGAGAGGCTTTGGGGACAATACATTCCCCAAAGCTCTATATTGTAGGGCTCCATCTTGTCACCACTCTTGTTCTTAATTTGATTTGTATGTGAATCTAATGAAGAGAGATAACGAGAAAAGGCCTAGGTTTGCAACTTATCTCTTGTCCATTGGATCTAGAGGAGAAGATTTACTTCCTTTCCCAGAAGTCCACTGAAAGTAGGCAATTGAAAGAGAAAGAGGGAAAAGACTACTAGTGAATTGGTTAAGAGACATCTGAATGATGGTCCGGTGTACTAAAAGAAACATTGGATCAGGATGGGGAAAGAACTGGGTTCTGGTACTGTCACTTAACTGTGAAAACCTGGGCAGGTCAGACCCAGGGGACGCTAGGTCTAGAGTAAAAGTTTGAAATACTGCTTCTGACTATGTGACCTTGGACAATTAATTCACTTAATGTCTTAAAGTGATAGAATTGAACTAGACAGTTTCTCTGGTTTCTTCCATCCCTAAACACATGATCCTTTGACTAAGCCTTTTCACTTATCTTAGCCCCAGTGTCCTTGCTGACAAAATAATAGGGTTGTTTCTTTTCGACTTTAAAATTCTCCCATAAATCTCTTGTAAAGTAAAAAGCACAAAAACATTGACTTGAATTTAAAATGATAGCTTATCCTTTAAAATGCAATCATGTGGGATGGGATGGGGGGAAGGAGAAAGAGTCTAATGATTTGGCCTACATATAACCAATGTCTTCTTATGCTGATCCTGATGATTACAAACTGAATGTATTTCTAATTCCAATGGGCCATGTCATCATATGCAACAAGGCATGACTACTACCACAGTCAGACATTCACCTCAGTTTCACATGGATTCTTTGGATAAGGAAATAAAATATGAGGGGGAAAAAACAGCAACTAAATTAATACTGTCCGTTATAATAAAAAAAAAAGAAAGAATGAAACATAAGAAAGAGGGAGTAGCTTATTTTACCAAAGAAGTTTAATGCAACTTGGCCCAGACCCAGAAACATAGTCATTGGAGACAATGGCCATCGGCTCTGTCATCTCGCCTCCTAAATTTCATCTGTTGATACCAGTTGGGGCCTCAGGTGATGAAAAATGTTAATTAACAAATGTTCGCTTAGAGAACACATTGGCCTGCTGCTCCCATCTGAAACTGCTATGGGTATTTCTGACTCTTGGCTTCCACTTGGATTTAAGAGGTGTTGCCTGTCATCATTTCTCACTGTCCCTGTCTGGTCCTAAGCAACAGAACTCATTGAAAGGGAAGACAGGAGGATGAGAGATGCATAACCAAAAGATACAACTCGATATATACAATATTCGTGTGACTGTTCCCCATATCTGGAATGCTTTTCCTCCTAAACTATAGCTCTTACAACTCCCACCATCTTTCAAGGCACAAATCAAATGCCAAATCCTTTAAAAAGCTTTCCCTGATTCCCACTACTATCCAGGTATGAATGCTTCTAAAAGAGTCACTGAACCACATAATTTCAGAGTTGTCAGACACTTTAGCAGACATCTAATACAAACCATACTCAAAGGAAATGCCCATTACAACATTTCCAACAACTCTCCATTCAGCTTCTGCTTAGAAATCCCCAATGAGGGGAAATGCACTATTGCCTCCTAAGAGAGTGCATCTATTTCTGTCCATTTCTAATATCAGCTTTTCCTGGCAGCAAATGTAAATTTCTCCTACCCCCATGAAAATTAGTTAGTATCATTTTACATGTTTTTATGTTTGTTTTTCTGTGAACATGCTACTTCCCCGTAGTGGAATGCTGCTCCTAGAGGGCAGGAACCTATTTTATTTTGATCTTCCTATCCCCAGCACTGAGCACAATGTCTCTCACATAAAAGAATCATTTTTAATGATTTTTCTTCAATTAACAGGCGTTTATTTTCTCCCTCCAACTTCCTGCTCTCCATACATTGGGGGACAGGGGTGTAAGAAAAAGAAAAGAAAACTCCTGTAACAAATATGCATTCTCACGGGGAAAAAAACAAATTCCCACATTGATCTTATCCAAAAATGAATGTCTCCTTGTGCATCTTGAGTCTATCATCTTTTTGGCAATAGATGGGTCACATGCCTCATCATTGGTCCTCTAGAATCATAGGTAGTCATTGCATTGATTAGAGTTCTCAAGTCTCCCAGAGTTATTCATTTTTACAATGTTGTAGTTATAAATTGTTCCCCTGGTTCTGCTCATTGCACTCTGTATCAGTACATATAAGTTTTCCCAAGTTTCTTTGAAACCATTCCTTTCCTCATTTTCTATTCCGTTTCTTTCATATTGAATAATTTGTTCAGTCATTCCCCAGCACCTCTTTAGTTTCCAATTATTGGCCATAATAAAAAGAGCTCTTATAAATATTTTCATCTTGGTCTTTTCTTCATGGTTTCATTTTTTTTTTAATATAGGCCTACTGGTGGCATTGCTGAATCAAAGGGAATGTACAATTTAGTAACTTTTGAGGTATACTTTCAAATTAATTTCCAGAATGTCTGAATCAATTCATAGCTCCACCAATAATACATTAATGTGCCTGTTTTGGGGACACTAAGACATTGTTGGTGGAACTGTGAATTGATCCAACAAATGGTTGGAGAACAATATGGAATTATGCCCAAAGTTACAAAACTCTATTTCCCCTTTAACCCAGCATTACCATTATTAAATCTGTTTCCCAAGGCGAGCAGCAAAACAGGAAAAGAACCTATATATTCTGAAATATACATAGCAGATCTCTTTGTTGTGGCAAAGAACTGGAAACTGAGGGAATGCCCATCAATCGGGCAACAGCTAAATAAGTCATGGTATAGGATTGTGATGTGATACGATGTACTGTACGAAATGACAAGCAGGTTGATTTTAGAAAAAACATGGAAAGAATTTCATGAAATAATGAAGAGTGAAATGTGCAGAAGCAAGAGAACATTGTATACAATAACATCAATATTGTTCAAAGAGTAACTGTGAATGACTAAGCTATTCTGAGCAATACGATTTTTCAAATCAGCTACAATGTACTTAGAAAGGAAGATGTTGTCCACCTCCAGAGAAAGAACTGATGGATGGAAGTACACACACACACACACACACACACACACACACACACGCACTCTCACACACACTCACACACACTCACACACACATATATCTGTGTTAAATGTTGGCCTTCTCTAGTGTGGAGTTGGGAGGGAAGGATGGAGACAACTCAAAACTCAAAATGTAACCAAGAAAAATAAAATAAAACAAACGTTTTTATTAAATGTGCCTGTTTTCCTACAGCCTCTCTAACATTTTCATTTTCCTTTTTCTGTTGGTTTTGCCAATCTGATAGGTATGAGATAGAAACAGAGTTGCTTTCATTGGTATTTTTCCAATGATTAGTAACTGAGGGCATTGTTCATATGTCTTATTTAGAGCTTAGATTATAAAAATGATTTATCCTATAACTGATAACCAAAGGACAGTAGGTTCTTAATAGTGCTTCTTTAATTCAACTGAACTGAAGTGAAATATTGGACCTCTTGACACAACAGAGAAAGTATAAAGAAACATTAAGAAGATTCTTTTCTCCAGAAGTTCCTGTATCCTCTCAGAACAAAAAGGATGTCCTAGTGTTTATTTGGTCAATTACATGCAAATCTTCACAGCAAATGAGTCTTGGAAAGCAATTTGAAAAACTTTGTAGAGTTCTTCCTTGTGGTTATATAAAGGGGAGGGGGAGGGAAGTGGCATTAAGGCAATTATTGATGTGTACACAGAGAACTTTCAGCAATTTCATATAAAATATTCCTCCCATCAGACCAATAATCACCCTTTCAAAATGGCGCCATGGAGAGTCATGGATATATATTTGGTGTGCCAGGCATAAATCTTTCAGATCTCAATTGTTGTGTGTAAAGCTTCACCTCTCACATGGAGGTTGTTGCTCCAGGGCTAGTGGCAGCTGAAAAGCACATGTTCTCTTCCCTTCTCTCACCTCCTCCTTGCCCCCCTTCCTCTCCTCCTCTCCTCTTGGGTTTTCAAAGTCTCTCTTGATAAATGTCTTCAGAGAAATATTTTACGAGGTGCTTACCTATAAAAATCTATCTTTCAAGACTCTGTACACACTCTGGTCTCAAGTACTAACCACACACATGAAGCAGTATTCCTCTGGTCCAAAAGCGAACTACAGGAAATCTGAAGCAATTGAATACTCTGTTCAAAAGTCAACATGGAACCTATTAGCCAGTCATCATGATTTGTTATTGTTCACCTGTTGGGAATGGGGGCCATCCTCTGACTAATATGGCTAGCACTTTTTTAATAAGGAAACTCTAAACATTGAAAAAAAAACCCTGTCTGAGGAGGGAAATGCTCTTTTACTTGAAGTCCCGTTAATTAGGCATTGAGGTAAACCAATGAAAGTTGGGGGGGGGCAGTGTTGCTTGTTTTTGCTTTGTTTTCTCTTAGACTTAGAGCACTAAGTGCTACTCAGCTCTAAGGAAAATGTGCTACAATTTTCTATACACCTATAGCTCATCTTTGTGCCTTCTTTCCTCACTTGTATAGGCAGCAAAAATGTGAAGTAGATCTATTTTTGTTCCCTGTACCCTTCCTTCAGTAGCCCTTTCCCAATCTAGTCTTACTGACTTCTCTTTCCCAAAAGATTTTTAAAAATCATAAAATCTGAGTGTTGGAAGGGACCATTTCTTCACCCAATCCATACCCAAAAGGGTTCCCTACCATAACATATGTTACACATTGTTATCCAGTTTCCACTTAAAGATCTCTCACGAAAACCCATTTCATTTTTTTGGACAGCTCTAATTCTTAGTCAACAACAAGTCAAATTAACAAGCATTTATCAAGCCTTCTATATTTCAGACTTTTGATAAACACTGGGAATACAAATACGAGTAGAAAAAAAGAAGATCCCATGCCCTCAAAGAGCTTACATTCTAATGCAAGAAGGCAATACAGAAGAGAGCTAAAGAGAAAAAAAAAAGACTCAAGGAGAGAGATGTAGGTACCATGAGAACATTGTAGAGACGGTCTGGGAAGTCAGAGGTGCAGCCTAGAAGTGAATGAAGGGCTAGCATGGGCTCCTCCTTAAAATGGAATTTTTGAAAGAAACCAACCAATCAAAGGGAGAAGTCACAGACCTCTTCAACAAGCTTCTAAGGTGAAGAGGTTTCTGGGGCATTCCAGAGAATGACCAGAGATTTGGGGATTGTAGCATGGAAAGGATACTTTTCTCAGAATCAAGTCCAAATAGCTATTCAAGTTGACTATGCTCTTCATACTGAGTTAATAAACTAATTCTTACTAAAATGCTAGGTATTCTGATAAACATTCACAAGAAAATGTTAGAAACTCCCTGAATTACCCTCTTAACACATTTCCATTTTCCAAAGGGCTGTAGTGAGGAAAAAATTGTTTTGAGGTAGTAAGTCTAGTTCATAGCAGCTGGAAGATGGGCAAGCAGTATGTCAAATATATGTGTACTACAGACAAAAAGTATTCAAGCTCAGTCAAAATACATGGGCATGATAAACACCACACACTTTCAATAACTGCTCGGTAGAGAGACTCTGCTCACCTCAACATGGATATAGTACTATGTACACACTTCCTTGTGTAAACAGTGATAGCTACAGAAATACACATTCCACAATTGGTCAGTCCTAATACAGCTAAGATATGACTGTCTTTGACCTCTGATAGGCACCAATCTAGTTCCATAAGAAGCATGTCTCCTGGGTCTTTGTAAGTACTAGCCATTGACATAGGGCTCTACATCCATGGATAGCTGGAACGTACTCAAATGGTCTATATCTCCCTTCGTGCTTCCTTCAGAGGTGCTAGCTTTTATTCTCACTTCTCAATTTCTGCCTTGGACTTCGTGGCATTTTAATTGGTGAGGAGATGAGGTGCTATCTCTGTTTCCTAGATCTGAGATATTTTGGACTTTTAATTGGCCATAGCATTGCTAGTAGGATGGTCCCTTTGTGTGTGATAATATCTCACATAGAAAGCTTTAAGGTTTGCAAAGGACTCTTGATACATTATCTCATTTGGTAAAACTTCTTCATTTATATAGGATGAGGCCCTTTTTAGGAATATTGCCAAGCAAGTGGAAGTTTTACAGATGTATTTCACCTACACATATTTCTTTTACTGGGAAGGGAAGATCTCCCTAAACCCCCAGGGGGTGGGGAGTGTTGTCTTTGTGGCTGCATCAGGCACGGAAACATTTTCTTAAATTTTAGAATGGAGTACTTCTACAAGCATCTGTAGGAATCCTAAGGGAGTGTTTCTTGAACAGGGTTGTTACAAGGTGTACTCAGCTCCCCACTTTCCCTGGTAATGATTGATATTTTATATCTGTATCCCAGCTCTACTATCCCTCTTAATGTCACCATTACCACTGGCTATAATTGGAGATGATAACATAGTCTGCCCCAGCAGATTCTAGCCCAGAGGTACGCAAACTTATTTGGCCTACCACCCCCTTTTATAAAAAAAAATTACTCAGAACCTCCCCGGAAATCTTTCTTTAACTCTTCAAAGGTTTTTCTTTTAAACTTACATCATTTCAAAAACACAAAATATTTTAAAATTATGTTTAAATTTAAAAATTTATTGTAAATGTGTGGGATTTTCCTGAATTGAAATTTTGATGATGCAATATTGCATAGTATAGTATCACATAGTATAGTATCATATTGTATTGTATTGTATTGTATTGTATTGTATTGTATTGTAAGCATGTCATTACACTCACATGTTCCTGCCAATACATGCTGGACTTCCTGACAATGTGCAACATGCTCATCTGCCAACACTTGCTTGTTAAGACCAGTTGACAGACTTTACCGCCGATCAATTATAACTTGCATTTTGTGTGTTAATTTGGAAAATAATGGAATCATTATGACTTTAATTCTGTTACACAAGATATGAAACACGTATGAACAGTTTTTCAAATTTTTCTTCTCTTTTTTCCTTATTCTTCCACTGCCCCCTTATTTTTATTCAACATTCCCCCCCCCCCCCAGTTGTACCCAAGGCTACTACCACCCCTTTGGATCAGTCCAGCACCCCCAGGGGTATTGCTGGGGTATTGCTCACTTTGGGAACCTATGCTAACCAATGTATTAACTTTAGTCAGTGCAAATAGTTATAGGATTAGGAGACAAATTATAGGATTAAGGGGGAAGCTCCTAATCATGACTGTATAGAAGGGCCTCCTTAATCCTCCCATTTTCAAGAAATAAAAATAATTGGGAAGGGGTGGTGGAGAGTAAAAGTAGAGGCAGAATAGGGAATGAGATCCTTGGGTGGGTCCTGATTCCAAGCCCAATGTTCCATCTATTAAACCATTAATCAATCAACAAGCAGTTATGAAATGCCTACTACGTGTTAATGGAGATGATTCAGTTTTCTGGCATGGTGCTGGAATACTATCCATACTATCGCAGCATACCAGCACCATTGTCTTAGGAAGATTCTGAAGATCACCTGGCAAGATCAGGTATTAGACACTGAAGTTCTTTCTGGAGCCAAACTGCCAAACATTCAAATTCTACTGCAAAGTGGGCAATTCCAATGGACTGGACACATTGTTCAAATGCCAAACATATGTTTACAGAGAACTCACATAAAGCAAGAGTTCACATGAAGGTCAGAAGAAGCAATACAAGATCACTCTCAAGCTCTCTCTAAAGAACTTTGGAATCAATTGGGAGACATAGGAGACACTGGCACAGGATCTCCCAGCATGGCTTACCCACATCAAAAAAGGTACTATGCTCTATGAGCAAAGCAGAGTCGCAGTAGCTCAAAAGAAATATGAGATGCACAAATTTAGAGCCATCTCCATTCCAAATGTTCATATGAACTATTTATACCCAACTCATGCTAGAGTCCTCAAAGCTCATATTCAACTGATCAGTCAGAGTCAGACACACTGTACCTTGACATAGTGATGTCATTTTGTTCATTTTAGAGAATGAAAGACAACAAGCAACCATGTGCTAAGATCTGATGGGTGGTGAGGATACAAGCACAAAGAATGAGGTAATAATATAAAAATAGAATGGGGGCCAAATTGTGAATGACCTTATACCAAACTATGCCATGATATACACGATGATAATAATGGACAAAATGAATCCATGTGCTTGAAGGCAAAATAAACAAACTTAATAACTGTACTCCAACCTTCACATTAGCCTAGACCTTGGCAAATAGACTAGTATCACCAAAACTATCTTCATCCAAGAATGCCTGGAATGCCTGGCATAATTTAAAGCCTTACCAGAACCAGGGAAAGCTATTTAACAGACCCACTCCTTTCCCTGGGGCGTTATGTAATTGTAAAGTACTGGGACCACCCAGTCACCATACGTCTCCTTCCTACTTCACAAGCAGAAAAATTATGAGAATCATCTAGACCTAAGCAGGACTGAATGGAGGACAAATCAGTTTGGGGCAATATAAAGAGTGCCAGAAATGGAGTGAAAGAACCCATGTACATTTCCCAGTTCCACCACTGCCTGTATAACCTAAAACAAACCACTTTGTAAGAGGAGCAGGATCATTGACTGCTTCCTCCAGCTTTACTTTTGAAGCAGTGTGGCTTAGAATGCTGGCTTTGAATTCAGGAAGACCCCAGTTTAGAATCCTCCTTCAGTTACTATGTGTAAGAGAGAAAAGCCAAAAATATTCACAACAGCACTTGCATAACATTCATAACATAACAGGAAACTGAGCATCAGTTTCCCCTTAAAATGAAGGAGTGGGACTATCTGTAAGGCCATATTCAGCTTTGAATCCACGCTTCTATGATCCTTTGAACCTTTCTGGGCCTCGGTTTTCCCATTTGCAAGATGTGGGAGTTGGACAAGAAGATTTCTAAGGTCCTTTTCATCTCTAAACCTAAAAGTAGAACGTCAATTAATCGAGGAGAAATATTTGGAGATCTTTCTCTTCAGGTACAGTAGGGAGAGGGTTGGCAATGGGACTAGATGACCTGAGCCTTTTCCAACTTGCATACAGTCCCAAGAGAATAAGGACACTGCCCAGATGAAAGCGTCAGAGGCATCCCCTGACAAAGCAGCATGAAAGGCAGAATAGTCCTACTAAATTCTTGATCCAAATGGACTGGAGTCAAATGAATGATATTGTACAATATTTGTTCTGTCATCAGTTGTTCCTGGTCATCTCAACAGAATTCAATCTTTTCAACAACAACAAAAAGTTTTGCATGGAATCTATCATTGAAAGTCCTCCAAGATCTGACTCCAACCTACCTTCCCTGACATTTCATATTACTCCCCTTCATGTACTCTACATTTCAGCCACACTAGCCAATGTGCAATATATTCTCTGAACCATGTACTTCATCTACCATCTCTATTCAGTTGCCAAGGTTGTCATCTCTGCCTGGCATGCGTTCCTTCATCATCTCCACTTCTTATAATCCTCACTTTCTTCAAGACTCAACTAAGATAGTACTTTTTCCTAAAAGTTCTTCCAAATCCTCCCAGTTGCTGGTGTGTTTATATTTAAATCACATCTTATATTTAAATATCAGTTTTTATGTGTGTGTATACCATATGATATATATACACATATATGTATACATGCATATGTGTGTATGTGTGAATATATGTGTGTGTACATATATATATATACACATACATACATACATCACCAATAATATATGAGCTTCTAGCTCTTTTATTTTTACATATTCAGTTCTTAGAACAATATTTTGCACATAATTATTTCTTTGTTATACAATTATTTTTTAGATTTTATAAATCTCATACTTCAGAGATAGGCTTGAGGCCAAGTCAACAGTTTTGTTTGTTAATCACCTCTAGTACAGGCAAAAATACTTTTAAGTAATCTATGTCTGATTTGGCAATAGTTCATAAAGGTGGAAGGAGCTAGAAACTTTAATTGATTATAAAATTAATAGAGATATTAGTATGATGTGGCTACAAAAAAACTAGTACATAATAAATGTTTAATAAATGTATTATCATTTAAAAAAAGAAAACAGAAAAAAAAATCAGGTGAAGGCTTCAAGACCGTCCGGACAAAGAATCATGAGTTTAGAGTATAAATGGGTCCTAAAGAGGCTATGGAGTCCAGCCCCCTTGTTTTACGTATGAGGAAGAAAAGAAAAGTTAAGTGACTTGTCCAGCATCATATAGCTAGTATCTGAGGTGGGAATTTGAACTGAGTTCTTCCTGATTCTAAGTCCAATATCCAATCCATTATATCTCTAGGACAAGTTTCTCACTTGGGAAAATGAGGCACTCAAGATGCAACATTGCCTGAAGTTCTATAGCCAGTCAGAAGGGAAGTTACGATTAGATTCCAGGTCTTTTTCCCCCAAAGTTTAATCAAAGCCTTTTGTTTTTACACCACAATCATTTCCCCCACAAATCTTGCCTTCTCCTCCTTAATTATTCCCTTATAACAATGAAAAAGCAGTCACACAAAGCCATCTAAGAGGTCTACAGCATCTGACAGTGTGTACCATTCCATGTTTACATTCTCCCTTAATAGACATGCTTCATCACCTAGTATTCTCTTGGACCATGATTGGTCATTACAGTTACTCAGCCTTTTAGTTCTCTTTTCATGTACATTATTACAATCATCTCCTTAGTACACTCATCTCTTAATTCTTTTCCCTAGGCTTTGCATTAGTTTATATGTCTTCTCTTGTTTCTTTGAAATCCTCATATAGTTTTTTCTTCTTCAAAAAGGACTATGATTAAGTATTTGCAGATCCTATACATGATTGCACGCCTCCATGGCGGGGGCGGGGAGAGGGAAGGGAGAAAATTCTAAATTCAAGGGATTGTGAAACTGAATCTTGGAAACTAAAAGCAAACAAACAAGTCAATGGGGAGAAAAAAAAAGGACTATGATTGCATCAACATAGATGGTCCCTCCGACAATGAAGATAACAATTTCCATTGTATTCACAGAGCATATTTTGTTTACTAATTTCCATATCAGCAGGTACTAATTTTGTTTCCAGTTTTTTGCTAACACAAAAAGTACTGTTATGAATATTTTTGGCTTTTCTCTCTCTATTTCACCTCCTTGGAGCATATGCCTAATAGTAGGATTCCTAGATCACATGGGATAAAGAGTTTAGTGACTTTCCTCGGACAATTCCTAATTGCTTTTCAGAATAAACCAATTCACAGCTCTGCCAACAGTATATTAGTGTGCATATCTTCCTATGTTGCCTCCAATATGACTGTGTCCATCTTTTATGATCTCTGCTACATTGAGGGATATGAAGTGAACTATCAAAGTTGCTTTAATTTGCATTTGTTCAACCCTGGTTCTTCTGACATAATAACCAACTTCTTTTCTACTATCCCAGTTTGATTTCTCTTTTTAAAAAATCGTCACTTTAACGATGTACAGTTTCCTGAGCATTGTACTCAGGATACCAACTTTTATTAGTTTTAAAATGAAAGTATCCCCATCTTGTTTCCAAACGCACCTAATACTCTAGAAACCTCCACCTTTCATCACCCTTTGCCACACACAGCCTCTCTCAAACACTCACTCACTTGCTCATTTTAAGCAGTTGCTGACATCACACCATATAAAATAGCCTAACTATTATTTTCATTGTGGTATACGGCCTTTGCCGACTGACCCATAAGTGCCTGAAGTTAACTGTGAACCTCTGGTTCACGAGTGATACTTTAACATCAGTTGTTTGTGCATGAGTTTAAGTATTAAGGGAATGCCTTAGCATTGTACCCTTTAGTTATTGCTTGTAATAAATCTGTGCTCACCCATATCCTAGGATGACTGAGTTCTAAGTAGTTTTGCCAGAGGAGAAGAAAACCAGTACAGGTTTTTCAGACATTTGTACCCATAACCCAGCTGTCCAAATGGAGACTTCTAAAGTGAGTGTTGGGGGGAGGGTGGTGGTGAATCTTGCCTGGCAGAGCTCCAGATTAAGTAAAGAAAACATACTGATGGCATTGACAAGTGGATGTTTTTCTCCAACAGAGCCCTCAGTATTTGTTTAAATCTTCCACCCAACCACAACAACTCAGAGGTGTTGAAAAGTTTATCAGTGGGAAAACTGCACTCAGAAGGGCTTGGGACATAGAGCTCCTTGTCTCCCAAAGGTCTTATTCCACTGATCTATGTAATAAACTTTGCAGATGCAAGCATACCCAGGAGCAGTTCTACCTACCTTGAAACTAAAGATATAGCTTCAGTTCATGCCCTCAGAAAGGGAAATCAATTAGAAAATTTATGGAAAATGCTGAGGTATACTGTTCTTCTCCCAAAGGTCATTGCTAGTTAATCTATAACTACTTCTGGTCTTCTTATCTGATCTCATATCACCTATCAGGATAGAATCACTGTAATTTTTTTCCACTTGGTTGTCCCATCTCAAACTCAGTATGTCCAAATTGAAATCATGCCACCTGTGGCACCACCAGTGTGACCTTGGACAAATCTCTTAACCTCCCAAGGCTTCAATTTCCTCATCTATGAAATTAGAGGGCTGGACTAGATGGCTTCCAAGGTCCCTTCCAACTCTAAACCTAGACTCTATGGTCCCATTATCATTTTATGTCTAACCTAGCTCCCTTTGCTCATATCTTGTCTCTGTCAAGAGAACTACCAAGTATTTGTCCAATCCCCCCGACCTTGAAACCATAAAATCCCCTTTGATCCAAGCTGTATCATCTCTCTTCTCTTTATCCTTTCCTTTCCATTTTCGTCGTAACCATGTAAAATCCAGTTCCTCATGACCTCATACTTAGATTACAAAAAATTCAATCATTTACCTTTGTATGGTAAACTCAACATCTCCAAAATGAAACTCATCACGTTTCTTCCCAAACCTATCCTACCTCCAAGCTTCCCTGTTTCCTTTGATGGCACCACCATTCTTCAAGTCATCCACATTCACAACCTTGGAGTCATTCTTCTCATTCATTCAGTTAGATGATCCAAGACTTTCAGATCAAACATCCATCCCTTTCTCTTACATCTATCCTTTCTCTCAACTCACACAGCCTCTCCCTTCTTCAAGTTCTGCCGTCTCTCACCAAGACTATTACAATAGTTTCCTAATTAGTCTCAGTCCCAGTCTTTCCCCTCTTGAATCCATTCTCCACACAACTGCCATATTGGTATTCCTAAAACAAACATCTGAGCATGTGATCCCCAATATACTCACACAATGCACGTGCTAAAATCTTCAATGGCTTCCCCTTGTATCAAGGAAAAAAATTAAAAAGTCTGATGGCCATTTGAAACTCTCCACAAACTGGAGAGGGTTTCACAGTTTCTATATGGCTTCTAAGTTATTTTTTACACTCTCCATTCCAGTCAAAGCAGTCTGCTGGCTGTTTTCAACATATAACATCCAATTTCCCACTATCATGCCTTTGCACAAATGGTTTTCCCGTGTCTGGAATGCACTCCCTCCCCACATCTGCCTCATCAAATCCCTAGCTTCTTTCAGACTTCAGCTCTGGTGCCACCTCCTACATGAGGCTTTTCCTGATCCACCAGTTTATTAACATTCTTAAAATTATTTTGTATTGAGAAACATATATGTGCACTTATAAATGTATGTGTATATAATCATGTGTGCATTTAACATGTTGCTTATCATCATTAGGGTATAAGCCTCTTTTTTTTTAGGTAGGGAAGGCAAGGTAATTGGGGTTAAGTGAGCTGCCCAAGGTCATACAGCTAGTAAGTGTGTCAAGTGTCTGAGGCTGGATTTGAACTCAGGTCCTCACAACCCCAGGGCCAGTGCTCTATTCACTGACCCACCTAGCTTCCCTGGGTATAAGCTCCTAGAGGGCAGGGATTTTCATTGTTGTCATTACTTTCCCAGTGCCGCATGTAGAAGGCAACTAAATGTTTCCAAAACTTGAGTTGAATTTAAGTTATATCCCCAGCTGCTCATATAATGTCTTGCACTTAATAGACATTTATTAAATGTTTATTAAACTTAAGTAAATCATTATGTGTTGATGGGTTTTAAAACTATTTCTTTGGCTGCATGATTATTTTTGAGACATTACAAATCTTCTGATTCATGCATAGGATCAAGACCCAGGCAACATTTATATTTCTTAATCACCTCTAGTATAGGTAAAATATTTTTAAATATGTCCTACTTTAGACATAGATCATGCAGGGAGAAGAAGATGGAGACTCAGTCGACCACAAATTTAATAACATTAGCAGAGTAATATTGCTCTAAAAAGCTAATCAGATTGAACTAATAGAAGAATGATTCTCAGATCAGTGTGCTGTATTTGGCAATAATCAGATCATATCTAAAGCAGTGAATCTATTTCTGGGTGCCATGGTTTTTAAAAGGACATTGACAATTAAAGTTCATCCAGAGGAAGGCAACAAATGATGGGAGGCTCTGGAAAATGTTACATGACCATGTTAAAGTAACTGGGAATGTTTAGGCTGGAGAAAAGAACACTAGGGTGAGATATAATAAATATTTTCAAACATATCATATAGAAGAGGAAATAAACTTGTTTTGAGTTGATCCAAAGGGAAAGTTCTAGTTAATGAATATAAATTAAGGAAGAGAGAAGCAGTTTTCAGTTCAATATAGTGGAGAATTTTCTAAGAAGTAGTGAGATTCCTATTGCTGAAAATCATCATTCATTCATAAATTCATTCATTCATTTTCAATGGTCTTCCCATCTCACCCAGGCTAGAAATGCAGAAACAGACCACAGACCCACTGCTGACGGGTCTACTCTAGTTGACTTACTTTGATTTGTTCTATTTTCTGACCTGGGTAGGTTTACCCCTCCTTAGGCAACAGGGTGGCTCCCTTCTCGGGGGTCTTCATACTATTGATACCGAACTTAGTGTGGACACTCAATTGCCTTTAACCCAACAAAAACTCAGAGCTGCCAAGCTTAAAAAATCCACCAAGTCCGTGAGCCTCCCCATTAGGCCAGAGTTCAGACTTGTACCACCACACCTTATCACTAGTAATATTTAGCCAGAAGCTGGACAACATCTCATCCATCAGGGATGCTACAGAAAGGATTCCTGGTTTTAGAGGAATTACTTGTGATTCTAACAGTGTATGACCCCATGATAATTACTATATATTGCATACATGTAAGTGTAAGTACATACTTCCATGTGTGGGTCATTCTATAATAATTACTACATATTACATACATGTAAGTAAACGTGCATACATCTAAGAGGTCATGATTCCATAATTACTATGTATTATATACACATAAATGTGTACATATAGCTGATAGGATTCCATTAAAATTACTACATATTACATACACATACAGGCAGCTAAGTGGTGCAGTGGATAGAATAACAGGCCTGGAGTCAGGAAGATCTGAGTTCAAATGTGACAATTTACTAGCTGTGTGACTCTGGGCAAGGCATTAAATCCTGTTTATCTTCTGTGTCCTCATCTGTAAAATAAGCTGGAGAAGGAAAGGCAAAGGCAAACCACTCCAGTATCTTTGCCCCCCCCCCAAAAAAAATCCAAATACGGTCATGAAAAGTCAGACATACCTAAAGCGACTGAACAACGTATGTGGCCATTCATGCAATCCAAGAATATTCCCTCTCTACAATCTTTTTTGATACATATTGATCTATTTGCTGAGAGTAAAGAAATGCCCTGTGTTGGATTGTCTTTAGTAGTAAATGATGACCATGACTGATTGCAATATTCTTCTTTCTTTTAACCATCCATAAAGCAAGAGACCCTCACTATGTTATTATTTTTGTTTAGGTTATAGAAAATTATTGCAAATTCAGTGTCCATTTCAGGGATGATTAGGTAGCAAATTTTGATAGAAAGGACTTCACCATTTAGCCTCCAAATTACTGGTGACATTCAAGAGAACATATTTCTCCTTAAAGCAGAGATTCTTACCTATTTGGTGAAGCCTATGGACCCCATCTCAAGATAATGTTTTCAAATGCACAAAATAAGATACACAGTATTATAAAAGCAACCAATTATATTAAAATACAATTATCAAAATTTAAAAGAAAAAAAGAAAAACAAGTTTATGGATCTCACATAAAAAACCCCTCTGCCTTGAAGATTTCCAAAAGGGGATTTCAATTTCATCAGTGGAACTATGTAATACCTGTCTTTGTTCACATTCTATAGGTTCCTCTCTACCCCAAATCCCTGCAAAACTGCATTCCTCCCTCGCAGAAGCATTTCAGTCTCATTTCTATAACCTCATTCATTATCTCCACTCTAGCCCTGCCTCTGGATCTTTCTAGAGTTCAGATCACTTCCCCCCCCATTCTCGCCTGTTTCCGTTGGCTAATTCTCTCCTCTTTGGTTAAAACAAGACCATTTGCTTTTCTTAGCTCTCAATTCCTTTCCACAAGGAATTAAGAAAGATAGCTGCTGTATCTTGGATAAACTGGCTTGTGGTTTGTAAGAAAACACAAGTGGTGAGAACACATACGTTGAGTTCAGGGAGTGACCAGTAGAAGACAGGAGGTGGGAGGTTGTGCCTCCAACATGTAGTTCTCAGCCTTCCTGCAATAAACTGAAAGTTTATAAGTATAGGGGACTATTTTGGTTTTTGCTTTTATATGCACAGAACCAAAATGATGCCTTGCAATACTATAGTAGGTGTTTAAGAAGGTGTTGTAGAGGATGGAGCATTAGAGCTGGAGCCAGGAAGACCTGAGTTCAAATCCTGCCACAGACACTCACTGCTGTGTGACACTAAACAAGTTGCTTAACCTCTCTGTGCCCCATTTTCCTCACCTCTAAAATAGTGATGACAACAGTGCTTCCCTTAAAGGATTGTTGTGAGAATAAAATGAGGTAATATGGCTATCATTCTAAGTATCAGCTAAATTAAGTCATGTCATCACTATGGTGTATAGGGATATTCACCAGAATCTGTGCTGGTCTAGAGTCAAGGTGTATACTACCTTGGATTCCACGTACAGTATGCACCAGAACTGTCATAAACAATAATGAAAGCTATGGTCAGCTCTAGTTGGCCCAATGTGGTCTATCTGGATGGTACCAACTGAGCTTACTCCCAGCTTCTTGACTCTAGAGAAAGGTGCTTAAAAAGCAGGCATTAGTCATCTATAATGTAAAGTAAGAAATGGTCCAATGATGAGGAATTATATATCAGTGATGTGACTGAATCTCTTATTCCTGTTACTTTAGTTAGGGTATTTGCAAAGGTTCAAATTCCTGCGGACTGTAGTATGGTGGTGTAGAAAGAGCACTAAATCTGGAGACAAAGGACCTGTGTTCAGATCTTGCTTCTGATGCTTCCTACCTGTATAGCCTTGAGGAAATCACTTTCCTCCCTGAGGAAACTAGGTCTCAGTTTCCTTTTCTGTAAAATGATTGGGATAGACAAATGGCCTCCAAAGTCCCTTCCAGCACTAACACTGTTATCTTATGAAGTGGTGTCAACTGCACCACATATACAATACCACAAACAACTGTGCAGCAAGGTCTCAATTAGTATGAATTATGAATCCTCTGATGTGGCCAAATAATTTAAATTTGCACTGCATATTCCTATTGGGCTGGGGGAAATGACCACATTTTACATGATCTTAACTTTAAATGGTACAAATTTGAGTACATGCGACCATTTGCAACAATCTAGACTGATCTGTATTCCTGAAATGAGACATGGGAGAAATTCAAGGTAAGTGTTGCCTTGATCTAAGAGTCAGCAGATTTTTGGTTTTTGGTATTTCTGAAACTTCAAAGGTCAGCTTAATTCTGGTGCAACAATTTGGGTCAGTTTCTTATTTTAGCACTTTTTTGTACCTCTCTTAAATGTTTTGTTACAGCCCACAAATTGTGAAAAGCCACCCATCTCAGTCAAGAAGGAGAATGTATTTGCTTAGAGAATTTTATTTATGGTCTGATTGGTGTTCAGGCCCCTAAATGTTTGTGGGGTATGTATTTATGTATAAGTAACACATAGCATGCATGCATGTGGGTGAGGTGTATGTATGTGCATGCATGTATGTAGATATGTGTGTGTTCATGTGGGTGACCGTGTGTATGTGTGAATGTATGCTTGTGTGTATATGTGGTACATGTGTATTCAGTTATGAATTCAGTGTGGAGGGCTGTCAAGTTGATTTATAATCACTGACAGATAACAACTGGAAATACCACTGTTGTTATTCCAATGCAAAGATTGGATCTGTGATCATGAAGCTGTGAATATCCCCTGACAGAATGTAAGCTCCTTGAGGGCAGAACGGCTTCACTTCTATCTTTTTATTCCCAGAGCCCAGAAAGGTGTCCAGCGTATAGTAAGCACTTAATAAATGTTTGTTGACTGATTGGGTATTCCATATAGACGTGCAGATCACAAATCATTCATACCTGGCAATCTTGTGTGATCCTTGTCAATATGTTAACAGCTTTATTGTGGGGTTTTTGTCCATCTACAGGGCAAGGTGTGTCCAGGTCATCTTTCATGTACTGAGGATGCCAAGGGAACACACACATCATTCATCAGCTACCCCCTGTTCTTGCCCTCGTGGCTAACCTCCCTTCTGTCCTCATCTTACATTTCTTTGATGACTCTCCCTTTCACTCCCTCTATTTCTCTTTAACTCTCTCCTGCTCTTTCTGTTTCTCTCTCTCTCTGTCTCTCTTTCTCTCTCTCTTACTCTCCTCCTGCTCCTCCTCCTCCTCCTCCCTCTGTCCCTCCCTTCTCTATCTCTGTCTCTCTGTCTCTCTTTCTCTATGTCTCTCTCTGTCTCTATCTGTGTCTCTCTGTGTCTCTCTGTCTCTGAATCTGTCTATCTCTGTGCCTCTGTCTCTGTCTCTGTCTCTCTCTCTCTGTCTCTGTCTATCTCTGTCTCTCTGTCTCTCTGTCTCTCTCTCTTCCCTTCCCTCTGTCCCTACCTTCTCTATTTCTGTCTCTCTATGTTTCTCTTTCTCTGTCTCTCTGTCTCTTTTTCTGCCTCTCTGTGTCTCTGTCCCTGTGTCTGTGTCTGTGTCTCTCTCTGCCTCTCTGTCTCTGTCTCTCTGTCTCTCTCTATCTCTCTGTCTGTCTCTCTATCTCTGTCTCTCTCTGTCTCTCTGTCTCTCTCCCTTTCTCTCTGTCTCTCTCTCTCTCTGTCTCTCTCTTCCCCTCTCTCTGTCCCTCCCACCTCTATCTCTGTCTCTCTTTCTCTATGTCTCTCTCTGTTTCTTTCTGTGTCTCTCTGTGTCTCTGTCTCTGTGCCTCTGTATCTGTGTCTCTCTCTGTCTCTCTGTGTCTGTCTCTGTCTCTGTGTCTCTGTCTGTTCCTGTCTCTATCTCTCTGTCTCTCTCTGTCTCTCTCTCTCTCATTTCATCTCAGGTGGTGGAAAAAACAAAGACAAAAACTCAACAGTCTTTGCTGTCAGAAAGCTTACATTCTACCAACACACCATGCAGGGAGGGTAAGAGCTAGATTATTTTCTAACAGAGCCTCCCTGAATCCTGACACTGTTTCTGGCATGCATCTTAAACTATTCCATACATAGCAATTGGAGGAAACCCCCACAGAGTGCTCTTTGGCTTCACTGCAAAAACAAAGACCCCCCTCATTTGAGAGACTCGGAATCTTTGGACCATTTTGAGAATATGTACACATGTTTTTCAGAGCTTTTCCAGGACTACAGGGTGCCCATGATCACCCTAGCATTTTCCCAAATATCTTACAGCTGGGAGACACATACCCCTATTTCCCAGCACCACACAAAGTAAGGAGAATAATGCTAGTGTCTGGAGAACTCCCTATGGACTCCTCTCTGTCATGGGCTACAGCTAGTGCATAGCAAACCAATCCATCTAGCATCTGCTTCCCCCACCTAGGTGCTCCTAAATATGGTTTCTTCTTTCCTTACCCTACCCCCATTCCTGGAAAAACACCTAGCCAACTGAATGGCGGTCCCCCGTGGGAGAAGAAAAAAAACCACATACACTTTCCTGACCCCTACAAGCAATCTGTTCACACCTGGCAGTGTGAGCTTTGATTATCCTTTATGCAGCTTGTGTAACTACAGATGTCTCTAATTTTCCTCTGGTGAAGGAGTCCTTTTCTGGAATAAACGAGATAGATGAATTAGAGGGGGGAAGGGAGACAGCCAAGGTGTCTCCCTCAACTGTTTTGTCTTTGGACATTTGGGTGCACTGATCTATTGTGCAAATGTCAGTACTGAGCATGCCAACACTTGCCTGCAAACCCACCAGTGAAATGTCACCTGTAGACAATGAATAATGTTTGTTTCATGCCTTTCACCCCTAATATACTTTTTGTTTGGAAGGCATCATATGGATTAAGTTAGTAACACCCATCCTCACATCCTCAGACAACTATTCCCTCTAAATCATATCTCTTTGGAGCCTGACAGGTTATCACACCTCGTCTTATTTCATGCTGGAATTTTCCAGGAGCAGATTAGTTGTGCTTCACAAATCATAGGCCCTCTCACTGAGGATGTACCTCAAAAGCCCAGCAACTTCCCCCAAGGAATTTTCAAGACTTTTCCAAGGTTGACGGTATTCTGCTAAAGAGCATTACAATTCTTGGGTACCATATTTTGCATGAAATCTGTGGACCTGGTATTGTCATAAAAGGAGACAAAAATTAGCTGCCACCAGTGATATCTTTATCATTGTGTTTTAATGTTAGTTCTTCAGGTTCACTCACCCTGGGACTTTGTTTTCCCCTAAAGTAGGAAATAGTAACATTCTCAGTGCTGAGGGTTGTCAAAGGGAATGAGGCAGATCCACCACAGTGGATATCGGGACCCCCAAGCAGGCCTCCTCAGGTCTCCTAGGCAAAGTGTAAAAGAATAAGAAAGAATGAAAGGAAATGGAAGAAGTAAGAGATCAGAAATTTAATTCAACAAGCATTTCTTAAGAACCTACTATGTATGGAAAGGCACCAGGCACAAAGTGAAGAAACATTTATTAAGCACTTTCTATATATCAAGCACTATGCCTTTCAGTTATTTTTCAGTCATGTCCAACTCTTCATTGACCAGTTTTTGAGGTTTTCCAAAAATTAGAGTATGAACTACTTGAAAGCAGAGATTGACTTAGTGTCCAATTTTTATAGCCAGCGTTGAACGCTGTCTGTCTCTGCTTTCAATAGCTCACATTCTCGTCATGGGAGACAACACATTCGAGAAAGATGAGTTGCAGAAATCCTAAGGGCGCAGTAGTGAGGTGAATGGCAAGGTCCAGGGGTGCTTAGGGTAATGCAAATGAAAATTGAAAATACCGTTCCTGTCCACAAGGAGCATATATTTTACTGGGAGAATCAACAAGTATGTGGATAAATAAGGCATCCAGTATGGATGTAGTATTTATGTTGATCATCAAAAGAAGAGAAAAATTTTAAGCATCAGAAGTGATAAGGGATTATATACCAAGCACAGGGAACAAAATGTTCCCAGCCATGGAGCTGGGATTTGAATTACTAAGTCTGAGAAACCACAAATTGGCCAGTTTGACTGGGAGAGAGAGAAGGAGAACAATAGGATTTTTTTTCCCAACAAAATGAGAGAGAAAAGAAAAGAGAAAAAGCATATGATGAAGAATGAGTTCTCAGTGCTTGCCCTGGGCACAACCAGGATCACAGGTTGCCGGCTCCCGACCTAAGGGTTTCCATAATCTGTGAAATTCAAACAAGCATTTGATGTTTTGTCAATATGTTCTGAACCAGAGGTTAACAAACTACACCCCCAGACCCAATCTGGCCCTCCCACTGCTTTTGGCCTTGAGTTAAGAATGGTTTTTACATTTTTTGTGTGAGTACAAAAGCAGATCAAATTTGACCTGCAGGCTGTAGTTTGTTGACCCGTCTTCTAAACCATAGGCAGTGCTGAACACAATAAAATGCTACATTTCCTACATATACCAAGAGCAGAAGGGTAGAAAGCCAAACAATTTTTTCCACGGTCTTCCCCTGTGATGAATTTTGTCTGGCAAGAATCACCTGCCCTATATTACCACTAATTCTAGTTTTTCAAGAATTCCAAATTTCCAGAAATGGTGATGATTCTTGGCAATTCCTCTCCCTCCATGCATATGGGTAGTGACTGCCACCAAGAACATTATCCTAAAATACAGAGTATATTAAGATCTCAAATTAGAGTTCAGATCCTCAGACAAGTAATTTGTAAGTATAGCAGTTCTCTCTACCCATCGGAGTTCATTTGAACATAAAAGATTCTCCAAGGCTGCCAGTCTGAGAATAATGGATACCTAACTAATCAGTCACCCCTTGGAAAACTCTTCTCTTATGCTTAACCCCACACCTTGTATCAAAATTTTTCTTGTAAGTCCAGAGAACATTATTCCAATGGACTAGCCACATTATTTACCTAATAGACAGAGAACTCACACAAGACAAGCACTCACATGGCAGTCAGAAGAAGTGATACAAAGACACTCTCAACATCTCTCTAGAGAACTTTGGAATCCATTGCATAACATGGGAGATTGTGGCAAAGGACTGCACAACATGGTATACCCACATCAAAGAAGGTTCTAGGCTCTATTAGAGAAGCAGAATTGCAATAGCTCAAAAGAAATGTGAGATGCACAAATTTAGAGATATCTCCACTCTAAATGTTCATATACCTGACTTGTGACAGAACATTCCAAGCTCCATATTAGTCCAATCAGCTGCAGTACTTTGACTCCAATATAGTGATGTTATTTTGGTCTTCTTTGAGAATGAAAGAAAATAACCAAAGTAGATCCATAATCTAAGCAATGAATTCTAGCCAAGGTGCTCAATGTCAGCTTGAATTTCATTGGTTCCAAGAAGGTATTTCCTCCAACCAGTGCAAATCACAACCCATCCATTCCCCCTCATCAGGCTTTAGGGGAGCTCGGTGGCTCAGTGGATAGAGCACCAGGCTTGGAGTCAGGAGTTCATCTTCTGCATATGCTGCCACTGCCCCCCATCAGGAGGTGCATCCATTGTCCATGGTAATCCAGCCAAGACTGTTGTCCAAGATGCACCTACAGTTTTGATGATTGATAATGGCATAATTTACTATACTCTCTCAAATAATATTTGGATTTTAATGGTAGACTTATTAACAGTTCCAAGGAGAAAAGGTATGAGAATTTTAGAGCCCCAGGTAAATTGAAAATTCTTAGGAACAAGGGAAGACTTTCTTGGCAGTCATGACATTCTAGTTGTTGAGCAATTATTTATTTTCCTTACTCCTTCTAAGTCCTGTCCTGTTTGAAAGGCTTCTATCTTCTACTTTTTGTGCCATTCAAGAGGTCAAACCAGAGTATGAATGTCTATTTTCCTTAAATTGATACATTCACTAGATTCATTCCAATACAGAAATTAGCTTTTTCCTTGGGCAATTCACAAGTGACAGTGAATATCTTCCAACCAATTTCTTTCTCTCTCTATGTTCTCTGACACTGTAGATTTTGACCTCACAAATTCTAGATGGTATGATGGATAGAGCACCAGGCCTGGAATCAGGAAGACTCAACTTCACGAATTCAAATCCAACTGCAGACACTTATTAGCTGTATGACCCTGGGTAAGTCCCTTAACCCTGTTTTTCTTGTCTGTAAAATGAACTAGAGAAGGAAATGGCAAACCATTGCAATATCTTTACCAAGAAAACCCCAAATGGAGTCACAAAAAGTCAGAAACACCTTAACAACAATCCCTTAACTAAGTTTCCTTTCTTCCCTATAAGTCTTTTACTTTATTCTTGGCTATATTAGCATTGTGTTTCAGCAGTGAGACTTCAGTGTGGGTTAGCTTTATGCAGGGAAGTGCACCAATGGAGTCCTAGAAATAATTATGAGGTACATGAAACGAGGAGGAAAAAAGAAGTCACATCTTCTTTTCAAGAGCATCATCAATTATTAAATAGAGTTGATAAACATTTATTAAGTACATGAGCCCTGAGGGAAATAATAGACTAAAGGGAGGGGAATACTTTTTATGGCGCATTTATATATATATATATATATATATGTGTGTGTGTGTGTGTGTGTGTGTGTGTGTGTGTGTGTGTGCGCATGTGTGTGTGTGTGTACACATACACGTGTGTGTGCATGTGTATGCTATACTGGTTGGTTGGTTGTTGTCCTTCATTCTCAAAGAGGACCAAAATGAAATCACTACGATGCAGTCTATATATAGACAGATCTAGAGCTAGATACAGATTTGTGTGTGTATATATGTGTGTGCCTACTATGTGCCAGGCCCTGTGCTAAGTGCCTAAAAAAATATTCTCATTTAATAAATTACAATGTAGTTCCTGCCTTCAAAGAGTTTACAATCTAGGAGAGGACTAAGACTGAAATCTAGATAACTGTGATACATGACCACAGGTAATAAGACATAAGAAGTCTGTGAAATAGATTGATACTCAGGTAAGAGGAGAGGGAGGTCATTATTTAATATCGGGGATCAGAGCAGACATTATGAAAATGGTGGCATACAAGTTAAAGCTTAGAGAATGGGATGGCAAGGAGAAACAGTATTAGCAAAAGTATGAAGCAAGAAAGTTGGAGGTGAGCAATGTTTGGGAAACAGAAAGGAATCAGATTGACTGGAGCATGTAGGAAAAAGTATGAGACTTTTGATGATGATGATGAATAGATAATATATTATTATAATAATAAGCACAATTTTATTTATATAATAGGTATAATTATGTCTATGTGATAGATATAATTATTTATTTTATTTATTATCTTTTTATCTTAATTTAATATATAGTTAGCATATGTATGTTGTTTAAGTTTGCAAAGCACTTTATATGTATTATCTCAACTGATTCTCACAACAACCTTGTAAAGGAGGAGCTATTCTTATCCCCATCTTACACATAAGGAAATAGAAGCAGACAAGAGATTAAATTACTTATCCAAGGTCACACAGCTAGTGATTGTCTGAGAGAGATTTGAATTCAGGTCTTTGTTATTCCACATCTAGCATTCTATCCACTGCACAACCTATATATATAATATATAACTTCATACTGTGATAATTCTAGAGCTGGAAGGGTTAGGTCAAGTAGTCCAACCTCTCTGTTTTGCAGATGAAGAAAGTGAAGGTCGAGTGATTTGTGCAGGGTTACTCATGTAGCAAGTATCAGAGATGGAAGGGTGACAGATTATGAATATTCTTGAATACATGTAAAAGGGTTTGACTTTTTTTCAGTAGGTAATAGGAGACACTAACAATTTTTAGTACTGGGTGATATGACATGATCAACTATGTGTTTAAGGAATATTAGTCTGATATAAAAATGAAGGATGGATTGAAGAGGAAAGAAAACTGGGGAAAGTTGTTAAGAAGCTGTTGTCATGATGTTTGGTAATGAGAATCTGTAGTAGGGTGATAGAAGATGAAATACTAGAACAGAAATAGATGTCAGTGATATTAAGAAGGTATAATCTAATATTAGGATAACCAGGGATGGTATTCCCAAATGGGGAATCTGGCTGGCCACTGCTTATCACACAAGAGCTGTGACTATGGCAGGAATCCACCTTTAGGGAACTCTTGGCAGCTAATGTAAATGGTTAAGTACAGAGAATAGAAGTCAGAAAAGTATGTTGGCATGGGCTAAACTTTAATTCCTATATTTCAAATAATGTTCCTCATGTCATACCCATCAAATTGCCTAAAATTATATGAGAGAAATAAGCATTGTTGTCAAAATGGGTACGTGATTTAGACATAAAAATGTGTTATCACAAGTTAATTAGGAGAACATGGAAAAATATATTGTAAGATCTATGTATAAGGGAAGAATTTGTGACCAAACAAGAAATATAGAAGATCACAAAAGTAAAATGAATAACTCTGATTCCACGAAATTAAAAAGAGTTTGTACAACCAAAATCAATGCAGCCAAAATTAGAAGGAAAACAAGAAGCTGGGGGAGGGGGGCGGGAATTTACAACAAGTTTCTCTGATAAAGGCTTCATTTCTCACATGATAGGGAACTGAATCAAACTTATAAAAAAAAACTAAGTCATTTCTCAATTAATAAATGGCCAAAGGACCAAAAAAACAATTTTCAGAGAAAGAAATTAAAGCCATCAATAGTCACCTGAAAAAAATGCTCTAAATCACTATCGATTAGAGAAATGCAAATTAAAGCACCATTTCATACCTATAAGATTGACTAACATAACAGAAAAAGAAAATGACAAATATATTGCTTGTCTTTTCAGTGGTGGGACAGGGATTGGGTGGGGGAATTTGGAAATAAAAAAAAATTAATGTTAAAAATAAATAATAAATTTAAAATAAAATAAGCTCCTAGGAAGAGAAAGGGAGAGGAAGATATATTTGAATGCTTCAACCTTTCAGGTAGGCAGCTACGCAGTGTGATCTCAGACTGTGGCAATCTCCTGCCTGCTCATTCACTGCTGTTTGAAATTTCTTTAATGGGTTATAAAGTGAAATATAAAATCATTTCATAGTTAGACTTAGAACTTGAACAGGAGGGAAACTGTTGACAAATTTACAATGAGATACAAATGGTTTGTTGAATAAATAGCAAGTTTTAAGGAGGAGAGGAGAGAAAGAGAATATAATGACAACTAAGCACCTGGATTGAGGACAAGTTGTTGGGAAAAAAGAGGGGGTAAGAGGAGAAGAAAAAGAAAATAGGCGACATGAAAAGCATTTCCTATTCACAATTTTCCCTATGACCAGTCAAGCTAAACTGTCATCTCTTTGGTCATATATCTAGTGGTCTTTTATGCAAATAAAATCCTATGGTACGAAATCCTACCCATTCTTCAAGGCCCAGATCAAATGTATCTTCCAAAGTCTCTTTCATGCATCCCTTTCTTTCTCTTTCAATTGTTGCTTCCCAAAGACATGTTCCTATCAGTTCATGTCTAGGTGATGGAAGCAGCCTCCTAACTGATCTCCCTATCTCTAATTCCCACTATCTTCCCACTATCTTCAAGCCATCATGCACAAGACTGACAGATTTTTCTATCTAGGCTATTACTTTCATCAAATAACTCCCCTGCTCAAATTCCTTCAATGTCTCTCTATTACCTCCAGGATAAAGTACAAACTCTTCAACCTGACACTCAAGGCTGTACACAATTTATCTTCAATATACTCTTCCAGTTTTAGCTCCTATTAACATCCCTATAGAGACCCTATACTCTAACCAAACTAGTCAATTCACCATCATCCAAACATGATTTGTACTCTTCTCCTTTGTCGTATCATTCCTCCCTGCCTAGAATTCCTGCCTCTCTCTTTTTTATCTTCCTATATCCTTCCTATTCTGCAAGGCCCAGCTCAAGCTTCAACCCTGTGGAGCTTTTCCTTCTTTCTCAAGTCCAGCTGGCTGTTCCATCTTCTGAACTCCTCTAGAACTTAGACCTGATTTTTCATTTCCTGGTTTCTCCTTTCCTAGGAGTTTTTCATGTGTAGCTAGACTGAAAGCTAGGCTCTCTTGTTATGTATTCCCATTAGCAAATAACAAATTGTCATTTACATACACTCTCAATAAAATATTGATTGATTAGCGGCATTATAATTCAGATTCTAAACGATCAATGAAAGTGGATTTCTGCCTAGTAGTTGTTCAGTTGTGTCCAACTCTTCATGACCCTATATGGGGTTTTTTGGCAAAGACGCTGAAGGGCTTTGTCATTTCCTTCTCCAGCTTGTTTTACAGATGAGGAAACTGAGGCAAAGAGGGCTAAGGGACTTGCTCAGGGCCACACAGCTAGTACATGTTTGAGGTCAAATTTGAACTCAGGTCCTCTTAACTCTAGGCCCAGTGTTCTATCCATTGCACCACCTAGCTGCCCTTCTGCCTAGTAAAGTTAACAGTTATCCTTTCTATAGTTATAATGGAAAGTGCTGGATTTGAAATCTAAGCATCTGTAATCAAATCCAACCTCAGCCATTTATTTTCTGTATGACCTTGGACAAGTCACAACCTCTTTGGACCTTTATTTCCCTAGCTATAAAATGGGAGGGTTGAACTAGACGACCTCTTGGTTATTTCAGTCAGTTCGTGAGCTATGCCTACACCTTCGGTTTTGTTTTTTTTAATATCTTTCTGAAACAAGTTTGCTAATTAGCACTTTTCTCTAATAAAGTATTCCTCTCAGAAATCTATTAATATTTCTTTTTCTTTTATAACAAATATTTCATTTGAAGTTTTTAAAAATTATTTTCACCTTTCTTTTTGTTTTTAAACAAAAATCAAGATTCTGGTGCATTCAGAAATTAATAGTATATTTTTAATCCTTTGAGAATTTAGCTTCCAATTAATTTTATGTTTCTTCCCTGTACCTGTTAATTGTCTCCATTGACAACATTGAAATCCTTTATAGCAGAATTATTGTGACCAGTCCTCTTATCTCTAGGCCCAACTAACAAGTGAAATACAACTGTCTTTTTACTCATTTCTGATCTCTGTAGGCTCTTTGGTTGCTAAAAAAAAAAAATTGGTTTATAGACTGTTCCCTTTGCCACAGTCTGAAAAGAGAAATTAAGAGTATAATGGAAGAATCCAGTTTCCCCCCAAAATGATGTTAATAGGTTGTCTTTCCATTTCCACCCCATCCTCCTCCACTCTGAGTCAGCTCCCATCATTTCCTCAATATGTATGCTTCAAGAGAAGGAGGAAAAAAAATGTTTTGATCTGTTTATTCTGTAAACAGCACATTTTGTGAAACAACTTACGAAACAGTTTAATGTCTATCCATAAACACCTCCCCTTGTGGTTGCAACAATGGTCATGGCTGTAAACAGTTTATGGTATGATTACGTGATCAACAGTTGCTGAAATAAAGGTATTCCAAGGTCTCTGGTGCCTCAGCACTGCACACACACACACACACACACACACACACACGCACACACACGCACACACACACACACACACACGCACACACACACATCCTGCCTTTGCCAGTAGAAAGAAAGTCTTTTAACTGACTGCAGCCTGGCTTGTCCACAAATGTTTTTAATTCAACTAAACATTTTGATGGGAAATATCATAAATTTTATGTATAGGCCTGTCAGTACAATTTTCAACAGGAGTAACATGAGTTCAGATTGAAATAAAATGAAAACTTCAGACTAATTTCTACCTCTGGCTTCATGATGGAGAAGTCCTCTGGTGTGGAGGAAAGTGTAGAAGAAGGAAAAAACCTAACCTTCAGGATCAAGGCTGACAAGCCCAGAGAAGCTAACCCTTAAATTCTGCCTTTGCAATGAAAATGCTCTTTGAACTGAGATGACAGAGTAGTAGGGGAAATGTTCATTAAGGGAAAGAAGTGAATTTGCTAAGACTTGGTTTCTTGGGGTTTAATACCACAATAATGAGATAGTTACTGTTGGGCACTGACTCAGATATTACAGAAAAGTAGCAGAGGGTGGTGGAAACATAGTTGGTTCTAGAATCTGAAGAGCAGGGTTCAAATCCTGACTCTGTTGCTTACTTCCTGTTTGACCTTGAACACTTAAATCTTAGTTACCTCATCTGTGAAATGGGGTGTTTGGACTAGATCAGCAGTTCTCAACCTGTGGGTTATATTCAATTTGTAACAATGAAAATACATCCTGCATATCAGATATTTACATTACGATTCATAACAGTAGCAAAATTACAGTTATGAAGTAGCAATGAAAATAATTTTATGGTTGGGGGTCACCACAACATGAGGAACTGTATTAAAGGGTCGCGGCATTAGGAAGGTTGAGAACCACTGGACTAGATGATGTCCTAGGTCCCTTAAAACATTAATTCCTAGGATTAGTCAGTCAAGAAGCATTTTTAAGCACTTACTACGCATTAGGCATTGTGCTAAACACAGAGGATCCTAGAACATGAAAATTCCATCTAGTCCAACCCCTTCTGAGGAAACTGAGGCCCAGGAAGAGCCTTGCACAAGGTCATACTGGTAGTACACATCATAGCCCATGTTTGAACACAGACTCTATCACTCCAGAATCAATGTGGATTCCAATGGACCACAATACAATTCCTATGTTTCCTCATTCGAGGCAACCAGTAGACCATTCTCATGTGCAAGTCACACCTAACACAGAGCTTTGCAGAGCACGGGCACTCATGTAATATTTGCTAAATGAATGAAACCTGCTTATCTTTAGCATTAGCCCAAGGGATATTTCTAAAAATTGCTTACCGTTCATTAGCACAGAGGTTGAAATCTCTGTCCATGTTTTGGCACTGTTTTCACAGAAAACAACAGGTATATTTATGAGAAGTGAGTGGAAATTTCAGAAACTCCATACAGTAACAACATGGGAAATTGAAGAGTTGAGAGGAAAGGATTAAACCACTTGTTAAATTGTGATGATGTAAATATGAGTTTTCCCTCTACTTCCACACAGTTGAAAGTTTATAGTTAATGTGATTTACTGCTAACATCATCATGGTAATGATGACTAGGGATAGACTAGACCTGTGATTTCATTAGTACAGAAAATTCTTTGAGTGAACCTCACTCTCGTTGGACTTGGCTTAAGGAGGGAGTAACATACACACTCAATTGGGTACCTACAGGAAAGTAGAGGGGATGGGGATAAAAGGGGGGATGATAGAAAGGAGGGCAGATTGGGGGAGGAAGTACTCAGAAGCAAACACTCTTGAAAAAAGACAGGGTCAAATGAGAAAATATAATAAATGGGTGGGATAGGATGGAGGGAAATACAGTTAATCTTTTACAACATGACTTCTATGGAAATATTTTGCATAACTACACATGTATAACCTATATTGAATTGCTTGTCTTCCCAGTGGGGTTGGGTGAGGAGGGAAGAAGAGAGAGAATCTGGAACTCAAAGTTTTAAAAACAAATGTTAAAATTGTTTTTATGTGCAACTGGGAAATAAGATATACAAGTAATGGGGTGTAAAAATCCATCTTGCCCTACAAGAAAGTAAGGGGGAAGGGAGGAAGGCGAGAGATGGGGGGGGAGGGATATGAGAGGGCAGACTGGGTGAAGGAGTCATTAGTATGTTTGCCATCTTGGGGTGAGGGGTAGGGGGAGAGATGGGGAGAAAATTTGAAACTCATAATCTTGTGGAAATGAATGTTGAAAACCAAAAATAAATAAATAAATTCTGAAAAAAAAAGGTCCTGGATGAACATATTCCTTCTAGCAAAGCAAATTGGCACCTTCTCTCCTACTCACAGCCTCAGTGGGCTCTCCAGGGCACTGCGAGGTTAAGATATTTGCCCAGGGTCACACATCAGAGGTTTGATTTGAAATCAGGTGTTAGGGGTTAAAAGGCCAGCCAGTTTTCTATATACTATTTTCTATATACACTTTGTTATAATAATAAGAAAGAATTATCAATAATTAATAAATTACTGGCTTATTGTTGATCATTTTTTACTTGAATCACTGTTAAATTAATAAATAGAAAATATATAAATGCTTAGTTAATTGGTGATGTTGATGACTCAGTTCTCATATTAATAAAATTCATCCAACATTGGAAGAGGATAAAACTCTTTCAAAAACGCTCAAGTGAATAGGACCTGTATTTAGAATACTATCTTTCTCAAAGAGCATTTTTTCATGTCATACACGGAACCGTCCAAAAGGCCCTGTCCCCAAAGGCCCTGCATTGCCCCCTTACTCAATATCTTCAAGTAGAGGTTGGATGACCATTGGTCAGAAGTATTGTAGAGTGGATCCCTTTTCAAGTATGATTTGGAATAGAATCAACTCTGAGATCCGTTCGAACTTTGAGATTTTGTGACCCTATCATCTGCAGAATACTGAGTTGGGATAAATATATTCCTCACGTAGGGAATATGGGGATAAAACACAGGATTTGGCAGGGTGAGGGAGCAGCCTAAGTTGAAACAGACACTAACTTACAACCCCGAGCAGGTCACTTAACCTCTCTGTGCCTCAGTTTCCTTGTCTGCAAAATGGGGGAGAATAATAGCATCTCCCTCTCAGAGTTATTGTGAGGTTCAAATGAGTTAACATACGTCAAGCACTTTGCAAATAGTAAAATGCTGTACAAATACTAGTTTGCTAAAAAAAATAGATTTATCCTTTGTGTACCCCATGTAAAATTCAAATAATAAAATGTTCTATGCCTTCATCAGAGCAGTATTGCAAGGAAACCATTTGTTTACCTTGAAATTTTATCATTCTGGAAAATGTTTGGTGAACTTTTAGTGGATGCCTCATTCTCAGATACAGAACTGCAACCCAGCCACCCCTTTCAGTCCTGTGTGATTCTTATCTAGGTGTTTGCATCAATGCTCTAAAGAGGAAGCGTCCTCTGTACTGGTTCTGTTAATGTTACAATGCTTGAGCCACCCGTTTTATATCCTTCACTCAAGGAACAAGACCAGTTCACCTCCCTTTCTAATGCCCTTGATGATGGCTCTTAGACCACTTGAAGAAAAGTCACCATTAGTAATATGTTGCAACTTGTTCAATCAATCAAGTATTTGTTATACGATTTGTATAAGTCAAGCATTGTGCTAGATGCTAAGAAACACAAAACAAAGCATTTCTGCCCTCAAGGAGCTAACATTCTATGTTGTTGTTGTTGTTGAATCATTTTCAGTTGTGCCCAGCTCTTCTGGGACCCCATTTGTGGTTTTCTTAACAAAGATACCAGAGTGGTCTGACTTTTCCTTCTTTAGCTCATTTTACATATGAGGAAACTGAGGCAAACAGGGTTGAGTGACTTGCCCAGGGTCACACAGCTAGCAAGTATCTGAGATCAGATTGGAACTCAGGACTTCCTGACTCCAGGCCCAGCATGCTATTTACTTCACCACTTATCTGCTTACATTCTATAAGGAGAGGCAACATGTACACATGTAAGTATATGCAAAATAAATATATAACAATTGTGAGAGAGATAGGCATTAACCTCTGGGGCCATGCCATTGCCAGTTAGGTAGTGGACAAATGCAATTCTCCTGAGATAAAGGGAATCCTTGATTTGTAGCCATATGGTGTCTCCAGGGGAACACTGATACTAAAAACATTTTTTTTAAGTGGGGAGGGAAGATTACTTCTGTTACAGGAAGCAGCAGCAAAATTTCAAGGAACATTGTAAAATTTTCCTAAAGCAATTCAACTCACTTTTCTCCCTCTTCTCATCAATACAGGCCCAGTTCATCTTGTTTATGTAACATCTGCCCAATGAATATTTATGGTGTTTACATGAGAAATGGGTTATTATTATTATTACAGTAAAAATTTCATTAATTCAAATTTTACTAGTTTGAAATTTGAACCAAAGCTTGGGTTAAAATTTGCATGCAGGCTATCTATTGGGAAAAATAATTTGTTAAGTAAATGAATATAGTAAATAAGATTTTTGAAGGTGAGAACCAACTTGCTTTCAAGTGAAGGAGAAGCATCATTAACCTAAGAATAATTTGATTAAACCCAGCACTGGTTGGGCTGGGAATTTTGTTATATGAATTCATTCAAGCTAGATCTCTTTGTTAATCTAACTATCTAATCCTTTACTGGGCCAGGTGATGTTTGCCAGGAATCGGGGGAAATCCCTGAGGAAGACAATTCCTACCTGGGGTTTTAGGAGGTTGGGTTAGTATAAGGAAAAGAGCAACAACAATCCAAAAAAGCCAAGCCAGCAAGGTCCTGACGGTTGAGGTACAACAGATGAAGGTCATCAGGAAACTCACTGTCAGAGCCAACTTTCAGAATTAAGAAGTCAAAAATCAAAACTCCACCTAAATGTCCATAGCCTCAGACCTTTTATTGTGGCTGCATAATTTTCCCAGTCCCCAGACAGCCTTTACATCGCTGATGAGGAGGAGGCAAATATTCCATGGTAAAGATGGAGGTCTTCTCATCCTCCTAACTCAGTGGTTCTCAACCTGTGGGTCACAACCCCTTTGGGGATCGAACAACCCTTTCACAGGGATCACAGGGGTCGCCAAAAACCATAGGAAAACACATATTTCCAATGGTCTTAGGAACCGAGACACCGCTCCTCTATACATCTCCAGGTGGGTCCACCCACATGCAGATATGCCCACATACGAGTAAAGGGTCCCAGCATTGGGAAGGTTGAGAACCACTGTCCTAACTCAAGCACCCACTCAGGGCTGGAATTCTTTCTCTTCTCACCTCTGCTTCCTTACTTCCCTGGCTTCCTTCAATATTCAATTCAAATTCTCTCCTCTGCAAAGAGTCTTCCCCAGTCCCTCTCAATGCTAATACCTTCCCTGTGAGATTACCTTCATTTTACACTGTTTATATCTGTTGTATACATCATTGAAAGCACGTTGTCTTCCCCTTTAGATTATGAGCTCCTTGACAGTAAGTGTTTTTGCCTTCCTTTGTATCCCCAGCACTGAGCACAGTTTTGGGTACATTAGCAAGCACTTAATAAATGCTTTTTCACCCTTTGACCCCACAATACCACTTCTAGGTCTGTGTCTCAAAGAGATAATAAAAATGGGAAAAGGACCCACATGTACAAAATATTTATGGCAGTTCTTTTTGTGGTGGCCAAGGATTGGAAATTGAGGGGATGCCCATTAACTGGGGAATGACTGACCAAGTTGTGGTATATAAATGTAATAGAATACATTCCATAAGAAATGATGAGCAGGAAAAGCTTGGAAAGACTTACAGGAACTGATGCTAAGTTAAGTGAGCAGAACCAGGAGAACATTGTACAGAGTAACAGCAACATTGTGCAATGACTAACTTTGATGGACTTACCTCTTCTTAGCAATGCAAGGATCTAAGACAATTCCAAAAGATTCATGATGTAAAATGCTATCCAAATCCAGAAAAAGAATTATGGAGTTTGAATGCAGATGGAAGCATAGTATTTGCTCTCTTTGTTTCTTTCTTCTTTCTCATGGTTCCTCCAATTGATTCTAATTCTTCTTTACAATATGACTAATGTGAAAATATGTTTAATATGAATGTGTATGTAGAGTCTATATCAGATTGTATACAGTCTTGGGGTGGGAGGAGAAATTTTGTAACTCAAAACCCTATGAAAGTGAAAATTCAAAACTAAAAATAAAATTTAAAAAAAAAATAAAATTTTTTTTTTTTACTGACTGACTGTGGCATTGTATATAAATCATCTTCCACCTAAGCATTCTCCAGATTTTAAGAATGTGATTTGATGGGATTGCATTGGTGAAAAGCTTCTACCAATTCTTTCCATAACGCAAGTTGATTCACACAGTCTCTCCTTGGTTCAACATTCTTTCTGATCCACTAGGTCCTAGAAGTGACTCCAATAGCTACATGGGTCAATGATTTCCTAACTATGTACATATTCTCAAGCCCAATCATAATTAGCAACAAGTATGGAGCTAAAGTTATGGGAGAGAAAGACAGGTATCCAGGTGAATTCCTCAGAGTAAGAAAGGATGAAGTAAGGTAAAGCAGTTAATCCAAGCTGGTAAAATTGATACCGATGGATGAGTAAAGGTCCTGCCACCCTTTTGTCACCTTCTGGAAAGGTTTAATGGTACACAGTTCATAGGAGCTTAGCCAAATCAGTCTCTTGAGATGTACTTTAGCTACTCATAAAATGTGCTATCAGTTGATAACTTCCTGTTCTGGGTAACTTCCAATTCTCCCAGACAGTTATTGACTACAACTGCAGTATGAGGAGTAAGAAAGGGGGAAAAAACTGTAGGTAGAAACTCATTTATATAGAAGAATATTCTTGGTCAAAGAATAGATTGAGTTCTTATAATAAAATTCCATGGCAGGCAATAAGATCACCTAGTCATGCTGATGGTAATGGGTTTAGCCCCAGGGATCACTATTCCAAGGTTGGGTTCCTGCTCTCTGTGCATGATTGAAGTTGAGATTCCATGGAAAGATAAATCTTCACCTTAAAGGTCATGAAAAGAGAAGGTCAGAAATATGAGGTGTACTAGGAGCCTAAATCAGAGATAGAGGAATGGGAAAATTTCTTTCAGGAACAGGTAGTCTCAGATACAATAGGAGGTCCTACACAAACAAAAAAGCAAACCATCCTGATCCAGGCACCTACCACCACCAAGAGGATATAATAGCCCAGACATGGAGTTAATTAATGAAGAAATAGAATATCTCCACCACCTAGGACTGGAGTGAAGTTGTTGAAGACAACAGCAAACCTTCTGGCTGACCTTCTGAGACCTTAGCTTTGGCATGTGCCACACATGATTGACCATATAAGCTTCTGTTGTATCAGAGCAACAACTACCAGAATTCACAGGCACCAATATGTTAAATATTGTGCCAGCTCCAGTGTTCAGCTGTCACATGATCACAGATTTAAAATTAGAAGGAACTTTAAGGGTCATCTAGACAAATCCTTCACTTTACTAAAGAGGAAACTGAGACAGAGATGCTTAGTGACTTGCCCAGTATCACACAGCAAAGAAGTGGTAAAGATAGAATTTGAAAGCTCTGGCCCAGTGACTACAAGTCTACATCACAGTGTAACTACCATGGCAAAGATGGAGATCCTCTCATCAAGTCTCACTAAGAGGGAGCCCCTCCAAGATTCCAAATCCCTCAGATGAAAGCAAAATGACCATATATAAAGCAGTCAGTTGGACCAGAGTATATGCAACCTATGTCTCCTGCTGGAAAATTATCTCTGATGGGTCTGGTGGTAGGTTAATGGCTGCCAAGTCCAAGAATGTGCTGCCTTTGGAATCTCGGATTAGTCCTGCAACATGACTTGCATCGCAGAGATCAGAGACAATGACAATCAGGGCCGAGTGATTTCTGCGTCCCCTGCTAAATCACCACAAGCAGCTTTCTCCTTCCAGTTGTAGCCATTTGTCTGCCGAACCAGACAATACTGTCGGGTCCTGCCCAGGCTAGGTCAGGCAGCACATCCCAAGAATTAGACAAATCCCTAGGAGTGGGGTAGGGAAAAAGGGCACTCCTCACCTGGACCTGGGGGGGGGGGGGGAATCCCCCATTGGGAGAACAAGAATGAATCAGAAACCCAGACCAAATTGGGTGTAAGGTTAGCTAAAGAAATAATGCTGTCACAATGGAGATTCAGAATAACAATGATAACTAGCACTCACGTAACATTTTACATAGGTTATCTCAACTTGATCTTCACAATAACCCTAGGAGGTAGTCATTTTATTATCCCAATTTTATAGAAAGGAAAACTGAGGCTGAAATAGGTTCAGTGATTTACCCAAGGTTACAAAGCCAGTAAGTGCCTGAGGCAGGCTTTTAAATCAAGTCCTGCTGACGTCAGCTCTAATCTAACTACCATATAGCCTGTATCTGAATTGGAAGCCATCCTCTCCCCACCTCCTCTCCTACCCATTGGGCTGCACGCATTTCCCCAGCCTTGGCCAACTCTGATAGCTCTGCATGGGCAGTGTCCCCTAGATTCCTCCTTACCCAGTTGTCGGTGCCAAACTTCAGTCTCATACACTATTTCCAGTTTCAGCATGTACTCCATAGCTATGAGAGACAGAGACAGAGACAGAGAGAGACAGAGACAGACACAGAGACAGAGACACAGAGACAGAGACAGAGAACAGAGAAAGACACAGAGAGACAGAGACAGAGAGACAGAAAATGAATGTGTATTCCTATCCTAGGCACATAGCGCAGTGCCTTAAACATAGTAAGCACTCAAAAAATGTGTATTAAACTGAATTGGACTGGATCTTTCTCCAAAAAACACTCTTTAATTGAGATAGGATTTCCCCAATTAGTTCCGATTAATGATATTTTCATGTGGGTGATCAGGGGTTCATTAATTATGTGTCTCTGATATTTCCCTATTAAGGCAATCAATTCCAAGAGCCACCGTCTTAACAAGTCTCCCAGAAATAACTACTGAAAATGCCTCTCAGTTCAAGTGAGAGAAAATAAAGGCCTATGAGGAAGGTATATACACCAGAGAAAGGTGGAGGAAGGGGGAAGGGTGCCAGGCACTGTGCCAAGAGAGATTTGATCCTCACAACAACCCTATAAGGTATATACTGTTATTATTCCCATTTTATAGTTGAGGAAACCGAGACAAACAGAGGTTCAATGACTTGCCCAAGGTAACCCAGCTAGTAAGTGTGAGAATGGATTTGAACCCAAGTCTTCATGATTCCAGGTCCAGTGCTCTATCCACCAAGCCAGCAAAGGAATTTAGGCCTCAAATGAAAATCAAATGATAGAAAAATAACAGGCAATATCATCCTAAGAGTCCACCTTCCAATCAATGTATTGCAGTCTGTCAGCAAAACAAATACTTGACAAAACTTAGTGAGAGCTTTCTACGGCCACCCTCAGACTGTTGTGGGTTAACGTCACCTGCCTATGTTATAGATTCCTGATATTAGCATTCTTTCAGAGAGTGTTTAGACTGATCATAACTTACAAGTAAGTACTGGGGATGTATGTGATGGTTTAATTTTTTTTTCTCCTAGTGAGGACAGGAACTAGGGCACATTTATCTGAAACGGATTTGTGTGATGGAAACATTTCCAGCTGTACCAGCGCTGTAACATCTACACCCAAATTAGCTCATGAGTCAACATATCTCGCTCGGTTATTACATTTATTGCATCAATTATCTACAAATGAAATACAGCTGCGTTGTCTATTGCCCCACTTTCAAGCATCCACTTAATGAGCTTCAGAGCTGGAGCATTTGATGACAACAAATAAAGAGGACTTAATCTCCCCTTGTCCATCGCCCGGACGCAATGCTTTTTTTTTCCTTCTCTCTCCCTCTCTCTGTCTCTGTCTCTCTCTCACTCTCTCCCTCTCCCTCTCCCTCTCTCTCCTTCCCTCCCTCCCTCTCTCGCTCTCTTTCTCTCTCTCTCTTTCCCTCTTCCTTTTGTCTCACTTCTCTCTCTGTTTCTGTCTTCTCTATATCTCTTTCTTTGTTTCTGTCTCTCCCTCCCTCTCTCTGTCTGTCTGTCTCTATCTCTGCCCCTGGTTCTATCTGTCTCTCTCTCCCCTTTGTTTCTCTCTCTTCTCTCTATCTCTCTGTGTCTCTCTCTCTATCTCTACCCCATCTGTCTCTGTCTCTCTGTCTCGCTGTCCCTTTCTATCTCCCTCTGTCTCTGTCTCTCTCTCTCTCTGTCTCCCTCTGTCTCTCTGTCTTCTTCTGTCTCCATCTCTCTCTGTTTCTCTGTCTCTCTGTCTCTCTGTCTCTGTCTCTGTCTCTGTCTCTCTGTCTCTGTCTCTGTCTCTCTGTCTCTCTCTGTCTCTCTCTGTCTCTCTCTCTCTCTCTCTCTCTCTCTCTCTCTCTCTCTCTCTCTCTGTGTCTCTCTCTCTCTGTCCCTCCCTCCTTCACTAAATGAATCGTCATCATATTTGAAGAAAATCTAATCAGGTATTTATCCCAAACATGAACAGGACTTTTAGTTTATTTGCTAAATAAGAATTAGGTAAAACAAATGTTTAAGTTCCAATCCCAGACTTTTCCTGTACAAAGCAAGGTCACTCAGGTCTTCCTGACAAGGGCAGAGAGAAGTCACTTTTCTGGGAGTTCAAGACACAGCCTGACATTTTGACAGATCCCCCATAATCTTTTTCACATTTCTTTCCACTGAGCTGGGGAGGCAGAACCAGATGCTCTCAGTTTCCCTGAAAATCTTTTTTGGATTTTTTTAAGGGACATGGATGGATTGAAGGAGAGGAGTTAGGAAGGGAGGCATGGTAGGGAAGATTGTCTCCATATTTCCACCAAGTGAAAGAATCTCCCAAGATCTCCCCTATTGCCAGTATATTTTTTATAGACACCAAGGTAGACACCTGTTTTCAATTGTACTTTCAGATCAGAAGATCCCTCTCAGAGAGGCCTGTGAGGAGAGAGAGAGAGAGAAAGAGAAAGAGACAGACAGACAAAGACAGACAGTCAGAGACAGAGAGAGAGACAGAGAGACAGAGAAGAAGGAGGACAAGGAGGAAGAAGAGGAAGAGGAAAAAAGAAAAGGAAGGAAGAAAGGAGGGAGGGAGGAAGGAAGAGAGGGTGAGGGCAGGAGAGAGGAAGGAAGGGAGAGAAAGAAAGGAAGAAAGAAAGAAAGAAAGAAAGAAAGAAAGAAAGAAAGAAAGAGAAGGAGGGAGGGAGGGAGGAAGGAAGGAACGAAGGAAGGAAGGAAGGAAGGAAGAGAGGGTGAGGGCAGGAGAGAGGAAGGAAAGGAGAGAAAGGAAGGAAGGAAGGAAGAAAGAAAGGAAGGAAGGAAGGAAGGAAGGAAGGAAGCATATGGCTACCATTTGTGTTCACTTTGTAAATTATTTCTGTTCAGTCTGTGAATGAAAGACTTCTCCATTCCAGCACCTCCTTACATCATAGGTGTGGAACTTGATTCCCACTTTAGGAAATATGTAGAGGGGACATTTATTTAAGCCCCTGGTCAGTTGGGGTCGTCCTCATTGCAAATGGATTTTCTCTCATAAAATACGGGAGATTAGTTTTAAGCCCTCACAGGAGACCTTCCTCTATAGACGCAGGGGCACATGAAAGACAGAGGAGATCCAGTGGTGGTTTGTCCCACTGCTATTTCCAGATGTCTCTGAGTAGGAACCAAAAGCTTTAGGATAGATATCCACACCAGCTGCAGGGATGCCACTGGGGAGGGAGGGAGAGAAGTTCCACCTAACAATAGCCATGTGTGATGCACCTCCCCTGAAAAGCAATTAATGGGGAGGGGGGGAGGGGGAATCCTTCATGTACAAAGCAGAAATGGGATTGTCATTAAGAACCTGTTTCCCACCAGCCCAAAGTGACAGCTTCCTCAAGAAGATTTCAGGCCTTATATCTTCATCTTAATTTGGATGGATTTTTTTTTCCAGATTGCAAAACTCAACCACCAAGCTCTATGAAAGGGAGACATTCCTAAATATTCAGTAAAAGTATGGCTTATGGCACACTGGTGGTTTGGTAAAATGTAGCCATCTGACTGCTTTTTAAGGATAGAATGATTACTTATTGACACTGCTTTTCCCTTGGATGCTTTCAAGAGCAATAGAACTGACCCTGGAGCCAAGTGGACCTGAACTCAGATCTTTTCTCTGACCAGTCCTGGTTGAACAAACCTCTTGGGGTTCTAGGCCAGTGATATCAAACTCAGAGTCAGGGGCCATTAAGCACACATAAGGATCCCCATGGGCCACAACATGTGGACTTAGAAAATAACACCTGATCCAGGGAAAGATCTGATGGAGTGTGAATGCAGATCAAAGAATACTGTTTTCACTTAATTTTTTGTGGTTTTGTTTTTTACTTTTGTTTCTTCTTTCACAACACAATCTATACCGAAATTTATGTTTTACATGATCGTACATATACAAACTATATCAAATTCCTTAGGGGAGAAAGAGGGGAGGGAGGAAGAAATTAGAACGCAGAATTTTATAAAAAATGAATGTTAAAAATTGTCTTCAGGGGCAGCTAGGTAGCACAGTTAATAGAGCACTGGCCCTGGAGTCAGGAGGACCTGTATTGGTAGAGGGCACTCCTTACTTCTCATATCAATTAAATCAGAGATTTAGTCCTTCTCCTCTTGGTATTTTAAACATAGTTTTGCTTAATTGTTTGTCACTAATTGTTTGTTTCTAAAATTCTTCCTTCCAGATTCTAGGTCAGCTGTTTTTCCATATGGCAGAATCACAGCTTCCAACTCCTCCCTAACCAAGAATCTCTTTTAAATCATCACTGACAAAAAGTTGTCCATTCTTTACTTGAATTTATCTAGTGAGGGAAAACCAGCAGTACACTAGTAAATGTTTAACAATTCAGCTCCCCAAAGGGAGAAAATTACATATATGTGACAGACTTTTAAATTTAATCTGCATTAGTAACATTTTTTCCATTTTGTTAAATCTAGACAATCAACAAAATAATCAGCCAAGCCCCCTCTCTCCCCCAATTTGGAGAATTTTCCAACATCCAACATGTAAATTCTTACATTGAAAATTTAACAATCAACTCTCTGAAGGAAAAAATGTACATGTAACATACTTTTAAGTTTAATATGTATTAATAACATTTTCTCCATAATTTGTTAAATCTAGACTCCAAACAATCAACAAAATAATCAACCTAGTCATGATTTTGAGCATTTGTCAACATCCAAGGTGTGAATGCTTACACTGAAAATTTAACAACCAACTCCCTGAAGGGAAAAAAAAGTCTATATGCCATACTTTTAAGTTTAGTCTGCAAAACCTTTTCCACATGATTTTCTTAATTCTAAACAAAAAAAATCAACCAAACCCTGATTTGCAATATTTACCAACATCCAAGGTATAAATGCTTGCACTGAAATTTTAACAACCAGCTCTCTGAACGAAAAAAAAGTACATGTGACATACTTTTAAGTTTAACCTGCATCAGTAACATCTCCATCATTTTGTTAAATCTAGACAACCAACAAAATAATCATTCAAGTCTTGATTTGGAGTATTTCCTAGCTTCCAAATTCAAGTGTTTACACTGAAAATTTAACAATTGACTCTCTCAAGCAGGTTCAAGTTGGCTCCATGGGAGGAACCCACTACTTTTTGAAGCAGGCTGATCTACATTTGGACAGTTCTGGCAAGAATTTTTTTTTTCCTTACTTCAAGCTAAAATCTACCTCTGCAATTTCTACCCACTGTCCTCTGAGCCCAAGCAGAAATAATTTTCTCCCTCTTTCACACAAAAACACTTCGAATGATTGAGTAACAACAGATCATGAGCCTGCTAAGTCTGCCTTTCTCCAGGCTAAACATCCTGGAGTCTGTCAAGTGATCTTCATGTATCTAGATCTCTAGACCTCAAGTCTATCTTGACATCCAGGGTAAGACTTCAGCAAAGTTGAAATTTGACTCCCACATTCTTCATTGCTATGTAAGACAGTTAGGTTGTGCAATGAACAGAATGACAGGTTTGTAGTAGAAAGACCTGAGTTCAAATTCAGCCTCAAGCACTTTACTAGCTAGCTGTGTGGCCAAGGGCAAGACATATATTCTTCAGTTTTCTCCTCTGTGAAATAGAGGTTGATAATAACACAAATAAATAATATTTGTAAAGCTCTTTGTAAACCTTAAAATGCCATAGAAATATTAGCTGTTATTACTTTTTTCAAATCTCTTCTTCTCCCTTGTCAAGTGTTTCTTCTTCCTTCAGGAGACCAGAACACTGATGCAGCAAGCATCTCTCTGTACTTCCCACTATAAAAGCCTATTCTCCACTAGCTGCTCACTCACAAAGAATATGAGAAACTAATCCAGATAAAAGCATTGGAATGCCTTAAAAGGAGATAATACTTTAATTCAAAAGAAGGAAAAATTGGTGATGATATTCCAGGTTGTCCATGGAAGGCTGGTAAAGGAAGGAAATATTTTTGAACAGGAGAGCGATTTGGATGCCTCTAGAATCAAGCCTGGTAAATAGGCACCTGCTCTCCTTACCTGGTCTGTTCCAGGATGATATTTTGTGTATTGGGGAGATAGCTCTTTTAATGCATCTGTATGCTGCTACTCCCACTATCCCCATAAGATTCTAAATTTAGAGTTGGAGAGGACCTTAAAACCATTTAGTGAAAACCCCTTATTTTGGAGATGAAGAAACAAATATCCAGAAAAGTTATGACTTGCCCAAGGCCATACAGTAATGGAGCAGAAATAGAACTCAGCTCCTCTGATCATACAGTTAGTGCTCTTTCCATTGTACAACTCTGTGCTTCCTCCCAGTCCTCTCTCCTCTAATAATCCCCCCAGAAACATCCCCTAGGAAATAGAATTCATATTGATTGATGTGCTTGTAGGGGCTGGGACTGTGATTTTCTACCCAGCCTTGTCCTGGACATTCCTCCAGAACTTAGGACTCCAGCAGCAGAGAACTCTACAACAATCTCCTTTAAGGTTCCATTCCTGAAGCAGAACAAGGTGCTCCAGAATTGCTAAACTACTTAGCAGCCTTGTAAAGGCTAAAGAATTCCTTTCATGCACACCCTATACCTATTTCTTTATCCCAGGATCCTATGCTCAAGGTACAGACGTGGTAAAGTCTGCACAATGAGGGTATTCACCTCCCTGCATTTCAGTTTTCTCATCTGTAAAATGAAGGCTTCCAAGGGCCCTTCCCATTCTGGATGTAGAATCCTATGAGGCTTAGGCTATAAGGCATCCCGGGATCATCACTGCCTGAATTTCCCACCAACTTTAACCAGGCCTGCTTCATTTTGTCTTCCAGAAGGATAAAACAAGAATAGAGCAGCAAGCTCAGAAAATGACATGCCAGTTAGTTAGAGAGGTTGGAATGTCATGGCTCAGAGTAATTTGGTTCTCATTGACACCCGTGTTAAAGTGTTGGTTTATAATATCAAAACATCCTTGCGGTTTACATTCCTGTAGACAAAGCGTTTCACACATGAGCCCCCTGTTGTTTTCCTTTCCATTATCATCATTACATAGCGTATAATCCCACTCAACTCCCACACACACACTTTTTTTGGAGGGAGGCCTTCGTTTGATCTGTCATCAAGAAGCTGTTTTCCTCTTCTTCCTCCTTCCTTAACCCAAGACCCACACTCTCTCTGACACATACACACAGGGGTACACGTACACATACACACACACACACACACACACACACACACACACACACACATACACACACACACAACCATCAACCTAGACCTGTCTCTCAACAGCCAAGGGGAAAAAAACCAACATTATCAAAAGGCACAAGAGTCACAGATGTCAAGTGGTCCCTCTGGACCTCTACTTAACCCTTCACAGAGCTCTGACTGGACTTTGACAGGGAATCCATTTGGTGTGGAAAACAAAGAAGTTTTGCAAACATGACCTCACATCTTCTTATAAATCTCCAACTAGAGATGCTCCTCCAGCAAACTTTACACAGACACTAGATCAAATGAGGGAATGTGGAATATCTTTTTTTTTTTAGGAAAAAAATCCAGACGATGAACACACTAGACTAATTGGAGTTGTTTATGACCTAGTGTCATAAAATTTGACATTGTAAACTTGAAGTTCTTTCTCTTTTTTTTTCTTTCTTTTTCTGTAGGACTGTCTTCTATTTCCCACCCACCCCTCTACAACTGTCATTTAAAACCAGGTGTGTGAAATGTCTGAGCAGCAGTTCAGTAATCAGTTCCTTTTATCTATCTGACAGAGATGTGTGGGGAATTTTAAGACCTAATGATTATAAATGGGGGGGAAAATAAGCGTGAAGGAACTCTTCTATCTCTTACCTCCAAATACAGTTACACATCACAAATTCATCACTGTTAGACTTGAGTTACATTGGGATAGCCTGGGACTCTTTAGTGCATTGAAAAAGTGCAAATCATTGCTGAAAGGCTCCCCAAGCCATCTTCTCAAGTTGCAGCTTTTTTCCAGAATTGGGGAAATATTACCCAAGTCACACAGCCAACAGTGAAGAAAAGAGAAGGGAACTCTCCCTATGCTGTACTTGGTTGGAATGAATCAACAGAAATCTGACCTTGGTGACAGTTTGGGGAAGGGGAAACAAAGGAGGTTAGACCCAGAATTTTGTACTTCTTAGAAGTTTCTGAAATGACACTTGATGACTATTGTCATTCAAGGGGTAGAATCAATGAAGGAAAGAACATATCGAATGTTCTGTTGCATCATCAAATGAGATAATGTTGGTAAAAGTACTTAGTACTCACAGTACCTGATACCCTCCCATCACAAAATTTCTGACTTCCTTGAACTGAAGTTTTACAAACATTAAGCCACTTTTGAAGTCCTTTGACTGCCTTAAAACACACCACTTTAAAAAAAAAAAGGTGGGGAGTAGGTGGGAAGGTAACTGCGCTTCTTAATCCAAACCATTTGATGGTCATTAATAATATGTTTGTCAGAACTGTGGTCTGTTTCCAGGTTGTCCTTTGGGCTGGAGTATCACATTTAGGTGTTTTGCCAGCCCACGGTGGATTTCACTGGACTTTTTTTGTTTCTTTCTCCCTTCTCCCTATGTCAAGCAATTCCAGTTGCATGTGACCCGACAAGCAGAGGCAATGGAGAGTCTACAGAGAATGATAGGCAGTAAGCTTTGTAACTTTTCAAAGAAACAGGCTGCCATATTTCAAGTGTCAGACCTGGCGATGAATTTGCTATCATTTACTTCTGCATGAATACTTGAGTCCCTGGGCTCAGAAATGATTCTTGATGTCACTCAAGGTTCTGCTCTGGGAAGCCACAAAATCAGAAGTATGCCAGACAACCTAATTATAACCATGAGTGTCATCTTGTACTTGGTCATATGGGACACCCCAGTATAAAAATGATAATAACCCACAAAGTGGTTTGTAATTCACAAATGTTATTTGATCCTCTAGACAATCCTTTGAGACAGGCAGTACATGGGGCAGTTAGGTGTCACTGTGAATAGAGCACTGGCCCCTAGAGTCAGGAGGACTTGAATTCAAATCCAGCCTCAGACACTTGACATACTAACTAGCTGTGTTACCTTGGGCAAGTCACTTACCCCCAATTGCCTTGCCTTTCCCCCTTCAAAAATTTTATGGATGAAGAAATTGACATTCTGTGAAGTTAATTGAGCTGCCTGTGTTTATACAGCTTGTGAAGTGTTATTTGTTTTCAAAAAAGGCGGGGGAGGAGAAGAAGGGGAAAGAGAACAGTCTGAAAATTCTAGGCCAGTGAGCTGAGCTTCAAATATTGGTGAAATTCAATAATGTTGTTGTTCATCCTTCCTTCTTAAAGAGGACTAATGATCTCACAAGGATGATATCTTGACTTGCATGTGAATTGGATTTAAGTGAGACAGAGTCAGTGAAGAGTCAACAACCTCATTCTCTCCTCCAAAGTCATTGGAGTCCAATGGCAAGACAAAAGACAAGACGACTGGTGATATAGCCCAGGTTGCAGTAGGTGGCCTTGGCCTTTCTAAATTAAGGTCTTTTCCAGGCCTCAGTTTCTCTAAAGCGGTGGTTCTCAACCTTCCTAATGCCATGACCCTTTAATACATTTCCTCATGTTGTGGTGACCCCTAACCATAAAATTATTTTCATTGCTACTTCATAACTGTAATTTTGCTACTGTTATGAATCATAATGTAAATAAATATCTGATATGCAGGATGTATTTTCATTGTTATAGATTGAACATAAACCACAGGTTGAGAACCACTGGTAAAGCAATGTCCATTCAATGACTAAGAGCTAGGTAAGAATTGAGACAAAAGATGGCCTAGTTTACCATCACAAAAGCATCAACTTTCTGGTCAGAACAGAAAACAATTGCTATATAAACTCATTCTTAAGTTATCAAAAACTAAACAATGAGCAACAGAGGTTTGGTCTGGGGGCAATTATTGGCCATTCAATGAAAGCTAGAGTGATCTGGGTTTAAAGGCATAATGGTCAAGTAACTCCATTTGAATCACAATGGGATTTTTTAAAGCCTGTTTTTCAGAGTTATATTTCAAGACATCATAAATGAAAACTACAGAGCAAAAACTAAATTGTCCTATCTTTTGGGGGGGAAATTTGAAAAGTCTAGCCCTCAAATCCCAAAATAATTTATAAAATATTGGCAACCAAAATTATATTCTTTTGTATAGAACACCCACATGTAAGAGTATGGCACCCCAGGTAGAGTGAAGGACCACATGTGGCAGGGGAAGAAGAAGAGGAAAGAGAGAAAGAAAAAAAGATAGGACAGAAGGAAGGAAGGAAGGAAGGAAGGAAGGAAGGAAGGAAGGAAGGAGGGAAGGAAGGAAGGAAGGAAGGGAAAGAAAGAAAGAGTAATATTCCCCAGATCAGATAGGTTGGGTCTCCAGAGGGCTAGTACTACTCACAGATAACATGGTAAATATTGCTGATACAAAAGGTTCTCCTAAAAACCTGGTTTACTCCTTCCCACAAATACACACAGTATCCATGGGAGGAGTAAGCTTAAACTAGTAAAATTCAATAGTAAGTCATTAAAGAGATAAATAGGGAATATCTAGAAAAGGAAGTAGTGATTCAAAGAGCCAATACAGCATTATACCAGACTATGCCAGATTATGCTAAACTAACCCATATGTCCTTTTTCCAAAGGACTACTAAACTGGTATAGGGAGCATTGTGAGATGTAGTTGACTTAAATTTTAGGTAAACATTTAATCATAGAATTATAGATCTTCACCTACAAGGAACCCCAGAGATTGTCCACTTCAGGGGTTCTTACCCTTTCTTGTGTCGTGAACCCTTTCGGAAGTCTAGTGAAGTTATGAATTCCTTCACAAAATAATATTTTTAAATGTATGAAACAAAATGCAAAGGATCATAAGAGAAACCAATCATATTGCAATATAGTTATCAAAAAAATTTAAATTTACAGATCCAAATTTAAGACTCCCCAATCTAATCCAACCCCTTCATTTTGCAGATAAGGAAACTGAGGCTCAGGAAGATGAAGCAACTCACATAGTAGTTGTGTGAGCCATGAATAGATAGCAGTTTCTCTGAAAAAGAGAAACATTTGGTGGACTTCAAGTATGAGAAAGCAGAGGTATATGGCTGCCAAAAAAGTTAATGTGATCTTGGACCAGATTAAGAGAGGCCAGCTCTAGAGTACTATGCTCAGTTATGGGCACTGCTTTCCAATCATGGGTATCTGCCCACGTTCTCCATATATGACATTCTACTATATTTCCTGCCTTCTGCCTTTACACAGATGGCCCCCTCTATCTGGAAGGCAAGCTTTGCTCAGCTCATCTCTTACAATCTCTTAGGATCTTCCCTCGTGACCCAGCCTAGTGGCCACCTGCTGCACTGTCCTGGTATGGTCCAGTTATTAAACATCTTTCCCTTTTCATGTTACAGTATTATTGTATAGATGTTTTTTAGTCTCCATGTTTTTCCTCTGTTTTGAAGGTCTTTGAAGGCAAGGACTTTTTGTCTTTGTATCCCCAGTGCCTAGCATAGAGCCTTGCATGTGACAGATGCTCAATATATGCCTCCTGAAGTGAAATCTACCAAGTCTCAATCAACCAATTAACAGATAAGCCAAGTGCTTACTACGTGCTAGGCATTGCGCTAAGTGCTCAATCCCTACCTTCAGAAAGATGGTATTATACAATGTAATTATGTAGCTTTCCAAAGAGATCAAACTTGCCTCCTTGCTTTAAAGTATCTAGTCAGTTTTACTTATTGTCCATACTTTATGTTGGTGAATACACATCTAAGACCATGGGTTTTATTGCTATCTCTTTCCCTGTTTTTTCCCTTCTGTGAATTTGGGATTACCTCTGCTGATATTCTTCTACTAGTTTGGTAGATATGTGGGTGTGTGGATATGTGTGTAGGTGTATATATACATATGTTCATATATGTACATATACATATAAACACATACATATATATATGTGTTTTATATATAATCTATCCATATATCCATTACATGTGATATATCTTAATAATGTATTATACTAAGTATTTAATATTAATTAGTAATATATTGTATTAATATAGTATGTTAATATATTATATATTATTATGTGTTATACATTGCACATTACATAATATATATCTATTTTCTGCCTCCCTCTTTCTTTTTAGTTTATAGCCCTTTTGGTTATATTCGTAAGACTTGGGGAAATACACTTTTACTAGTCCTTATGAGGCACACTCCTATTCCCATCCAGTAGTTTTTCATTTCCATATGTTAAGCCATGTTCCAGTAATCCAAATACCATTTTTCTTAACTAGCCATTCACTTTCCAAATCTGCCTCTCTTTTCTGAAGCCCTTGCCGCTAATCAATGGAAGAGATTAAAGGTCCGTAAAGTCTTCGATCTCTTTTCCAAAACTTTATAATCTTTAGCAATTTTGTTTTGTTCTTTTTGGCAGTATCATTTGTGTCTGTACAAATAATCAGAAGTGAGGATTAATTATCAAGTTCACAAGTCTCGGCAGGTTCTGGGTCATGTCCCGGATATGTGCACCAAGAAGAAAGCAGACCTCTCTATTGTTTTACGAGGTCTGCCTCGGAACCCCTTCCTCAGAGAATCACCAACCACCACTACATACCTCTTCTTCCTCTAAACCAGGGGTTCTCAACCTGGGGGTCACAACCCCTTTGGGGGTCAAACGACCCTTTCACAGGGTCACAGGGGTCGCCTAAGACCATCGGAAAACACATTTCGGAAGGTCTTAGGAACCAAGACATGGCTCCTCTATCCATCTCCAGGCGGGTCCACCCACATGCAGATACACCCACATAGGAGTATTAAAGGGTCGCGGCATTAGGAAGGTTGAGAACCACTGCTGTGTCTAAACCATCCTGTGGTGCTATGAATAGAGTGCTGGATCAAGAATCTGGAAGACCTGACTTCCAATTCTGCTTCAACCCCTTAGTAGCTAAGAGACCCTAGGCCAGTCACTTAGCATCTCAAAGCCTTAGTTTGCTCATTCGTAAAATGGAGATATCAGAATCAATCTCAGGGTTAATGTGAAAATCAAGTGAAATAATTTCTGCAAAGTACTTTGTAAAAATTAGTCACATGAATGCCAACTATTATTACTTCTGAGCTCTCTTCATTTGGCTCTTCTCCAGCTCAAATCTTTTTCTTTCTCTATCTTATCTTAAACTTTCCTTAAGTCCTTCCAGATTTCTCCTCCCCAAATTCAATCTGACTCTTCTCACTATTCCAAACTCCTCTAAAGGGATATCACAATTAGAACAAGAGTTTCTTGAGAAAAGAGATTGCTTTGCTTTTCTATTTGGATTCCCAGTGCTTATTAGCACAATGGTTGGCACATAGTAAGTACTTAATAAATACTTTTGCATGCCATCCCACTATGCCTTGCCCTTCTCTATTTCAAGTCCCTCTCCTCTCCCTATTTAGGCTCCTTTTCCCACTTAAGAATTCAAAGTCAAGCTATGACTCTGATGAATCATCACTTTCTTTGTCCTCTTTGTATAACAGTAAAAAAAAAATGATGTAGCCATACCAAACAGATTCATCAATTTCATTTTCCTTCATTTTTAAAATTTATTTAACTTTAGTTTACAACATTCAATTCCCCAAGCTTTTTTTTTTTTTGGCTTTTTGGCTTTTTGGAAGGGGAAGGTAAAACAATTGGGGTTAAGTGACTTGCCCAAGGTCACAAGGCTAGTTTTTTGTGTGTTAAGTGTCTGAGGCCGAATTTGAACTCAGGTCCTCCTGACTCCAGGGCTGGTGCTCTGTGCCACCTAACCACCCCAAACTCCACAAGCTTTTGAGTTCCAAATTTCTCCCACTTTTCCCTCCCTTTCCTCCCCTCTCTTCCCCAAGACATCATGCAATCTGATATAGGCTCTACATATACATCCACATTAAACATACCTTCACATTAGTCACATTGCAAAGATTTATAACCAGTGGAATGAAAGAAGAAACAAAACAAAACAAAGCAAAAGAGAGAGAAAGCAAATAGTATGCTTCCATCTGTATTCAGACTCCATAATTCTTTCTCTGGATGTGGATGGCATTTTCCATCATGAACCTTTTGGAGTTGTCTTAGAACCTTGCATTGCTGAGAAGAGCCAAGTCTATCAAAGTTGGTCAAAGCACAACGTGGCTGTAACTGTGTACGATGTTCTCCTGCTTCTGCTCCCCAACTTCTCTTATTAATATAGATCTTTATAGCAGTAAAATTTTGTATGAGTTCCCCAAACCTAAAAATACTGACAAATGAAGTCTCAAGTAATTCAACAGCCTTAAAAGATATGATGACTTGATGCTCAAGATTATACAAGTTTATTATGATGTTGAATGGGAAGGGGGTGAGGGAAATTCATTTTTTTAAATAAAGGAATAAATAAGTCTTTCTTATACCCAGGGATAAAGAATGAGGGAAAGATAGGAGGAAGAGAAAATGTTAGTATTGTTATGTCATATGCATGATTTTATTTCCTGTTTTGAATAGATGCAAGGCTCAGTGCCAGGCAATGGAGATAGAAAGATAAAACAAATATTCTTTCATCAAAGAACTTCCATTTCTTATTTAAATAAAAGATGTAGTATATGGGATGGACTCCCAGAGCAAGTGACCCCCAACATTACAAAAATCTGTTATCCTTAAGTGGGAAAGTTATTGGATCCCCTCCCACCAGAACCTTAGAATCTTCCCCGGGGATGCCAGGCTCTGATAAGTGAGCTTTCACACTATCTTACCCCCAAACAAGCCTCTTTTCCTGGTCATCTTCACACTGTGCTACCTTATTTCTCCCCCTCCCCTTCTAGCTTCCTTTTTATATGTTATCTTCCCCATTAAAACATATCCTGAGGGCAGGAACCATCTTGTTCACTTATATTTGTGTCTGTGGCACTTAACACAACGTCTGGCACTTAGTAAATCCTTAATAAGTGACTTATCTATCTATTTTGGGAAGGACAAGAAAAAGTGTCTAATTTCCATTAGCCTAAGAGTGTACCTGTCAACTCAGTTAGCCACTGAGTGGGGGAGTTTGTGCAGTCCTATAACAGGGGGTCAAAGGGAAGATAGACAAAGTCAGAACTAGAGAGAAAATATAAGTGGTGAAGGAAAACTATCCTGAACTATAAAGGGTGCCATCACAGACACAGAGAGACCTGTAAACCTCAGTCACAAGACTTGAGACCTATTTGGCATAAATGAAAGAAAAGGGATGTAACCATTAAGAACCAAGGCAGCCAGGACAGAGCTGGGTAATGGAATTTGCTTCAGGTGGAATGGATAGGTGGAGCAATTCAGGAAAGAAACTAGCTTGCAGACAGCCAGAGTTTGAAGGCCTTCAGATAAGTGTTAGACACCCAGGTCTGAAGCCCTGGGGGACCTGGGAGTTGGAAGGGAAATGACAACTTTAAAACCTGATGAAAAGTGTTTTTTTCCCCTCTCTGGGTTCAAACGGCTAAGAAATAAGAGGCCACACCAGGTCTTTGGACCAGTGGGCTCAGAAAATAATCATGTGGAAAGGTTAAATTGGGAGGACAGATTTGATCAGGCCTTCAATTCCCACTACCTTGAACCAAAGGCTCAGATAATAAGATAACCTTCCTATCCAACTCAAGAGTTGAGAACTCAAACTGAATTTGCCAAGGTCAAAATTAGGTAGGAAGAGTAAACTTACAAGTAGGCCATGAGTCTGAATACCAAACAAAACATACCACTTTTCTCTTTCTTTCTTTCTTTTTCTTTCTTTCTTTCATTCATTCTTTCTTTCTTTCCTCTTCTTCCTTCCTTCCTTTCTTCCTTCCTCTCTTTATTTTTTTCTCTTTCTATTTTCTCTTTCTTTTTTCAAATTTTCTTCCACAAAATGAGTAATAAGGAAATGTTTTGCACATATAACCTATATCAGATTGCTTACCACCTCAGGGAATGGAGAGGCAAGGGAGGGAGACATAGAATTTAGAACTCAAAACTTAAAAGAAGACAGAATGCTAAAAATTGTTTTTACTTGTAATTGGGGTAAAATAAACATTTTTTAAAAGTAGGTCACATGTCCTATACTTATTTCTAGGAAATGAGAATTAATCTATAAGAACCTTTGCAGTTTCTGAAGTTATTAGCCTTTTCTTCAGGCAGCATGTGCATTCTCCATTATTGTTCCCTCTGTCCTATTTTGGCAGCTAAATGGAACCATGCATAGAGCACTGGGCCTGGAGTCAGGAAGATCTGGATTCAAATCCACCCTCAGATATGTACTAACTGAGCAAGTCACTTAATCCTGTTTGCCTCAGTTTCCTCATCTGTAAAATAAGCCGAAGAAGGACATGGAAAATTCTGCTATATTTGCCAAGAAAACCCTAAATGAGAGTCAGACACAATAAATCCCCTTTTAAAATACTTAAGAAATTATGTCATCGTCACAGACTGGGAAGAATAAGGGAAAAGGAGGAAGCCTACTTGTAGGTGTCCTATCCTGGTGGTAATTCAGGAAAGATAAGGGATGTGGTAGCATCAGAAATCCAGCAGAAGATGCTAGCCAGCTGGGTTTTAGACTGGCAGGTGAAAAATTAAGGCAATGTCTGAAAGAAGCTGGCTGCAAGTCCCTGATCTCTGGCCCCAAGGCCATGACATCATCAAGAACACGCTCCTTTTCAAGCTAGTAACTGACTTCTAATTGTTGATTCAAAAAAGTTTGAGGCCTTGTACTTAGTCTCACCTAAATACCCTATAAGACAAAAGCTTGACATTTTAATACCAAAGAGATGCTATAAATACATGTAACACTTCATTGAGTTGATTCTGGCAAAGATAGAAATATTATTCCCTTGGAAATAAGATAAAGGTCTTTAACAGCAGATTTTCAACCTTGTTGACCATGAAACTGAATGAATCCTTTCCAATAGACAGATCACTGGATTATCTATTTACACTGACTTTGACAGCACATTGCACTTTCATTAAAGCACTGTCCCCCATTACCACCACCCACAGGGAGAGACATAAGGGCCATCACTAAAGAGGGAACTCCTTACATAAGCTGGACCTCACATATGAATTCACTTAAAATGAATATTCCATCCAGGACCTTCCAGAGATGATGCCAGTAAATACTGGAAAAACTCATCATCAGAGTATTATTGCTGTTGGAAAAACCAACAAAGAAAATCCAGATAAAAGGAACACTGTTTCAAAGAATTGGAGGGACTGGCCTAGCTTTCGGCACTAAAGCAGTACAATGTAAAGTGGGATTGTTTCATATTCAGGTAACATGGACTCTGGAAAAAGTTCAGACCCAGTTGGATCAGAACATAGGCATTGTCATCTTCATCTTCTTTAAAAAAAAAAAATTCCTCGTGACCTCTCTGGCTCACGATGACAGTACCCTGGGTTCTCAAAGTCTATGTCAGTGGACCACAAGCTCTGGGATGTTTTACTAAACTCAGCAACCCAGTGACTAACTATAAATTCTACCTAAGTCCAAAAAAGGTTCATGACCAAAAAAATTAGCTATCAAATACTTAACTCTTTTTAAACACAGAAGCTTATGAAAACTTTCTTTATTTTTTTTTTGGAGGAAGGAAGGCAAGGTAATTGGGATTAAGTGACTTGTCCAAGGTCACACAGCTAGTAAGGTCACATTTGAACTCAGGTCCTCCTGATTCCAGGGTCGGTGCTCTATTCACTGCACCATCTAGCTGCCCTCTTATGAAGACTTTCTACCAAGATGTGAAAGAGTTATGACCTGTGTCAGTAGGGCGTGCCCACAATGACAAAAACCAAACATCAGGGTTGATCTACAAGCATTTATAAAGCACCTAATATGTCTTAGTGCTGGAGATACAAGTACAAAGAATGAAATAGTGCTTATTTCCAAGGAGTTTCTGTTCTAATGAGGGAAGACTATAAGTAAATATGTAAGTATAGAAAAAGTAAACATAAAGATAAGAAATACAATAATATAAAGAAAGTAGTTAAATGATCATTTGTAAGGAAGGGAACTAGGAGTTAGATAAGGAAAGACTTCATAAAGAAAATGATGCTTCAGCACCACCTAGATCCTAGAAAGCAGTATAGAGTAAGTAGTAAGAGACGCTAGTGGACTTGGAGTCAGAAACTTCTTGGTTCAGTCTCATCTCAGACACTGTTACCCTGAGCACAGTATGTAACTCCTTGAGTGTTGGTTTCCTCATTTGTAAAACAGATAATAATTCCACCTACCTACCTCACAGGGCAAAAGAAATAATTAATGTAAAGTGTTTTGCAAACCTTAAAGCAAGATAAAAATGTGACCTATTCCTAAGCAATGCATTATGAACATGAAATTTCAACAAAAACAAAACCAATTGCAAGACACCTGTAACTAATTTTGTTTTTTTAAAAAAAACTCTGTTTTTTGTTAAAGCCTATGTTTTAAAATATTTTGAGTAGCTCTCTTTGTGGAGGCAAAGAACTGGAAATTATGGGGATGCCTGTCAATTGGGGAATGACTGAACAAGTTATGGTATATGGTGATGATGGAATACTACTGTGCCATAAGAAATGATGAGCTTGTTAATTATAGAAAAACATAGGTTTACATGAAATAACAAAGAGCAAAATGAGCAGAACCAAGAGAAAGTTATATAGTAACAATATTGTTTTAAAATCAACTTTGAGCAACTGAGTCATTATGACTATTATAAATTCCCAACTTAACCACAAAGGACCTATGAAGGAAGACACTATCTGCATCCAGAGAAAGAACTGATAAATAGAAGTATGTATAAAATGATTATATGTATGTATGTATGTGTGTATATATATATATATATATATATATATATATATAAAATACAGATATTTGTGTCTAATAGTAGCTATCTCTAGAATGGAGGTGCGGAGAAGGAAAGAAAAAAGGAAAAAAGAAAAATAAAGTTAGATAACTTTATTATATGTTCAAAAGAAATAGCAAGTTGTACATAACAGATCTGCAGTTCCACATGCAATCATCTTTTTTTTATTCTACTATTCTATGGAAATGTTTGTGTTATTTCATAAATTAAAAATAAAACATTTAACGTACAGATATGTACAACAATTAATTAGTCATTCCTTCTTTCTATGGCCCTCGTATTATCTTGATTTTTACATATGTATTTATATTATATTTCATAAAAAGAGGCGGCTGGAGAGCTCATCTTGAAGCTGTGAAGACCTAGATTGAATCCCTGCCTCTGACACATACTGGTTCTGTGACTCTAGGCAAGTCATTTTATATCTTGATGTTAAGCTCTGGAATTTTTGGAGTGAGGACACACATGCATAAACACATACACACAAATATATGCATCTAAATTATCAGGATACATTTAAATAACTAGGAAACTAACAGACTTTTTAAAACTCTGCATCCCATTCAATAAATCGATAAACAAGCACTATTAAACCCCTCTACTATATTGGACGTAGAGCCAGCCAGGCAGAGGGGATAGAGAGCCAGCATAGAGGCAGGAAAGCCTGAATCCAAGTCCAAATTCTGACATGTTAGCTGAGTAGCTAGACAAGTCATTTGACTTCTTAGGGTTCTAAGCAACTCTAAGACAACATATTGCAGAGGAAGTGTTGACTGACATTGGTAGAGTTTCTGTCCTCCTTCCCTATTCATAAAAAGAAGAAAAAAATCCAACAGTGAGATTGGAAAAGCTTTATATAAAGAAGAAATGTGGTTTTGTTTCTTTTTATCTCCCTCTAAGACCGTTAGCAAATCAAAGACAGTTTTTGCAAGCGAATAAACCTCCAAATCCATCTTGGAAATGGCATCAGTTATGTACATTAGGAGCCTATTAGCTTAAGGCTTAACAGGAGAGAAGTTAATGAATTCTATTTTGATAACTATTCCATTGCTAGACTGCAGCCTTGCTGAATATCACAAGCAGCCAACAAAATAGTCAAATGTTAACCATCTTCAAAATAGGAAGGCAATCACACACCAATTCCATGTGGTCAAATTGATCAAAATGTCCAAATTGATGATGTTCTGAAGGTAATAATAGCTACCTAATCAGGACATTTGATAAATCATCTGATGATGGTAGAAGGTTCAGAATGGCTGCTAATCAATCAAATTCAAGAAATACTAGTGCACCTACTATGTGTAAGGTGCTGTGCTAGGAAATGAGGCCAGAAAGACCAAAAAAGTAGCATTCTACATTCTACCCTAACTATGCATTTCCCAAAAAATAAAAATGAAATCCATTCTAGGTTTTCCATCCATGGGTTAAATTTCATCATGTTTAGTTATGGATTAAGTTTCACTGCAGGGAAACAGCCAGGGCCTGCTAATAGCTGTGATCGATACAGATTCCAATCCAAAATTAACAAGGCGCTTCTCCAGTTGATGGGCTATAAGTCAACCACACTGGGCGATATAGGAGGACTACCTCATTTGGGGACACCTAGGAATCTGCTAGAAGTACCTACCTCTATTCCCTAGTTGGTTACAAGATTTTGAGGAGGACGCTGAGCAGGAAAGTAAAGATTCGGCAGAGGCCGTTGGCAGCCAGGAGGCACTGGTCCTGGAGTCAGGAAGACCTGAGTTCAAATTTAGCCTCAGATACTTGTGTAGCCATGTGACCACAGGCATGTCATTTCACTTCAGTTTCCTCAAACTATAAAATGGAAGCAATTAAAAAAATAATCAAATGAGATAATATTTGTTAAATGCTTAGTATACAGGAAGCACTCAATAAAAGCATGTTACCTTTCTTTCTTTCCCACTACATATTGCCTAGAAATTTACAAAGCAGCAATGGCAGATCCTTCATATTATCTTCTGTCTATATCCTTGTGAGAAACTAAAGAAGAAGAAAGGAAATGGGAGGATGCATTGGGCATCTGTTAGCACTCCTTTGAGTCCTGTCAAGGTCCAGTCCTGCCACTGGCTAGCCTGACGTGGATTAATATCTCAGTCATTTAATTAGATGGACAAAAAGGAGGGATTTCTCCCCCTCAGATTAATTTTTTTCAGTGATTCTAGTGATTGTTTTTAATGTATCCCATGACCATAGCTAGGCCACTCTTAATACAAAGTTCCTACACACACCCCTGATTCTGTTCTTAATGAAGTCAAATAATCAACAAGCATTTTTTATGCACTTTCTATGGGCCAGGCACCGTCTGTGCCAGATGCTAAGGATCCGAGCTGTTGTTCAATTATTTTTCAGTCATGTCCAACTCTTCATGACCACATTCAGAGTTTTCTTGGCAAAGATACTGGAGTGGTTTGCCATCTCCTTCTCCAGCTCATTTTACAGATGAAGAACTGAAGCAAACAAGGTTAAGAAATTTGCTCAGAGTTACAGAGAGAGTAAGTGATTGGATTTGAAGGGGTTGGGATTTGAACACAGGTCTTCTCGATTCATGGCCTGGCACTCTATTGCACCACCCAGCTGCCTAAGGATATAAGTACAGAAATTAGCTAATCCCCCCACATAGAATATGAACCTGTTTATGAAGATAGAAAGGGGTGTGCATGCTAGAAATAGAATCTCACTGGATATTATGCTCCTAGCAGAGAAAATAAGTAAAAAGAAAAATTCCAGTATGTGTTTTAGTCTCTTTGTTTTGATACCTCACACAAACCTGTGCATTCCTTAGCTCTAAAGCAAAACAACAGTGAAAATCAGCTTACGTCCGTGAGGGCACCCAAAAGCAGACCAGAGTGCCAGGATGGGCCCAACTAGTCAATCAGCATTCATTAAACACTTAGTAGAGCAAGCACTCATGGCCTGCCTGTGACTGGGCTTTCCATCAAAAAGCAGGAAGTGTCATTTACAAGGCATTTACATTGGGGCTAGGCTTTTCCCCACAGGATCCCCATCACCGACAAAGGCAAAGAATAATATAGACCTGATTTATTTATTTTGCCTTGGTACAGAAGAGGCTGGATCTTTATTATGGAGGGAACATAGAAAAAAGACTCTGGAAACTTGGATTTTAATCATGGCTCTGCCATATTTCCTTGGCCAAGTAATTTAAAACTCTCTGGGCCTCGGTTTCCCTATGTATCAAGTGAGGAAAATAATCCCTTCACTAATAACTTCACAAAGCTTTTGTGAGCATAAAATACAAGTGGTTTAAAAAGTGAAATATCAGGGGCAGCTAGGCGGCACAGTGAATAGAACACCAGCCCTGGAATCAGGAGGACCTGAGTCCAAATAGGACCTCAGACACCTGACACACTTACTAGCTGTGTGACCTTGGGCAAGTCACTTAACCCCAATTGCCTTGTCTTCCTCCCAACAAAAAAAAAAGTGAAATATGCTATACAAATTGTGTTTTTTTAACGAAGCATTCTTATATTTAATTTTTTTTTCAATTAACAGAAATTCATCTTCTCTTCCTCCCAGCTTCTCCCTCACCCTCACCCCAGCAATCAATGTGTGTGATGGGTCCAGAGTTTATGGCTATAACTTCAAAACCATAGCTGTTGTCTCTGCCTCGAGGCAGTTACATGAGCACTAAGTCTGAAGTCAGAAAGACAAGTTCAAAACTAACCTCAAATACTTTCTATGACTCTGGACAAGTCACTTAACCTGCCTGACTCAGTTTCCTCATCTGTAAAACAGGAATAATAATAGCACTTCCTTCCCAGATCAAATGAGATCATGTATAAAATGGTTAGTACAGTGCTAGACAATAAATCTTTGTTTCCTTCCCCTCCCACAAGCCCCCAAACTCTTCAGTGATCTGTCCCTGAAGTAAAAAATGGGCATAACTATTAAGAAACTAATATTCCTCAAAGAACTCAATTTGTTACCTAGTGTTTGTGAAGCTGGATAAAGGCTTCCCATTTTGCCAGGAAATATGTCCCCACCCTGCCTTGGAGCCAACTATGGGCCAGCCATCTAAAGTGCTGCACCAAGCAGCCACTCCCCCTCCCCCAGCCCAGCCCAGTCCCAGTCCCATCTTCCATTTCTTTGTGGGATAAACCCTGAACAGGCTGTACCTTTCCATTAAAAATCTGACTTTGTTGCACCCCGTAAGTTCAATTTCAAACCCAAGGCTTGTCAACTTCAAAGCACAATGTTTATATAGAGAAGTAAGAAGCCCAGAACTTGGAACCCCTGCCAAGGAAACTGGGGAGATACCACATCATAAGCAGTTTTTCATCTGAGACACCTTTTTCTAAAAAATGACACTTGAAATACAGTCTACTGGTGCCTTCCTTGGCTTCCTCCTTTGAAAAGGGTTTGGGAGGAGGAAAGGAGAGGGGCGGGAGGAAGGGGGGGGAAAGCTATTGGTTTAGTGATTCCAGCTATTTTCACCTGAAGAGAATGTGCCTGATTAGAAAGTGGCTTAGGTTACTTTGCAGCTTCTTCTATTCCTTTTGAAGGTAATATGAGCCCACAGGTGGGACTTCAAATTTTCTTTAGTAAATTGGGTTTGTCCAGAGGCAACAGAAAGTTTGATAAACTAAGAGCTATCTGTCGTCACCTTCCTTTCCATCCTGGTTTCATTTTTTTTTTCCACAGCATGGAATGCAGTCTGCTCAGCTCCCAGTCACTTTGCAACAGTTGTGGCTAATCATTGACCCTCTTCCTAAGACTGCCACATAGTTTGAAACCTGGCATAAGGAAAAGGCCAAGGCCTTCTTGGAAGAAACTGACTCCTTGAAAAGTCCGTATCTTTGTACAATTTTAAACCTTTATATTTATATATTTTGTTTTTATAGCATTGCTCACAAATAGATCCCTTTTCCCTTCCTTTCCCAGCTAGCCACCCCTTGTAACAAGAGAATGAAAAAGGCTGAAAAGGAAAAAATAACCCATCAACCAAGTATAAGAAATATTCCACACCCATAATCCTCCACTTCTACAAAGAAGGGAGGGAGGGGTATTTTCTTATTGCTTCTTCAGGGACAAGCTTAGTCATTACAACTTCTTTGTATGTCATCATTTCTTAAATAAAAGGAATAAAACTGGCTTTTCAGGGAATGGGGTCCCCTCTCTGACAAATCAACTCTAGGTTCAGGTTATGAGTCAATAAAACTGACTGATTACGTACAGATAGGCACCATATGCTGTAGTGAAAACAGCACTGGGCTTTTCATCAGACAACCTTGGTTCACTGCCAAATTGATATTTCTAAAATACATATTCCTGCTCTGGAACAACTCTCTCAATTCCCATATGCAATGACAGGAGGGGTCTCCAGAGCTTGTGCGGCTACTTTTTAGCCCCTGGGAGTCCAGAGATAGCCCTGAGAGGTTGGGGGTATTTGTCTAATGCTTATGAGTCCCTACCACTGCTCTTCCCCACACATACCCCAGGACTATCAATCGATTAGTCAGTCAGCTAAACTTAATGGCTTTTAATTAATCTTTTAAGGGATATTTACTGAAGGGGGGGAGAGGTTGTAAGAACATTTGATATAAAACATCCTCCAAAAACTCTATGGCACTCTTCCTCAAAAGCACAAACAAAGTTGGTTCTGGCTTAGAAATACCTCCTTTGTGAGGTACTCAAAGAAATACCCCTAAAACACACTGTAGCTTTTTGTTTGGGATCCTCATCTTGAGACTGCCTTTTCTTGTTGTGTCCAGTCTGTTCTTGGCTCCCAATGCAGCCATGGTGTCAGGTGTTTTGAGAAAGTTACTATGACTAGGATGCCAATGGAAAAGTCCACTTTGGTCCTCAAACATTCATAATGTTCCCCTTTGACTAAGGGGAGGGGATCATGAAGGTGGGGGGAGAGAAAGAGGCAGAGGCTGAAGCTCAAATACCTCCCTTTTCTTAAGTGAAGGCTGAAGCTCAAAAGCTTACCTCTCTTTTCTCAAGTGATTCCTTCTTGTCTTTGATACCACTTCCTGACACGCTGCTCACTTGAATCTTTGGACTTCTGAACTAGCTTTTCGTTTTATACAAGTCCTCTGGGGCTTCAACCAACTGAAACAGACTTATTGTCAATATCACTCCAATACAGCCAATGGCTTTCAAGGACTTTTCCCTACTTGGTCTAAAACCTTTGATTGAGATGTATTCTCACCTCATTAAGATATTAGGGCATAGCATACAACACATGTTAGGTCTAATGCTTTGGTTCAGTTGATTTGACTCAATCTAACACACACTCCCACCCCCCACCCTCCAGAAGCTTCAATAGCTCCCCCACTGCTTTTATGATAAAATGCAAACTCTACTGTTTAGCATTTAAAGTGCATCACAATCTAACCCCACCTTATTTTTCCGGGTTGCTTATTTATTTCTCATGAATTCCAGACTCCAGCCAAACTGGTCTACTTGTTGTTTCCCCTACATGGAATTCCATTTCTCACATCTTTGTTTTTGCAGAGACTGTACACCAAAGGTAAATTGCTCTCTCTTTACTTCTCCCTCTTAGAATTAATTGATCCCATCAAGATTCAGCTCAAGTGATACCTCCTTCAAGAGTGCTTTCTTGATTCCCTCAGTCAGTAGTGCCTCTGACAAAAATAACCATGCATTTATGTTGTATCTATCCTATATTTATTTCTCTATGTACATGTTCTGGTAGAATGTAAGCTCCTTGAGGGCAAGGACCACCTCACTTTTGTATTTGTGTTCCTAGAGCTTAGCATAGTGCCAGGCCTCTAAATGGGTACCCAATAAATGTTTGCTTACTGATAAATTACTGTCTGAGTGGTCTTAAGCAAGTCCCTGAACCTCTCTTTACCTTGGTCTCCTCACCTAATAACATATAGGGATGTAAAAGTCTCTTGCTACTTCTATCAAAAAATTGTTTTGAGAAAAGTGCTTTGTAAACAGTAATGTGCGCTTGAAATGTGAGCTATCATTATGATATTCAGAGCACCACCTTTCAGCTGCAACCTTCCTGGAGAGTTCAGAAGAAGACATTTATCACACTTTACCTGTCTTTACTCCTTCCCTTACTTCCTTTCTGGATAATATGCCCATGAGTAAGTCACTTCCTCCTTACAGACAAAGGCAACAGTTTGTATGAGAGGCTCCTTTGGGATTTTCTAAGCTGACCCAACTAGTACAAAATTGTTGTTTATTCTAAGGGTGGTGGCTTAGCAAACCATACAATACATTTAATTAAATACTCACTCCACTCCCCCTCACCAAACATATTGTACATGAAATTTAATCTGTAAATTTCTGATTCATTTATACTTGACTCATGCAAAGAGTTTCACAAAAATGCAGGAGTAGCCAAAGAAACCTATGAACTTTATTATTTTCCCCAAAAAATCAACTTATGATCAATTCACATAGATGTCATCAACTCTCATGGAGAGCTTTTTGAGACTGGATGAAATTCACGAAGCTGGGTACCCTGGTCCCCACATGGAATGCTCCCAAGACAATGGTATGGCTGTACTACCAAAATCTCTTTCCCATTGAAAGTGTTTCACAGTTACGTGTCCCAGCCTAAGGCCATCTACTGTCACAGATACTGAAGAACAGAGTCCACCAGAATTGTCAGGGGACTCCCCAGTAAAGTGCCTCCAAACATCCAGCTGCTCAAAAAACACCAAGGGTGCCAGCACCAGAGAATTCCTTCCTTTAATAGTCCCACTCCAAACCCTGCCTACCCAAACCCCATCAGGATTTCCCCTTCCCAAAAGTGCACTCTATAAGACCTTAGGCCTTACTATCTACCCTGAAGCCTCACCCTAAGTGCATACTTTTATTTATCCTGCAATTAAACTCTTCCATATGTTGTGTCTCTTACAATTAGAGCATGAGTTGAGAGCAGTTACTGTCTCATTTTTCAATTTGTTTCACCAGAGCTTAGCACCGTGCTTGGCAAAAAAAAAAAAAAGCATTTGCCTAGAGGTAATATTTCTGCTTTTCTACATTTGTGAGATTTTTTTCCCCATTTTTAAGTATCATACACAGCTGAAATATGTATATCTTTTTTATTTCCATTCATTGAATACTAGAGTCCTATGATATCTAAGTTTCTAAAATTCTGTTCAGTTCCTAAGGGCAGCTAGATAGTAGAGTGGATAGAGTGCAGGGCCTGAAATCAGGAAGATCTGAGTTCAAATTTGGAATCAGATACTTGTAAGCTATGTGACCCTGGGCAAGTCATTTAACCTCTGTCTACCTCAATTTCCTCATCTGTAAATGAGGATCAAATGTTAAAATACTTGTGAAGAGCCTGGTATATAATTGGCACTTAATCAATGTTTGTTTTCTTCCTCTTCCATTGATTCATACCCATATGTAAAGATATAAGATAATGAGTTGAAGCTAGAATGTATCTTAGAAGTCAATATATCCAGTCCTTCATTTTGTGATGAAAATTGAAATTAAGAGAGGTTAAGTGATTTGCCTAAAGTCATGCATCTCTAAGAAGCAAAGTAAGGTGTGAACCCAGGTCACTTGACTCCAAATTCCATGGTTTTCTCACTATATCATATTGTTTCCAACCATGTATCTCTCACAGACATGGAAAAAAATGGAGTAATTAAAGTTCTGGATCTGGATGTAGTAGTCCAAGGGGAGTTTCAGGATATCTGGAAAAGTAGAGGACAACTGTGCAGATTATCACAATTT
>CM053583.1:277175810-277285414 GCA_028627135.1 Pseudochirops cupreus | reverse complement strand
CTCTGTGAAATGGATGAATATTTACAAAAATATAAATTACTCAGATTTAAAAAGGAAAGAGAATACTTAAATAACTGTATAAAAAAGTTAAACAAGACATAAGTAAACTCCCAAAGGAGAGGGGAGAGGAGGTACAGGTAGGGGACCTGAGACTAGATGGATTTACAAGCAAATTTTACCATTTAAAGAACAATTTACTACACAAATTGTTGGGTTTTTTAAAAAAATAAGTAAAGGAATTCTACCAAATATCCACAGATATGATCTTAATATGTAAACCAGAGGGAAAAAAACTATAAACCAATTTCCCTAATCAATGCAAAAATTTTAAATAAAACACTTTTAAGGTAGTTACAGCAAAATATTACAAACATCATAGACTATGAACTGAATGAATTTATTCCAGGAATGTAGTATTGGTTCAATATGAACATTACAAGCACAATTGGTCATATCAGTAACAAGAACAACAAAAATCATATGAATATTTCAATAGCTGCAGAAAAAGCTTTTGACAGAACACAACATCCATTCCTATTTAAAAACACTAGAAAACAGGAATAAATGGAACTTTTCTTAAAATAATAAGTACTATCCATCTAAAACTAAGAACAAGTATTATCTATTTTGGGAATAAGCTAGAAGTCTTTCCGATAAGATCAATCAATACTATAAGAACATTACAAAGAAAAAACAGATTTTAAGATTTAAAAGTTCTGATCAGTACAATGAGCAAACACAATTCCAGAGGACCAATAATAAGACATGTTTCCTACAACCTGATGGAAAAGTGACGGCCTCAAGATATAGAATATGATATATATTTTCAGATGTGGCCCATGTGTGAATTTGTTCTGCTTGACTATGCATATTTCTTACAAGGTTTTTGTTTCTGTTTTTCAAATTTCAAAGGGCAAGAGGGAGAGGAAAGATACAGATGGAGTAACCAAGAAAAAGAAGTAGAAAAGAAAGAAAAAAATGATCATTGATGAAGCATGTTTTTTTAGAATTCAAAGAAGAGAACAGAAGGAAGGCAAAAAAAGAATCACAGACAAGTACAGATTTAAAAATTATATCTATTTGTTATGTGTGTATTTGTGTGTGTGTGTGTGTGTGTGTGTGTGTATGATTCACAGTTTCCTATATAATCTTCTTTTTCTGTTCCATAGGTATGAAAATGTTCATTTTATTTGCTGGCTTTTTAAATTCAGAATTTTTTTAAACTTGAATACTTGAATACTCCTTACCCCACAAAAGTGCCAACACACTAGCCCTTGGCAATACAGTGAAAGATGGGGCAGAAATCTCAGACCAGGGACTCTTATATCTCTTCCCTACTCTGGACTGCATTTCTAAGAGTTCCTGACATATAATAAACCTACAAAACATTTGCCAAGTACTGGGCATAAAACCAAAAGGAAAGTAAAGATAAAAAATATATGTCCAATATATCTCAAAATATTTATAATGGCATTCTTTGCAGAAGGAAAGAACTGGTATCAAAGTAGACACCCATTAACTAGGGAATGACTTAAAATACTTTGGTATAGGAATGTTACATTTACTACAGAATCAGAGAATCTGTGTTAAAATCCCACCTCTGACATTACCGCTTTGTAACCTTGGTTAAATCACTTATCCTCCCTAGGCTTAGTTTCTACATTTGTAAAATGAGCCGTTTGGGCTGGAGTGCCTCTATATCTATGGAAGGGAACTGGGGCTGCTGATTTCATTGTTATAAGGAATTTCTAGCTAAAGAAACTCGTTTTGTCAATGCAACTCATCACTTTATAACTTATGGTATGTAACACCAATGTGATATTCACAGCACCTACAGCAGCTATGAATATGCCAGTATAATTCTGAATTACAAAATATAACAAACTCTCCACATGGAAGACAGAACCAAAACATTTATTCAAACACCAGAAAGCCAAATCCCAACACCAGAAAGCCAATCCATCATAGCAACAAAGAAATGTATACACAATAACCATGCAGGGGACACCACCATCCCCAAGCCTTCGCCTTGCTAGGGCCTTCCCACAAACGAACACTCACAGCTCACTGCCTGCTTCCTCTCTCTCCCCCAGCTCTAAATACTCTCACCAACTTTCTCTTTGTTCTGCTCCAGCTCCACCTCCTCCTAGTCCACCCTTCCTGCTCCACTCTTTCCTATTCTACCCATTCAGCAAGCTCCTCTCACCACAGACTCATGCAACTCAGGTCTCCATTTGACTCAAGCAGGTCACATGAATTAATTAATGGACGGAATTAAGCAAAAATACATTAACAATACACGGAATTAGAAAGTTACCTGGTACAAGAAGAGATTAAGTGATCCTGTCTAGCATCACACAACCAATATTTGTCTGGGGCACAATTTAAATCCAAGCCTTCTTTGTTGTTAGACCAACTCTCTATAATATTCTGCTTCTTAAAAATATGAAAAAAGTATAAAAATTTCAGAGAAATGTCAGTAGATTTGTATGAAATGATGCAGGATATAATCAGCAGAACTAAGAGAATAACACATTTATTTGCAGAAAAAGCTTTTGACAGAATACAATGACTACAGCAATATTAATGAAAAGATCCCTAAAGGGAGGTAAAATTACAAGTAATTGAACAAAGGTCCCAGAGAAGAAACTTCTAGGATATAATATTTCTACACAAAGCAGGATTTAGTCTCAGTATTGGATGTTTTTACTTAAATGTTTTTCTTTGTCAAAAGGCAGAGTTCAATGGGAAGGGAACAATATTGAAAGGCATCAACAAACATTTTTTTTTTATTTCTTTTCCTGATTGGGGATAGTGCAATATAACTAAAGCAATCTGTTAATCAGCATTAGCTTTGCCAATTTATAAGAATAATAGTGACCAAAAGGAATTGGGTTCTGTGATTCTGTAATGAACTTTGATGTTTGGTGGAGAAATCACAGAAGAGCCTTCTGTTTTGAAAAGGAAGAAAAAGTTGAGAGATGAGGTAGAGACAAAGCTGATTAGAAAAGCTGCCACGTATCCCAAGGCAAAATGGCAGGTAGTCTTAAGTGGGGACCAGGCCTAGATGTGAACAAGGGCTAGTTAACCTACAAAACTTGTGCTGGGCATTTTGGCTAGATTAGTAAAGAATTTTAGGCTAAAATCCTTGCATTTGACAATTCTGCACTGGATGTGTTTGTTTTTAATCTTTCCTGCTCTCTTTAAAACACTAGTAAAGCCCTTTTTAAAAATGTAACCACTGCTTCTGAATGATCTAAAGGGAAAGAGGGCACATGCAGGTAAGGAAATAAAAGAACTGGTAGAAGGGTACAAAAGGGGCAATACCCCATAGTTTGGAGCTGCCAACAAGTAAGAGTGAGCAAGGTGGAGAGCAGAGGAAGGAAAACTCCAGGGGGGATTGGGTGTAGTTGCTCTACATTCCATCTATGGGCTCACATCCTCACACTATGCTCTGGGGCCTAAGGTCTCATTTCCTTGCACTATACTCTAAGAAAAAAAGTGGCATGATGTAATAGATAGAGAACCCTCAATGACGAAAAGACCTGGATTTGAATCTTACCTCCAACATGGACTGGATCTGGGTAAGTCACTACTCCAACTAAAAACTATACTTTTCCCGATCTGCATTAATAGAGAGAGTTTTCTCATCAGAAAATCACAGGTCCAGTTCCCACCCTATCACCCGAAAAATACCCTAAGCCAAACCTTGAGATGGCCACAAGCAAGCACTTGGGTAACATGACAGAGAACAATTCTGAGAACTGACCTACTCGAAATAAACCTCTGAATCTTAAATAAAACCTATGAAAAATGTGCTATTATTTTCACCATTTTACAGATGAGGAAACCAAGGGTTAAAGATATAAAATTATTCACCCAGCATCACACAGCTAATAAGAACCCGAACAGGATTTGAACACAGGTCTTCCTGACTCCTAGCCAGGACTCTATTCACCATACCACCTAGATGCCCCAAATTGCCAGGGAAAATCATCCTCATGGGACCTGCATGGAAAGCCAAATATTTTCTTGTACTCTTCCCCTCGCACCAAAAATTTTCATTTTTCAGCCTGAAGGGTGAGCAGCAGCAGCCGCCACCAGAAGGGACTCTGGGCGAGCCATTCAAGCTGAATAATCAATCACCTTTGCCAAACAAAATCTTTTCATCCCTCCAGAAACCAGGAATGAAAAACATTCCATTATTGAGTCAGGCCTCCCATTCAAATGTCAGCTGTTTGAGAGACCCTGAGTATGTCAGGAAGCCTGGGATTAGAGGTGGGTGGCCACATCAGGGCCTGTTCACAAATGCATCCCGAGCAGGCCCCAGACAGAGCAGAAGCCATCAAGACCAATCATAAGCAAATGACATAGCTGCCACAGGGAACTGGCACCACCACATGCTCCTCTCTCTCCCCCCTCCCCAATTCTCCTGGAGCTCTTGAACGGTTTCACCATTGGTTCAATCATTCTCATAAAACAAACAACCACTCAAAGTTTTTGGCCAATCTTTTACAGCTTTCACGACATAGAAAATATTTAAGTAATGTCAAGGCCGTTCTTAAGGACAAAGAGAGAGAAGGGGAGGGGACGGGAGGGGACAGGAGGGGAGGGAATAAATTAATAAACAGGCTTAAGTTACAGCGGTGTGAATTTACTACCAGAAGAAAAAGAATGAGAATGCTACATTTTTGCACTGAAAGTAATCCACCCTGAAAATAACCAGTCCTATAATTCAGAGAGTTTTTTGAATCTCAGTTCAGTTAAATTCTATTCAACAAACATTTTATTAAGCATTAAGTATTTACCAGGCACTGTGCTAATTGCTGGGCATACAAAGAAAAAAAGAAAATGATTTATGCCTTCAAGGAGTTTCTCTCTCTCTCTCTCTCTCTCTCTCTCTCTCTCTCTCTCTTTCTCTCTCTCTGTCTCTCTCTTTCTCCTTCTCTCTCTAACACACACACACACTCACATACACATACATACATATTAGATAGATAGATAGATAGATAGATAGATAGATAGATAGATAGATAGATAGACAGACCTATAAATATGCCCCCTTTTGGATAAAAGAGTGAAATTCAGAGAACTGGATGTATAAACTGTATAACTGAATGTTAAAAGTACTCATTTTGCTTTATTAGGATTTTCTTTTATGTATTCATTACATATAAAATTTTACCACTTGTTCAAAGATCATACACACACATAGCTATGTATAGGTACATAAATATGCATATAGCAATAAAGCAAAATTAATATTCTTGATATTCAGTTATGTAATTGCATATCCTTTTATCTAAATTTTGCCTTTCCACCAATAGGAGGCAATAATTTTTATCATATACTTTATGGCTTAGTCCTTGCTGCATGTATAAACAATACACTGTCCAAGGGTAAAAATGAAAGAATCATTTAGAGATAAAGACACTGGTTTCCGGAATAAAAGCATCATACAAATGGAAAATGTGGGGAAAGTCAGTAATAACACAAAACCTAAAGCTTAAATTCCATTTTGGAATTTCTCCCATGATTCAGTCATTTCAGTCATGTCTGAATTTCATGAATCTTATGAATCTTCACCCTAGTTGGGGGTTTTCTTGGCAAAGATACTGGAGTGGTTTGCCATTTCCCTCTCTGATTTGTTTTACAGATGAAGAACTGAGGCGAATAAGTGACTTGCCCAGTCACACAGCTAGCAAGTGTATAAGGCTGAATTTGAACTCACGTCTTCCTGACTCCAGGAACTCTATTCACTGTACCATCTAGCTGCATAGTCCTAACTATCTCCCAGAGAATCCTCAGGATACAGTATGAAAAATTCTTCCCTAACCAGCCCCGTAGACTCAATCGCCAAAAAAAAAAAAATCTGTTCTGTTCTCTACTAGGTCACATCCTCAAAATTAACAGGGACCTCAGAGGCCATCTATTTCAACCTGCACCTATATAGGAATCCCTTCATAACATCCTAGACAAGTGTACAACTCTAGTGAACCTAAACTATTGCCAAATCTTGTCATTTGACACATCTCTCATGTTGTCCCTTTTCTCTCCATTCACACAGCCATACCCTTAGTCAAGTCCTCATTCCCCCTGGTCTAGCCTTCTAATTGGTCTCCAAGCGTCAAGCCTCTCCCATTCCAATCCATCCTTCTCTCAGCTGCCAATGTGATTTTCCTAAAGCATGAGTCTGACTTGTCAGTCCCCCACTCAATAAACTCCCAGTGGCTTCCTGCTATCTCCAGGATCAAGTATCCTGTCCAAAAGTCCTGTTGAGCATTTTAAACTCTTCATAACCTAGCCCCTTCCTACCCTTCCATTCTTCTTGCCTTCTTATTCTCTTCTACGCACTCTATGACCCAGATACATTGGCCTTTTTGGTCCTCACACACAACATTCCAACTCCAGTCTCTATACTTTTGCATATGCTTTCCCCCACACCTACAATGTCCTCTCTCCTTACCTTCACCTCTTAGACTTTCTAATGTTCTTTGGGTCTCACCTTGAATCTCACCTTCAGTAGGAGACTTTTTCCAGATTTCCTCCTGCCTCCTGCCCCCAAGTGCTAGTGCCTTCCCCGACCCTGAAACTACATTTTATCTACTGTGCATATATCTATCTTGAATTAACCTAGTAATTTACATGTTGCTTCTCCCATCAGAATGTGAGTTCCATGAGGGCGGGGTCTACATTTACCTTTTTAAAAATACCATTTACCATACCATAGATTAAGTAATTTTGTATCTAATTGTACATGTACTTGCTGTTTTCCTAATTAGAAGGTAAGCCCCTTGAGAGTAGAAATTGTTTCATTTTTTGTATTTCTGTCCTCAGTATCTAGCACAATGCCTGATACATGGGAGCATTTAATTAATGCTTTTTGATTGATTAATACTCTAAGTACCAAAAAATAAGGGTGAGTCACTGTAGATGTTTATAGACTATCTTGCTGCTATTTCTTTAATTGGAAAACATCCATTCTGTTCCATCCTTGCATTAAAAAAAAATGGTGGCAAGTTGAGACACTCAAGCCCCTAAGAAAACTCTGTCTGAGACAGAGCTACAAATGACTTCCCCCTTAAAAAGCCCACGGTGAAATACACATCATCATGCCAGGTGATGGTTTAGAATATTCTAACATGGATTTACATTGTCATCTCATGGCAATTCACAGTCAGTCATGAAAGATTAGTCTGGCATTGTCAAAATTCTTGTACAACAAAAGTACTTTAGAACTTAAAAGTACACTGTCTTGGTTTGTATCAACATCCCTGTACAGTAACATTGAACAAATAGAGGACAAATCATATGAAGAGTATAATTTCTTGACATGCAAGTTTAAATATAACAAAGACAGCCTTTTAAAATGTCACTGCATTCAGATAAGAAAACATGTCTTTTATCACTTCAGTTGTGTGTGCGCATTTTTTATAGCATTCAAAACCTCCAGGTAAAGTTTCTAAGAAAAAAAAAGAGATATTATTAACTCATGAAGAGGAGAAATGTCACCTTTCACCAGCTTAATCCATCTGTACTTTAGGGTTATTTGATACTCTCATTCATGTTTTTCCTAACCCCCTCTTCATAAACTATAGGCAAAATACATTCTTGTTTCTGCAGAAAGTGGGTGTGTTTCTCAGTCAATGGACTCATTCCTATCCAATAAAATATGCCCTTGAATTCCTCAAGATAAGAATCTGGTCTAACAAAAAGTAGGATGCATGTTTGCCACTTAATCATAAGCATTTATACCTTTAAAGTAATTTCCGAGAGATAACATAAAAGATACTTCTTTTCCCCAAATGATGAGATTGGTCTCCCCCTACCTGTCACTGCCCTGCTCTGAAAGCAGCCAGAAGATTACGAACAGCATTCTAGCTGAAGCACTCTGTTAGTCCACTATGGCAATAGAAAATGAGAGCCAGCCTCCAATGAAGTCCAGGCCTGGCCATGAGGCCTATGCTGACACCAGGAGCCTCCCTAGAGGAATGTGATATTCATGGTAAATCACATTCTGTGCCTGCCTGTGTCCCAATCTACCCAATCTTTGTGTATAGGTAAAATTTAGTTTAAATGACCGTCTAAGGCAACACCCATGAGAAAAAAAAAGTCATAACAGGGCAACCTGCCTAAAGGCTATGTAGAAAAAGCAAATCCTCTATGTCCTCATCCTTTTTCTAGGGGGAAATTAGGGAATTTGTTGCATGAGTATGATTATAAATGATCTTAGTTGATCTTTTAACAGTGACACTTGAATGCATAGTGGAAAAATAATGTCCTTCAAAACCAACCCCTTGGGAACCTACACCCTCGCTCCAACAAAACTACCACTGCTCAAAACAATTCCTTCTTGGTGAATGTCCTTGGAACCACTTACATGGCCACTACCCTAGTTAAGGCTCTCATCACACTCTCTTGAACTATTGCAAGTTCCTTCTAATTGATTTTCCTGTCTCTGTTCTCTCCCCACTCCAATCCATACTACATGCCACTCTACTGACAAATTAATATTTCCCAAACTCAGATTTGACCAATTACTCCCTTGCTCAAGAATCATCTATGACTTCCTACTGCCAATTCTATGACAAAATACAAACACCCAGGGCTATGCTGGTAAATGTTTAACAACCCTTTGGGAGAAAAAATAAGTGTATACGTTACACATTTTCAAGTTTAATCTGCTCTCCATCACTTTGCTAAATCTAGACAATCAACAAAACAATAAATCAAGCCTTGATTTGTAGTATTTGCCAGTTTCTGAGGTGTAAATGTACACACTAAAATTTAACAATCAACTCTTGTGAACTAGTTTAAGCTGACTCCAGCACACCCCTGCAAACACTCCTGGTCGACATTTAAAACCCTTCACAAATAGTTTTAAACTTGTCTTTCCAGAATAATGTCTTTTAACTTCCCTCACTCACTCTAGGTTCCAGTCAAACTTGCCTCCTTGCTATTCCTTATTCATAACATTCCATCTGCCACATGCATGCATTTGTACAGGCTCTCTTCCATATCTGGGAATGATCTCCGTCCCTCCTTATTCTCACTTCTTGGAACTCTCTTCAAGGCTCAGCTTAGGTGCAATCTCCTATGTATAGCCTTTCCTGATTCCCCTCAGTTCTTCATGCTTCCCATTAAAAAAAAAAACTTTATATTTAGATGTGTATGTATGTATGTGTGTGCATGTGTGTGCATGTGTGTGTTTATTTATCTGCATGCATGTCGTTTCTCCCCAAGTAGAACATAAATTTTTCAAGGGCAAAGGGTATTTTGTTTACGTCAGTATATCTCTAGGACTTAAAACAATGTCTTGGCACTAAGAACTTGACAAATGCTTGTTGAATAAAATTGAGTTTAATCAGTTTTCTGAAAGAGGTTTCACTACTGTATAGATTTGCTTCAGTTTTGGGGGTGGCTGGGGGGTTCCCCCACAAACAGCAACCCAAGGTTTAATTACTCATCAATCACACTCACCAGGATTGGCCCCAAGTGACTTTCAAAAAATTGCATCCTCCTTCAAAGGGGGAACAATTGTACACACTGATCATGTTTTTTTTTTAAATGTGACACAGTCTCAATAGTCAATGCCCAGATTCCCAAAATTCTTTCCATTAACTGTATTCCTTGGTCACTAGCCCTTAACAAACCTTGAGGGAAGAATGGATATTGAATTGTATAAGTATTCTCAACCATTCCATTGCTGCCTACAGGTGAATGGAGTCAGGTAGCACAATACTTCAGGTGATTTTTCAGGTAGAAATACCTGAGACAATTACCAATAGTTGAAGCAAAAGAAGACACAACATTAAAAACTGCTTAGTTAGTGCTTTGTGTAAGTGTATAAGTTTGAGCCCTTGAGCTGCTAAAACTCTAGGAGTAGAAATTTATTTAGAAATCAAACATGGAACCAAAGGAAAACAATGAAAAACTCAAACTGAGAAATTAATCATAGATACAGGGTAAGAAAAGGTATTTTTTGAAAAGCAAATAAACTCAGATTGATTGCAATGACCAGTCTTGGTCCTGGAGAACAGATGACAAATGTGCACGTTCATCTTGGTGGAGTGATGGGGAAGTAGAGTTGTAAAGGGTTGCATGTTCTCAGACATAGTTGCCTCATTAGTTGATTTTTCTGAACTTATTTCCTTTAAAGGGAAAGATTCAAAGGCAGTGAATATTTGTGAATTACTGTGGCATAAAACAAGAATGGCATACATATAATTTTTCTTAAAAGGATGTTTTTTGAAAATTTTCTGAAAAAAAAAAAAATGAAGATATGCCAAACCAATCATTGAGAATCCCTAGGATTTGAAGTCAAATATACGAGCACAGGGCATGTCACTAAATTTCTTATAACCTTTACAGCACCAACTTGGGGGGAGAGTAGGCATTAACCTTCATTTGTTGGTAGAGAAATCTCCTCTAACTATCCTCCAATAGTTCCATTTTTCCAACAGAAAACCTAGGTACTACGTGTTTTGTGTTCTGTAGATGTCCTGTAGATAATTGAAATTCTCCAGATAGGAAATCCATAAGTATAATATAAACGAAGCATTTAAATTTGGAGATTTTCTTTTTGAAAACTATAAAGGCTAACAAGTTCATTCTATAAATAATGGGATAAATAAGTAGCAAAAGTTAGAATAAATCAAATAAAAGTTAATGACTACATGAGACAACAAGACATATTAAAAATGAAGTCAAAAGACTAAAAAAAAAGAGAAGAAAATGCTAGGTATCACATATAGAAACAGCTAACCTAGAAACTAGGTCAAGAAGAAAAAAACCAAGAACTAATGGAGCTGAAAGCCACGACCAAAAACAGAGACCATATATTATATTTCAAGAAAGCATCAATAAAAACTTCAAAATCCTGTTAGAACTGGAGAACAACGCGGAAATAAAAAGTTTCTACTGCTTGTCTCCTCAAAGAAACCCTAAAATGAACATTTCCAGGAACATTATATTCAAAATTCCAAACCCCCAGAGCCAAAGAAAAACTATGGCAAGCAGGCAGAAATAAAGAGTTCAAGTATCAATGAGCCAAAATCAGGATCACACACAATTCGGCAGTTACAACTTTAAAGAACAGGAGAGCCTGGAATACAGTAATCCCAAAGGCAAAGGATACAACCTTACAACTTAGACCTGGCAAAACCAAGATGGGGAGTGGACCTTTATTAACATAGAGGATTTCCAAGGATATCCAATTAAAATATGGGAGTTAAGTGCATACTTTGAAATATAAACACAAGTATCAAGAAATACACAAAGGTAGATTTAGTTGAGCAACTAGAAAGATTTATAGGTTATGTACTTTATAGATTATGTACCTTCTTTTTTTTGTTTGTTTTTTGGAGGGTGGAAGGTAGGGTAATTGAGGTTAAGTGACTTGCCCAAGGTCACAAGGCTAGTTTTTTTGTGTGTGTTAAGTGTCTGAGACCGGATCTGAGCTCAGGTCCTCAGAGACCTGACTCGAGGGCCAGTGCTCTATTCACTGCACCACCTAGCCACCCCAATTATGTACCTTCTATGAATAACAGAAGACAGAGGGGCTAAGAGTAGTTTTCTTGTGTTTTGATGAACTTAAAGAAAAGAAAGAAGAGGAAAGGAATGCATTTAGGGAAAAGGTGGGAGGAAGACAATAGAAGCTGCTGTTTCATATAAGCAGGGTGCATGAGAAGAAGAATATACAAATATAGAATGGGGATGAGCAGAAGTTACATGAATCTCACTATTATCTAAACTGAACAAAAGAGAGGTGAACATAAAGAGAGAGACAGAGACAAAGATGAAGAGAGACAGAAATGCAAAGAGCTAGGGAGAAATTTGATACACAAATACATTAAATAGCAGAATAAAGGTGTGAACAGAGAAAGAGAACTAAAAGGAAAGTAGATTCAGGGAATGAGTAATCATTGAAAGAAAATATACAACTTCACAGAGCAAGTTATGAAGGTAGGATTAAAAGGAAAGAAAAAAGGTTATAAATATATATGTATGTATATTTGTATAAATACATTTGTTTATATGTGTGTATATATGTATATGTGTGTCTGTATATATATATGTGTGTGTGTGTGTGTGCGTGTATCCATATCCATATATATGTATACATATAGATATGGATATGGATATGGATACGGATATGGATATGGACATGGATGTGGATATGGATATGGATATATCTAGAAACCAAGCATAGGAGAGAGAAAAGCAGGGTGGTGGAGTGGAAGCAAATCATAGTAATTTAGATGACTAGTATTGAGCACATCCTCTCCCTCTTCATCCTCTCCTTTTTAAAAAGAGAGCAGAGGGCAAAGAAAGAGAAAAGCATTATAGGAAAGTGTGGAGGTAAATACATAATTAACAATCATAACTGTAAACATGAGCGGGAAAAACACCTGTAAAACAGGAGAGGATAACAGAATGGATTATAAGAATTTTTATAAGAGACATACCTGAAACATCAAGATTTACAGATAGTTCAAATAAGGGCTAGAGCAATATCTATTATGCTTCGGTTGCACTTAAAAAGGCAGAAATAGCTATCATAATGTCAAACAAAGCAACAGCAAAAATAGGCCCCTCTAAAAGAGATAAATAGGGAAACCACATGCAGATTAAAGATATCATACATAGAAAATTAATATCAAGAGCAAAGTATGTATGTACTGATTGTCTCCAAAAATCTTAGTTTTACTTCAGGTTTATTAAGCTTATAAACCTTTAAAAGATACTAAGACTTTAGAGGGACACCCTCAATATACCAAATGTCAATGTATCTAAATATTTAAAGGAAAAGCTAATAAATTTACAGTGGAATCTATATAGTAAAATTATAATAGTTGGAGTCTTTCCTTGTACCTATTTCAAACCCATACAAAGCTAACCAAAAGAAATACTAGAAAGAAGTTAAGGACTTGAATTGAATTTTAGAAGTTAGCTATAATAGATCTCTTGTCATTACTGAATGGGAATAGAAAGGAGAATGAATATTTCTTAGCTGTCCATAGCACCTTTACAAAAATTGATCATGTATTCAGGCATATAAGCTTCACAAGCAAATAAAAGTAGCATATGAATTGAACAAAAGCTTTTCTGATATGTTGTAAGCAACCTCTTCTTTGACATCATGCCACATAGGTAATCTATTATGGCAGTAATTTAACTATTTAAACTTATTGACCTTTTTTTCTTTTGTGGCTTTAAGGTTTTTCCTGGCACCTAGCAACCACTCCAGGGGCTCAATATAATCCATGTCCATCTTCCTTCTGTACAAGTACATTTCAAGCTCTCTTGGGATAGGGATTGTTTTGTTTTTGTCCTCATGTGCTTAGTTACAGTTCCTAGCAAATTCGTGTGTGTGTGTGTGTGTGTGTGTGTGTGTGTGTGTGTGTGTGTGGGTGGGTGGGTGTGTGTGGGTGTGTGTGTGGGTGTGGGTGGGTGGGTGTGTGGGTGGGTGTGTGTGTGGGTGTGGGTGGGTAGGTGTGTATTATCTATTAGTAAATATCCAAATAGCTCCAAGTTCAAAAGACTGGTTCTGCTGAAAAATATGGAAATACGTTAGTAGTTATTTTGCAGAGCCTAGGAAGATAAGTTGTTTTCATTAGTATCCCTTTATTAATAAATTATATGTGGTATTTTTCAATAATTAATATTTTCCCACACAGAGAACTGAACCCTAGACCACCCAGAAGCCAGGGAGTGATTGAAGATATTGGCCTTGGAGACAGAAAGACCTAGGTTCAAGCCCTGCCTCTAACACAGAGTTGTGTGACCCTAGGCAAGTCTCTTAAAGTATTAATGCTCTAAGCAACTCTCAGAGTTGCAAAGAAAGCCCACCTGCACTGGTAGAGTGTTTTGTAACCAAGGAGCTCCCTGTACTAATTGAATTATTGGCAAAAGCCCTATCTCTATCCAGAATACGAAATTATCTTTAAATACTAGATGTGAAATAAAGATATACCAGCAGCCCCTAGATATTTTAGATACAGAGGAACTCTTCTTCCTACTGATGATCTATCCCTCTGGATTCACCTCTGAGTGCCGCCTCAGTTCATGATTCTGATCCCCTGTATTCCTTTGGCTTTGGCAACCTGCATGCTACAGTATGAGGAGCACCAGATTTGAAGTCAGAAGACCAGAATTCAAATACTGTCTCTACTACTTACTATCTGTGTAATCAAGTGATTTAACCTACTGGCCCTCAGTTTCTTCATTTGAAGGAGACAGACAAAACAATTATTAAAGTCGCATCTAACTCTAAGACCTGAGAAATTATGAACTTGACTCACACTTAATTTCCTGACTTTAATTTGTTTATGACTTCACCCCATATCCTAATATTATGAGCTCATTCTAGAAGCAAACTCACTTCTGAATCCCACAAGGGGGTTATCATTAAGTGGAACCCCAGAGGCCAAAATTAATCTGGGAGCCCAAGCAGCCTCTCACCATCACCATGCCAAAACAGAGATGAGACTGGACTGGGCAAAGGGCCAAACAGAAAATTCCCATTTTACACCAGATTAAACAAATGTGCTTTCAAATCAACATTTACCAACTGTGTGACACTGGGCAAGTCACTTAACCCAACTTGCCCCAGTTTCTTCATCTGTCAAATGAGTTGGAGAAGGAAATGGCAAATCACCCCAGAATTTTGCCAAGAAAACCCCAAATGGGGTCACAGTCAGACATGACTGAAAAGACTAAACAGCAAACAAATGAGCACAAAAATCTAAGAGATTAATAAACCAATCAGTCAGCATTTATTGAACATCTACTTAGAAAAGCAAAATACATAGTGGAAGGAGCACTGGACTTGGAATCAGGATGACTGAGTTCAAAATTCACTTTGAATATTAACTACATGTAGGACCCTGGGTAAAACATTTAATCTGAGTCTCAGTTTTCTCATTTATAAAATGGGATTAATAATAGTACTTACCTCACAGAGTTGTCATGAAACTCAGTTGTGATAATTTATGTAAAGTGTTTTACAAACCTTAAAAGACAATATAAACATTAGCATTATTAATTTGTAGTAGATAATAATAGATATAGAGAACCATTTTAAGTCTCTGCCTTCAAGTAGTTTAAAATCTCTTTGGAGGGCAGGTTATAGATAAACACACACACAAAAAAAACTCAAATAAGACAGTATTTGATTTTTTCCAGATAAGTGGTACATGTAAAAAGTTCCGTAAGAGTTGAAAAGGGGTTGAGGCCAGAGAGCACAGCAAAGATTTCACAGGGGAGGTAGGACTAGATCTGGGATTTGAAAGATAGGTATGGGGGCAATTAGGTATAGTAGTAGATAGAGCACAGACCTTGAAGTCAGGAGGACCTTAGTTCAAATTAGACCTCGGACACTTACTAGCTGTGTGACCCTGGGCAAGTCACATAATCCAGAAAAGAAAGAAAGGAAGGAAGGAAGAAAAGGAGGAAGGAAGGTAGGAAGGAGAGGGAGGGAGGGAGGAAGGAAGGAAGGAAGGAAGGAAGGAAGGAAGGAAGGAAGGAAGTTAGAAAGGAAGGAAGGAAAGTGACTCAGACGGCAGAACAGAATTGAGAGCATTCTAGGTGAAGATAATAGTACAAGCAAAAATATGGTGGCAGGAACATGAAAAATGTATTTGTAACATCAACAAATAGACAAATCTTATTAAAATGGAGACTAGTGGAATGTTACATTCAGAAGGCACCCAACTGTACTATATTGGGACCCAACTGTATAAGGACTTAAATTTCAGGCTAAGGAGTTTATATATTATCCTGCAGGCAATGGGGACCATTGCTGTTCCCAGCCCACAATGTTTCCACCCTAAGTAAACAATGAGCTCTGTTTCCCAAGGCAATCTAATTGGAGCTTTGACTCAGCCCTAACATCCTTCCAGAAACACAGAGCTCATGTTATAATGGCCTCCCTGTTAACAATTGCATTCCCATAGCACTCTCCTGATCAAGTTTTTCCCTTACATAGCTGCCCTCTAGTCTTCCAAATTCCATACCCCATTGCCAAGGTCAAGGACTACAGATCATTTTTCTTGGAAACCCCCAAATTTTAGCTTTATTCAAAATGGTAGAAACAATGTATCTTGCACTATAAAAGATACTTGCCTTCAATCTCCTTCTTTCCCTCCAAATTTTTCCCATAGGATAATTGTTCCTAAGGATAAACTGCATTGGCCTCATTTTTTCTACCTCCCCTAAGAAAAAGCACCAGTCGTAAATATTGTAGCCTTTCCATAGACTCTGGCTGACATTTCATGCAAAATTCATTTTAGAAAATAGCTTTAACTGATTTATAGCTAAAGTGTAGGGGATTTTGCAAAGTGCAAGAATTGAAATACAACCAAACAAAGACCTCACCTTGTCAGTCACTGCGTGTTCCTCTTCCGATGGGTGGTGCTTTAGAGACCCATTGTTCCCAAATTGAAAACAGAACAAGACTTCAAAGTTCTTGAGGATGGGATTTTATGGGCATTTTTACCAAAGATGAAAAAGAAAATGTCTACTGCAGGATAAACTGTAGAAAGAGGTGGTATAGACATCATGTCGTAGTAGATTTGGCCTCAAAATCCTGGGTATTAATTCACTGCTTGTGTGACTGTGGGCACATCATTTAATCTCTCTGGGTATCAGTTTCTTCTGTTGTAAAATGACTAGAGCAAGAGTTCTTATCCTCTGAAACAGACTTCAAGGGCTTTGTAGATTTAGGTGGAAGAAAATTACATCTTCATTTTCACTAGCCTCTAAAATACAGCATTTCCCTTAATCATGTTCATTGACAGCAAAACATTGTTCTATGAAGAGATCCGTAGGTTTCCCTAGACTGACAAAGAGTTCCATGACTTAAAAAAGGGTTAAAAAGAATATTAGGCCAGGTGATTTCTAAGATTTTTTCCCACTCTAAATCCTAATAAGAGATAAAAATATCATATTCTTAAATGGGCCCCACTACAATGGAAGCTGACAACATTTCAACATTAGAGTCTCTCTTGCTGCCATGAACAGAGACTGTTTCTTGAGTTGCTTTTGTTATTGTAATTGCTTATGTTTTGATTTGGTTAGGTTGGTTGTTTTTGATTTGGTTTGGGTTTTTTGGTTGGGGGTGGGAAGTGTGCCCTTCCTTTTTATTCCCAGTCCTGGGAACTCATCTGTGTTGTTTCTCTGCAGAGGAAGGACTGCTAGTGTCATCAGTACCCTCTAAATTCAATACCCTGGGGCAATGTTCCAGTTGCCCCATCCTAGTTATTACTCTCATCTGACAACCCCTTCATTGGAAGTGAGAGTAAGGAAAAAATGTAGCAACAACCTGGAAGCAGCTAAGAAACTTAATCCAAGTTCTGACACTACAAGGGGATCATTTACCAGGGGACTGTTGGCAAATCATTTAACCTCTCTATTCCTAATTCTTGATATGTGAAATGGGAGTTATATTACTCATTACTTACTCACTCTTAGGATGTGAAAAACAGAAAAGCCAACTGCAAAACGTAATAAAGTTTGGAATACCTTAAACGGAATGTTAATTCTTTCTACGAAAGTCTGTGCTATGTATGATAGGGTAAACTTTAAATTCAGCAGATTAGCAATCTGGATTGTAATTGGGTAATATTCTTTTATATCATCATTGTTTTAAAAATAAACTTCTTAAAGTTTTAAAAGGACTTTTTAAGGATTGAAAGAGACTCAGGGTTTTCAGGAATCACTAATTGCAAATGTGTTCTTTCATTTACCCTTCACTTGACTGTCCCTTTAAATATTTAGCCATTTTTAAAAGCCCTAGAACACCTGCTGTATTTAGAGACCATTACATTTCCCTACTAGAAAAAACAATCAAGCAAATTTAAATGAATCACCTTAATGTATCTTGCAGGAATGGCCCCACTGCCTCTAATCTATGCCTTATTTACCATTAGGCTTAACATATACATACCCGGTATGTTTATTTAATAAAATCAAGGTTTGATGCTTACATTCTTTGGGACAATGAGTAGCATCTGAATAGCTGTAACCAGGGAAAGAGAAAGTGACCTTGACTGCCAGTCTATCCTGGAAACATCTCAGCTCACTGCTGAGGTTTGCTAGTTACTGCCTTTTGGAAGGCTCAGAAGGACATTCTGCACGGAAACAGGACCCCCTTTGACCAGAGTTAAACTAAAAGAAATGTCAAGGGCCATCTAGTCCAACCCTCTCATTGGACAGATGAGAAAACTGAGTCCTAGTGAGGTTAAGTTACGTATTCCCACGGTCAAAGAGGTAGTATCAGTAGGCAGGATTCAAACCTAGGTCTTTGGACCTGTGTTCTGTACTTTCTGTACAGATCGTGTGTTGGACTTTCTATTACATTTCACTACCTCCTGTTCATGTTTATTTCTAACGCGGTGCCCAACACAATCACCAGGACCAATGGGAATGTCTGTTTGGTTGTTAGTTATCTTTATCTGCTTCTTTTTCTTTTTTCCTCTTCTCCATCTTTTCTTCTTCCAATTTTGAAGCAGGATTATTACAGATGCAAAAAATTTTAAATAATAATAAAAAGTCATATGTAGAACATGTGAAGATTACATTTCCTGCCAAAAGAAAGGGAAATATTGCTTGTTGAAATAACCACATAACAGCCTATATAACATTAAAGCACCGAATCATAGAATCCTCCCTAGCAGCATGCCAATCAAAAAACTCTCCTAGATGTGAGCTTGCAAAGACGGGTCTGTTAAATTCACAGGCGTCACCTAGTGGGCAACGTGAAGAGAAAAGTGGAACGACATCAGTGGCCCCTGCCTAAACATTTGATGAGGGCTGCCGGGAAGAGCACACAGATGCAAATCATTTTACTTTGCAAAAAATTCAGAGGGGCAGGGAGCCCCAGGGGCAATCTTCCAGCTGTTTTGCAACCTCAATACATTGCACAAAAAAGAATTAGAAATTTCAATCAAACCCAGCTAAAAATTTTCTAATCTCATGTGGGGAAGGGAAATGAGAAAGACATCTTTAACCTAGGAGAATCTTTCCTGTTCAAGTATTTCAATTATCTTCTTTTTAAAAGCGGGTGAGGGGCAGATAACTCATCATCACATCTTCTCAGCCCCATTTTCGTGTGTATGTGCGCATGCTAGATGTCCTGGTTTCAAAGTATAAATCAAGACACGTTTGTCTGCTATTTTTTTGTCTAAATGATGCAATTCTCAAGTGCCAGTTTTATAACAAGGTCTTGCCTGTGTAAAGATGACCAGATGATGCTCATTGTCTGTGCTAAACCTTTTGGAATGTTGTGACCCCCTCAGGGCACTGTGATATGGGTATTAAAATGGATATAGCTTTGAATCCTTTGCCCCGGTGACCCCTAAATTCTAAGTCTCCACCTTCAACTTTCCCATTTGGTTCAAATGTCTTGCTCCAGCTGCCTCTCAGACATCTCTTTCTGGGTGACTCATCAGACATTGTAAACTTGGTTGTACAGTACCCCTTTAACCTCAGCCAAAGTAAAACCATAACATTCATTCTTGAGGAATAAAGGCATTTTTTTCACAGAGCAATCATTGGGTGTGTATATACACATGTGTATGTGCATATATTATATATGTGTTGTATACACATACAAACATACATGCATGTATGTTGTGTATGCACGTGTGTATGCATACACTTGTGTGCATATACACATGTGTGCACTTGTGTGGGGGTGTTGCATTGCTTGTATGCAGACATACAAACACATATACATATACAATGTGCATGTATATATGTATGTGTGTACATACAAACATATATTCATGTTTGCGCATTGTGTATGTATATACACATATATACGTGTGTACACATACACATGTGTGCGTGTGTGTGCACTTGTCTATGGGTATTGCATGTGTATGTATACAGACATACAAACATATATACATATGCAATGTGCATGTATATATGTGTGTATATACATACACATATATACACATGCACACATACATATGTATGTATGTGTGTATCATGCACACACCTGTATACACATATATGTGATATAAAGAGTGATCTCTTGGGCAGACAGTTAACACACTGTTTTCTCCAACACACTATAGCTGGGGGTGAAAGAGCAAAAAATGAGGGGATCAAGTGATTGGGTACACGCAGATAACTTGAAGATGGAGTTATGTAACTATAAATGTGTTTCAAAAATATTATCACCTCCTCCCCAAAGAGTGTGGTTTAATGGAGACTTTCAGACAAAGGCAAGATACGTGTAGATGTAGCTAGCTAAGAACTACTGGAAAGAACCTTAATAGCCATCTAGTCTGACCCACATTTTACAGATAGGCAACTGAGGCTAGAGGCAAATAATTTACCCAAAATCACACAGGATAGCGCAGCTCAGATTTAAACCCAAATCCTATAACTTCAGATACAGTATGATTTCTACTCAACAGTATACTGATAAAGATATAACAACAAGCTCTCAAAAAAAAAACGTACGTAAGACACACCTTTAAGCTTCATGTGCTTTATTAACATTTTCTCCAACACCTTCTTAAGTCTAGAAAATCAACAAAACAATAAATCAAATCCTGAGATATTGTATTTGTTGACTTCCAAGGTCTAACTACCTTCACTGAAAATTTAATAATCCCTTAGAATTGGCTCCAGCACACTCCTGTTTCCATTGTACCTTGGCAAACTCTGTGTCAATTCTCATATCACAAAGTGACCTTTCAAGAATGTATTTCACCCCTCTGGGTTATTATGGGGCAGCTAAATGGCAGAGTGGATAGAATGTTAAACCTAGAATCAGGAAGACCTGAGTTCAAATCCCACCTCAGACACTAGCTGTGTGACCCTGGGCAAGTTCACTTAAATTCTCTTTGCTTAGGTTTCCTCAACTGCAAAATGGGGATAATAGCAAGACCTACCTCACAGATAGGGTTGTTAGGAAGATCAAATGACATAATATTGTGATATTAGGTGGTAAAAAAAAAATGTTTATTTCCTTCCTTATGACCCTACTCAGGAAAACTGGGAAATTTACTAGGTGGTATACATTCAAACACATGCAAACACACAGGTTTCTTAATGCCAACTCTTCATCTATAAGAGTGCAGATAACAATATTGCAGGGGGAAAATGTTCTTGAAAGAATGAGGAAAAGAAAAGAGACTCCACAAATGACTATCCTTTAGATCCAAGGATCTCTGATGTAAATCCCCATAGTCATATACAGTGCCAAATACTAGGGTTCCCAATATGCTTGCCATCTTGGGGTGGGGTGTAGAGGACAGATGGGGAGAAAATTTGGAGCTCAAAAGCTCGTGGAAATGAATGTTAAAAACTAAAAGTAAATAAATAAATTCTACCTCAAATATGAGGGTTCCTCTCCCTAAAGGTCTCCAACTCAACATGTTCAAAATGGAATCCATTATGTTTCTTCCTAAGCCTACTCCTGCCAACTTCCCTATTTCTGTCAAGGGCAACACCATTTGCCCACTCTCCCAGGTTTACAACCCTGAAAGTATCTTCCCCCCTCCAAAAAGCAAAAAAAAAAAAAAAAAGATTAGGTCTAATCATGTCTCTCCTCTCTTCATGAAGCTTTTGTCTTCTTATTGCTGCTAGAACAAAATACAAACTCAATGGTTCATCATTCAAAGCTTTTCACAACCTCACACTTCTGATCTTTTCAGTCTTCCTATATATTAGTCATGTCCACTTATTCATCCTAGTAGCATCACTGAGCTGGAGGATAGTAAACATACAAAAAAAAAATGAAATAGTCCTATCAGCATGTGGAACATTTTTATCACCAAAAATAGTGGAACCATCATATTTTAACTCTATCATCTTAGTTCCTGATATGTTATAAGAAGCAAAAATGGAAGCTACAGACAAGAAGGGTAGCTGGACCAGATCGAGCTAGTGAAAGCTATAGATGAAATCCATCCTGGAGGTTCACAATTCTGAAAGTTTTGAATGAATGAATTTCAACATATCTCAAAGAGAAGAAAATACTGAACAAGTGGGGAAAATTACCATTATTATTATCCATATTATTATAGATACATTTTTATTATTATCCATATAATTATCCATATTGTTATTATTATTACCCATAAAACATCATTGAAGGGATTCATTCACATGCCTACTTTCTCATCTTTGTAAAAATCTATATGAGAAAAAACAATGGTAGGAGTTCTTAACTTTTTTATGCCTTGGACTTCTTTGGCCATCTAATGAAGACTACAGACATCTTCCCAGAAAAAATATTTTTAAATACATAACTACATAAGATTAGAGCATGGAATAGAGCATCAGACCTGAGTTCAAATCTAACCTCAGACACTTTGCTCTTAGCTAGCTGTGTGATTTTGGACAAGTCACTTAACCCCAATTGCCTTGCCTTCCCCCCTCAAAAAACAAACATAAACTTATAAAGTAAGCCAATTATAGAGGTGGCTAGGTGACACAATGAATAGAGCACTGGCCCTGGAGTCAGGAGGACCTGAGTTCAAATCCAGCCTCAGACACTTAACACTTACTAGCCATGTGACCTTGGGCAAGTCACTTAACTCCAATTGCCTTCCAAAAAAGCAACAACGACAAAAAAAGAAAACCAATTATACTGAAACACAATTATCAAAATACTCTCAAAATATTTCTAAACAGCCCTATTCCAGGTTAAGAAACCCTACATCTAGAACAAAATACAGCTTTAACGATTCTCTTCCAACAAGGTATCTCCCATGCTTTTGATAAGATCACACAAAATTACTTAAAAGATGCAACAATTATGATAACTTTATTTAGCATTAAATTAATTAATGATTAACAATATCGAGCAAGAAATATATGTTCACCAAGGGTGCTAACCACTGTCATGGAAGAGGTCCTGCACATAATCCAACTGGAAGAGGAATTCCCTAAAATAAAGAAGTTCTCCAGATGTTCCTTTTTGTAGATGACACTGTAGTTCATGCACTAAGCCATATATTATTATAGGGCTTCCTTGGTGTAATCTATGACCATTCAAAAGACAATGGGATAAAATCGGAGGCATAATTATCTCTTTTTGCAAATGATACTTAGAGAAACATGGGGATTTAGTAAAAAGCTTTTTTAATATAAAGGTTTCAGAAAAGTATCAGGATACAATATAAGACCATATAAATCAACTTCTGAAGGAGGAAAGAATGTTGCAAGCAAAAACCAAATAGAAAAGATAGAAGAAAAAAATCCATTAAGTGAACTACAAAATGTGTAAAATATTTGTCTTAATTTGGTATGACATACATCAAATTTATATGAATACAGCCACAAACCTCTTTTTACAGAAATAAGGTGAATTATTGAAGAGATTTTCATTGTCAATAGTTGGGCCATACCAATATAATAGAAATTTTCACACTTCCTAAGTTAATTTTCAGACTACAAAGGGTTCACTTTAGATGTCTAGACAAAATAATTTAAAAATCCATGTTTTGAAATTCAAAGGTCTGGAATCTCAAAGGAAACAATAGGAGAAAAATGAAGGTGGCATAGTCTTACTAGACCTCAAACCATAATATAAAACATTAATCATCAAACTACTTGATAACAATTTTAAAATAGAAAGGAAAATGTAACAAACTAGTTAAGACCCAAAAGTAAACAAATTCAGTTTTCTGTTTGCCCAATGATACAAAGTACTGGAGGAAGTACTACCAATTCGATAAGAACTGATGGGAAAACTTGAAATAAATCTGACAGGAAATAGGATTAATATAGCATCACATAAAATATCACAGTCACAGGAAGCTCCAAATGGACATATGACCAAAATATTTTTAACAGAGGAAAATGAAAGGAAGTACCTTTAATAATTCTCCCACTATGGGTAGAGGGAAGATTGAAACTCAAACTATGGATAGGAATGATCATAAAAGACAAAGTTAACAACTTAAGCTACATAATTTATAAATTATCATAAATGTAAAAAATTGTCAATAAATGCACTGCAGCTAAAATAAGGAAAAAACCTATTGACAAAGGGATATATTCACCTCAAACATCTCTAATACAATTCTAATGTCAAAGATATATAGGGAATTGATATAAATGCATAAGAACAGAACCTATATGTATTTTGTCAGGGGATACAAAGACCTAAAAAAAAAATGAATGAAAACATGGAAAAAAATCTCCAAATTCCTAAAAGTAAAAGAAATGCAAATTAAAGCAACTTTGAGGTTTCACCTCATACCCACCAAACTGGCAGATGATCAAAGACAAACATAGTCAAAGCTGGAAGGGCTGTGGAAAGACAGGCACATTAATGTATTGTTGGCAGAAAATGGTCCAACCCATTCTGGGAGATCATTTGGAATCATGCAAGAAAAACAACTAATTTGTTCCTACCTTCTGACCTAGTGATCCTAGGTGAAAAAAAAAGCAAAAATCTATAAATAAAGTAGATTATGGGCACCTGTCATTAAGGAACAGCTGAACAAATGTTGTTATATAAATGTAAAGGAATGAGGGGCAGCTAGGTGGCGCAGTGAATAGAGCACTGGCCCTGGAGTCAGGAGGACCTGAGTTCAAATCCAGCCTCAGACACTTAACACTTACTAGCCGTGTGACCTTGGCAAGTCACTTAACCCCAACTGCCCTGCCTTCCCTCATCCAAAAAGGCAAAAAAAAAAAAAACAATAAATGTAAAAGAATGATATTCCTTCACAAGAAATAATGAATATGAGGAATTCAGAGAAACTTGGAAACTCTCATAAACTGAACAGAAATAAAGCAAGATATACAATGGCAAAATAAGTAAAGAAAAATAACACTAAAAGACATAATAATTCAGTTTAATATTCATTCCAATCTCAGTTCCAAAGAACTACCAATGAAGGATATTTCCCTTCTTATACCAGAGTGATAATAGACTATAAGTACAGAATTCTGTGCATGCCATCTGACATGATTGATTTAACTTATTTGACTATTTCTCTTTGTTTCAGGGACGAGTTCTCTGGGGAGAGGAACTATGAAGTAGGATTAGTGTGAAAAAGACATCAATAAAATATTTAAACATAATTTTTAAATTATTCTGTTTTGAGAGATATCAACCTAACATTACACATACCAAATGCATTAATGCATTAAGAATCTTTATTATTCAGAATATCACTTTCTGTTAGAGGGGCAGCCAATAGAATTAGTCTATTAGTGAGTATTAAATCAGTCCATTAGTAAGTTTATCTTGGATATTCACTGCATATGGATAATGAACTGTGTTCAAAATTGCTTAGAAAATATATGGGACTAGATTGCAGTTGAGGATTTGCAGAGATTTCCCTCATTTCAAGCTTCTCCTTCACACACACACACACACACACACACACACACACACACAATCTCTTTAACTCCAATATTTTCTGGTTATGCTCTTTGGCTGTAATTATGGTGTAAGACCATCTCTGAAAACTCAGAATTGCAAAAGACTAAAAACAATTTCTCATACAATCCTCTTTCTTGTTCTTCTTTGCATATGGGCTATCCCAAAAGTCAGCGCAGTTTTTGATGTTTTCACTACATCAGAAGTTGGTTAGTTGGTTGCCCTTTGTACTTGAAGAGGACCAAAATGACATCAGTATGGCAGCGTCAATGTATAACATATCTAATTGGCTGATCATCTGATCAACATGAGCTCAGAAGGCTCTTATCACAGGTCAGGTACATATAGTCCATGTAAACATTTGGAAATAAACAAACAAGTATAAAATAATATTATAATTATATTATATGTATTATGTGTTATGCTATATATCTTATATAATATATAACATATTATATTATATTTATAATATTATAAAATAATATTTCTATATCAGAAGTCTAAATGTTACAAACACAGAAAACAACATCTTAGAGAATAATTACTCAAAATTTTTTAAAAGTGGTAAGGTGGGTTTTTCCTTTATTTAAACTCAATTGCTATCTTGTGCATCACCCTAATTGAGTTTTGAACTCTAAAAATTCTGATTAGCAGCTACTCAGTAACCAAAAGGACTGTTGTTCAGATCCCAGTCTTAAGATCATCCAAACAGTGATGCATGCATTAGTTTTGACATGACCTCACAAGAAAAAAAATCTATAATGGCAATAGATCAGGGAACCAAATGACCAAGAGTTCTTCCTCTACCAAACCACCAGCCTGAGAAAGTGTCATATAGAAACTGTTTCTCATGCAAAGCATAATGACATAGTGTCTGACTTATTAAAACGAAAATTTTAGCTATTATGTTCAAAAGACAAAATATAAAATGTGTTAAAAATTGTAATAATTAAATTTTCAAGTGATGTTTTTAGTAAGTTTGTTGCATTTCTATTCCTGAAGTTATTAAAGCTTAAACATACACTAAACCTTTTGGGATACCCTGAATCTAATTTCGTATTTGTCAATGATTATCAAGCTCACAATAAAATAATTTTAAATTCTTTGTTATAAGGGACAGCTTTTTGGAAGGGAAAGGAGAGATACAAGAAGGAAATCTAGGTGATAGTAAAAAAAAATTTTCAAAAGACAATGGAGGACAGTGGAATACAGACTGTGACCTAGATGAACCCTCCCAAAATTCCCCTCCAAACAACTTTAAAATAATGCCTCAAATCAAATTTTGGAGATGCAAAGCCAACAAAAAGTCAGAGAGAGACATTTATTCAGACTAAGACAACTTAGGAAGTCTGTAGGAGAGCAGAAGAGCTCTGTAACACCAGGATGACTGCAAGCCCAGAGAATGGCAAGATCACCAGAGGTAGGCCATGGAGGCAGCCAGGAAAACAGCAGCTTCAGGAGCTCTCAGTCACAGATGATGGGGGGGAGGGAAGGCGGTCAGACAACTGTTCAGAAAGAGATTACAGGGGACTCTGCTGGCACTGAGTGCAACTGGAGCTGACGGGCAACTCTATTGCCCATAAGCACTTCTGGGTCACAGTTCCAGGTTATAGGAAAATGCTTATGATTGGTCACAATGGAGCAGGGGCCTTGGTCATAGTTCCAAGGTAAGAAGAACACTAGTGTTTGCAACTACAGGGGAGCAGAAGTCTTTCCTGGGTAAAGACCAGACTGCACACTAGAACAGTGACCATACCTCTCCCAGGATTACATCACCAAAAACTTGGAGACCTCCCAGAAATAGCTTTGAAAACAGCAGCACAAAAGGGAAAAAAAGAGCCTGAAGCTTGGGACAGTGCCTTCCCACCCCCAGGTGGGGAGATCCCAATGTCAACATAAAGTACAAAGTTAAGAAATAGGCTGGGAAAATAAGCAAACAACCAAAAAAGAACCTGACCATATAAAGCTATTGTGTCAAAGAATACCAAAACATAAACTTAGAAGATGACAACAATATGAAAATACCTACAAGCAAAGATACAAAGAAAAATGCTAATTGGACGCAAGGATAGCAAGAATTCCTGGAAGAATTAAAGAAAGAGATGCATAGTAGAGGAAAATTGGAGGAGGGGAATGAGAGTGATGCAAGAAAATTAGGCAAAGAAAATTAACAGCTTCATATAAGAGTGACAAAAAGTACTGAAGAAAATACCTTAAAAACAGAATTGGCCTAATAATGATAAAAGAGGCAGAAAAATTATCACTAAAAAAAAAAAAAGAACTGCTTTAAAAGCAGAATAAATCAAATGGAAAAGGAAGTACAAAAATTCACTGAAGAAAAGAATTCCTAAAAAAAAAAAAAAAAAAAAAAAAGCAGAATTGGCCAAATGGAAAAAAAAGGTACAAAAGTTTCCTTAATAAAATAATTCCTGGAAAAATTAGAATTGGACAACTGGAAACCAATAATTCCTTGAAACTTCAAGAAAAAAAGAAACAAAGTCAAAAGAATGGAAAAGATAGAAGAAAATGTGAAATATCTTTCTGGAAAAACAACTCACCTGAAAAATATCAAAGATAATTTAAGAATGATTGTACTATCTGAAAGCCATGATCAAAATAATATCCTAGACATCATATTTCAATAAATTATAAAGGAAACGTACCCCCAATATCCTAGAACCAAAGGGTAAAATAGAAATTGAAAAGAATCTACTAATCACCTCCTGAAAGATGTTCCAAAATGAAAACTCCAAGGAAAAGTATACCAAATTCCAGAGCTCCCAAGCCAAGGAGAAAACAATTCAAATATCATGGAGCCACAGTAAGGATCCCACAAGATTTAGCAGCTGCCACATTAAAGGAGCAGAAGGCTTAGAATATGATATTCTAGAAGGCAAAGGATCTAGAATAACAACCAAGAATAGCCTACTCAGCAAAATTTAGTATAATCCTTCAGGGGGGAAAATTAATATTTAATGAAATAGAGGACTTCTAAACACTCCTGATGAAAAGACCAGAGCTGAATAGAAAACTTCACACTCAAACAGAAGACTTAAGAGAAGCTTAAAAAGGTAAACATGAAAGAGCAACCATAAGAGACTCAATAAACTGTTTGCATTCCTGTATGGGAAAATGATACTTGTAACTCCTAAGAACTTTATCATTGTTACAGTGGTTAGAAGAAGTCTACATAAACAGAAGGCATGAATGTGAGTTGATTATACTGGAATGGTCTCCAAAAAAAACCAATGTAGGGATGAGAAGGACAGATACACTGGGAGAATAGGGAAGGCAAAGGTAGAATGGGGAAAGAGCTTTCATAGTAGAGGGGAAGCGGAGGAGGGGGTAGCAAATGCTTAAATCTCACTCTCATCAGAACCAGTTCAAAGAGGGAAGAATATACATATGCACTCATTTGGGTATAGAAATCTATCTTACACAACAGGGAAGTAGGAGAGGAAGGAAATATTGCAGGCAATGATAAAAGAGGGTAGGCAGATTAAAGGAGTCAGTGGTCAAAAGCAAAACAGACTTTTGAGGAGGAATAGGATAAAAAGAGAGAGATAGAAGGATAAACAGAAAAAAATAGGATAGAAGAAATATATAGCAATCATAACTGTGAATGTGAATGGTATGAATTCACCCATAAAATGGAAGCAGATTAAAAAAACAGATTAGAAACTAGAACCCAACAATATGATGTGTACAAGAGACATTCAAAACAGAAAGACACACAAAGAATTAAAATAAAGACCTGGAGCAGAATCTATTTTATGTCAGCTAAAGTTTTTTTTTAAAGGCAGGAGTAGCAATCATAATCTCAAACAAAGCAAAATAAAAAGCACATCTAATTAAAAGAGATAATCAAAGAAATTACATTTTGCTAAAAGGTACCATAGACAATGAAGTAATATCAAAAATTTTACTGCAAGTTTCTCTGGTAAAGGTCTCATTTCTCAAATATATGGGGAACTGAGTCAAATTTATAAAAATAAGAGTCACTACCTAACTGATAAATTATTAAAGGATATGAATAGACAGTTTTCAGAAGAAATCAAATTTGTCTATAAGCATATGAAAAAATGCTCTAAATCACTATTGATTAGGGAAAGGCAAATTAAAACAGCTCTGAGGTACCACCTCACATCTGAAAAATATTGTAGAGGATCAGTAAAAATATATACATTAATGAATTGTTGGAGGAATCATGAACTGGTCCAACCATTCTGGAGAATAATCTGGAACTCATATAAATTTGTGCCTCAAAATTCCCTTATACTATATTTTTAGGAATTGTTCTATTGTTTCTCTAATAAGGATAACAGAGCTAAAAGTCAGAAAATCTGAGTCCATGTCCAAGTCCAAGCTCAACTGCTACTAATCAGTCAGTCAACAAGCATTTATTAAGTGGTAACTATTTGCCAGGAACTGTGCTAAGCAGCAGTGGTACAAATACAAACAAAAAGAAAGAGTCCCTGCTCTCAAGGAACTTAGCTTCTAACAAAAGAAGACAACTCACAAAATGAAACTGAAACGAGGTGAGGGAGGTGTGGAGATGGGAGAGGGTGAAGGTACCTGGTTCATTCTAATGGAAGGGCTTCCAGGTCCTGTTGTAGCCTAGAATAAAAATCAGTTATACACTATAACTAACATTTACATAGAGTTTACAAAGTAACGCCCATCCATGATCTCGTTTGATCATCTGACAACCCTAAAAGATAGGTAGAGATGAGGGGATATTTGTGATTCCATTAGAATAGAGAACTTCTGGTTGCAGAAACACCCTCTTCCAATGAAGGTCAGTCCTTTCCCTGAAACCTATACTCTTAGAACTTGCCTAAGGTAAAAAGAAACAAGTGATTTAACCATGTCACATAACTAATAGTGGGACCTGAATCTAGTCCTTCCTAGCTCCAAGGCCAGCTCTTTATCCACAATGTCTCCCTTGTGAGCCAGCTATCATCTCAATCAGAAGCTCGAACTCCATATCTGAAACCACCCTAAACTCTGATAGGTGAATTTTCTGCTTATCTTGCCCAGAACAAGGTTTTTACCCAACTTACAAGTCACAGGTTCCAATCCATGCCTCAGTGAGCATAGCCACCTCTTCATTCTTTGTCTTCCCTAATTAAAATGTAAGCTCTTTGAGGACAGAGGCTGTCTTGTTTGCTTATATGTCTAACACAGCATAGTACCTGGTACATTGTAAGGATTTAGCAAAAATTTTGCCTATTTATTAGGGATTCCTATTTTGAAAATGAGAAGATTGGTTCCCAGAGAAGTTTAGGACCCTCTCCAGAGTTAGGAAGCGAACAAGTGGCAGAGTCAGTACTCTAAACATCTTCTTATTCCAGATTGAGTGCTTTTCTTTATATATCCCTGCTCTCTCTACATTGTAGCTGATTGTATGTGCTAGGTTCCAAGGGAAAATATCCAAGAAAGGTTGGCACTTGAGAAGAGATAATGTAGAAATGCTGCAAACTCAAGGACCTAGTTAGAAGAGAAATCTCTCCTTTGCCCTCCAAAGATGTGGTGGCAGTGAAAAGTTTACCTAATAGAGAAGCAGGCTGAGAAAATCTTTGGGAAAGGAAGGACACCCTTGCTGATTGGATGACATTGCATCTAATAAGATCCATAGAAAAATCTACTCAGGTAGGTTAACAACACATTTTTTTTTCTGTCTTTCCACCTATATTTGAACCAATCTCTTTCCAATTTGTTATTCTGAAGTATAGCATGCCAATAACTCATTTGGACTTTCTAGAGTAATTTGCCTAGTTCTGAAGTCTACACAGCCAAAGAAAGCCAGATCTTTTTCTCCTTCTCCCTTTCTCTCTCCATCTCCTTGTGTCTCTCTATCTTTCTCTGTCTCCATGTCTCTGTCTTTGTCAGTCTCTCTTCCTCTCTTGCTTCCCTTTTCTTTTTCTCTCCCCTTCTTCTTTTCCCTTTCTCTCATCTTCCCCTCTCCGCCTGCCCCTCTTCTCTCTCCCCTCCCTACTATCTCTCTCCTTACTCCTTTCTCCCCATTTTTCTCTGTCTCCCTTTCCCTTCCCCAGCTCCTTCCCTTCCCTGTTTCCATTCCCTTCTCTTCCCTTCCCTTCCCTTCCCTTCCCTTCCCTTCCTTTCCCTTCCCTTCCCTTCCCTTCTCTTCTCTTCTCTTCTCTTCTCCTCTCTTCTCTTCTCTTCTCTTCTCTCTCTCTCTCTCTCTCTCTCCCTTTCCCCCCAACCCCCACCAATGGCATCATATAATTATAAGATCAAGTTCCTATCCTGGAAGAGTTTGTAAACTAAATGACAAACAAATGAATATTTATAATAATGCAAATGGCACACATAACCATCTGTGCATAACCAATTACAGCTGCCTGGAGATAGGTATGGTACGAATAAGAGGTTGCAAGAGTGATTATGGTGATTGCAGCCAGGTGGGATTAGTTAGGGATTGCAAATAACCCAAATAACACCACTGGTTTATATTCCTCTGGGGAGACAGCATAATTCCAGACTTAAACAATTCCTATCCCTATGACCTTGGGCAAGTCACTTAACTCCTCTGAGCCTCAGTTTCCTCATCTATAAAATCACGCTCGTTACTTTACAGGATTATTGTGAGGAAAGTGCATTTGGGAAACATCAAAGCTCTATATAAATGGCAGTTGTGGTTGTGATGATGATGATGGTGATGTTGATGATGATGATGATGCCACATAGAGAGAAACTTACCAGCATTTGTGAGAAATGTTTGAGTAACCTTTCAGTGAGCATCCATAGAGTCTAGGTTCCAAGAAATGAGCCCACTCACCAGTAACCAGTCTGATATTAATGGTATGTGCTTAGTGTAGGTCCATTGCACTGGCTTTGGAGTCAGAAGACCTGGGTTCATATTCCAACTCTGATGAGCACCTCTCTGGTCTTCAATTTTCTCATTCAGAAAATGAGGAGATTGAACTAATGTGGACATTACCCTCATACCTTTAAATCTACAATCTCAATATAATAAATATATTATTAATTAATTATATTATTATATACTAATTAATTATTATAATATATCAATTAATATATAGTTCCTTAAGGTTTATGGAGCACTTTATCTCATTTGTTCTTCAAAATGACCTTATAAGGGAGGAGCTATTATTATACACCTCATTTTACAGATGAGGAAACTGAGATTCATAGGAATTAAGTGACTTGCCTCCAATCTATATATCTTGTATGTACATCATTGTTTGCCTGTCTTCTCTCTCATTAGAATATATGCTCTTAGAAGTGAGAGATTGTCTTTTGCCTTTGTATCACCAGGGCTTAGTACAGTGATGTAATATTAAGGGAATTTGAAGATCTTCCCTGCCCCTTAATAGGCCCATGTGACCTGCTTTCAGCTTTGGTCCAGCCCACAGCCCACAGTCACATGGAGACCATGGTGGGAGGAGCTTGCCGAATGGCTGGAACAGGAAGGGTGGAGCAGGGAGAGAGTGAGGCAGAACTGAGAGTGAGGCAGAGCTGAGGCAGAGCAGCTAGCATGAGTGAGAGGGGGAGGAATTTTGCCTAGAGGAACTTGTTTGTGGGGAGGCCTAAGGGAGGGAAGGCTTGGGGATGGTGGTACTCCATGGATTGGTGATGTGTATAAACTTCTTTGTTACCATGGTGGAATTGACTTTCTTGTATATGAATACCTATCTGGGCTTCGTCTTTGAGGAAAAGAGTTTGTTATATTTTGCAATTCAACCCTGGAAATATGTCAGCATATTCATAGAAGCTGCTATGGGTATGGCATTGGCAATATGGCCTGGCACACAGTATGTGCTTGATAAATATTGATTGATATGATCCAATAGCCAAAGTTACACAGCTAGTAAGTATCTGAGATAGGATTCCAACCCAGGTCTTCCTGATTCCTGCTCCAACATTCCATCCACCATACTACACTGCCTTTCCTTTATGCATGTTCAAATCCTACGAAGAAATAATAACTGTAAAGTTATAGTCACACTCTCTCAGCAGATCTTTCACTTTACTCCTATAATGAGTCATCTTCCCTGCTATAGGAGATAAAAGATTGACCCATGCTCCGGTCCTTGATCACCTATAGGCTGAGTTTCTTTCTAATATCTTTGCTTCTCAAGGACTATTATCACCCCTCTAGGCCATTCAAAGTATGTTTCAGTGAGCTAATCTTTCTCTTCCATGCTTATAGGATAATAAAATCAGAAGGTCATAGATTTTGAACTGATAGGGACCTTAGAAGGCATCAAATCTAACTCCTTAATAGATGAGGAAACTGAGGCACAGAGTGCACAAGTCATTTCCCCAGGATTATATATCTAGAGTAAGAGTAAGAATCTAAAGTTGGAATTTGAACCCAGCTCTTTCTGGCTCCAAGTCTACAGCCCTCCACATTACACTGCCTCTAACTCTTAACTGAATAGGTAGGTGTTGCAGTGGATATGACACTGGACCTGGAGTCATAGAAACCTGAATTCAAATGTGACCTCAGATACTTACTACCTACATTGTTCCTTTTCAGTTGTTTCACTCCTATCTGACTCTTCATGACCCCGTTTAGGGTTTTCTTAGCAAAGATACTAGAGTAGTTTGCCATTTCTTTCTCCAGCTTATTTTACAGATGAGGAAACTGAGGCAACTAGGGTTAAGTGACTTGCCCAGGGTCACACAGCTAGTAAATGTCTGAGGCCGGCTTTGAACTCAGGTCTTCCTGACCCTAGGCCCAGCACTCTATCCATTGAACCCAGGCAAGTCACTTAACCCTGTTTGCCTCAGTTTCCTCATTTATAAAATGAGCTGGATAAGGAAATGGCAAACCACTATAGTATCTTTGCCAAGAAAACCCCAAATGAGGTCACTAAGAGTTGAATATGACTGAACAACAAGCACCACTCTCAAATGCCTCTCTCAGCTCCCTTTTTCACTCTCATTTTTAGCTTGCCCTCTTTTCCAATTAAGGAAATTATTCCAGAGCACATCAGCCAAGTCCTGGTCATTAATCGGCTTCTTCCTCCTTTAAAAATCCACCGTAGTCTTCTTGGACCCTTCCCTGGTGTTCCTGTCAATACAAGCTGTGATTTCTCCTATTCCTACCCTGATCTGTCCAGACCTGTTCATCAGCCCCTCCCTTTACTCCCTTCCCTTGCTCCCAAGCATAGGCTTTCTTTCCTAATACACCCATGCCTGAAGCTACCATCTCCTTACTTGTATGCCAGGCTATTACCCTCTCCTCTTTCAAACTCCTCCTGGATAATCACTAGTTCATAAAATCCTCTTCTTAACCTCCTTTACTCAGCTCTCTACATATCCCGAAAAGGAGAGGAGAAAAAAAAATGATGATTAAAACATATTTCATGTTTATATCACGCCTTTTGTCTGGAAATCTCACATACTTCTAAACATCAGTTCATTAATAACAACTTAATGTGGAGTGGGCTGCCTTTGAAGAAATGGTCTACCCTTCTCCATAGATTCCCAAACAAAGAATGAATAATCTCTTCTTGGGGCTGGTGTAAAGGAGTCTTTTAGTCATATACAGGTTGAATTTGAAGAGGTTTGTGGTCTCTTACTACCCAGAAAATACAATTAGGTGGTTAGCAAATACATATGTGTGTGTGTGAGTGTGTGTGTATGTATATATATATGTGTATACATATACTCACATATATATACACACACATATGGTATATCATATATGTGTGTCTATATGTATGCGTATTTCAACCAAAGATTGTAGATAACCTCAGGGGGAGACCTTGAGACCACGAACTGAAACTTTTTCTATACACATCATTCAATCAATTTATTCAATTTATTCACTGTCATTCAGTCAATTCAAGTATTTATTAAGCTCTTACTATGTTCCAAGCATAGTGTTAACCGCTAGGTATAAAGAGAAAGGCAAAAGTATGGTTCCTGCCCTCAAGGAACTCCTGTTCTAATGGAGGAGATAACATACAAATAATTAGGGATATTTGAGCTACATACGTTAGATTACAAACTCCTTGAGGCCAGGACTGTCTTTTGTCTCTTTTTGTGTCCCCTGAGCTTAACACAGAACTTGGCACATAGTAGGTACATAATAACCGTTTATTGAATTGATTGATACATACAGTGAAAATAGAAGGCAATCTCAGAGGGAAAACATACTAGCCATGTGGCATAGTAAGAGATTTTTTTATTAGGGGTTAATTTATTAACTTGATTACCCATAACACTTTGTCATTAATTAGTCTTTCAGATTAGCTTCAGTCACTTACCAGGGAGAACAGGAGACTGAAACAGGAACTGGGACAACACTGAAGATAGATGTGACCTGTATCACAGCTTTGTCTATGGTCAGCCCTGCCTGACCCTTTTCCTTGAAAATATTAGGAACTTGGGGTGGCTAGGTGGTGCAGTGAATAGAGCACCAGCCCTGGAGTCAGGAGGACCTGAGTTCAAATCCAGCCTCAGACACTTAACACTTGTTAGCCGTGTGACCTTGAGCAAGTCACTTAACCCCAATTGCCCTGCCCCCCCTCCAAAAAGCAAAAAGAAAAAAAGTATTAGGAACAATAACAACCATACTATGTAGTTCAATAATCATAGCAATTCACTTTGTATAATACCTTAAGGCTTGTGAAACAATGGTGAGGTTGGTGCCAGAGTTTGTTGATGACCAAGGTCAATGTTCCCACCAAAGTTTGCTGGTAAAGGATAAGCAGTTGTATGCCTGCCCACTGTAGCTCCCAATTAATCTTTAAGCATATTTAAGAACATCAGGAACTTTTGCTGTTGTTGTTGAGTCACTTCAGTTGTATTCTACTCTTCATGATCCCGTTTGGCGCTTTCTTGGCAGAGATACTAGAATGATTTCCATTTCCTTTTCTGGCTCATTTTATAGATGAGGAAACTAAGACTAACAGGGTTAAGTCACTTGCCCAAGGTCACACAGCCAGTAAGTGTCTGAGGTCACATTTGAACTCAGGTCTTCCTGATTCCATACGCAGAGCTCTATCCATTGAGCCATCAAGCTGCCCCATAAGGGCATATAGTATTAACCTAATCTCCAATTTACCGATGAGGAAACCATTTCAGAAAGTTTGGGGCTTTGTTCCTGGCTTCCAGACTTCAAAACCATCTCTCTGTCACTTTTTTCCATCCTGAAACTTCCCTCAACCCCTGGGGCCTCCTCACCCAGGAACATTCAAGCATCCCCACAGCTTTTTCCACCTAGAATAGTCTTCTGTAAGACCCACTCTATTCTCCCATTGGTGTGTTCATCTTGGGCCTCCATTTTGTGACTTGCAGTTGACTTTTATTCCAGATGTCTCTGGAGGAGAAAGTGAGGCTGGTGACCTTGCACAGCCCTCCCTCACTCAAATCAAAGTCAACTGCAAGTCATGTCATCATTTTCCTGCTGCCATGGTACTCTTCAAAAATGAAGGACGAACACACAACAACCATTTTGTGAAATGGTTTCAGGCCTTGTTGCTAGTTTCTGATACCTTCACTCCCCACTCCAGCCTTACAACCCCACTCCTTTTTTCAGCTCTCTATTGTGTGTGGTCTTCTGCCTTTAGAAAGTAGCTTCCTGTGGGCAGGTACTATCCTTTTTGCTTGTCTTTGAATCCACAGTGCCTAGAACAAGAGGAAATATCAAATTCTTATTCCCTTCCTTCCTTGCTTAAATGACTTGCCCCAGGTCATTCAGCTTCTAAGTGATGGATCTATTAAAAATCAAACCAAAATCTCCTTGACTTGTTTCTGTTACTTGCCTCCTATGTGACCTTAGGAAAGTCAATTGAGTCTTTATTTCTCTATCTGTAAAATGAGGCAATCCTAGCAGATGATTTTTAATATCCTTTCTAGCTCTAAATCCTACATTCCTATTTAAATTATTTAAATCTGGAATGACCTCTGCAATAAGCAAGTTTCCAAAACCTATACGATGATAGGAGGTGTTAACATGAGAACATACTACCAACATGGTATTGTCTCCTGATAACACTTTGCACATCAGCACAGCATATTCTCCTTTACTGTACCTGCCTGTTCCCAATTTTATTTCCATCTTTCTTCTTGGTTGCCTTGAAGTTTCTAGCCTATATATCATGGCAGAGAATACTGTCTGATGGAAGCAGCCAGCCCTGGAGCATACTGAGAGGCTATTGTTTGGGGGTTTTTTTTCGTGATCACATTTATCTTTCAAGAAGCCCTCTTTCAGCTCTGATTTCATCCATTTATTTCCTTTGGATCACTGCCCTCCAGAGGGAAAAACTGTCCTTAAATGTCCCATAGAACGGCTTGATGGTTAGCCAATTATCACAGCTCAACCTTGTCCTGTGTAGCTGCTATTGGAGGGAGAAAGATCCATGATAAAGAGGTCAGTTGTGGATCAGACTTAAAGGAAGGGAGGTAGAAGTGAAGGGCCCTGATGGTCAGTGAAACACTATGCAGAAAAGGCCCTAAGCCCGGAATGTCCCTTCCAAGTATGCTGAAGCCACCTCAAACCAAATGAAAGAGCTGGTTGTTAAATATTTAGTGTGAACATTAGAAATCACCAAGCACTCCAAATCAGGGTTTGATTTATCATTTTGCTAATTGTCTAGACTTAAAGTAATGGGAAAAATGTTATCAACACAGATTAAACTTAAAAGTATGTCTTCTCTGTATTTTTTTCTATAGAAACAGTTGTTAAACATTGACCAGCATATCCCTGCTTGTAAGTCAGGATAGAGGATAATTCTGACGTTTGGAAGATATTGTTTAAAATAAAAAAAAAAGTGAGGAGAGTGCAGTATTAGAAATTAGAGGACCTGAGATAGAATCCTGCTTCTGCCACTTAATATATAACCTTGGACAGGTCACTTACCTAGGTCTCCATTTCCTCACCTGTAAAAGGAGATAATTGCACAAGATTGTCTTTTACCTTCCCTTCCAGTTCTAAATCTCTATGTTGAGGGAAATGGAAACAATGCCATTCATGGATTGGTTTGGGCAATTGGGACCATTTAACTTGAAGAAGCAAATTAAACAGGGCCACTAAGTCGCCCAGTGGATAGAGTACCTGCCTGAAGTCAGGAAGACTCATCTTTCTGACTTCCAATCTGGCCTCAGACACTTTCTAGCTGCATGACCCTGGTCACTTAACCCTGATTGCCTCAGTTTCCCCACCTGTAAAATGAGCTGTAGAAGGAAATGGTAAACCATTCCAGTATGGAGAAAACCCCAAATGGAGTCATGAAGAATCAGACACAACTGAAAATGACTGAATAACAACAAAACTTGAAGAGGAGAAGATTTAGGAAGGATATAATCACCATCATTAAAAATTTGAAAAGCTGTCCTGTGGAAGATAGATTAGACTTGCTTTGCCCCAGAGGGCAGAACTAGGAGCAAGAATAAGAAGTTTTGGGGAAATAGACTTGGGCTTGATATAAGGGGAAACTTCCTGTGTAATGGGCTACCTCGGTGTAGTCCCCAGCCCTCACTGAAGAACTTCGGGTAGAAACCAAATGGACATTTTGGTATAGTATAGGAGGGATTGGTATTCAGGGACTAGTTGGACTAGATATTTTCAGAGATGACTTTTTGATAGTTTCTGTGCATCCATCATTCTACAAGTGAGTCTAATCAATTGCAGAAGTATTGAGATCTGTTTCAGGGAAGGGTCTGCTCACACCAATGAAATTCAACAAACACCTATTACATACAAGGCACTATACAAAATACTAGGTATAAAAAGATAATAATGAAACAATCCTTGCCCTCAGAGAGTTTACATTCCATTTACATTCCATGGAGACCATAGTTCCTTGACATACTAAAGAATTGTTGTTGTTGCATCTGATTCTTAGTGACTCCATTTGGGGTTTTCTTGGCAGAGATACTGGAGTAGTCTGCCATTTCCTTCTCTAGCTGATTTTACAGATGAGGATACTGAGGCAAACAATTATATTACTTGTCATGCAGCTAAGAGTCTGAGATCAGATTTGAACTCATGAAGATGAGTCTTTCTGATATCAAGTCCAATGATCTACCCACTATGCCACTGAGCTGCCCCAACAAGCTAATGACCATCAGCAATTAGCACTAGGAGTGGGAATTCCCAAGTGAGGAAACTCCTTCTACCAGTACATGTTAATGCCTTCTCTGCATCTTATAATCTTAAAGAGTTGCTTATATCACTGAGAGGGTTCATAACTTTCCCAGGATCACAAACTCAGCTCCATATTTTAGAGGCAACATATGAAAGTAGATCTTCCTGGCTTGAGGGCTAGCTCTCCATCCACTATGCCATGCTGCCTTTCTAAGAAAATGTAAAATATGCACAAGGTAATATGAAGTAGCTCCAAAGGGGAGAGAATTGCTGGTAACTGGTACAATCAGAAAAGACATCAAGTAGAGAGTGGCATCTAAAGTATGCCTTTAAGAATGGTGAGGATACAAAGGGCAAGAAAACTGTGCATACCCTTTGATCCAGCAATGCCACTGAAAGGTCTATACCCCAAAGACATTTTTAAAAAGGAGGGAAGGACCTATTTGTACAAAAATATTTATAGCAGCTCTTTTTGTGCTGGCAAAGAATTGGAAATCAAGAAGATGCCCATCAATTGGGGAATGGCTAGACAAGCTATGTTATATGATTGTGATAAAAAAAAAACTTATTGTGCTATAAAAAATGACAAGCAGGATGATTTCAGAAAAACACCTGGAAGGTTTACATGAACTGATGCAAAATGAAGTGAGCAGAACTCCCTATGTTGTACAATGAAGAACTGTGAATAACTTAGCTATTCTCAGCAATACAATGATCCAAGACAATCCAAAAGACTCATGATGAACCACACTATCTGCCTCCAGAGAAAGAACTGATAATGTCTGAATACAGACTGAAGCATACTATTTTTCATTTTCTTTCTTTCTTTTTTTATTCAAGTCTTCTTGTACAAAATGACTAATATGGAAATGTTTTATATGATTGTGCATGCATAAACTATATTGGATCACTTACTGTCTCAAAGAGGGAGAGGAAAGAGGGAGGGATAGAATTTGAAACTCAAAGCTATAAAAAAAAAAGCTTAAAATGTTGTTTTAACATACAATTGGGGGAAAATAAAATATTATATTAAAATTCCACACCAAAAAAAGAATGCTAGGGATACCTCAAGGTAATGATGAAGAAGTAGTACATTCCAGATATGGGGGACCAACTACTTTGCCAAGGCAGAGGAGGTGGAAGGCCATGTACAAAGAAGATCCAGAACACCAGTTTGTTTATAACAGAGTGTGGAATGAAGAGTAATGTTAAATAAGACTAAAAAAGACAGATAAACAGGAATCCAATTTTGTTCACACTAGGTAAGTGGAAAATTTTTCCAAAAATTTGTCACTTTAAAAAAAAATTTTTTTAAGAGGGCAAGGTAATTGAGGTTAAGTGACTTGCCCAAGGTCACACACTAATAAGTGGGTCAAACGTCTGAGGTCAGATTTGAACCCAGGCCCTCCTGACTCTAGAGCCAGTGCTCTATTCACTGCACCACCTAGCTACCCCCTGAAATTTGTTATTTTAAAGGTGAAATGTGTTGCTCTGGGATGTAATGGGATTCCCCTTCCTGGAAGTTTTTGAGCAAAGGCCAGACAACTATACATTGCCTATGTCATAGGGTGAATTCTATTGAAGATACAGGTTGAATTATGTGACTTGGGAGATACCTTCTATCTCTGACTATCTGTGACCCTGGTCCTGATTCTAGTCCCAAGACCCTTTAGCTTCTTGGCTGTGCCCCTTTGTAGAGCTACTTTGCTCTTCATTTGATCCAGATTCTCAAGGATATGACAATGAACTTTCTAAAATATGGTGCCCAAAACTGACCACAATCCGCCAGCTGAATCTGAGAAGGGTAGAGACCATGAGGACTCTTACTTCCCTAATCCTAGACACTGGGCCTATTGTACTGAAGCCTAAGCTTCTACTAGTCAACATCATACTGTTGACTCACACTGAGTTTAAAATCCAATAAAATCCCTGCTCTGCTTTTAATGAAATTAAATGTCAGGTAGAGGATTTTGCATATTATTGTAGGTAATAGGGAGCCATCGAGTGGGTGGTAGGTGAGGAGGATGTGATGGGGTCAGATCTGTGTTTCAGGAATACCAATGTGGAGTCATGTAAAGGATGTATCTGAGATAGAAGACAGTTGAGTCAGGGGGACCCATTTAGAGACTATTAATAATACATAGGCTTATTAGGGTAGAACCTATATGAGTGGAGAGGAAAATGTGAGAAATGTTGTGGAGATAGAAACAAGATTTAGCAAATGATTGGTTATGGAGTATAAGGAATAGAGAAAAGCATTATTAACATTTTCTTCATCACTTAAGTTTGCCCAATCAACAAAATAATAAAGCCCCAATTTGTAGCATTTGTTGATTTCTGAGGTGTAAATACTCACACGGATCATTTAACTCCCAAGACAATTCAAGATGGCTCCAGCTGAGGAGATAGCTAGCTATATATACAGACAGGGGGTGATAGATAGCTATATTTCAATCCACTTATTTGCTTATTTAGTGATTTTGATAATTTTATTTTATGCATTTAAAAATATTGTTATAAGGAATCCATAGGCTTCCCCAGAGTACTAAAGGGGACCAACATACAAACAGGTTAAGAACCATTGGTCTTATATGGCTCAAGGTTGTGGATCTGGGTGACTCGAAGGATTGTAATACCATCAACAGAGCTGGGGATGTTTGAAGAAAGGATCGGTTTGGGGAGAAATATGAATTCTGCTTTGGACGTGTTGAATTTGAGATGTGTTTGAGACATCCAGGAAAAGATGTCCAACAGGCAATTTATAATACAGGACTGAGGCTCGGGGGATAAAGTAGGGATGGATCTATAGACTATGAAATCATGTTCATAGATATGATCATTGAACTTATGAGAGCTGATAGGATCATGAAGACTGTAAAGACAGATGAGACTTTGGGAGATGTTCACATTTAGTGGGCAGGAGGAAAAGAATGATTCCTCAAAGGAAAATGAGGAAAAAGGAGAAACAAGAAAGGATAGTATTACAGGAGCCAGAGAAGGAAAGCATGAACAGGAGGAGAGTGTGGTCATTGTCAAAAGCTACAGAGAGGTCAAGTAGGCCATGATCTGAGAAAAGACCATTGGATTTAGGAATTAAGAGAATATAATATTAGTACTCTTCATCCCTTTCTCTCCATTTCCACAAATATCTTTCTGATCTGGATTTTTATCCCACCTCAGTACTAGATAAAACAGTCTCTGGGATGATTTTTCCTGTTTCCAGGTTCTTTCCTATTCCAAGTAGCAAGAATAAATTTCATGTCAATCCCCATTTGAGAGCTGCCTTAATTGTTTGTCACATTAAATCCAAATTCTTTAATCGGGCTGCTAGACACATTTTGCTAATTCCTATCCCCAACACACACACACACACACACACACACACACACACACACACACACACACACACACACACACTTCTTATTTTTCTCTTTTGGCCAAGTTAATCTTCCAACCAGTCCATTCACTTGCCTTACTAACTGCTGCCTTCCTTCCTCTGGCTGAGGAAAGGGGCAGTCACCCCTTTAATTCATCCAAGAAGTTCTGGTTCAACATCTGATTAGCAAACTTTAAAAAGTGATATGTTATACATGGTAGAAAGGCACCTACTATGTTTGTGTTTATATTAAAATGCTAATGCTAGTGACTCTTTTTTCAGAATGAAGATGCTTAATTTTTTCCATTATTGCATTATTCCTCTATTTTATTTCAAAATATCCCCATTTTTCTAACTCTTCATCCAGGTATTTTCGGCTCTTCCTTCCTTCCTTTGTTAAGTCAAACAGTAACTTTGGTTGTAGGTGCTTGTGAGAAATCACATCACTGCTTTGGGCTTGATCTATAAAATAACTTTCCACTTGAAATGCTTTTCCATTTTGACCAATCTATCTCTCACCAACTTTAAAACATATTTAAAACTTGACTTCAGTCTCAGTTTCTCCAGGGGGAAAAAAATGCCCCCAATTAACTCCAAATGATCTTGCTTATACTCAAATCACAAATATTAATACCAGTTTGCATGTGTTGATAAGTTGCTTATATTAGTCAGTCTTTCCATATATGTATTCTCCCTCCCCAAATAGACTATAAATTTCTCGAGAGCCAAGATTGCATCTTCCACTTTACTTGTCTTCCACAGAATTTATTAGCAACTTACAAAAAAACGGAGTTCAACAGACGTGGGGAAAAGAAGAATTAGCCATTAAGAAAGGGGTATGCACTAGGAAATTGCACAACAATAGAGCATAAGCATAAGCAAAGGTGTGGGGAAGCATTGTGGTACAAAGGAAAGAGCATTGATTGGTTCTGAAGTCAAAGGACCTGGAATCAACTTCGGCCTCTGACTTTTACTACCTATGTGAGCTTGGCCAATTCACTTAACCTCCCTCAGCCTCAGTTTTCTCATCTGTAAAATAAGAGAGCTGGACTATATGGTCTCTGAAGTCCATTCCAAGTCTTGCTCTATGATCTTAATAGTAGTGAAGAAATTAATCCTAAAGTTAGCATATTCAAGATGTATCTTTCAAGAACTGAAGTCTACTCCCTCACTTCTTTGTAGAACTAAGAGACCAAGATTGTGGAATATTGTATATACTGTCAAACATATTTGTTGTTTTAGATGTTTTTACTAAACTGCTTTTTTCTCTTTCTTTTTAAGCCTTTGTTACAAAGGATGGCTCACTACTCATAGAAAAGGGAAGATCATATTTGCAAATGAAAACAAAATGGACAATAATCAATAAAAAAATCTATAATTTTTAAAAGGTACAGTGCAAAAAGAAACAGTTTAATGAACAAAAGCATTTTTCCTGACAGCAGACAAGATGGCAGAAGTGGAGCAGAAGAAAAAGCGAACCTTCCAGAAGTTCGCCTACCATGGCATGGACCTAGATTAGCTGCTGGACATGTCCTATGAACAGCTCATTCAGTTGTACAGTGCTCAACAGTGACAGCGACTCAACAGGGGTCTGAGGCGCAAACAGCATTCCCTCCTGAAGCACCCTGGGAAGGCCAAGAAGGAGGCACCCCCCATGGAAAAGCCCAAGGTAGTGAAGACACACCTTCTAAACATGGTTATCCTGCCTGAGATGGTGAGAAGTATGGTGGGCATCTATAGTGGCAAGACCTTCAATCAGGTAGAAATTAAGCCTGAGAAGATTGGACGCTACCTGGGCGAATTCTCTATCACCTACAAGCCTGTAAAATATGGCCGACTGAGTATTGGAGCTTCCCACTCCTCTCGTTTCATCCCTCTCAAGTAACCTGGATCCTAACAATAAAAACAAGAAGATTCTTTAAAAAAGGAGATGGAGAAGGAGAAGGAGGAAGAGAAGGAGGAGGAAGAGGAGGAGGAGGAAGAGGAGGAGGAGGAGGAGGAGAAGAAGAGTGAGCTGATTGTAGTGTACAGTAGAAAACCAAGGAGACTGGGTCAGACACTTCTCACTATATTCCAAACATCATCTGTTTTCAAAAGTAGCACTGGCATTTATCATAGTGTCATTTTCAGTTGTTGAAAATCTTGTAAGGGACACCACAGGTACAGATGATTATGCAAAAGGATAAGTTCAGAACACCAAACTGTTAATATCCCATACATAAAAATCATCAACCTGCTCCTTGCTGTGGACAGAAGCCCTCCATCAAGCGAACTATAAAGCATCCTCTAAACTGCCACACATCCTTCCTGCTGACAGACAATGGCTGTGGGTTCAGATGACTTGCCTTTATCCTTCACACTGAAGGCAGCACCTGAATTTTTATGGTCAATGAAAAATTAGCACCAAATGTAGCAAGTGTCTTATTTACCGTGTAAGTGATTATCACTGTCTGAGGAGAATTTTTTTCCATGGATAAATGTTCCAGAGGCACAGAATTCTAGACTTGAAGGAAGCCTTCTAAATCTATACTACTATGATCCTTGGTAATCACAAAGTCATAGATCATGATGAAATCTGAACTCCTATTTTATAGATGAAGCCGAAAGCAGTGATGTGATTTGCCCCAAGCACCTACAACCAAAATCATTGTTTGATTTAACATTTGTAGGAAAGAAGAGCCCAAAATACCTGAAGAGTTAGAAAAATGGGGATATTTTGAAATAAAATAGAGGAACAATGCAATAATGGAAAAAATTAAGCATCTTCATTCTTAAAAAAAATTAGTAATTAGTATTAGCTCTTTAATATAAATACGAAGTAATGGGTGCCTTTCCACCTTGTATAACATATAACTTGGTTAAGTTTGTGTTATGGGAATCTGAAGATCTGCCCTGCCCCTAGGCCCTTTGATAGCCTGTGGGGGCAGGCTTGTTCTTCAGGAATGCCCACGCCTTTTTACTTTGTGATTGGGCTCTGGGTCAAGAGGGCTGTGACATTCTTTGATCCAGGAGAAGGCCGTATATACCCTGATGGGAGTTTTTTGCTTTGGGGCTCACTTTGGAAAGAGTTGTGTGATTTGGCCAGATGAGACTCTGGGAAGCTGTTGAGCCCCCTGGCTTTGAAAAACCCAGATGCTGGTGCTTCCCTCTCTGGTAGCTGACTAGGTATGGATGTAATGGTCAGATGCTGGAAGCCTGTCTGCTGATCTGTTTGTCTGCTTGTAACTTCTGCTTGTAACTTGTTTGTATTCTCTGAAGTTCAGGGTGCTGACTTTTTCCCCCAGAACTAGGTAAATGATATGTTTGATTGATTAAAGTAAGATTGTTAACCCATTTTGAGTTGCCTTCCTTTAGAAAAGCAGATCTAAGAACCTATGCTAGCAGCCACCCTGGGGAAGCTAGGGTGCTTGCTGATACAGTTTGCTAATTGGACGCTGAACCAGAACTCCTTGGATGTATTAAAGGTGTCCCTCAGCTTGCCTTCTTCCTTCTGGCTTCAAAGTATGAGCATGACTCTCTGAGTTGTCCCAAGAGGCATCCCACCTAGGAGCAAATCATGTACACATGTTCTACCCAGGCAAGCCAGTTCTTGGGATGGAGCCACCTCTCTTTTTTTTTAAATCTTTCCTTTGAGATAGGACCTTATCAAAAGTCTTGCAGTCAAAGAACCAGAATCTTCCACAGACAAGACAGCAGCAATGGAGTCCCCTGAAGCAGTAGCAGCTTAGGACAAGCAGAAGTGCCTGCTCCTAACGATCCACCCACTACCCAAAGGGAGTGCTAATCAATGGCAGGAGTGGAATGACCTCTAGGCAAAAGTAGGCCTTGGAGAGAAAGAGACAAGATCAAGGTTGGTATTTGATCAAGTTGTACACAAATGTAAAATGAGTATTCGGTAGCTTTGAAAAAGCTGTTTCCCATCCCAATGATTGTGCTTGTTACTGAATTCTGTTCTAATTATTATTATATCTTCAATTCTGGATAAGTGTCTGGGGTCCTAAAAGCTCACAGAAAAAAAGAATAGCACAATAATGGACAATTTAATCAACGTAGCAAATGCTCTCTTTCTTTATCTTGCACTCCTCAGTCTCCCAGCTCATAATTGTACAAAGATCCTCTAGACTCAAGCTTTTTTTCTTCTTCCTAATGTTATTTAAAACTACTTTGGGGGAGCAACACTTTTTAAAAAGTGTTTTATTGTTATATTTTGTTATTTCCACCTTTATTTCCAAATACATGCTTCCCCTTCCTCCAACAAGAGAGCCATTTCTTGTACCAAAGAAAAGGTGTTAGATACTAGACCTGTAGTTTTACCAGTATATGGAACTTCTTTGTGAGGAAACTCCATCTGCCAATCAAGACTGGTTCCTTCTCTTCATGGTATAGTATCAGAGGGCTGCTTGAAGCATTAAGATGTTCACTGACTTGCCCAGAGTCACAGGACTTAAACCCAGGACTTCCTGAAACTGAAAACAGTTCAATTCTCTATGCCTAAGGTGTCAAACTTGGACCAGTGGTTGTATTAGCACCCAACATTCCCTGCATGTAGCCTGAATCAGACAACATTTAATTACATTAAAATGTAATCAGCAATGTTGTACAAAATAAATAAAAATACAATAAAAGATAGATAATGTCAATTTGTGGTTTTCTATAAAACATAGATAATGTTGATTTGTAATCATCTAAGTCAATATGTGGCCATCAAGGATCCGTTTTTATTTGAGTTTGACTCCTGAACTATACCATTTTGCCTCTGTACCAAAGAATAAAAAAGGGTGAAAAATTTAAGTAAAAATTAACCAGCACATCAACCAAATATGATAGTATATACAATGGCCCATATTCGTAGTCTTAGGATCATGGATAGACAGATGGAAGAAACCTTCAAAGTCATCTAATCCAATCCCCTCATTTTAGACTTGAGGAAACTAAAAGCCAGAGAGGTTAAGTAATTTGCCCAAGGTCGCAGAGTATATGATAGCACCAGGTCTTCTGATTCCTAATTCTACATTCTGTCCACTGTACCTACTTTCCCTTTCTTCTGCAAAGAAGGGAAGGCACCAAGGCTTGGCTTTTTGCATGAGTGTCTCAGCCTGTACACATGAAAAATCGTTAGATTCACTTGGAAATAACCCTTCCAGACAAATTATTCTGCCCCTCCCCTAAACACAACTCCATTATCAACCCCTTCCCATAAAGTCTGCCTTGCCTAAATAGTCTGAACTAGCTATGTTTGATATTCAAATATTTACTATTCTCACAGAAAGAAACATGATTTCTCATTTCAGTACTGAACAAAAGGAGCTCATTTGAACAGCACATAATGGTTCTCATGTTGGAAGTGGGTCAACATTTTAAAGGGCCACATTGTATTTGCTTACAGTTGAAAGAAAAGAATTCAGACAAGAAGCATCTCTCCAAAACTGGCCAATTTGTGCTCTTGAAATTGGAGAGCAGAGATATCTTATTATAGAAATAATATAAGCCAAGGAACACTCTACACACAGTGATTAGTAGTCAAAGTACAATATCCACAATACCTACCAGCCTCTCTGGTGTCATGAGATAATGTTGGTACAGGTGTGATGTTTCTGTTAACACGACTTCATTTTGAGTTGAACTAATAATAGGCTGGCACTGTCTAAGAAATGACTGTAAGACAAGTGAGAATGAATTATTCTATGACATGATGAGATGACGCACATCTAAGAGCCGAATCCTCATATGTTTGTACTCTATGGGATACAAGGATAAAGTCATACTCTCTGCCTTTAAGCAATTTATAGTTTAGCTAAAGATATAAGATATACATCAGTGAAATATTCTATACATGTATATTCATATATTATATGAATATTCTACATTCTATGTGTTCTATTAAATATAGTCTATATGTTCTATTAAATACATTCTATCCTATATGTCCCCTTATAATTGTGTATAAATTAAAATCATCATTATGATAGAACAAGATAAAAGAAATATTATATCTGTGCTATTTATTTATTCATAGTATGAATTTCTATGACTTTTTCTAAGCAAAGGCTTCCCCAGAACCTGATTTCTAAGACTTAACCTGCTTTTTCTATTTGAGGAAAAGTTATCTAGTTTCCCTACTATTAATAGAAATTGGCATATAATTGGTGTCCTCGGAGAAAGCTCTAGCAGGATTCCAGATTTGCTTCTAATTTTTAAAGAGGCTACACCCTTTTTGCAGAACACATCTTGTTAAATGCATTTAAATAGATTGTACCATTTATAAACACAGATATAATAATATCTTTTCACATTTCACCAATAAAAAGCCCTAGCAGTATAAAAACTGAAGAATAGTCCCATTCTTACTAACATGACAATGACTGACAGCTGGTTAAGGTGTGCCCCTATGGGATGTCGCATAACTGCCATTTAGCAAGGGCTTTCTGGAAACAATGTCTCAAGAAAAGGAAAGGCTCTAATGGAAGTCTCAGCAGAGAGACACCTTGATGTAAGTAGGTCTTTCAATTTGAGTGCTCCTCAAATCACAACAAATGAATAGCCCTGGGGTCCAGATAAAGGCACTCTATTTTCTCATCTGTAAAATAGAAGTAATGACAATTGCCTTGCCTACGTTGCAAGGTTGCTATGAAAATCATAACAAGATAATGTGTGTTTGAAAATCTCTTGCAAATTATAAATTGTTATGAAAATGTAAGGTGGTTTTATTATCTGTGTGAGCATCAAAAGCTACAGTCCCCCTCTTCCTTTGGGATGTCTCAAAAACCACCTTCCCCATGAAACCTTTCCTGATTGCCTCAGATACTAGTACCTTCCCTCCCAAACTTTGTTGTTGTTGTTCAGTCATTTCAGTCATGTCCAACTCTTCATGACCCCATTTGGGGTTTTCTTGGCAAAGATAATGGAGTGGTTTGCCGTTTCCCACTCCAGTTCTTTCTACAGGTGAGGAAACTGAGGTAAACGGGGTTAAGTGATTTGCCCCAGGCTCACACAGCTAGTAAGTGTCTGAGGCAGGACTTGAACTCAAGTCCTTCCGATTCTAGATTCAGCATTCTATCCACTGTGCCACCTAACTGCCCTCCCAAATTACCTTGCATCTAATTACATTGCATACATTTCTATATATTGCATATATTTAAATATGTCCTTGTTGCCTCTACCATTAGAATGCAAACTCCTTGCAAGTTTTAAGGATTGTCTCATTCTTTTTGTTTATATCTGCAGGTAAGCACAGAACCTCGAGGTAGTAAATATGTATTAAATGCCTATCAATTGGTAGAAGTAGCCACATTCAAGTAGATGCTGTAGCTCTCACTAGCCTGTTTAGTTTGTTTATTTCAGAGGAGTCTAAAACCTCATAATGCCTATGACAATTTGGGACATGCAGTAGAATTTAAGTTTCTTGAAGGCAGGCACCGTTTTTCATTTGCCTTTGTATTCTCAGTACCTAAAATGCCTTACACATAGTGGGTGCTTAATAAAGGCTGGTTGGATTGAATTGGATTGGAAATAAAATGAGAACAGAAAGGAAGCTGCCATTGACATATTCATTGTTAAATAAGGAACTCAGAACTGATTATCTTTCCCCTATCTTGCTGAAGTAGTTACAAGATTTTGCCCTGTTTGTTAGGAAAATCTAACTCAGTGCTCCATTGATTTATTTAACCTGGGGAGAAAAATACTTAAAATCTGGAAAGTATCATGAAAGATTCAGAAAATATGGATTCACACCACCCAAAAATCCTAACTCTGATACCATTTGTATGACCTTGGTCAAGTGTCTTTTTTTTTTGTTTTTCTTTTTGGAGGGGGGAGGGCAGGGCAATTGGGGTTAAGTGACTTGCCCAAGATGACACAGCTAGTAAGTGTTAAGTGTCTGAGGCTGGATTTGAACTCAGGTCTTCCTGACTCCAGGGCCAGTACTCTATTCACTGAGCCACCTAGCTGCCCCAGTCAAGTGTCTTAACCACCCTGAAATTCAATGTCTATAAAATGAGGAAGTTGAAACAGATGGTCTTTCTGGTCCCTTCCATCCCTAGATATAGGATCTTATGAATCTATGACCAGTTGCAGACATAAATAGCTCTGCATGGGACCGCTCAGTTCTAGTGCCTCTCTCTCTCCATCCAGATATACCTCCACTAAAGACCTTGTGCACCTGTTCCTAAAGATCTGTGTTCTCGTATATGAGTGGAAGCCCTTCAAAACTCTTTGGTGTAAAGATAATGGCTCCCTTGAAAGTCGAGGAAAAAACAAAAAGGAATAAAGTTAAAGAAGACTCCATTCCCTTCCCACTAAATGAATATAGATATTCTGTTTCTAAAGGGAGAAATGAGCTCTCTGTGTTTTTATGTTTCCTTTCACCCATAGAGCGACATTTCAAACCAACTCATTCATCTCTACAACTACTCTGGAGAAAGGCTCAATGTCCCTATTTATGTATGAAACATTCAGTATAGATATTAGTCATATTAAACAGTATAACTATTTCATTCTTTCAGATGAAGTGATTTCCTGAGGTAGTAGATTCCAATGGTGGATTCTACATTAAAACCTAATGGCTTTATTCAATGTCATTCCCATTAAATCACTAAAAGAAGTTATTTTACTGAGTAAGAAAAAATAATAACAAAGTTCATTTGGAAGAACAAAAGGTCAGGAGCTTCAAAGAAATGAGGGAGAAAACAATATAAAGGAAGTAGCTTCAACTGTATCAGACCTTGAACTAAAGGTGAGAGCATTGTTGGAACGCAAAAAGAAATAATTTTAATTATTTTAAATTACGATTTTCTTGTATAAATAAAACCTATGTAGCCAAGAACAGAAGGAATGCAGAAAATTGAGGGGAAAGCTATCATAGACAATCTCTCAGATAGGACATGATTGGGTTGGAATATTGTTGTACTGTAAGAAATAATGAGCTGGTTGATTTAGAAAAACATGGAAAGACTTGGACTTATGAAGGAAAATGCTGTCCACCTTCAGAGAAGTGATGATAGGAGGAAATAAACATAGTATGATTTTACATATATGTATTTGAGTATATATGTGTATATATGTGTATGTTTATAGATATCTAAATGTAGGTATATTTTATATATACAGTTCATATACATTTATATATGTATATATACACACATACAGACATATGCATATATTATATGTATATATAAATATGTTTTCATACATATATACATGTGTGTATCTGTGTATATATGTATGTGTCTATATATGTGTGTGCATATATATATATATATGTATACACACATAAATTAAAAACACTTCAGACTTAATTGTAGCCTTCTTTAGGGTGGTGGGGGAGGGAAGGGGAAAAATAAAAAGTGCATGGCAGAGAACAAAAGGAAACCAACAAAGAAGCAAAAAAAATTTGGCCAGCTTTGAAAACAATGTGTAGTATTTATTATATAAGTTTTCTTGAACTGGAAAATTATTGTTTCATATTGAATACTCTCTTAAGGTCTACTGTATACATGGCAATAGATTTGTTTTTTCTTTTTCTCATTTTGTACTTAAGTTTAAAATAAAATAAAATTATCCAAAAAAAGCTCTAAGGGCTTGGTTGTTGTGATTGTGACCCAGAGGGATCATAAAAGCTATTCCAGATTAGCATCGTTCTAAGGTCTTTCTGCTCACCAATAGTCATTATACTGGCTCATGAAAAGATCCCTGAGTACCAGATAGAAGGCTTTGGAAGGAAGACCCTTCCCTGGAATCCTGGTTAAAAACTCCAGATGAAGAACAGACTATTCAGCCAAACATGAAAGGACAGTTATTTCTCTATAAAGCTGAATTTTCTATTATTTCTATTTTTATGACATGAAAATGTGGGGGCCGTTGGGTGTTTGTTTCTTTTTTTAAAAATGTCCATGACCTTTTGTGGGGTTGTTTTTCTGTGTTGAAAAGTATTGCCTCACAAAAATGGGCTGATAAACTGAGAGCCAAAGTAACATAAGAGTCAACCAGCAGATCATGGGCTCTGAGAGGCTGACATCTGAATGTACTTAGTGGGAAGGAAACTTAAAAAAAAAAAACTTTCATTTCTTCCTTCTTTTATCCTTAAGCTCAGCAATAAACTAGCACTCTATGGTTAAAAAGTCAAGAGAACAGATGTACAGTTCTGTTGCTTTCGAATCTATATTTCAAATGGAGCATGTAAATTATAAGAAACCTCCTAGCCATCAGTAAGAAGAGCATCAAGGCAGCATTCATTGCAATGGTCCCATGAAATATCATTTTCTTCCGCCCAATGACTTTAAAGTCAAATAAATATTTGTTACTCTAGTTTGATTAGCTCAGTTGGTCAGAGCATAGAATAAATGAACTCAGACTCTCAGGTTTGATGTCCCAAAGACTTTAGCTCAACTGGGGATAGTACTGTCCACAATTCTTAGATCATAGTGATAATCTGGGCCAATCCACGTGGATATACCCCCGATCCTGGCCAATGGGTTCAGAACTGGAAGGGACCCATCTCTGAGGACTTCTAGTTCAACCTCCTCATTTTAAAATAAAGAAACTCAAACAAAGCACCCAAAGTCACCCAACTATTAAGTGCCAGAGAGGACTTGAACCCATACTCTCTGATTCAATCCAGTAAACCATGCTCCCTCAATGGGACTGGTCCAGTGCAAACCTATCCCCACTAAAGAAAAACCCCAAGCAAACACTCATCAAATCCCAGAATTTCAGATTTGAGAGCAAACTGAGAGATTGTCCAGACCTTCCAGAGAAATCAGTAACATCACCTTTGTATGGTAAAAATAAACACTATTTTTGACACTTGAACATGATTTAAAATCAGAATTTTAGAGCTGAAGGAAGTCTTATCCAAACTCCTTACTTTAAAACTGAGGAAACAGGTCCAGGCAGGTAGACTCACTCAAGATCACACAGTGAATTACTGGAAAGGTGCAGACTAGAACCAAGTTCCCTGACTACCCAGCCAGAGAGAATTTTTCACTGTACCACACTGCCTTTCTAAATGCAAGTGATGCCAATGGAATTATTCATTTTTCATCACATTCTTCAAGCTTTTAGATCTCAATGAGGAGTTAGTCTCTGGTCATGCATACCAATTAAAAATGGATTTTAACCGTAACAGTGTAGTACGATAGAAAAGAAAACTGGACTTCAAATCAGAGGACCTGAATTTAAGCCCAACTCTGTTTTATACCTTCCTGTGTGACCTTAGCCAAGTCACACAGCCTCTCTGGGACTCATTTTCCTCATCTATATTTCAAATGGAGCATAAAAATTATAAGAAACCTCATATCCATCAGTCAGGAGAACCTCTGGTCTCTCACCTCAGACCCTCAAAGGAGAAAGTCAAACCATATGACCTCAAAGTTTTCTTCCAGATTAAAATCAATAGTCCTCCATGACCAATACTATTGAATTCCTTACTACAGTAATCTATAAGAGCAGAAAATTAGAAAGATTTTCAGGAAAAGTGTTCAATTATTGTTGTTGTTCAGTCATTTTCAACTCTTCATAACCCCATTTTGGGGTTTTCTTGGTAAAGATACTGGAGTGGTTTGCCATTTCGTCCTCTAACTCATTTTATAGATTTATACTAAGGCAAATAGGGTTAAATGACTTGCCAAGGTCATACAGTTAGTAAGTGTCTAAGGCCAGATTTGAACTCAAGTCTTCCTGACTCCACAGCCAATTCTCCAACCACTGCACAAAGCTGTCCTGTTCAATTATACTATCTCCCATTGTTTCTTCAACTTGTAGGAAGGATGGTTTTCCAATTTTTATCCATTACATGACAGCAGATATAGAATTCGTCTCAGAGTCAGAAAGACCTGAATTTGGTTCTGCCTCTGACACATACTGGTTATGTGACCCTGAGCAAGTCACTTAACTTAATGTCACAGGCAACTCTTTAAAAGTATAGGTTGTAAAGAGTATATTGAACTCTATTGGTAGAAAGAACCAAGAGTTCTCTACACAAACTAAATCATAATTAGAAGAAATTGAGGTATGGCAATAGAGTGAGATACCTAAATGCATTACTCTTTTTAAAAAAAAACTTTTTTTCTCGGTATTTAATATAATTCAATAACAAACATTTAAGGTTCCATTACGTGACAAGTACTGCCCTAAATGAAATCAGGGAGATACAAAGTTTAAATTACAACATATACTGCCTTCATAGAGCTTCAAATATGTCACAAATACAGGTAAAATAATATATGATCAATGCATCAGATAGGGGAAGTACAAAGGGTTTGCTTCTATACAACCCGAGATGCCTTTGGGGACAGCTGAGTATTCAATTTTTCTAAGGATGGAGATTAAAAAAAAAAAAGCCTTTAATCTAGTGGCACCTATGTACTCAAGCTTAGAGAATTTTCTTCATCCTTTGGTTTCTGGAGCTCACCAGGAGATCAAGGCTTAGAGAATCAGAATCAAGTAGAGGGGCAAAAGTTGACTTTCCACACAAGCATAGCATTAAAGAGAGGAAAAGTAGGGCGGCTAGGTGGTGCAGTGAATAGAGCAGCAGCCTTGGAGTCAGGAGGACCTGAGTTCAAATTCAACCTCAGACACTTAACACTTACTAGTCGTGTGACCTTGGGCAAGGCACTTAACCCCAATTGCCCTGCCTTCCCCCCTCCAAAAATCAAAAAATAAAAAAAAAATTTAAAAGGAAAATCAGGAATCATTTATTTGTATATTGATCGTTTGTCATAAACTTCTTCCTTCCTACTCTGCCCTCCAACACCCACCTATACTGGGTGCATGCTGAACTCAAGGCCCAGTTCACAGTGAGTGTGAGAGATGAGGACCCAGAATTCTGAACTGGAGATTCCTTCTCCCCAGTTCTCTTGGAAGATAATGAGAAATTGAATAAAAACGTGATTCATGAAAAGGAGAGATCACTGGGTAACCAAAAAAATTGATAAAATGCAAATAAGCTTAAAACCAGTAAAGTTTAGCCAACCTAAACCTATCACCTTATTAAGGATTAGCTAAAATCCAAGAAACTAAGGATCAGCTGCTATTTATTTGACTTTGCTTTCACTAAAATAAAATTATCATGCTGGCTCTGAAAGTAGAGGAGTTGGATTCAGTTTCTACATCTGTGGCTGCTTGCCTGTATGACTGAGTAATTCATTTAATTTCCCTGGGCTTCAGTTTGTTCATCAGAAAAATGAGAGGGTCAGATTAGGCCTCTGAAGTTCCTTCCAGCTCTATGTCTCTGACCCTAGGACTGGATAACATGCAAGGTCCCTTGGAGCAGCTAGGTAGTGCAGTGGATAAAGTCAGGAAGACCTAAGTTCAGACATGACCTCAAACACTTGATAATTGTGTGACCCTGGGCAAGCCCCTTAACCCTATTGGCCTCAGTTTCCTCATCAGTCAAATGAGCTGGAGAAAGAAATAGCAAACCAAAGATATTGATCTTTTCCAAATGAGGTCGTGAAGACACAACTGAAAATGACTGAACAACAACATCCCCTCCAGCTGCAAATCTATGATGCTACAATACTTTAATCTATAAGGCTTTTTTTTTCCACGTTTTCTTCTAAAATGCTTTCATATGTATTATTTCATTTAAAGCCAGCCAACAACCCTTTGAAGTAGGTAGAATAGTCATTATTATCTCCATTTCACAGAGGAGGAAAAGGAAGACTAGAAAGGGGAAGTGAGTGACCCAAGGTCATGTAGCTAGCAAATGGAAAAGCTGGACCTCCAGTCCAGCACTTCTGATTCCTAGTTTCAACGCCTTTTCTATCATACCACCTTGCCTCCCCCTCAAGAATTATCTGCTCAAGCCACAAAATAATAAAAATCATTTTGTTTTTCTCTTATTCATAAACCTATGGGTACAAATTATAACACCTTAGCACTATTCATCTCTTGCTGACTCTGGATAATAGAAATATAGTATTGACTTCTTTCCATACATGTAGGAATTCCCTGCTTTCAATATTCCATTAACAGACCTCTCTTCACCCTTGTAGACAATAACAGTTTGTCAGGAACTGATTAAAAAGGGAGTTCTTTTGGGGTCAGGAAGAGGCCCTAGGGCAAGGGCATGAGAAAATGGAAGACATACAAGAGAAAATGAAAATCAGCCCCCAAATCCTTGAGTTAAGCAATATTTATCCCTATCAATCCTTGTGGCTTTTGGATTATGACACACTTCCTTTACAGAATGAAAGGGTCAAAGTAATATTCAAACTCAGTTTATAAATTAGACAAACTCCCTGGCTTGTCCTCTGCTCTCAAGGCACCTGACTTTTCAACATTTCACAGACTGTTAGCTGCTCTCCCAGCTGCTACCTTTGGTGAATTAAAAGAAATGGCAACTCAAATCAGTCAGCCTGCCTATTTGGAGAGAGCTGAAGTCAATGGTCTAGTTGTCGGGGATGGCTGAAATGGTTAAAATGAATTTTTTGGATTATCGATGGATTTCAAGAGTTGTCCAACTATTGGTTCTAGAACTAATTGTGGTCCTTCAGAAATCTTTGTGGGCAGTCCTTGAAACTAATGTAATGTTTTGCAATGCATGGTACAGTTGAATGAGTGCCGAATTTAGAGCCAACAAGTCAACAAGCATTTATTAAGCATTTATTTTGTACTGAGTACTGTGTTGAGTTCTGGTGATACAAAAACCAAAAAAGATAAATAAAAAAGGTGAAAACACTGTATCTGTCCTCAAAGAGTTCACATTCTAACGAGGAAAACAATATACAAACAATCGTGTACACAACTACGTATATTCGAGATATATACAGGCTGAACGGGAAGTTATCTCTGAAGGAAGGTGTTAGCAGAGGTCAGGACCTAGGAGAGGCCTTTAAGTGGGACTTAACCTGAGTCTCAAAGGAAAACAGGAAATTCAGGAGGCAGAGATGAGGAAAGTGAACATTCCAGATATGGGGAACTTAGGAGGAGAGGGACATAGGCATTGAAAAGGCAGGGAGTAGAGAAATGGAGTATCTTGTGTGAGAAATAACAAGAAAGCCAGTATTGTTGAATCATAGAGTATATGGAGAGGATTTAAGTGTAAGAAGATCGAAAAGGTAAAAAAGGGCCACATTGTGAATGGCCTTAAAAACCAAACAAATTTCTTCCTGGAGACAATAAGGAGCCACTGAAGTTTATTGAGTAGAGGAGTGATATAGTCAGATCAACTTTCATAGCTGAATGGAGGATGTATAAGAGTAGAGAAAGACTTGAGGCCAGAGAGATCAATCAGAAGGCTACTAGAAAAATCCAGGCAGGAGATGATGAAGGCCTATACCAAATGTGGTAGCAGGGCCACAGGAAAGAAGGGGGCATATAGTAAGGATGTTGCAAAGGTAGAATTGATAGGAGTTGGCAACAGATTATATATGGGTTTGGAGAGAGTGAGGTGTCATTATAGGTTGTGAGTCTGGGTGATAGAAGAGTTCTCTCAACAGTGATAGGGAAATTAGGGTAAGGAGAAGGTTTGGGTAAAAATATAATGAGTTCAATTTGGGACATGTTAATTTTTAAGACATCTATAGAAATCCAGTTTGAGATGTCTAATATACGGGTGGAAATGTGAACCTAGCAGTTAGGAGAAGGGTTAGGAAAAAATAAACCCACCTAGGTGGGTAAAAATGTCAAACCTCCCCACCCACATTTGCCAACCCTAGCTCCCTGGGAGCGCTGATAGACAGCCTCTCCTAGGTCCTGACCTCTGCTAACACCTTCCTTCAGAGATAACTTCCCGTTCAGCCTGTATATATCTCGAATATACGTAGTTGTGTACACGATTGTTTGTATATTGTTTTACTCGTTCTTCTTCTTTTTCTTCTCCTCCTCCTCCTCCTCTTCCTCCTCCTCCTCCTCCTCTCCACCCCCTCTCTCGAAGCCACAGAAATGGGCAAAGTGGGAAAGAATGGAGGAAGAGAAGCAAAGAAAAAATGTTAAGCTCTATTGTTTCTGTTTGCTGAAAGATTGAAAACGCTTCCAGAACCCTCTAAATTTGGCACTCTGAGGCAAAGTTCCAGTCTCCCCACCCCAACAATTGCTTTGATTTTCAGCTCCTTGTCAATGATGGGTGAATTCTGTTTTCCATATTTGTTCAAGTTAGACATTCTCAACATATACCATTGGTCTCTCCATTAGCATAGAGAACCTAACTGCAACAATATAAAAGAATAATTTTCTTCTGAAATTAGTCTACAATTTAGTCATCCCTGGTGGCACAGGCAAAAAAAAGCTTATAAGAAGCAGACAGAATGATCTCTAAGGTCTAGCTTCTGCGTATATGAGTTGATGGGGGTATCATATTTTACCTACAGATTTGGTCCCTTCTGCATTTGTTTCTTAGACTTAAACACAGACTGGTGAAGAAGCTCATTGGGGCCCTTGATTCTCTCCCCAGAATGCCAGAAAGATTACATATTCTTCTCTCATAGCCACAAATGTCACAGGAAAAAAGATTCCCTGTCTGTAGTCATTACACTCTTGTCGACTATGGAAGATTCTCCATAACGTCTCCTACTAAAATCCAGATCTCCTGCAGGTCTAGAGACCGATCCAGATCCCAGCAGTCAGAGAATTGAAAAAACGCCCTAAATTAGCATAGCATTTTTCCTAACTCTGATATAACCCCCCTAAAAATGTCTACCATCATTATCACATGTGAAAGGACCTACTTCATCCAGGGACTCCAATTCAACCGGCAAAATGTCAACAGAAGTAGAAAATAAATCAAGAAATAAATAAGGGATATTGTTTAGGCAATCTTGCTTAGATCAAGACTGTTGGAGAATGAAGACGGCTAATGTTTCTCTAGACCATCAAGGTCAGATACCTGTTAACATACTTGGTCGAAAAGCAAAGTGTTTTATAAAATTAGATCAGTTAATAGATTGACATGGATGTAGAGTGTGTGTTATCTTATAAAAGAGAAGTTACTAGAAAGTTATTCAGGTTAACTGGCAAGTTTGGTCGTCATTGCAACTCAGCTAAATATTCATTAACGTTTTTACTGAAAAAAGCACTAGCCTGAATACTATCCAGCCATAATGCTCTAGCCATCCTTCCAAGTCACATAAAATCAAGGAAACAAGAAAACAAGTCTTCTTAGTATCCATTAAGGTTATGCTGCCCCCTACCATGACAATTACTGAATCAATAGACCATTTAATTAATCATCAAGCAATTATTAAGCACCTACTATTGTTAGTATTGCTAGGCACTAGAGTAGCAGTTCTCAACCTGTGAGTCGTGACCTCTTTGGGGGTCAAAAGGGGTCGCCCAAGACCATTGGAAAACACGTATTTCTGATGGTCTTAGGAGACACCACTCCTCTATCAGTCTCCAGGCAGGTCCACCCACATAAGAGTATTAAAGGGTCACGGCATTAGGAAGGTTAAGAACCACTGCAAGAATATTAAGGCAAAACTCAGGCAATCCCTACCCCTAAGGAGTTTATATTCTACTTGGAAGGATACATTATATTCATAAATAAATAAGTGCAGGAGAGTTCAATTAATTACTAAATTGGGCGGGGAGTGCACTAACAACTGGGGGAATCAGAAAAGGGCTCAAGGGATTTGAGATTTCTTAAAGGAAACCAGGTAAACAAAGGGAGGGGCAGAGCATTCTGAGGAGAGGGGCCAATCAGGTCAAAGGTACAGAGATGAAAGACTGGACAAGTAAGGAGACAAGTCACGAAGAGCTTTAAATGTCAAACAGCAAATTTTATATTTAATCCTAGAGGTAATAATGAGCCATTAGAGTTAACCAAATGACATGGTCAGATCTACATTTTTGTAAAATCACCTTAAGGAATAAAGTAGGGAAAGATTTGAGGGAAGTAGACCAATCCAAAGTTTATTGCAACCATCCGGCCAAGAGACGATGAGGATATTTTGTAAGCAAAGAGAAGAGAACATATTGAGAGATGTGGCAAAGGCAGAAGCAACAACATTTAACAACTGATTGAAAATGTAAGGTGAATGAGAGTGAGGAATCCAGGATTACATTGAGGGTGGGAGTGTGGATGACTGAGAGAATGGTAGGGCCCTAGAGAGAAGTAGAAGAGTTGGAAAGAAGGGACGTTTGGGGATCGGAGAAGATAATAAGTTCTATTTTAAACATGTTGAGTTTGAAATATCTAACAATTAGTGAATGCAGGACTACAATCCAAGAGAGACGTTAGGGCTGAATATAGATCTGGGAAGCATTTGTACAGAAATGATCATTGAACTCATGGGACCAAGATAGTATAGATCAGGGTTTTTTCACCTCGGGTTCATGGGTCATTTTCATGGAATTCATGGATAGGGTTTGGATAGAAGAAAAGACTGCATCTTCATTCTCATTCACACATAACTAAAATTTAGCAGTTCTTTATTTAAAAAATTATTTATTTTTAATTTTCTTTTTTTTTTATTTTGAGTTCCAAATTTTCTCTCTGCCAACAGCCCCTCCTGCACCTACTGAGAAGGCAAGAAGTATGATATCAATTATACAGGTGAAATCATGCAAAACATATTTCTCATACTAGTTATGCCACCAAAAAAAAAGCATGAAAAATAAAGAACTGTATTTCAATTTGCATTCAGAGTTCATTAGTACACTTTCTGGAGGTGGATAGCATTTTTTTCATGGAGCCTTCAGAATTGTCTTAGATCATGATATTGATCAGAGTGGCCAAGTCGTTCACAGCTGATCATCATTATAAAATTGCTGTTGCTGTGTACAATGATCTCCTGCTTCTACTTGCTTCACTCAGCATCAGTTCATATAAGTCTTCCCAGGTTTTTTTCTGAAAACATTCTTATAACACAATAGTATTCTGTCACAATCATATACTACCACTGATTCAGCCATTCCCAAATTGATGGGCCTCCTCTCAATTTCCAAGTCTTTGTCACCACGAAAAGACCTGCTATAAATATTTTTGTACTTATAGGTCCTTTTACTTTTTCTTTGATCTCTTTGGGATAGACCTAGTAGTGGGATTGCAGGGTCAAAGGGGATGAAGTTTTATAGCCCTTTGGGCACATTTCCAAATTGGTTTTCAGAATGGTTTCTATCAATCACTTAAAAACATTATTCTGAGAAGTGGTTCACAGATTTCACTAAATTAACAAAGGAGTCCATGACACACATCTTTTTTTAAATGATTAAGAACTCCTGGTGTAAAGGGAAAACAGAAGATCACTAAGACAGAGCCTTAAGGAACACCCACAGTTAGCTGGTGTGACAAGGATATATAGGATAAGTAGACCAGCCACAACTAAATGAATGCATCTCTGCTTTTCTCTCCCTACCTTGTAAACTTGAGCAAAGTGAAAGCAATTCCTCCAGGGCAGGAGTGATCTCTTCCTCATCTGAACTCATAAACAGTGTTTTGTTTGTCTTTGTCACAATCTATTTTGTATTATGTTTACTTATATACACATGCCCAATCCCTCTTCCATATGAGCATGGCCAAATCATTTAGTCTCTCTGACACTCAATTTCCTCACCTCTAAAATAGGTACAATAAGGGCAGCTAGGTGGTACAGTGAATACAGCATTAGCCCTGGAGTGAGGAGGACCTGAGTTCAAATCCAGCCACAGACACTTAACACTAGCTGTGTGACATCAGGCAAGTCATTTAACCCCAAAAAGCAAAAAATATAATAAAATAAGTAAAATAATACTTGTTCTACCTACCCACAGAGTTATTTTAATTTTTTTAAAAAACTTCATTTTGTTTTGGTCTAAGCCTGTGATCTCATCAAAGAAATACCTATCTGAAAACAGTCTCAACACAGATCAGCAATTTGTGTTTAACTTGTAGGGAGAGGCAGCGAAGTGGTACAGTGAATAGAGCACCAGGAGTTCCCAGAGACAGGGAGAATGGAGTTCAAGTCCCACATCAAACACTTACCAGCTGTTGGACCACGGGCAAGACACCTAACTGCTGCATGCCTCAGTTTCCTCATCTGTAAAATGAAAGTATTTATAGCACCTACCTTCCACCGTTGTTTTGAGGATCAGATAAGATAACATTTGCAAAGCAATCAGTACAGTGCCTGGAATGCACTAGGTGCTTAATAAGTGTTTCCTTCCTTCCTACTTTAAGAGACTTGACTTGGAAACTGAGAGGTTAAGTAGCATACCCAAGGTCACCCAGACCAATGGTGTAAAACTCAAATAGAATCATGGGCCCCTAATCCATACATAAAGATCCCCCTGGTAGCATATTGACAATTTTAAAAAAATAATATGCTCTGTTTTGTTGTATTATTTTTGGTTTCATTAAATATTTTCCAATTATATTTTAATCTAGTCCAACACTTAGGAATGCTGCTATTTCAAATGGTCTGGTCCAAAATCTTCATCTTACAGATAAAGAAACTCACAAATGATGGCCAGAGGGGTGAAGTCACTTGTCCAAGATCACATAGGTGGCAGAAAATAACAGAGTTGTCATTTTGACTCAGTCTCCTCTGATGTCATATCCAGCATTCTGTCCATCACACTGATAATTGTCAGATCCAAATATCCCATTATACAGATGAGGAAGCTGAGGGGCAGAGAGGAGAAATGACCTTTTCCAAGGTCACTCGGAATTTAGTGGTGAAATCACAGAATCATAGGTTTAAAAGGGAAGGTCTTCAGAGGCCACCTAGTCTAACACTTCCATTTTACAGATGAGGAAACTGAGGTTTAGAAAGGTAAAGAAAATTACCTAGAGTCACACAGTTAGTGTCAAAGACAGTCATTTGTGAAACTAAATCTGGTAGGGCCTGCATCTCCTGATTCTCCTCTAATGCTCTTTCTGCTACATTTTACTACAGTGTTGTCACATGAGGGACCGTTTTCCATTTGGAGTTGAAATGGGAGAGATTATTGCAAATGAATTTCTTTAACAGTCTAAGCACTCCATTAAAGAAAAACAGATTCAGGAAGATACAAGGATAATTTCCTGCACCCACCAGCTTGCAGCCTGTTCTAAATCTCGAGCTGCAGTCTCGAAGTGCAGGGTTTGGGGGGTTGAAGGTTATGTTGGATTCTTTTTTTAAATGAGCTCTTTCCAAAGTTGTCATTAGTAGCAGGTGTTTGGGTGCCTTCTGGCTTGTGAGGCAGAAGGAGTCTCCTTGTTGCTTTTGGGGGAAGAGGGGGGTGAGAATGATGGCTCTTTGTTCTTTTCCATGACCACTGACACTAGGCTTGTATTTAATAACAACTCAGCAAATTGGGACTATTGGTGCTAAGCTCTCAGCTTTCCAACAGGGATCCCCAGCTGTCACATGTTTCACAGATGACTAAAACAGCTTGTATCAGAGAAGAACACACACACACACACACACACACACACACACACCATGAAGGCCAAGTTACGTCTAAATCAGTGGTTCTCAACCTTCCTAATGCCAGGACCCTTTAACACTCATATGTGGGCGTATCTGCATTCGGACGGACCGCCTGGAGACAGATAGAGTAGCCCTGTCTCGGTTCCTAAGACCATGGGAAATATGTGTTTTCCCATGGTCTTAGGCAACCCCTGTGACTCCTGTGAAAGGGTCATTCAACCCCCAAGGGGGTCGCAACCCACAGGTTGAGAACCACTGGTCTAAATGACATACTTTCCAAATACTGTGGATCATGCGGTTTAGTACTGGAAGAGACCTTTAATCTTCTAATCCAATCCCTTCAGCTTACATAAGAAGAAACTGAGATCCAGAGAGGATATTGACTAGCCTGAAGTTACCCAGTCAAGAGATAATGGAATTAAGATTCTAAGTGATTATAATGGATAGAGTATTGGACCTGGCATCAAGATGAACTGAGTTCAAATCTTACCTCAGATACTATTTAGGGGACTTCAGGCAAGTTATTTAAGCTCTTTCAGTCTCCTCCTTCAGTTTCCTCATCTGTAAAGTGGGTATCACCTACCTCATGGGGTTGTTGTGAGTATTAAATAAGATAGGATATATAAAATACTTTCTAATCCTTAAATGGACAGCTAGGTAGTGCAGTGGATAGAGCACTGGGTTTGGAATCAGGAAGACTCATGGACTCATCTTCATGAGTTCAAATGTGGTCTCAGACACTTACTAGCTGTGTGACCCTAGGCAAGCAACTTAACCCTGTTTACTTCAGTTTCCTCATCTGTAAAATGAACTGCAGAAGGAAATGGCAAGCCACTGCAGTGTTTTTGTCAAGAAAACCCCAAGGGGCCAGCTAGGTGGTGCAGTGAATAGAGCAACTGTCCTGGAGTCAAGAGGACCGGAGTTCAAATACTGTCTCAGACACTTGACACACTTACTAGCTGTGTGACCTTGGGCAAGTCACTTAACCCCAATTGCCCTGCCTTCCCCCCTCCAAAAAAAACCCAAATGGGGTCACCAAGAGATGGACAAGATTGAAATGAAAAACAACCCCAATTGGGCCAGTTCCATAAACTCTCTCTAGCTTAGAGGGTGGTGAGATTGAAAAACTACTGAATAATAATCCTTAAATAAATAAGTATAAGGTATTATTATTATTATTATCATTTAAATGAGTTGAACTTAACGTCCTCCAAGTCTCCTTCCAGCTCTAAATCTATGGTCCTCTGATTCTCTGACAGCAAATTTGGTCCTATCCATCAAGGGTGTCAAACATGGTATTTGAAAGCCCCAACACTCCAGAGTGGAGCCAGGATCAGAATAAAAATGTTGCTGGGAAATATTTAACAAAATAAGTAAAAATACAACAGAACATTGATAATGTTAGTATGTAGTTTTCTAAGTTAATATGCTGCCTCAGGGATCCTTATGTATAGTTTGGTAACACCTAGTTCTATTTTCATTTGATGCCACTGGTATATACCAGATTGCCTACTATTTACTAATAGATGAGATGTGCTGGAGGTGGCCAGGTTGGAAAAGAAGTATAGCCTTCATTTAGTCAGGTAATGCAAAACATAGAGCTAAATACATATTCACTAACTGTGCATTTCATAGACTGGAAAGTTGGTTAAGCCAAGTCAAAATAAACTTGAGTTATCTGGATAATTTTCTTAACTGCCCATTTAATTTTGCCTACACTGATTCAGCTCTTATTTATGTGTGATTTCCAAATCAACCATTTTTCCAATCAATTCTGCTTTATTTTTTTTCTCTGTACCTTAAGAAATAAAGTCAATGGAATTGATCATGCTTTGATCCAACTCAGTATTCAGATAGCCCAAACACAGGGCTAGTCCTTCTTTAATAGGACAACTCATTGTCACATGGACTCAGTCACTACCTAAAAGAATTTCTTCATACAATTCATTTCCTTCAATCATACTCTTGTTTCAAACTCTCTAAGCACTCTTCGATTTGAAAAATAAATGCCTGTTTAGACATTTAGTCAATTAAACCACCTTGGAAAATTCAGTTACCCAATTCAATTCAGTTCAATTTAGCAAACATTCATTGAGCACCTACTGTTTACAAGGCCCTTTTACCAGTTCTGAGGACCAAAAGTGAAGACAAGTCACTGCTAGACAGCTAGAGGATGCTGAATATGTCCTCCCACCCCCTTTTTCCTCTTCTAGTTTCATAGTAATAAGATAATACAAAGAATCTGCTGCTGGAAATGCTAACATTTATATAGCACTTTAAGAAAATCATCTAGAGCAGTGGTTCTCAACCTTCCTAATGCTGCGACCCTTTAATACTCGTATGTGGGTATATCTGCATGTGAGCAGACCTGCCTGGAGACAGATAGAGACAGATAGAGGAGCGGTGTCTTGGTTCCTAAGACCATCGGAAATATGTGTTTTCCAATGGTCTAAGGCGACCCCTGTGAAAGGGTCATTTGACCCCCAAAGAGGTCGCAACCCACAGGCTGAGAACTGCTGATCTAGACAGACAGGCTACATCAGGGTGAGAGTAACCAATAAGCCTCAGGTGCATCAGTGAATTAACAGGGTGTCTACTCCAAGCATGTGAAGACTTCCCCCAGTGGAATGGCTGGATGAGAACAATTCATTCCAACGGCCATGAAGATAACTGAAGCAGGCACTATGGAGTGCTTAGAGTTTGGTCAGACATTGAAGATGCCATGGTCATCCACTGCATCATGGGCCGGTGCCAGTCATCTTGACTTTTGTCTTGCCACTAGACTCTGATCACTCTGAAATAGAGAGGCCAACAACCATGTGCACCTCTGCCTCACTTAAACCCAATTCATGCACAAATCAAGACATCACTCTGTGATGTCATTGGTCCTCTTTGAAAATAAGGGACCAACAGAAACAAAAATAGTGCTTTAAGGATGTCAAGGTGCTTTACAAATATTATTTCATTTAATCGTCATAACAACTCTGGGAGAAAGGTGATATTAATATCCCCATTTTGCAGATTAAAAAAACTGAGGCAGAGAAAGTTTGTGTGACTTTCCTAGAATCACACAGCTATTAAGTATCAGAGGTAGGATTTGAACTTTGGCCAGCCATTCTATCCACTGTATCACCTAGTTTCTTTATTTCCTTGCAAGCAATTTCCTTTGCCAATGAAATCACAGGTCTAGTTAAAAAAAAATGCAAAGGTTTGGCGCAATGTGGAAGGAATGAGGATTAGCATTAGAAGTGAAGCCTGCAAATAAATGGTGCCTGGGGATGGGAGAGAAGAAGGATGGCTTGCTGAGATGTTCATTATCTAGATAGAAAACAGGTCTAACTATTCACATGCAACAAACCAATTCCTATTAGCATTTTTTTCTGGATCTGATTGGGCTTAATAGAGCATTTCAACCCTTAACCGTAGGTAAAGTCCAGTTTCCTCTCCATTGCTTACTGATCCCACACCTAATATTCCATTGTCCCTTTGAATATTCCATATACTTGGAACATTGTGTCTCCTCACCTCAGTTCTGGTTCCTAGTTCTCTAAAGCAGCGGTTCTCAACCTGTGGGTTATGTTCAATTTGTTACAATGAAAATATATCCTGCATATCAGATATTTACATTACAATTCATAACAGTAGCAAAATTACAGTTATGAAGTAGAAACTAAAATAATTTTATGGTTAGGGGTCACCACAACATGAGGAACTGTATTAAAGGGTCGCAGCACTGGGAAGGTTGAGAACCACTGCTCTAAAGGTTTAGCTCAATTGCAACTTCCTTCAAGATAGCTGTCTTCTACTAATTTCCCCATTTGGTATTACTCCCCACCCTACCCCCAAGTCACTCTGTTTATTTTGTCTTTACTTTTCTGTGAAGTTCAACATATTCTCCAAGTAGAATATAATCTACCTTAAGGTCAGGAACTCTCTCACTTTGGCATTTGTATCTTTAGTACTTAATACGGTTCCTTACATATAGTTAAGTCCTTTTTCGTTATTTCCTGACCCTGAGATACCACAGCAAAAATGTGGGTCCAAGCAAAATATACCTTACATATATAGTCCCTAACAACTGACTGTACAATTTCGGAATTAGAAGGGACCTAGTCCTACGTTCTTCCCAATGAAGAAATCATAGAATGTTCAGTCTGAAAGGGACTCTCTACTGAGACCTAAGACTGAAGAATGAAGTAATTCATCACAACTAATAAGTGGAGAGAGGGACTTAAACCTAGATTATCTGATCCTAAATACTGAACTCATTCCATTATCCTATTGAATTTTTTCAATGGCGGGTGCTATTTCAGCCTCTGTCTAAACAAGTCTAGTATTAGGAAGCTCGCTGCTTTATAAAACAACTATTTTCATTATTGATTGGAAGTCCTTTATTTTGAGCCAAAACCTGCAGCTAAATGGTTCAGTGGAAAGTGTGCTGGTTCTAAGTTCAAATCCCACCTCAGTCACTTACTCACTAGATAAGTCACTTAATTTTTTTTGTCTATTTCCTCATCTGCAAAATGAAGATGATAAAATGAAGTAAGATGTAACGACCTTGAAGATCAACACCAGGCATTATTGTTATCATCTTTCTCCTATATCCATTTGTCTTACTTCTGCCTTTATAATTTCTTTGGTTGGTTGTTTTTCTGTTTGTTTGTTTTTTGCTTTTTGGAGGGCAATTGGAGTTAAGTGACTTGCCCAAGATCATACAGCTAGTAAATGTTAGGTGTCTGAGGCTGGATTTGAACCCAGGTCCTCCTGACTCCAGGGCCTGTGCCACATAGCTACCTCCTATGGTTTTTCTATATTAAATTTGTTCAAATATTTTAAGACACCCATCCTGTCCTTCCTATGTCTTCTCTTCTATTGACCTTTTCTCATACTAGAGGGTTTTCAATTATTCCCCTCCCTTCCACCCTTTTCTAGACTTCCTGGTGTGTCCAATTCTCTCTCAAAGTGTGAAAACCACAGATGGACCCAACATAGTCTGACTAGTTTAACCAGAACAGTGGAATTATTAAGCCTCTTATTCTGATAGTATGGCTCTGCTGATGCATCTTAGGAATGAAATCATTTTTACAAGTGTCACACTGCTTAGTTCAGTGGTTAATTAAAACTCCCAGTTTATGTGCAACTAAAACCTCTATGTCTTGCCCTGTTGACAAGTCACGTCTCCCCTATCCTGTTTCTTTTAAGTTTAAATTACAGACCTTTACACTTAGCCATGATGAACTTCATCATTTCTAGTTTGAGCCCAGCCTACAATGATCCTGTCATTCATTGAAAGATCTATTTTTTTAATTTTTTAAATGTATTTTGTTTTTACATTACAAACATTTACAAATGTTTTCCACTTCATGCGAGGTCTCTTATAACAAAGTTAGCAAAATAAAACCAATAATCCAGCAACCTCATCTGAAAGTGCATGCAACATACGTCTATAAGCTCTCCTTATCTATTATTTTAAGTTATCAGAAATCTGTTTTTTTCTCTTTCTGACCTTCATCCCATTGAGAATAAAAGAAAATAAAATCCAGTTTCTGGCAATAAAGATGCATAGTCAAGCAAAACAAGTTCCGTCAACATATATGTCTTATTCTGTACCCTAAATCTCTCACCTTTCTGTAATGGGTAGCATCATCAGTCTTCTGGAATCATGAATGGTTATTGCATTGATCATAGTTCTTTCAGTTTTCTAAGTCATTTGCTTTTCCAGTGTTATTGTGTTGTTGTTGTACAAATTATTCTCCTGGTTCGTTCATCATTTTATGCATATTCATTCATAGACCTAATAGATAAGGGGAAACATCCAGAGAAGTTAAGTGATTCATCCACCATCACACAGCTTTGTGTCATCTAAAGGTTCTTTCTTTGTCTTCCTCCAATAAATTTGTTTTCATCAATAAGAACATTGAAGAGGAGAAGGAGAAGGAAAATGTTTCATGTCATATCCTCTGGAAACCTCTCTTTAGGTAGATGTTGATTCATTAAAATGAATATGATTATCCAACCATATACAAATTTAACTGACTGTAATATTACCCAGTGTATATCTCTCCATCTTATTTTGAGCTTACAGGACTGACTTAAACTTAGGCTTGTGGACTTAGAGCTAGAAGTCACCTTAGAAGCCATCACATTTAACTAACCTCATCATTGACAGATGAGTAAAAGAGAAGGGGCTTTTTGAAGATCACATAGAGAGTCAGTGACAGTGACAACCCAGATTCTCCAACTCCAAAACCAGTCAACTGGACCATGCTGCTGTTCTATAGTTATATTTACCCAACGTCTTGTTTCAATTAAGATAACCCACATCAATGTAATCTTCCTAATACACCAGTCTAGCAACCTTATCAAAAAAGGAAGTGAGATACATTTGTCAAGGTTCTGTTCTTAGTGGACCTGTTTCCTGATAACAGCCTCTTTCTTTCCTACATACTCATAGACTCTCAGTTTAATGATGTATTCTAGAACACCACTAGGAAATAATATAAATTTTATCTGGACTGTAATATCTGGTCTATCAATGATTATCAACATTAATTCCAGTACTCAGTTGAGTGTGTTAATTAAAGGCAAAGATGGTAATAGATAGTGGAAACCTGAAGATGGCACTGAGAGCTTATTTCACCAAATAGCTACAACCTTTCCCACCAGAACCATAACATGAGGTGTTAAAATTAATAATAATAATAGCTAGTATTTATATAGAGCTATATAGAGCTATACTCTATGCCTGACATTGTGCTAAGCACTTTATAATTATTATCTCATTTTGGTCTTCCAAATAACCCTGAGAGGTAGGTGCCAACATCATTCCCATTTTAGAGATAAGGAAACTTCAGCAGAGATTAAGTGACTTGGCCAGGGTCACACTCCTAGTAAGTGTCTGAGTATGGATTTGAACTCATAACTTCCTGACTCCAGGCCCAGCCCTCTATCCCCTGGACCATAGAATTCGACGGCCTGATACGAATTTCATCTTTTTAAATTTCTCCTTTCTGGACTCTTGATGGAAGCAAACCAGACAAGAAGCGTACAACTGAAAATACAGAGAAAATATTTTAGCCTACAAAGGGCAGCTATGTGACAGAGTTCCAAGACCTGAAGTCAGGAAGACCGGAGTTCAAATCCAGCCTCAGACACTTACCAGCTATGCGACCTTGAGCAAGTCATTTAACCTCTGCTTATCTCGGTTACCCCATCTATTAAATGGAGATAATAATAGCACCAACCTCCCAGGGGTGTTGTGAGGACCAAATGAGATAATAATTATAAAGCACTTAGCCCAGTCCCTGGCACATAGTAAGTGCTATTTAAAAGTTAGCTGCTATTATCATTATTATTCCCCTAGAATAAGTTTCTGTCTGCTTGTTAATTTATTTCCATCTCATTCTAACTAAACTAGAAATGTTAGTGGGCAACTAGGTGGCTCAATGAATAGAGCACCAGCCCTGGAGTCAAGAGGATCTGAGTTCAAATCCAGCCTCAGACTTTGACACACTTACTAGTTGTGTCACCTTGGGCAAGTCAGTTAACCCCAATTACCTTGCCTTCCACCCTCTGATTTTTTTTATTTAAAAAAAATGAACTAGAAATGTTAGTGGTGTACTCTTTCAGCAACTTCTCTAAGTGTTGATGCAATAAAAAGTCGTTACAAGTTGAGAAAAGCTGGAATCCAGATAGAGCTGTGAGAATCATATGGCTTATGGTGGATTTTGTGGGTTTGGAATTCTTGGAAGATGCCGTTCTTGCAGCAGAACTAACACATGATGCAATAAAAATTTGGCAGGGAAAGTATTAGTGAAAAAATTGGCCCTTGTCTACTCAGGAACAATAGAATTCTAGCCACTAGTAATGTGAGAAAAACCACTAATACCTCCTGCCAACTGGATACATTTTGTGGGATTTAAAATAACAGAGAGAGAAGAGAGAGATAAAAACCAATTCTAATGAAATCAATTGGCCACAGAAGGGGAAATGCCTAACAGATAAAAATATATAATATATCAAATAAGAAAACACATGTAAAGTGTCTTGAAAACCTTAAAGTGCAGTATAAATGTTCAATATTGTTATATACAGAGTACTAAAACACTGAGAAAGAAGAGAAAATTCTCATTGGTGTTGAGAATTTCTTTAGTTTGGTTTAGAAATTAATTCCCCCAAAGTGTTTTGTTTTTAATTGTGTTTAGCTTTCTAAACAAATAAATACACAAGTCCTCTTGTCATATGAATCCTTTGGAAAAATAAACATTCATAGGTATCATGCAGATGGAAGTCATATCACTAATAAAATTGACAAACATGAAGAAAAAGAAATCGGGGAAGACTAAAGTGAAGCAGTGTAGAAAAAGAAAGTTGACTCAGAGCAATATGCTGGGGGCTATGTAAATAATAATAATTACAGAAAGAAAACCAAAAAAGTAGGCAAAAACGAGATTGGGAGGAGTAGGGAAAGAAGACAACATGCTTTTGGTTTTCTTCTGCTAAAGTTAGTATAATAACCTGTACCCAACTACTGGGTAGGACCTCTGAGGGAGTCAAAGAAAGATAGAAATGCCCCTATATGGGACAAAAGATTCAGAAGAATTCTTCAGGGTAGGTCAAAGCTGGAAGCAAAGTGGGAGTCCATTCATTGGGGAATGGTTTAAAAAAATTGGGGTGTATTCTTGTAATAGAATATCATTGAGCTATTAACAAATGATGGCTATGAGAAATGGAGAGAAATTTGGAAAGATAACATGAACTGATGAAGAGGGAGGTATACAGAATGATGAGAGCAATACATACAATGAAAAGAAGACCGTAGAATCAAGACAAACTCAGAGTAACAGTCATGGCCCAATAAACAAATGATGAAACATACCTCCTTCATTTCAATAAAGAGGTGAAGACTACAGATGTGGAATATTATATATGTTCTAGATGTTGCCACTATATTAGCTGGTTTTGTTTAACTCTTTCTAATTATCACAAGGGTGGGTTCAATGGTAGTGGTAGACAGGACCAAGGGGAGAAAAATCTGAAAATTTCTGTGATGTAAATACAAATGGTGTCCATAAACAAGTTGTAAACAATTTAGAGTTTATGGTTTTAGACATTGCCACTTTTTACTTTATTTAAATGTTGCCATTGTTTAGAACAAAAATATTTTTAAACTTTTAAATATAGAAGTATAAAAAAAGACTGACTGATGGAGAGATTTTCTACCTCTGACATGAAGACATAATTGATTCAATTATATTCAATGGAGTAAATAACTATTAAGCTCCTTCTAGGAGAGGCTGGGTGGAGAACAATGTTTCCTTGGTCTAATTTGGCCCAATAATCCAATTCAATAATCATTTTCAAGTGGCTACTATGTAGCAGACATTGGGCTAGGCATGGGAGACCCAAAGACAGAATGAAAAACCATCCCTGTCTGTCCTCAAGGTGTTTACATACTTCTTCTCCATGCTGGTCACAAGGTGATGATTTTTTGCCGGAGACTGTCAAAGACCATCTACTAAATTATAAAAGAATTGTATTAGTGCAGTAGGTAATAGCCATATCAAGGATGTTATGGTGCCTTGATAAAGTGATTGGACTGTAAGCTCTTCCAAAGTGGAGGAGCCTTTCTCCACCTAGGTAGCTAGGATGGACTAGACTTTGAGTCATGAAAACCTGAGGTCAAATCTAGCTTCAGTCACTTCCTAACTGTGTGAACCATATCGCCTGTCTGCCTCAGTTTCCTCAACTGGAAAATGGAGATGATAATAATACTTTCCTGATAGGGTTGTTGTGAGAATCAAAAGAGGTAATGTTTGTAAAGTGCCTGCTACATAGTAGAGATTTAAATAGTAGGCACTCAATAAGTAGTTAACAACTCACTGAAGTAATCATCGGAACCCAGATACTGGAATTTCTCTAGCTCTCCCTCACCCTCTCACTTCCTTCTTTCTCCTTCCCTCTGACAAATTTCCATTTTCTCTAGCTGCTGCCGTAGTAAGAAAAAGGAAGTTTGGCTATATGAAAGTATTATCATATATATATGTATATGCATATGTGTGTGTATACATATATATAGTATTTACAAAAAGAGGCAATGTTGCTTAGTGGATGGGGAAATGACCTCAAAACCAGGAAACCCTGGGTTGAAGTTTTGAGTCTGATATTTACCATCTGGATAACCCTGGGTAAGTAATTTCTCAATGGTCTGGAAAACTCCCTAGGACTGTAAGTTGTACAAAAGGTGCTTACCATTGGTAGAAGGAGTTTCTCAACAGAAATTCTTTACAGCAATGAAATTACATGTCTAGTCTCCGTCTAGTGTAAACTCAAAAACAAATCAGGCCCCCGAGTGGGTATTTTCAAATTTGATTCTATTTTTAGAGTTTTAGATTCAAGAATCTCTAGGACAGTGGTTCTCAACCTTCCTAATGCTGCAACCCTTTAATACAGTTCCTCATGTTGTGGTGACCCCCAACCATAAAATTATTTTCATGGCTACTTCATAACTGCAATTTTGCTACTGTTATGAATCATAATGTAAATATCTGATATGCAGGATGTATTTTCATTGTTACAAATAGAACATAACCCACAGGTTGAGAAGCCCTGCTCTAGGGTTTTGCATAAATCCGTCAAGATCTAAATCATTCTGAAACTGGCAGAAAACAAGGATCTATTTTAAAGAACAGGAAATCAACTAAATAAAAAATATTTGCTTGTTTTGCACATTGTCCTCTTCATACTCTAATGCATTATTCTTGTTTTCCAGATGAGAAAACAGAGTCATAGAAAGTATATGTGTCCCACTCAGAGGCAAAAATCACAAAAGCACAAAACTCTTAGTGTTTATTTGGACTTGACTACAATAGCATACTATAAGAGACTTAGGGGAAGAGGTTTAGCAATTTTTAATTCTATATTCTTCTTATACTGATTCATAACAAAATTTTTTCAAAATAGAATAGTTACCTTCAGAGACAGTGAATCCCAGGCACTGGAGGTCTTCACACAGTGACTGGATGACAGCTTTTTGGTGATGTTATAGACATAACTTGTCTGACGATTTGACCATAGAATATATCTACCTCCTCATTTCCAAGTATCCCCTCCACCTCATTTCCATTACACCATGATAGGATCACAGTTCAATAACCACTTAACCTCTCCTGCTCCCTGATTCATAGTAAATCTAGAAATCTCTTGTTGTTGTGTGTTCTTCATTTTTGAAGAGGACCAATGTGATCACAGGATGATGCCTTGACTCATGGGTGAATTGGATTTAAGTGAGGCAGTTGCTCCTAGTTGTCAGCCTCACTCTCTCTTCCAGAGTCGTGAAAGTCCAGTGGCAAGACAAAAGTCAGAACAACTGGTGATGGGGATGGCTCTGGATGCAGTGGTTGACCAAACTCTAAGTGTTCCACAGTGCCTGATTCAGCCACCTTCACGGCCCTTGAAACAGATTGTTCTCGTGTGCCCATTCTGCCAGGGGAAGCCTTCACATGCTTGGGGTAGACACCTCCCTAACTCACCAATGGGTTTAAGGTCATTGGTTACCCTCAAAGTGAGAGTGAAATCTAGAAATCTACTCTTTACATGGACACAGAACAGTACAGTGGAAATTGCCCAAATTTGAGTTCAAATCTTGCTTTTGATAATTACTATCTGTGTGACCTTAAGCAAGTTATTTGGGTTTCCTGGCCCTGTTTTTTCATCCATACAATAAAGGAAATGAACTAAAAAGTCTCTGACTTCCCACCCAAATCTAGGTCTATGACTTGGTATTTTAATGTTTCATAGACTGTTGTTGTTTTTTTAATCTGCAGTTTCTTTGTGTGAAGGAGGACTTGAACCTAGGCCTTCTTGACTTTAAGGTCAATTCTGTCTCTTTTTTTTTTTTGTGGAGGCAATTGGGGTTAAATGACTTGCCTAGCTAGTAAGTGTCTGAGGCCGTATCTGAACTTCAATACTCCTGACTCCAGGGCTGGGTGCTCTATCTGCTGTGCCACCTAGATGCCCTAAGGCCAATTGTTAATTTAATATTCCACACAGCTTCTCACTGGAGCGTGGGTGACTCATGTCTGAGTTTCCATGACTGACACTTTTATTTATTCTACTCTTACTACCAACCAACCCCCCCAACACACACACGCACAGAGACAATGACCCAGCCTCCTACTTCACCGAGAAAACTAATGCTTTCTGACATCAACTCCTTCAAATCCCCTTCACCACATCTTAAAAACCCTCAGACCAAAATATCAATAATAAAGGAATGGTAATAAATTGTGAAAATGAGGAATACGGAAGGATATGGAAGACCTTTATGTTATAATGAGAAGTAATAAAAAAGCAGGACCAGGAGAATGGAGCGTACAGTAACTATGATCATATGAGGAAAGGTGAACAAGAACAGGCCGAAAAGCAATCCTGATAGGAACACAGAAGGAGAGACTGAAAAGAGATTATGATATACGGTGTGCTGAAATCCAAAAAGCAGCTCGTGGTAGGTAGACTACTGAACTTGGAGTCAGAAAGACCTAGATTTAAATCCACCAACTGTGTGATCACAGGTAAGTTATTTTACCCTCTGCCTCAGTTTCCTCATCCATAAAATAGGAATAGTGACATCACTTACTCCTAAAGTTGTTATAAAGGTAGCATGAGACGATAGCTGTAAAGCACCTTATAAACCTTGTGGCATTCCATGAATGCTATCATTTTGTTGTTGTTCAGTCATCTCAGTCATGTCTGACTCTTTGTGACTGAATTCAGGGTTTTCTTGACAGGGATACTGGAAAGATTTGCCATTTCCTTCTCCAGCTCATTTTACAGATGAGAAGACTGAGGCAAACAGGGTTAAGTGACTTGCCCAGGGTCACACAGCTAGCAAGTGTTTGAAGCCAAATTTGAACTCAGGTTTTCCTGACTCTAGGCCCAACTCTCTATTTACTGTGCCATCTAGCTACTCAGCTATCATTATTGAAATCAGTTGACTTAAAAATCAAGTAGTAAGCAAGTTTAGTTGCTTATAGTAACTGTTATTTCTAATAAAACTTTTAATATTGGGAAAGGAGGGTCCTTAAACCTCTCAGCAGCATTACCCTCTCTCTTCTCCTTCATTCCAGGAATAGAAGAGCTATCCCTATTATTCACTATAACTAATCCCTCTGCTCTTGCCTTTGATCCCATTCCCTCCCATCCAATGTAATGTTTCTCCTCCCAAGCCCTCTTCTGACCTGCAGGCCCACATCTCTAACTACCTTCTAGAAATATCTGCCTGTACTTGCATGTTAAACCCAACAAAAGAAATTCATTTTCTTTCCCCAAGTGTACTCTTCCTTTCCGATTCCAATATTTCTGCCTGTAGTACCAAATTTACTCAGTCACTAAAGTTCATAAATTTGAAGTTGGATGAAAAGGTGGACACCAAAGGTGGATGAGCAGATCTTCAATGATTCAGGAAGAGAGAGCGAGGCTGACAAAATTCACACAACTCTACTTCACGTAAATCCCATTCACTAGCAAGTCAAGCTATCACCCATGATGCCACTGGTCCTCTGAAAATAAAGGACAAATAACAACCATAAATTAGAAGTTGACTTTGGCTCTTCTTCTCTCTCACTTCTCCTATCAAATTAATTGCAAAGTCAAATCTCTCAAACTCATCCTCTCACCCCTATTCAAATGACTACCACACTAGCACAGGCCTCATCTCATCACCATCCCCTCACCTCAGGTAGGTTTCCCATCTCATCTCTCTCCCTACTTCTAATTCATCCTTCATGCCATTAGCAGAATGAACTTTATTATATATAAATGAGCATTCCATTACTCCGATCAAAAATTTTCAGTGGCTCTTGATGGAATCTGGGGATTTTCACTGGTTTTTTCCTTCATGCTTGAAATAGTCTCCTTCCTCATCTCTACCTCCTGGCTTCCCTGGCTTTATTCAAGTCCAACTAATACCCCACCTTCAATGAGAAGCCTTTTCCAATCCCCCCTAATGCTAGTGTCTTCCCTCTGTTAAATTTCTCTAACTTATCCTGTATATATCTTGCTTCCATGTAGCTACTTTCATGTTGTCTCCCCCATCAGACTGGAGGGGGAACTACTAAGTTTTTTATTATTATATATAATAAGTATATTATTATTATATGATATATAATTATATTATTATATATCATATAATATTATATATCATATATTATTATATATGACCATATATAATATGTAATTATATTATATTATTATTATAAGTATATTGAATTTATTATTAATAATACTTACTATAAAATACTAAGTACCCACAGTACCGGGCGCATGTTGTTCAGTCATTCAATTGTGTCAAACTCTTTGTGATCCAGGAGGCCATATCACACCAGGCCCTTCTATCCCCCACTATCTCCTCAAGTCTGTCCATGTTAGTTGCTCCCATAAGATCTACCCATCTCATTCCTCTGCTTTCCCCTTCTCCTTCTGCCTTCAGCCTTTCATAGAATCAGTCTTCCTCAATGAGTCTGTTCTTCTCATTACATGACCAAAGTATTTAAACTTCAGTTGAGTATTTGTCCTTCCAATGAATAGTCAGAATTAATTTCTTTAAGGATTGATTGATTTGTTCTCCCTGCCATCTACAAGGAACTCTCAGAAGTCCAGGTGCTTAATAGCTGCTTACCAATTGAGTCACAAATTTTTTAAATGCCTCTGCCTGGCATCTAAAGTCTCCAGAACCTGGCAACCTTTCCAGATTCATTTCATATTATTTACCTCCAGGTGCTCTTAGGAACCAGACAAAGCATTCTCTGCCCCTGAATAACTTTGTGATCTCATGCCTATCAGCTTCTACTCAGGCAATTCCCTGTGCCTAAAAAGCCCTCTCCCTTTCTTTCTGTTCAATTATTACTTGTCCTTTAAAGATAGGAACTGGAATTGTGAGACTTTCTGCTAAAGCAGGTCATCACCTCCTATAAATTTAAACCCTTAGAAATTTGCTTGGAACAGTAATTGTTAAGCAATTTGTCCAACACAGTCAGAATCTGTCAGAAATGTAATCTCAGGGTGGGTAGGTGGTGCAGCAAACAGAGCACTGGCCCTGGAGTTAGGAGGACCTGAGTTCAATTCCAGCCTCAGACACTTAACACTTACTAGCCATGAAACCTTGGGCAAGTCACTTAACCCCAATTGCCCAGCCTTACCCCCCTCCAAAAAAAAAAACGCAGAAGTGTCATCTATTTAATGAAGGCATCCCTGTGTCCCCCAGCTAGTTACCATCCTTTCCCCTCAAGCCTCAAATTGCATTTTGTTTCGTAACTTTAAGGCACTTCTCATGTAACAGTGTGAATTGTAGATATTCATCTTGGTTTCCTAGCCCCAATTAAGCTCTTTGAGGTGAATAACCATGTATATTCTAAACTTCTTATCTTTACGATTGTCTCCACCAAGAGACAATCTGTGTTCAGCCCCCTGGGATATTAGTAAATGTTTGAGTGTGTGTGTGTGTGTGTGTGTGTGTGTATGTGTGTGCGCGCGCTCGCATGTGTGTTTATGTGGAGGTAATTCTTATTCAAGCATCTCTAATCTATGATTATTTATGGAGCAAAACATTAAGGATTTTCAATACTTTGTTGGATCCATAATAAGAGACTTTATTATGTTCATTCCCTCAACCAATGCGAATAGCAGCTCATTCATGCCTTCTTATCCTGCCTTATTCTTGTCCATATCCTTCCATAAATCAAATGCCCCCAGGGGGCTTTTTAATATTTCATGAATACTGGAGCAAATTTCAGGGTGTCCATCTGCTATTTCCCACTCTTACTGTATGACTTTCCTTCCTTTCCAAACTTACATATTCTCAATGATGGTTTTTCTCTCACTTTACACACACAAGTCATCCCTCTAACAGGTTGCAGCCTATCCACACCAACCAGGCATTTTTCCATTGCTCTCTTTGGTGGATCTGAAATTCTTATTATTCTGAGACAGTGGTGTTCCGTGAATCATAACCAGATAGCATCCCTTATATCAATAAAATAGAGAAAGAACAAACCAATCAATTGGGTATGAAATTTTTTAAAAAGAACTAAAAATCCCCAATTAAACACTAAATTGGAAATCCTAAAAATTAAAGATGAGATTAATAAAATCGTACGTAAATGACATTGATTTAATAAAGAAAACTAAATATTGGTTTTATGAAAAAAACAACAAAATAGATAAATTATTGATTAATTTGATTTTTAAAAAGAGAGAAGAAAACCTGGGTGAATATTTCTATTAAAAAGATAGACTTCTGTGACATGGAATAACTTAGTGCCATTGAAAGCACTCTGCAGTTTCCCAAATGAGATTCAGCATGCCCTTCTCTTCTTATTCAATTTTGGGTCCATTTCATGGTCTATCCGTGGTACTCATCTAAGACCCAGGAGCTAAGAAAGTTATTCAAGTATTTAACATCCACCTGTATGTCATAACCTGGGCAACAGGCACTCTTTATTACCAGTAGGTTAGCCATTAAGTGATAAATTTGTGACTGTGGCAAACCATGTCACAGATTTTGAGAATAATAGGTTAACATTGTAAAATAAAAATAGAAAAGTGCATAAAGGAACCACAGGACTGCTTTTAATACCATGAGATAAACAGCAAGTTATGTTGCAGTGGGGGAAAAAAACAGAAAATAATGGATTTGGAGTCAGACAACCTTAGTTGGAGTTTTGACACTGATGTCTATAATCTATGTGACTTTATAGATTTTTTTTAACCATCCTAGGCCTCAGTTTCCTCATCTGTAAAATGGGGACTAGATAACCTCTGAGGTCCCTTAAAGTTCTAAACTTATGATCCTATAATAATTTTAGCCAGTTTGCATTTTAATTGGCCTAGAAGTGTGTCAATCTAGAGACTTTCAATAATCCCCATGCTCTTCTTCAGAGCATTTCTGCCACTTTCCCCCTAATCAACAAAGTCTAATTTGCCCAAGACTTTCAAAATGCAGAATTAAAAGAGAGATCATTTTGCCTTACCCTTTAGGGTATTTTAGCATCCAGCTGACTTAATTCTGTCACATGAACAGGTGAAAGCTTCCTATCTACCTATGCAGACAGGACTAGCCATTTCAGTAACTGGGCTTGTTCATGTGCAATTTAATTTTTACTGTTGTTTTTGAAATGTCATGTAAAGCATAGCACTTCATAGATTGCATCTAGGTGGATTGTCAGTCTTTAGATTTAAATATATTTATTTGAATGGGAAAAGGCGCATGCATACATATGAACACATTTTTAAATCATCATTTACATCATCGGTTCCTCTGTACATTTTTTTTTCATTAAAAATAGTTAGTAGCTGGCAAAAGTTCTGCAAGATGCCAGAAGTTTAAATTCTCTCCTTTAAGCAGTAGTTCATTGAGAGACATGAGTGACAGCAGATGAAGGCCTCTTAAGAATAGACTCAACAGAAAATGACAGAGGTTCATTTGTGGAAAGTTTCGCTCCAACTTGTTTGGCTGCAAAAAAGTCTTTCGCATATCTGTCTATTGTAAATTTGTATTTCTGGTTCTCTTTGACTGAACACTCTATATGTTTCTTAGCTGCCTCTTCAAAGGATTCTTTGACAAATGGGGTTTTTAACTCAGGTCCTGATTTGTCATTAAGTGTTTGCTGAAATAATGAGTGGAATGGATTATATTTGAGTGGCAGAGGGTGCCTGCTGCTTTCTTTGCTGATCTTGTTTAAGACATGCTCTTGAGGAGACATAGAGTCCTTATGAGAGATCTGTGAAAAATTTCTTTTGGGAGGGGAGAAAGCTGATCTTTCACGAACTTCCTGAAGGGCACATTGAATTTCATTTCTGGAGGTTTGGATCTCATGAGCATGAGACAACAATGAAGAGTTTTCCATTTTGGGTGACGTCATGCTGTGCTCTATATTTTGTCCATCTTGAACTTGGGGCACCTTAGAGTCCCAGTTGGTCCCAGGTTTCAGAGTCTGTACAGAAGTGGTTGCATTTAGTAGGCACTGTTGGTAAAGAAGAGCATCACTAATGGGGCCACACTTGGGCCAGACTAAGAGTCGGGAAGACAAAGGGTACTGTCGATAGGTAGTGGCCACGCTGACATTAGAAATCAGTTCCATGTTCCCAGATCCAGAATATTGCATAGTTAGATCAAGACAGGTAGGCAAAAAATTGCAAAAGTCCTTGCTCGGAGTTTCCACTGGAGTCGGGCTATAGGCAGTTTTATAGGTGTTATACTCAGGTCCATGCACCATGCGGTTAGGCAGAAATAAGGCAGCAGCTTGCGTGGCTTCCATCATCTCTCTCTCTTTAAATTCTCTCTCTAGCATAATATTTTCTAGTTCTTTATCAGCAAATGCTCGTCTTTTTCTCATCCTGTCGCTCACTGGGGGAGGCAGAGGGGAAGTCCCTCCTAAGTAAGTCTCTGCTGGAATGGGGCGATAGCCTAAAGAAAGCAAGGGATGGAGACAAATTATATTAAGATGTGAAAAGAACAAAGGGTTGAATGACAACACAGCAAGAAGAAAATGAAGACACTCATTAACAACCTGGTTAACAACATTTAAGAAACACCTATCCACAATGCCACATTACTAGAATTTTCTAACCCCGATGTACAGAGCAAGAGGGTAGCTCCAGATCCAACTTCACAGAATTCTGAGTTGGAAGGGATTTGAGAGGCTAACTAATCCAACCCATACCTGAAAAAGAATCCTCTCTATAATTTCCATTGTACATTTTCTCCAACTTTACCTTTTTGGGGTTTACTGACTCAAAAGTTAATATTTTTCATAAGCCCTAGCATTGTAGGAGAAGATGCTGCTTAGCATATGAAATATTGATACTACAGGAGACCTTAGAAACCATCTAGTATAATTCCCTCATTTTACTGGTAAGAAAACTGAGACCTAGAGAGGTGATGTGACTTGACCATTGTGCCATTACTAGCTGGTAGCAGAGCCCAAGGCCAAGGTCTCATGACTCCCACTCCAGTATTCTCACCATCTTCCAAGTTGCCTCACTTGCTCCCTATAATAAATTGCATTGTCATCACATCACCCTTTTTTCTATTATCAAAAAAGAAATCTATACCTAGAGCAGATGTCATATTTATTTTCTAAAGATGGATCATTATGTACACATTGTTACAGATGTGGAATAATCCAAGGATAACTAGAAGAAAAGAGAAATAAAGAAATTTAATGCAGATTAGTAAGAAGAACAAGAGGTAAGATTCAGAATGAATTTCAGGGATAGCAAGGGAAGCAGAGGACATTGGGAAGGCCTTTGTTGCCTAGTCAAACACTGCATTGAATGTTCTAGTTACTCTTCTCAGAGGGGAAAAGTCAGGGAAAGAAAATTTACTAGAAGGTATTTAAAGTACCTGGTGTGTGTGTGTGTGTGTGTGTGTGTGTGTGTGTGTGTGTGTGTGTGTGTGTGTGTGTGTGCACCTTTCCCAAAGCACTAATTATCTTGGTAGAAAACCAAAATATCTATACAGGCACTCATTAGAACACAGATTAAGTCATCTCATATGTTGTGAATAGAAACAGGGGCCAAACCAAAGATTAGTGTAATATAAATAGTATCTCCGGCAACATAAAATACTTTGGGTCTGTCATCATTCACCAGTATTCACCACTATCAAATTTGTTTGAAAAGTCTATTGAGCCATTTGTGTTTACATAATGACAAGTCCATTGCACTCATTTGCAAATAAAATAAAAAATGAAAATTAATGTTTCTATTTCTATAGCACAAATCTTTGCCAGGAAGTTATTTATCTAGATTTAGGCTGACATTTTTGCACAGGCAGCTCAGTTGCACTTTTAAAATAATGATCTTTATCATCATAATTTTGTTTGCCCAGTTTATAGCCAAATTACCTTCTGATGTACAAAAAACAGTTTGAGGTCTGATCCACATAGCACAAAATATGGCAATGAAAAATATTTTTTTTAATATAAATTTTCTGGGATGGAAATAAAGAAAATAAAATGCTTTCTTCAGGAGACTTTTTTCAAAATAAAATTGTTTTTTTAAATAAGCAATTGAAGGACACGCAATATTTTTTAAAGGAAAGAAAAGGATGAAAACTATGCATAGCCAAATCTCTGGGCACCAGAACAAGTGAACAAGTATAGTCACTAGGGCTACACAGCCCAAATTTACTCTTTAATTCATTTGGTTTGATCTAGAAATGACCAAAAGGTTATTGGCAAGAAGTGTGTTTACAAAGCAACATATTATTTAAAGCATTGCTTTGGGTCAGGACTTCAGGCTACAAAGAAAAGTGTAGATCAGAGGCAACTCTGGAGGGAAAGACAAAAACAAATTCCTGTAAGTGAATTACCCAGATTAGAGGACCATACCAACCAAACTGCTAGGTTCAACTCCTTACTTCACTTTGCCCACTTAGACACAGCCCCTGGAGTGTCCAGCAAGGATGAGGGTGAAGCTTCCTTTCTTTGGTTCTTTCTTTCCAATTAAAAATTGTTCTTTCTAATCATACTCACAGTTCTCATTAACATAACCCTGCACAGGAAATTTTCATGTTGCCTAAATTATAATCTATTGACCAGGAAATTGCAATTAAATCTGTTAAGTAATAAACGTGCTATCACAAATGGGGCCATGCTTTGCAAAAACTCATATTGTTAAGAATTAATGCCCTCTGCTGTGTCTATTTGGTAGGAGAAAGGAAGTTTTCAAACCTTAGAAGCACTTTCTGCTCAGACTTCTTCACAGGTCAATGAATGTACAAGTCCTGAGAAGCAGAGATTAGGTAGCCCAGCATAGCTCATTTCAAGTGCAAAAGACCTTAGGTTCCCTGAGATCAAGAGGATATGTTTTTGTTTTGTTTTACCTTCCAAAATGCTTTTGGCCAGTAAACTGGGTGCCCGGACTTGTCTCTGGTAGACTGCTTTGCGTTCAAAATTATTCTGTTTCCCGGAGAGCCCTTTCTTGTCCTGCACATAGGGATGAAGCAAAATTAACCAAGCTCCCCAAAGAAAAGGAACAGGTGAGGGTGATGATGAAGACATATCTCTCAAAACTCTTTTTCATTTCCCTGATGTGAAAACAATTCTAGATAAGATGAAATGAATATGTGTATAAAAAAACCTCAATGGCAGGCCCTTCAGAGAGGAATGAGGTCAGTACACTAATTATCTACCAGAGGAGGGGTGAGATCCAGAAAACTATCTGCCCAAGAAGTCACCCAGTCAAAAGCATAAGAAGCAGGCAATCCAGGTGATTCTATTTTCTCCTAGCTTGGGGATCAAATAAATACCCTTTATCAGCCACCCAGCCTCCCCTCATGATGTCTCCCCACCCCATTCCCCATCCCCTCCTGAACTCTTCCAGGTCCTGGGAGCCCTTAGCAAGCTGTTTTCCCAGGCAGGCTCCCTGCTGTTTGTTGCCACTCCAAATCTGGCATAATCTTCCAAATTACCACCTAATTGTGACTACTCCTCTCTCCCTCTCTCTCACACACACACACAGACACACCCCATATACAAGACAATTTAGAGTAAGGACCCACAAATTATTTGGGATATAGAGTAAGTACAGCAAACCCACTGAAAACCAAGGCACTAGTTCAGAGGAGACCAAAGTCAAGAAGAAATTTATCCTAACCTGAGAGTGCTGAATGGACAGAGAGGAGATAGTGGTTGTAATGATTCATTACCTACTGAATAACTATCCTTGGTCTGATTTTGACGGCTAGTTTTCTTCCCCTCCCCCCCCAAGCTCTGGGCAGCTTTCCATGTCTTTAGAGATCCCCTTTGTTGAACCCAGATACCCTGGAAATGCAAGGTTAGTTCTTTATGCATTTTAGGAAAATGAGCACAAAATTAAACCATCCAGAACAGCCAGGTGGAGGAGGGAGAAGGCAGTTTTTCAACCATAACCCCATGAATAGCGATGTGGGTCGTAGCATGCAATCCAACTCCAGCATATTTCGCTGGGCTGAAATCTTAGGCCTAGGAGAGGGCTGGGTTTCCGCTGGTGGGGAAAACTCAGCAATTCTCCTCTGCTACCCCTATACCACCAGCTCTGCCTTGGCTGCAGACGGGGAAAAGAGAGTCCATTTAACCCTGCCAAGACAAAAGAATTTAGGAGGAAGGTGGTGGGCTTGCTTGGGAAGGGAGGGAGGTTCTTGTTTTGTTGTTGTTAGGTTTTCCTTAGAAACCTTGAGTTGGATGCAGACAAAGCAAGTCAATTTATTTTTGGTGTCCACTACCAGAGACCAGGGAGATTATCTTGCTAAAAATACATTCAGGTCTCCTCTCTGAGTATTCTTTCCATCTCCATTCCTCAAAAGGGAAGGAGCCATCAACCCCAGGGTGTCATTTGGTCAATAAAAAGAAAGTGGGAGAAGTAATATCCTTTCTAGTATTAGCAATGGTAGAGTCAGGCAATGGCTAACTCATATTTATATTAAGAGGGAGTAAGATTTGAAGCCAGGAAATTTAGCTCTTGCTTCTGATACTGTGTGACCACAGGCAATTCATTTACCCTCTCTGGGCCCATGCTGTAAAACAAAGTTAGAGATGAGTTACTGATCTGAATCAATGAAGGGTACCCATTGAAATCATAAGTCCCATAACTTTCACATCTTGACTTACGGGTGATCTCAGCCTGAATTCCTTCCATCCCCTCAGAAATGTGTGTAAGAAGACCTCTAAATTTCTCAGTCCTAGAGTGCAAGCTGGCAGGAACAAATAACCTTAGGCTTCCTCCCCGAGCTTAGCAGTCTAACCATTCAAGAAAAAAAGAATCTGAATTCAACTAGCAACCATTTATTTATCATTTCCAGTCTTACTGAAGACAAATTAGTTGAAATGATTGGGGAGGGGGAAGAGGAGAGAGGTATGATCACACAGCCAGACACGGAGAGAAGCCTCACTACTACTGTCTCTAGCCCCCAGAAATGTGAGACTGTCAACTGAGAGGTTCTTCTACACCGTTTTTAAGAGAGTGAAAAGAGGAGGGGAACTGGGTTCAAACATAAAACTGAATGGGAAAAATAGAAGGTAAAAGGTGGCTGTCCTTGGTCAGACATTTTGGAGGTTAGCTTTCTCCTCTCTGGGCCACTAGAATCTGTGTCTTTAAAGAATCGAGCACCCGAGTTAGTGGAGCTATCTTTCTAAATGCTCATAGGATCATAAGATTTAGAGCTGGAAAGAACCTTAGACATCTTTAATCCAACCCTCTCTTTTTATAGATGAAGAAACTGAGTCCCAAAAAGGATTAGTAACTTTTTACACACAAGCAGTAAAAAGTGCTTGTAAAGGAACCCGTGTCCTCTGTCTCCGATTCTATCGATCATTCCACTGAACCAGAGGTTCTTAAGCTGAAGTCCATGAACTTTTTTGTTTAATATTTGATATATTTAACATCTTTTCAACATTTGATCACTATATTCCAATATAACTGTCTTCTTTTGTAATCCCGTGCATTTCATTGTATGCGTTTGAAAACACTATTCTGAGGAGTCCAAATGCTTCATCAGACTGCAAAAGGGTCCAGAACATAGATAAGGTTAAGAATCCTTCAGTATAGAAAGTCTCCTCACTTCTTAAGATTCAACACACACGGACACACACCCCAAACTCCCATCTGGTGTCCCCTAAAGAGTGGTGCTCCTGTTACCTGTACAGAGTGCACACACACACACACACACCTCGATGCACTCTCCCTCTGGTGGAGAGTGTCCACCACCACCACCCGTTCCCTCCGAGCCCAGGTGCCACAGTGCATTGTAGCCAGATACCCACCTCGGTGGCCTGCTGCCTCCTGAGTGCCACCTGAGCCGCCATGACGCGCTGTCTCTCCACTACCAGCAAGCAGTTGGCACACTGGCAGTCCCGCCAGCGACAGAAGCGCTTGTGGCCCTTCAGGCAGGACACCACGCCGTGGTTTCGGCAGCGGGCGCACTTGGGCGTGCGGCTCAGCTTCCTCTGCTCGCCCCCGCCTCTGGCACAGCTGCCCCCTCGCTCCGCCTGTCCTACCGCCTCGGGCTGCCCCGGCAGGGGCTGCTGGGGCGGCAGTGGCCGCGGCGCTGGGCCCTGTTCCTGCAGTTGCGCCCGCTGCTGGGGAGGGTCTGGCGCCCCTGGGGATGATCCTTCGTCTTCCCCCTCTCCTTCTTCCTCCCCTTCATCTTCCTCCTCTTCCTCGTCTTCGTCCTCTTCCTCGTCCTCCCCTTCCCCGCCCGCGGGCAGGGAGTTGGTCCCACGCGTCTGGGGGAGCTGCGGCAGCAGCAGCGACGGCGGCGGCGACATCTGCGCTCCCTGGCCCTCTTCCTCTAGCTCCAAGCTCTCCACGTCTATCTCCCAGTCCCCCGGCGCAAGGGCTGCCTGAAGTTCGGCCATGGCTGTGCGCCTTGGATCTCCCCTCCGTTCAACCCGTATCTTGGCCCGACCTGTTCACTGTGAAGACAAAATGATACCCAAGAGACCCAACCCCGCTTCAATTACTTTCATGACCCCAGAACCCCGCCGAGACTTAATGGCCTTTAACTTGCCTCAAGGTTAGCCATTCCGAAGAGCGCGCCCGCTAGCACACACAGAGACGCACAAAACCTTAATGCACTTAGCCCCAGGACATACAAAACACTGATCCTTATCACCTTAGCACAAATGAAGTGTAATTATTATGTACATGTCAGGTTTCTGTCAAATGCGGTCATGCTGAATTTATTACCTAGATCTTACGCCAGCCCGGATAACTAACTGCACTTTGCTCCGTTCATTAAACAAATCTCGTAAAAGTTATTGCCTCTCTCTCCGGATTCCCATACAGAGTTTCTGCGTCATACTTGGGGCCTATTACTTCAAGATGAAAATCTCTATTAAAACGTGTCTATATCTCTGCTGTTGGTCTAGGCTAGACTAGGCCACCTGTCAGACTTCACTAAAGACAGATTGGTCTGGCGACACCAATACAGAATCAGTTTTTCCCTTTCTTAGAAGCTGATTGTAAACTGGTGACAAAACCCTACCATTCCTAATTATCTTTTCACCCAGCCTAACACCTTGTGAAACTACAAACGGACACAATTATGCCCCATTGGTGCCGCTCGGTTTTTCGGATGAATTATATCCCTCATTCTCCAGAAAGAATCAGAGGCTTTGTAAAGCAAGTTCGGCTTCTGATCTTTAAATACCACCAGTTACACTTGTTACAAAACTGTCACTGGCTCCCCAAAAGTCTTTCACACTTGAAATAACTGAGCTGCATAAGGCCGAACCCGGGTAGGTAGCACATGACATGTGCCTTGGTTTAAATCTGTTACGTCAAAGGACCTGGAAAACTTTAAAAGGGGTTTTTAAGTATTTATGGTTTGGGGGCACCCCAAATCCAGGATTTAGTTCACCTCCCACATCCAATTTCCCCCAAGCAATCGGACTCACCAAAGGTATGTGGTCCAGGGCGGCAGAAAACGCAAATGACATCCAGTCTTGTGATCCGGCTCTCAGATTGCTGGGTGCCTTGTGAAATGAACCAACCAATGCTCTGTAGAGTTGACAGTCGGGACAGGGGACCCACTAGATGGGGGGGGGGGGGGTTCGAAGATGGGAGACAAAGAAGGCAGAAGGGAAGGGGCGAGATGGAAGAGATATAGGTGAGTTCTCAGTAGCCCATAGCAGGCATATGAACTCAAGCCCCGGTTAGAGGAATTGGAGGGATGTGGGCTGTGAGCCGAGGTAGAGCCTTTTGCAGCCCTAGATGCTGGGAAGAGGTGCTGGAAGACCTGCGAAGTCGTGGAGACGCCTCTGGGATCGCTCTAGCAGAGAACATGTAGGGGAGTTCGTAATGCTCCTGCTTTGACCAAGGCAGCTTGCTCCTTTCCACCGCTCTGAGGCCTCATACACAGGTCCGTCTACAGTAACAGTCCCGGGGCCTCCTCGCCTCTTCCTTGTATTATCCGCTCAGACTGCCGCGCTCCGGACCAACTGATTGGTAGGTTGTCAGCCGATGTGATTTCTGATTGGCTATGGAGTTTCCTCGGCCCTCTGTCCCCTCCGCCTTCTCGGTTACCGCTTGTCTCCTCCCCTGCCGTGCCCTGCCAAGCCCGGCTGTCTGTGCTTTCGGTAAAGCGGGGTCACCTTTACCAAAGCAAGCACTAATTGGGCAACTAACTGGGGTCTAAGGAAAAGTCACTGTCTCTCTCTCGGGCCAGAAAGCGAAAATATAGCCGCTCACATATATAGAGGCACAATGATAATGGATTTTCAAAGCCTATATTGTAAACACATGGGAGAGAAAGTAATAAATCCTACGGCAGGAGGTCAGAGGGACTAGAGTGGGATATGTCACAATTGTTCTAGTGATACTTAAAATTAAACGAAAGTTAGTGGGGGAAATGATGACGTTCTTTTTCTTCCGGAAGCAATCATTATTCCAAACTGCTCGTAATTCAAAATCTCTGTACACATTTAACATTTATGTGTAAGTAGAATCTTTCATTTTAGAAACCCAAAGCTCTTTATCGTATTACTCACCCCTTCCCAATTGTAAAGTCGTCTTTTGTTTTTGTTTCTAATGTTTATCCAATATCGAATTTTATTTTTCTGTTGGAATAACTGATGAATCTGGAGATATAAATGTTTATCCTTTCATAAAAATAACTACCAGATAAGCATGTTGTGTTAACCTAGTGGGGTTTTTTAAAAGGATGATTATTTTAATATGTTTTAATTTATAAAGGAAAGAAATTTCCTACCGCTCTTCGCTTCAACTCTGAAATTCTAGCAAACCTCCTGGAAATAAAAGCATTCATTGTCATTAACCTCACACTATATTAAAAGGAAAGCTTGTTCTTTTAATTCATATCTGCCGTATGTGTTGATTTTTAAAATTCTAGTGAGTAATTTGCTAGTTACCCCGTGATATGAATGGGTTAGGTGACAGATCAAGAAGAAATCACCCAGGGGTCGTGAAGCTTTTCACCGCTGAACTGGGACGTGTTGGCTTACCTCCAATGATCATTTTTCCCCCAGCATACTTTCTTCAGAGGATGGTCAAACTTCAGGATGTTTAAACACAATCAACTCACTAATTACGTTAAAATTTCTCCATGGGGACGCCTAACCCCCCCCCCCCTTCAAATGATGGAGGCTATTCCATGTGTGTGGTGTTCTTTAATTGTTGCTCTTTCCCGAGAAGATTCATTAATTTGGGTGAACGTTTCTGTGAGTGTTTTTGAAAAGTATCTTCCTACACTCCAGGTGATGGGAATCTCTGAGGCTCAGAGGGCGTTTGCATCCCAAGATGGCAAAGATTTTTAAAGGACAGTCTGGTTTTCGATATTTATGCTTCTCCTGTGCAGATTTCAGAAAACTTCTCGTTTTCCATAAAGGATTAAACAGAAATAACAACAGATAGGTTGTCAAACAAGGAAAGGGCCCATAAATGAAGACTAAATTTCCATAAACCGTTCCTATATCATCTACTCATAACATCACTACCTTCTGTTTGTACAACGTGGCTTTTATTTCTCCAAATGCTTTGGAATACATTAGCTCAGCTAATCTTCACAACAATCCTAGAAGGCAAGCAATTTTGATGAAACTGAAGTCCAGATGATAAAACTGAGATCCGGAGAGGTTGTGTGAATCGTTTCATATTGTGCAGAAAGATACTTCGAAGGTCTCTGAACTGGGAAATCAGAAGACACAAGTTAGAGACCCGGATCAGCTGCCTCCCTTAAGAGAATGTGATGAGTGCACCCATAAATCTCATGCCAGTTACCCTCAGAGGTACACCACTTACCCAAAAGGAAGTATATTTTTTCTCTTCTGTCTCCTTCCACGTCCTCGCCCCCTGTCCCCAAATGTTAAATATATTTCATCTTGGGCATTTTTCTTGAGTAATTATAGTATATTATTATATTTTTGTTTTGTTTTGTTTTACTAATCCCTGTTGAATTTTTCAGTGTTAATATTTGACAGCTACAATTTTACTGTCACAAATACAGTATTAGCATGTGTCTCCCCAGGAATATGCATGCATAATGCAAACCCGCAATTACACAGTATATGTTGTACATTTTGCAGACTATGCAATCCTTTATTTTTTTATAGTTGGGGAGGGGGTGGCTAAAATACTTCTCTTTCAAAAGTCAATTTAAACGAGGGAGCGACAAAGAAAGTGACGAAAAAATGGTTAACCATAGAATATACTATTAAGAATAATCCAGATCACCGGTTAAATGTGGAAGGGGGAGGGGGAGGGGGAGACAGACAGAGAGAGAGAGAGAACGGAGGAGTAAAGAGAGAGCAAAGAGAGGGAAGGAGAAGTTAAAGACTGAAGGAAAGGGGGAAAGAGAGAAGAAGGAAGGAGGATAAATTAGAAAGAACAGTGCCACAAGAAAGAGTGGCAGAGAGAGAAATAAAATTAAGAGAGAGTGGACGGGGAAAAGAGGGAGAGGCTACTCACTAAACTGAAAATAAATAAAAGGCGTTGAGTTCCTCCAGTTTAAATAAATGCTACCTAAGTTAGAAAACACTGAGCCATGTGTACTGTAAACTTCCCACAAAGAGAAAAATACCTGCCAGGCCAACGCTCAAGCCCGGTCCAAGAGCGCAGCCTGCATAATGGTAGATAGAGTTCTGGTGGCTCAAGGTGAAGGGAATATCAGTAGTTATGTCTAGGGAACTGGGAGGAAATAAGGAGAGGTGAGAAGTAGAGGGACCAGTGAGGCGGCAATGTCTGTTGAACGGAATTAATTCATACAAGCTACTTAGTTTGCTGGAGCTGGAAGGGACCTTGGAAATAACCTAGTCCAATCGCCTCGTTCTTCAAACATGAGGCCCAGACCCGTGAAGTGACAACGGAAGTCACCGAGCACGAGCGTCGGAGGAGGGATCTGAACTCAGCTCTTCATCTAATTATCTTTTCTCTATACACGGCTGCTCTTGAGCTTGATCTGAAATGAATTTAACTGAGCTGAATCGAACTGAACTGAGCTGAGCTGAAATGAAATGAATTATTGCTGCAAAACACCCAAGAACTAGTAGAGAAAATGAATGATTCCGAGCACCAGGAGAAAAGAAATAGCTTCCACTTCCTCCTTCTCTCAACCCCACCCACACCACCCCCCTACCCCATTTTTCACCCTCCCAGTTAAGGATCCCGGGCAAGCTGAGTCCATCTTTAGGCGCTCCTTTTAGAACTCTCTCCAAAATTCCCAGAGAGAGCGCCTGTTGTGGTTGTTGTTGGGGGAAGGGGGGCGGGAAAAGGGGCCTGGGTTCATGACAGAGCTTACGTACTTAGTTGGCCCTTTTCCGAGGACTTCATAATAACATAGTCCGGCACCCCTTCCCTGTGAAGAAAATAACCGCCAGCAAAATAAGCCCATTGCGCCCCTGGCTGGCCTACATCCCATCACCTCGCGCGGTTCCAGCTCCCCCAGCATCCCTTCTGTCAGCGCCAGCCCGCAGCCCCCTCTGCTCGCTTTGTTTGAAAGCTTAGAAATCGTGCAACAATTCGTTCCCATGCGGAAGGACCTTTTGGCTGACAGCGCCTAGGCAGACCGAGGGCTCGGGCCCCTATCCCGCTGCTTGCCCCCCGTATCTTTTTGGCAGATAGCTGGCTCAGCAGTCTCAGGGGGCCGAATCTCGAACGTGTGGGAGTTGGGGGGGAAAAGTTAAAATCCCTGGTGTTTGATATTATTCATCCTCAAAGGAGACCCAGGCTACCGTTTGACTTATAAGCATGACTAAAAGGCAAAGACCCTCGGAATCCAGCTTTCCCTCTTGGGGTCCTTCTCTTAAAAAGGGGTCAAAGCATGACAGAAGACCTGTTAGGTGAGGAAACAGAAGTCCCTTTGGCTTGTAAACCGACACCGAATTACAAAGCGAAATTCTGTGAGTCATTCTAGTAAATTACAAAACAGTTTGCCTTCTGTTTACCTTACCCGCGGGGAACAGGAGAGTCGAACCACGGCTTTTCCAAGGAGTGTTTGTCTAACTTTCTTCTTCTCCTCTTAAAGTTTGTTTGCCTTAGTTAGCTCTCGCCTTAGCAGCTCCCCCATCACCACCTTCTAGATTCTCCCACCTGGTAGCCCAAGGGTGACTTTGGCCCTCTGCCGCCGCTTTTAAACTTTGATGAAATCAAGCAAGGAAAGAAAAAGATAAATTGGAGAAATGGAATATCTCTTTTTGTCAGTGGACTGGTGGCTTTCCTTCTTCCCTTTTTTATCTTTTTTCAAAAAAAAAAAGAAAATTCCGTTGGTCAAGACTACCTTACGCTTGCCCCTTCTTCATCCCTATGTTAATCGTTTCTCTTCAGTATTTCTGTGTCGGTATATGAATATTTTAGCTGATCTGTTGCTATCTCTGCGGAATAAGCATTTTCAATCCTCTCCTTTCCCCTCCACCTCACGCCCAGCACCTCTTCAGCTTTCTGGATTTCTTTTCCTTTAATGTGTGATGAGATAGTTTTGATTTATTTTCGGTGATTTAGGTACTTTGATGACTTCTCCCCTGCCAGCTCACACTCACTAGCCCAGGCTCGGTTCTAGGGAAGACGCCTTGCAAACTTACTGTTCTCCAAGAAGCTGCAACAGCCTCGGGTAGTTTATGCTTCCTGTTTCCCAATGAGTCCTCTCCGCTCTATAAAAGAGTTCTCTCTCTGCACCTGTCCTCTGGGAGAAAAGGTGAGAAACCCTCCTCCTGCCCCTTCACTACTCTGAGGTGGCACATAAAGAAGGATTGGCTAGGAAGCGTGCTTTCCTCTCTCTCCCCCCAACCCCAACACCTACATAACTGGTGATGTAGACATGTTTTGATTGAGAGGAAGATAAGAGAAAGGTGATTTTTCCTCCTGTGAGGCATCTCAACATGCATTGTTAATGAGGGCTATGGTGGATGTACCTGGATTCAAAGTCTGTTTCACTTGCATAACTCCAGTCCGACAACAGCTGAATCAAATGCCTCTTGGAAACTTTTCCCCTCCTTCCCACAGGAGATAGCAAAGGGCAATTAAGAAGCAAAACAAAACTAAAGTTTGAACAATTCTGACCATTCAGAAGACAGAGAATAACAAATAATCCCAGATGGGATTTCTTGGATATGATTTCCCAATTTGTTTTGTGTAATCAAAGATAAAACCGTCATATGCAATTGCGGAAATAATCTGGAGGGAGGGGGGGAAAGGGAAGTAAAATACATAGTATAGTTGTTAATCTTGCTTTTAAGGCAATTCCTTTCCCTCTTCTAAAAAGATAATCAAAATAAAAATGAAATCTGACATCCCATTCCTCCTAAAATGAAAGTCACATATTAAGGTCACTTACAAGTTATGTCCTCTCATGACAAATTGGGCAATTGGAAAGAGACTTTGGAGATCTCACAATATAACCCCTTCTTCTTACAGATAGGAGGTGATTAATGCTCTGAGAGGTGAAGAGACTGAAGTGCCCAAGGTAACTTAGTAGAAAGATTTGGGAGCAGAAACAGGCCTCCCAACTCTTTGTCCCAGAATCATTACACTATGCCAGGAGCGGACCAAATTTACTATATCTGGTTTCCAGTGAATCTATAATCAAGAAATCATAATGCCCTGTTTCCCATATGACCTCCCCCACCCATTTTTCTTTTCTCTTTGTCCTATCTTCCTTATTAGAAAATATTTCAATTCTCCAGGGGAAAAGTTTGGGAGCAGGGGAAAATATGAAGCAACTAAAGGGTTCATTGGTTTCTCAGGAAGGTGTCCAGTGTAAGTCAGGAGATGTGATAATATTTTTTTTAACTCTCATTTTTTAATTTTTTGTGTATGTTAAATATCTGGAAATGTTAGCAGAGCAGGTATCTAGCTGCCATCAGGAAGTGATATTGCAATTCTCTCCAGTACAAATACATCTTATCTAAAAATCTCTCTCTAGACCTCCAACTCCATTTTTCCTCTTCTCCATTGGAATTAGGGTATTGGTTGACCCTGGGTGGAATGAATTGAGTAGGGAAAGAGGCAGCACCCCCAAATGCCAAAGATCCATGTCATCGCTATGCCCGAGACCTAGAAGACCAATCCATCCTCCCATTTTCTCATCTTCAAGAAGCTCTTAGAGATAAGATGTTCTTCAACACTAACAGAAATTGCCAGCATTGGGAACCTCTTACCTCCCCTTTAAGTTCAGAGGTTACCTGAACTTGGATTATAAGAGAATCTTATAACTAACATTCAAAATCTACTACAAATGTTTTTATGGCAGAAATCCATACCAGTCCATCAAAGTAGGATGGGAATGAACTCCACAGATAGGAAAATAAAAGACTGATTAACTATCTTGTCCAAGAAATGCTGTACTTGGAGTCAGAAGAACAGGTTCAAATCCCATGGGCCAAGTCATTTAAGCTCTTCAAATTACTATTACCTCATCTATAAAATTCCAGTAAATACCTCCTGAATCATCTGCCTCACAGAGCCATAGTGCATCCCAAATAAGAAAATATTTGTAAAGTGCTTGGCAAAGTAGTATATAACTATCAATTATTAATTATGTTTCTTACTCCTTGGCACAGGGTCCTGGGGAATGGCATCAGTGGGAACATATGACCAGGGAAGGAGAAAAGTCCTAAGGGAAACACAACTGTGGTACCAGCTGGTAAAGCCCTGGACATAATAGATAAAGAGTTCAGGTCAAAACAACTTGAACATGTCACATGCTGACTTTTTAATTATCCTAGCTGCCAGTGCCTTTACCATAAAAATTCCCTTTTCTGCTTCATATATATGTTACATTTACTTATATATTTTGTCTTCTCCCATAGATATAAGCTCCTTGAGGGCAGAGATTAACTAGGTTAGGTGGTGGTAGCGATGGCAGTGGTAGCAGTGGTGCTGGTGCTGGTGCTGGTGGAGGTGATGGTGGTTGGGTATTTCTTTCCCTGGAACCTAGCACAGTGTCTTCCACATAGTTGAATGACTGGTTAAGCTCCGCATCCTTGGAGGACACAAAAGCAAAGTGATTACTGACCCTAGTTTTTAGACTGCCCATTCCATAAGATGTGTGATTCATCCGTCATCCAAGTTAGAGAGACGCCATGGCTCAATGGAAAGATTGCTGGACTTGGAGAGAGTGGACTTGAGTCCAAAATCCACCTCAGACACTCACTAACTCTATGACCAAGAAAATATTGCTTTAACTTTTCATGGCCTCAGTTTTGTCATCATTAAAATAGGGCTAAGTCAGCACTACCCACTTAAAAATGTTGTTGTGAGGAAAAGCATTTTGCAAATATGAAAGTTTTCTGTAAATGTGAATTGTAGGTTTTGTTTAGTGTGGACCTTTGATTTCAGCGCACTCTCAGAGCCAATTGCCAGCTGTTCTGTGTAGCCCCCTAGTCTTGGAAAGAGTTGCTTGGGGCAGTGAGAGGTTAAATAATGTACTTCTCGTCACACAACCAGTCTGTGTCAAGAGGTGTGTCTTGAACTCAGGTCTTCCTGACTCCAATACTGGCTCTTTAATATGTCCCACTGCCTTTTGTGAGTTGTTATTATTATTTGATTTACCCTGGAGAGAAAAATACCAATGGGAAGAATGAAATTATGGTCTAAGTAAATAATTGGAATAAAGTGTCTCAAAATCTATGCTACCGTTCTGGTATTAGTTCGCTGTTATTATAATATTGTTGTCACTGTTCTGTGGTGTGGAAAGCTATAAAAGATTAATAGTCCACAGACTGAAGGACTGAACCCAAAATCCACAGTGTAGCAGACACATACCATTAGTCTTCATCTCCTTTCAGAGATGAGGCCCCCATAAACCCTCCCCACACCTCAGTACCATACCTTACACAAGACTCTCTTATCAGATGTTATCAGACTATTGCCAGGATGTTGGCATTCAACTCTGTTTTAAGATATTAAAATCTCTCCTCTAAGGGGTGATTTTTGGCTGCCTCAGTGTTAGGACCATCCCTTCCTTGTTTCTTGCATCTCTGAACTCCACAGCATACTTCAGCATGCAAGATACTGATGCTGTGTTAAATGGAAGCTGTGATTTTAGCATGCATAGGAAAAGACTATGGAGTGATTGATTTCAAACTGACCTTGTGTATCAAACTCACTGACTAGGAAAATAGGTACATTAGTACACTGTTGGTAGAATTGGAACTTTCCCACCCTTTCTAAAAAGCAATTTACAATTAAGTAAGAAAATTTACTAAACTCTTCATACTCTTCCTGACATGTTCTAAGCATGCCGAGACAGAAAGAAAGGCCCTATAAATACCAAAATATTCACAGCAATATTTTTCAATGGTAAAAAAAACCCAGAAACAAAGTGAGTACCCATTCATTGGAGAATGGTTCAACAAATTTGCATTTCAACATAATATAATACTAATATGCCAAAAAACAATGAATATGGGGAATTATTGGAAATATGGGAAAACTTTATGAACTAATGTCTTATAGAGCAACAAGAACCAGGAAAATCACACATACAATGACTATAATAACACAAAATACCAAGAGGGAGTCAGCATCTGATTAGTTATAATGACCAATCCTGATCTAAGTTAACAGACTATGAAACACTCTTCCTTTATAAAACAAAGGAGGGTGGGGGAGAGAAGAAAGCTAGGGGACTATAAGTACGAACTGTCTAAAAGACTTTTAAGAGTTGGTTTTGTTTAATTATTTTTATTTGTTATCATGGTAGGATGGAAGGTGAGGGAATTATTGAGATATAACTGTTATAAAAACAAAAGACATCAATAAAACTTAAATTTAAAAATCAATAGTCTTATCATTCACTGTATAAGTCCCTGCTAGCACCTTGTAATTCAAATCCAAGAACTGTTGTACTAATCTATCAGGCTAATGCTTACAGTTACGGTATTTTGGTGCGATGCTAAGGTTATGGTACCATGGTAGTATTATGGTACTGTAGCTTTGGTGCCTTGACATTGGTTCCATTAGTGCTCATTTTCATTGAAAGGCTCATCAACATGATTTTGAAGTACTAATACTTGATGCAGTCCATAGCTCTCAAAGAGGGGTTGGATGAAAAAAATCAGTTTTCTAGAGCCATACCTCCAAAGAAGGTTCATCCTAAGTGCACCAGAGGGTATTTCTGAGCTAGACCTATGTTTCTTGGATCAAATACCTCTTTTGAACAGAAATTCTGAACCAAAACTTTCCAAGACAACTGGCCAGGCCCAGAATAGTTACCTCTTTATTTTCCCCAAATCCCTTTCCCATCCCTGCTCATTGCCCCAATCCTAGCCCAGTCTTGTTTCCTTCCTTTTATTACAAGTATCAAAAGCTAGCAAAAACTGGGATTTAGAACCATCTTGCACATTAATTTGCCCATTGACCTCTCACGACATTAGATTTGGCTTTTAAGAAATCATTGGTAAATATGGAGAAAGCAGTTTCATTTGAGTGATGAGGTCAGAAACCAAATTGTAAACTGTTGAGAAATATGTGTGAGAGAAGAGGAAGTAGAGAAAATCGATACAGACAGCTTTCCCTTGGAGATTAGATGTAAAAGAAAGGAGATGTAGAGTAATGGCTTGAGAGAACAGTTTTGGAAGGAGAGGAGTTCTTCGGCAGTCTGGGGTTCTTTTTATTTAAAAAAAAAATACGGTCTTTTCCTCTTTTTGCATAACAATCATTTCCCAGTGCCTTTCCCCTCTTCCACCATCCCCTCCCCCATCAGAAGTGAAGCAGTCAGGCAGAACCAAACAGTATAGCAACTATATCTCTTCTTGTCTGACACATTCATCATTTATTTAAAGTTCAGTTGCCATTCACATTTTTCTTCAAATTATTGTAATCATTGTATAATATTGCTCTTCTGATCTTTGTTTATTTCACTTTGCATCAGTTCATGCAATCCTTGTTATTTTCTCTGATTTTTTTCATAGTTACATTTACTTTCCATTGCATTAATATGCAAGAATATGTTCAGCCATTCCCCAATGGACGGGCATCCACTTCCTTCTGAGTTTTTTAGTACTATAAAAGAACTGCTATGGATGTTTGGTATATGAGGGACTTATTATTTTGTCTTTGGTACACTTGGGGTACATGCCCAGTAGAGGAAATTCTGGGTCAAAAGATATACACAGTGTAGTAACTTCTCTCAAAAAAAATTTTTCTGGAATGGTTAAACCAACTCATAGTTCCACCAATGATGTATTAATGTGCCTGACTTCTGGGGCCCCTCCACATAAAAGTGAGGCAGCCCCTCCAAAGTGGGATGAATAAAATCTATTTTTCTTCTACATTTCTATTTTTAATAATTCCAGAGATAAAGTTGCAATATAACAGTACAGGAAGCAAGAAACTCAGAAAACAAATGTTTGTGGTAATAATGACTCTGGAGAAGGAAAAAAAAGTGCCTGGGCACTGAACGGGGGGAAAAACAAAGAGATGTCTATAGATTGGAAACTTAAAGAAAGAGAGAAAAGTGCCAGCTCCCGGGAGTCTATACAGTGTGTGTGTGTGTGTGTGTGTGTGTGTGTGTGTGTGTATGAGAGAGACAGACACAGATAAACACTGACAGAAAGAGACAAGACACATAGACAAAGATGTAGAGACATTAAAAAAAAAAGACAGAGGAAAAACAGTCAGAGAGAGACAGGGAGAAGCACTCACAAAACAGATGAAAAGACCTATATAAACTTTAAGACTCCGAGGAGCAATCTTCCCTTTGAAAGCTTTGACCCCAGAAGGCCAGGGCTCTGGATAAGAAGAAGAGCGGTGGAAGTGGGAGGGGGGGAGGAAACTGACCTGCTTTTCATTGATATAACATGTGGTGGGCTGCAGGTGCAGCCCTGTTCCCCGCTCCCTGACACCCTGGCCCCTCCTCCCCATCTCCCCTCTCCCTACCCCCTCCTTTCCGCAGAGAATTTATTAGCGGGGTTAGGCCAGGCTAACTAAACTGTAGCCGTAGTGCGATGGTCCGCGGAAGAATGCTTTGATCCTGCCCCAGCGTCCGAGGGTCCCCAGTAGATTACATTGCCAAACGCCAGGGATTCCCACAGCGTGTAAGGTCACAGGCGTTGCCGGTTCATCTGAAACAAATTGTCCTTTTTCTTTCCTCTTCCTCACAGGAAAAGAACCTGGCTGAGTGTGCTGTGGGACTGGGGTGTCAGGAAGAGAGAAAAGTGGTCCGTAGGACTGCGGAGGGATGAACAGAAGAAAAAATAAATGGGGGTTAGGGGGGTGGGGAGTGCCGGATATTGAGGGCACTCAGATTCAAGAAACAGAGTAGCCTTGGAGCTAGGTGGCACAGTGAATAGAACACAGGCCCTGGGGTCAGGAGAACCTGATTTCAAATCCGACCTCAGACACTTAACACTTACTAGCTGTGTGACCTTGGGCAAGTCACTTAACCCCAATTGCCCTGCCTTCCCCCCTCCCAAAAGGCCAAAAAAAAAATGAGAGTAGCCTCGCTTGCCCACGGAGAGAAAGGACGTCCCTGACACAGTTCAACCTGGGAAGCCATCGCTACTGGCTGGTTTCTCTCCAGCCAACAAGGCGAGCCAGCGAACTAAGTTTCTTCCTAAAGTCTAATGTATGTTTCGCTGGGCCGCTGAAGGCGTAAGAGTTAGAGATACTGAGTACATGACGATTCGTCTATGTGCCTCTCACCTTTGAGGAGGGGGACAACAAATTAATATCTGGGTGAATGTAATCTAGGATAGTTCTAGTCCCCAGAGATCTCTCTTGCGTATCTTTAACAGTGCCCTGGGCAGAACAGAGAGTTTGCGGTTTCCCTCTTCTTCTTCAGAAGAGGTCTGTACTGGGCTTGGGGATGAAGGCAGTATTTAGGCTGGGACAGTTTTTCAGGCTAGCCAAAGACTCCTGATTCAATCTGATCCATCTTTCTGTAACCGAAATCTAGGCAGCCTTAAACCCTTCCCGTTTGCTCCAAGATTTCTCAAACAGTATTCAAATTGTATCTGCTTCCCTTTCGAACAGCAAGAAAAGAAAGGCCTTCCCCCTCACAAACTACTAAAATATACTGACTTTGCAAGTCCCTCAAATCCTCCTTCTCCAATTAAACTTAGCGAATGTTTTAAGCATTAAGTACCTGGTATGCGTAGGATATTAGGTGCAGAGCCAGTCTGGAAGTTAGGAAGACCCAGGTCCAAAACCTATCTACCACTACCTGTTCAGAGAGAAGCCTTTTAACCCTCTCAATGCTTTAAAAAAAAAAACTGCAAAACTAAAAATGACAGACAAGTTACTGGTCTGTACTAAGGAAGGAAAGTTCTAGTCTAGAAATTTTCTACATGTGCAAGATGTGCAAGATGTGTGCTAGATAGGTGATATACAAAAAATAAAAGCCCTACCCCCTGCTCATACTTTTTTCTCTGCATAAGGCACTTCGTGCCATCATTGACCTCTGGTGTGTATCTGTGTGTGTGTGTGTGTGTGTGTGTCTGTGTCTGTGACTGTGTCTGTGTGTGTCTGTGTCTCTGTGTCTCTGTCTCTGTGTGTGTGGTGAGGATGGAGATGGGAAGCACCTCCAGAGACATATTTCCCTGGGACTCTGATTCCAAAAACCCTTCTTGATAGTGAAAGGGAAGTAGATTATGGCCATGGCAGAAAAATGGTAAAAGATTATAGGACCAAAAATTAAAAGACATTCTCTAGCTCCAGCTCTGTCACTAAACAATTGGGTGACCTTGGAAAAGTTAGTCTCTGCATATTTGACTATCCTCATTCATAAAATGCAATGAAAAATATCCTGTCCTTGCTACCTGACAAGATCGATAATTTTATCCACTACATCACCTACCTGTCTGAATATTTTATAACAAACTTGTATTAAGTATCTACTTGTAGAAGATACAAAACTGAACTCATCCCCAAACTCTTACTTCTTCAAACTTAATGCATATATAATGTGCACTATATATGCACATATGTATGTAATCTCTTTTGCTCTTCACAACAATCTTTTGACGTAGATGTTGCTCTTATCTACATTTTACAGACGGAGCAACTGAGACTAAGGGTGGTTAAGTGGCTTTCAAAGGTCTTCCTGCCTCCAGGTTCAGCTTTATTTACACCAAGACACCTCAAATAAAATTCCTTATGTGAACATGTGGATAAAATTCCTTATGTGAGTACCCATATGAACAATATGTTTCAACTTTGGCCCCTGGAATTACAAACCATTTTACTACACAGCTAAATGAAAGATATCTTAGAAAGCTGATAATGGTTAACTTTAGAATAGGCATCTCCTGAGCCCTGCCTATATCAATTTCCTTAGTCACACTCACAAACTGCCACTCTGCAATTGTAGCCAGAGCATCTTCAAAATGTCTTTTCTTTTTACTTTTATCCAAACTAACAAAATTCATGCAGCTATCTGTGGATTTTTAAATCTTTTCTGCAGAAGGGGTCGGGGAGTCCTGAAAATATTGTGTTAAGCTCTGATTGTCCAGAACTTTAAAAGAGAGTAGACTTGTATTTTATTCTAATAGCCATATGTGCTTCAAAAAAAAAAAAGGATCTACATTTAGTATGCAATCCAATATATGAACGTAAACAATCAAATAAGCTGCTGTGGGGGTTCACTATGGTACTCCTAGATGCCATAGCAAGTTTGGCAAATATATAGATATAGATATATTGATAATGATATATATTGATTGTACCTTTGTATGTGGCAAGACCTGTTCAGCAAGAAATTTTTCTCTGTTGATTGCCTTGTAAAAATATGTTTCTGGAGTTATTGTCTTAAAACATGCTTACGGTGGGACAGTTTTATTCAAATATTATTCAGATGCAAGATCTTTGGAGGGGAGAGGATATTTTGAAAGATTTCTCTAAGCATTTTTAAAATCTATTCCATTATACCACCCTATACCATTCTCCCTCCCGGTCCTGCCCCCCAAAAAAACTTTAAGTCAATAAATGCCTTTGAAATAACACATTTTAAATTCATCTTTGGGCTATGATTTCCAAATTTCAAACATTTCTTTAGTCAAGATGTAAGTAAAATTGCTTGCCTGCATATAGCTTAAAGTTAATATGGTGGAGATCAACATTGCAAAAGGGTTCTGTCAATTACAGTGGTAGAAAATTCTAGACCTAAGGAAATACCTACACTTTCACTCAAAAATCCTGTTTTCACTCCTCAGAACTTTCCAAAGATATTATCTTTGTGGATGGAATTTTCTGTGCATAACCTCAGCACAGTGGGTGTCCTTTTTTTCAAAAAATAAAGCTTGAAAACATTGTTATTTAGGAGAATATAATATGTACTGTATTTGCTTATAAAAATATCTAGATTTATTCCTGTAAATAACTCAAAAACAGATGAAATAATCAAAATTTCCATGCATTTAGTCCACAGTAAGAAAGTCCCCCGGGCAGTTTCGATGTATTATAAGTTGCTTCATCAAAATTAAATGTGATCGAAAAATCACTTTAGATTATGGGTTTCATGACATTTCATAGATATTAAGTATGGCAGAACTATTAAGATTAATATCAAGTTTCACAAGTATATACCACTGACTTCTAAAGAACTGTATATTCTTTGTCCTACATGACATATATGCGTAGGTTTCTTCTCTATGAAGTTATTAACTGAATAATGAATAGAAGTCTCTTGTTGTTTTAACAACAATTCCTGTATCCTTTTTTTTAATCCTGCAGGAATATAATCTAAAAGAAATTTTCATTATTTTGTATCATAATATAGAAGTAACAGTTTTAAGCAGATGAGTGAAGCAATTGTATTTTACTTTTAAAAGCATTTTATAATTAAATGGCATTTTCCCAGGATAATGAATGTCTTTGATATAGATTTTAATAGACAAATCTTTTTAAATTAATGTTACAACAACAACTTCACCTTTTACATTTCCTGATTTTTGTGTGTGGCTGCATGCATGATCTAAATATTTCATTATGAATGCCTTGCATTTTATACAAATCAGCAACAGAACTTTACTGGCTAAAAAAGAACTTTTTTGACAGAATGGACCCATGATTTCATTGGTATATGGACCCCCTAATATAAGTCCTCTTCTAGTACTGTGCATCTGCATCTGCTGTGCAATTTATCATCTTACAGAGTATGCAGGAATACTGAAAGGTACAGTGTCTTTCCTAGGGTCACACAGCCAAGAGGTCAGAAATAGGACTTGAATTCACAGGCAGGTCTTCCAGACTGAACCAACGTCTCTAGTCACTACAAGCTGCCTATCAAGAGCCTTCTTAAAGGAGGAAAGTAAATTACTGTTGTTGTTGTTCAGTCTTATCCAATTTGGGGTTTCTTGGGAAAGATACTAGAGTGATTTGTCTGCCATTTCTTTCACCAGCTCATTTTACAGATGAAGTAACTGAGATAAACAGGGTTAGTGACTTGTCCAGGGTCACACAGCTAGTAAGTGTCTGAGGTTGGATTTGAACTCAGGGGGAGGAGTCTTCCTGAGTCTATCCGCCTACCTACCCACCTAGCTGCCCTGGGAAAGTCAATTAGGTGGTATCAAATCTGCCATGAAATTTATCTTCCAAAAACTATCAAGATAATTACATTAATTTGAAAGATAATTAAGTCTGTGAAGTGGGGAGCAAGGTGGCTTTGCAACTAAGCCTAAATCTGTACACCTGAGCTACCACACACAAAGTCATAAGGCAAGGTTGCAGCCTGAACCAGTTTAAAATGCAATTGGGAAATATTTAACAAAATAAATAAAAATACAGTAGAACATAGACAATATTAATAGGTAGTTTTCTAAGTCTGCAAGGATCCTTATAATTTAATGACCCCTTTCTATTCAAGTTTAAAATTCATTGCTCAGCACCAACTTACTTATTTTTGTCCCTTATTTGCGGATAACATATTTTTAAAAGGTAACAAAAATAAAAGGTGGAATTGGTTCTTTGGAATGGGATTTTTTTTTAAAGAAGCCTTATCTGATTCTCCCAAATGTTAGTGCCTCCTGAAATTTATTGTGTGTATGTAGTATGACAGCACAAGACAGAGAGAATTAAATACACATACATATGCGTGTACATGCTTACATGTGTGTGCATGTGTGTACATGTGTGTGGTAGGTGGAATACTGAATAGAGCACTGGGCATGAAGTCAGAAAGACCTGAGTTCAAATCCAGCCTCAGACATTTACTAGCTATGTGACCCTGGGCAAGTCGCTTAACTCTGTTGGCCTCAGTTTCCTCATTTGTAAAATGAGATGAAGAAGGAAATGCAAACCACTCCAATATCTTTACCAAGAAAACCCCAAAGGGGGTCACAAAAAGTCAGATATGACTGAAACAAGTGAACAATAATGACATATGTTATATATAAATAAATAATGTATATATAGCATTTATTTGTGATCATGTTACATCCTTTCTTCCTCCAAAAAATGTCAGCTCCTGTTACAGTGTAAACAAATAAATTCCTTTCAAAAAGAAATTGTTTCATTCGTGGTATTTGTTTCCCTAACACCTAAAACAGTCCATGGGTATACGATAGCCTCTTAATAAAGGCTTGATTGAGTTCTCATTTCCAAAAAAGCTTTAAGGAACTTCATTTGTCATGTACAATCAGTTTATTAATAATGCCAAACAACTCTTATCATTTCCCTTAATGATACATGTTTTATGCTACTTTGGCTTTGATAAGCATCTGCAAATGAAATTTCGTATCTCCATTTTTTAGAAAATGGTGGTAACATGGAAGTGAATAAACTTGTGCAAAAAACTGAGCCTGGAATGGTGGTGCATGTCTGTAATTCTTGTTCCTGGGGAGGATGAACCTAGTGGACCCATTGAGCTCTGAACTTCCATGTGCTATGCTGATTCATTTTCCACACTCAGTTTAGCACAAAAATAATGAACTCCAAAGTAAAGGAGCTCACCTAGGTGCCAGAGGCCCAGTTCAGAAATGGAACACTAAACTTCTATGCCAATCAGCAGTAGGACTGGGCCCATGAGTAACCACTGAGCTTCCAGTGTAGGTGAGATAGGAAGAACCAGTCTCCAAATAAATAGATAGATAGATAGATAGATAAAAATTAAAAACAACAAAAAAGATATATACATTGAGAAAATTTCTCCATTTTTGGCTCACTCCACTCTGCATCTGCTTATCTACCTACTTTTTTTCAGTTCTACCCAAAATACCCCTCTAATCTCATAGTCATACAGCTAACTTAAGCCTTGGCTGACACCACCTCACTCAGATTCCTATCCATTCTGATTTTGAAAGGCTTAAGAACCCTGATCAATGCAATTATCAGTCATGATTCCAGAGGACATGTGTATAATGAAGCATGCTACCCAAGGTGAAGGATGAGATAAACATTTTGGAAATGGAAAATGAGTTGATTGGTTTTCATTAAATATACTTCTTTGTTACAAGGATTCTGTTTTTCTTGTGATGAAAGGGATGGGGTGGTTCTTAGTGTTTTTATTTTTTATGGGGAGGGAGCTGGAGTATGGTGGGAGATAGCAATAGTATTGTGAAGGAGAAAAAAAAGAAGCAGAGGAAGAGGGGGAGGGAAGGAAAGAGAGAACAACAATAGGTGAGAGACACTGGAGAACTTTTTTAATTCATGGAAGAGAACAGAAGGAATAATAATAACTAACATTTATATAGCATTTAATTCCAGTCTCTGTGTAATCACTTTACAATTATTCTCACTTGATCTTTAGAACAGCCCTGGGAGATAGCTGCTGTTATTATCCCCATTTTACAGATGAAGAAACTGAGGCAAAAAGAAGTTAAGTGATTTGCCTGGTATCACCTAGCTAGTAAATATCTGAGTTCAAATTTGAATTAAAATCTTCCTAATTCTACATCCAGGGCTCTCTCCACCGTGCCACCTAGATTCCCACATTAGGAAGGGAACACATACAAATAGGACAGTTCAGAAAGTTACACATTGAATCTATTATAAACTTTTAAAAACAAGTTTCATGTAATAGAAATAAATAGCTTGACATAATACATTTTTTCTGTTCTACTTAGCATATGGATGGAAATGTTCTCTCTTTTTTGGTGTTAGTTAAATGCAAAATTAAAAATAAAATTTAAAATATAAATGCACAATAATTTGTTAACCAAGAGAGTTTTTCTTTTTTCTTTTTTTAGTAAATAGTATCTCATTTTTTCCAATTACACGTAAAGATAGTTTTCAACATTTATTTTTAATATGATTTTGAGCTGCAAATTTTTCTCTACCTCCCATCCCCCTTCCCCAAGACAGAAAGCAATCTGATATGGGTTATATATGTGCAATCATGTTAAACATATTTTCACATTAATCAGATTGTGAAAGAAGAAACAGAACAAAAGGGAAAGCCATAAAAAACATTTAGACTCTATAGATCTTTCTCTGGATGTGAATAGCATTTTCTGTCATGAGTCTTGGAATTGTCTTGGATCATTGTGTTAGTGAGAAGAGCTAAGTCAATCATAGTTGATAATCACATGCTGTTAACATGTATAATGTTCTCCTGGTTCATCTCACTTCACTCAGCATCAGTTCATGTAAGTCTTTCCAGGTTTTTCTAATATCATGCTGCTTATTCTTTTTTTTAGCACAATAGCATTCCATTACATTCATATACCCCAACTTGTTAAGCCATTCCCCAATTGATGGGCATCCCCTCAGTTTCCCTTCTTTATTACCACAAAAAGAGCTGCTATAAATATTTTTGTGCATGTAGATCATTTTCCTTTTTTCAGGATAAAATAGCCTTTTTTTAAAAAGCAAAATGTGTTTGCTAATTTTGCCTCAATGTAGAATTTTACATTGCCTTAATACTTTGTTGGCAGGAGATTTGTAAGAAAAGGTTCTTGCCTCATCCTATCTGCGATTTTTTTATTACTCTTAATTAGCAAAAATATGTTTTCTCTTCTTCCAATTTCTACATTAAAAAAGAAGCAAAATAACTTTTAACAAACATATGTAGTCAAGTAAAACAAATTCTTAACTGACTGTGTCCAAAAAGAATGTCTCATTCTTCATCTTGAGTCCATCACTCCCTTGTCAAGTGGCAGGCTTAATTATCAGTCCTCTGGAATCATGGGTGGTTGATGCACTGATCAAAATATTTAAGTGTTTAAAAGTTTTTTTTTTACACAGTTGCTGTTGCATAAATTGTTCTCCTGGTTCTGATAACTCCATTCTTGCATCAGTTCATAAAAATCTTCCCCGAAGTCACTGAAACTGCCTATTTCTTACAATACCATAGTATTCTGTTATATTCATAGCCCAGCATTGCCCAAATGACATTGCCCCATTCTTTTCAAAATGCACCTAGTAGTAGGCAAATGGCTCAAGTTAAATCTTCCTGAATGTCAGCAATCAACTAGGATTTCAAAATAAAAGAGAAAACTTTAGATGCTGGATCATTTCAGCACGCTTCCACAGGAAATCAGGTGTTTTAAAGTTGTATTTATTTTATTCTGAAGTTAAAAAAAAAAA
>CM053583.1:277164706-277175310 GCA_028627135.1 Pseudochirops cupreus | reverse complement strand
AATAATATAATACTGTTATAAAACATAATATAGTATAATACAATATAATATACAATAAATAAATGGATGAATAAATGAATATATAATTAAATAAATGATGAAAAAAGTATTTACCTACCACTTTTAAGGCTTGCAAACCTCTTTATATATGTTATCTCACTTGATCCTCACAGCAATCCTGAGAGGGAGGTCCTATTATTATCCCCATTTCACAGATGAGCAAAATTGGTCTGAGGGAGGTTAAGGGAATTGACCAGGGTCACACAGCAAAAATGTCAGAGGCAGAATTCTAACTCAGATCTTCCTGTCTTCAAGTCCAACAACCTATGTACTGTGCCACCTCATTGGGTATTCTCTGATGATGTAAGATCATACATGAAAGTATTTGATGAATCTTCAAGATACATCATCCCTGTTTCCTTCATGGCTGTATTCTGTTCCCCCAGCTAATAAGTATGATACTTGGTGATGTTATTATTATAGTATATATATGAATATATTGTGATATTTATACTGAGTATAAAATAAATAGAAATTGTCCTTCCCTGAATGTCTTATAAGTGATCTCCAAGTTCAACTAAGCCATGGGCATCTAACAGAAAAAAACATTTAATTAGTGATGTTTGAGATTATTAGAAATATTACTAATAGTCATTCATTACTAATAATTATTAATCATTGTTATTAATTATCAATCATAATGATAGCTAGCATTTACATAGCACTTTAAGGTTTGCAAAATGCTTTACAATATTAATTTATTTTGTCCTCACAATAGCCTCTTTTTTATTGTTTATTATTCCCATTTTACAGCTGAAGAAACTGAAGCATACCAAGGTTAAGTGACTTGCCCAGGGTCACACAGTTATTAAGTGTCTCAGGCTGGATTTTAATTTGGGTCTTCCTGACTCCAAGAAGAGAATTCCATCCCCTATAGCTGCTCAAGGAGTTACTTTATCACCAAGAATAAGATCGGGTCTAATTACTTCCTAAGGAAAATGAGACATTTGTCCAAAGACCTTTAAGGCAACTCCCCTTTTTGCCCTTTTTAATTTTTTCCTCCAATCTACAATAATTTTCTCATAACAGAGAAACCAGGCTGCATAAAGGCATACAGGAATACATTGGAAGATGATCTTTTCAAGGTTGAACTTTGAACTCAGCTAAGCGACACAGAGAAGTTCAAAATACTCATCTCCTAGGACTAATTGCCCTATACAGACTTGTCATGAGACAGGCTATTTATGGCATGACTGTATTGAAGAGGTCTGATTGGATAGTGGCAGAAAAGGGGACAATTAAAAACTTCACAATGGTATTAAATTATAGTCCATTTACCAACTTCTCCATTTTTCCCCTTTTTCAAGGAGTAAGGGAAAACAGGTATACTCTTCTAAAGTCTCCCAGTGTCATAGTATTATGGGAAGTTGTCCAGCTTGTTTTGAGGAGGAGGTCAGGTAGGGTACCCCCATGCAAACATACAAGTAGTAAAAGTATTATAATTCTCATTCTAAAAATGCTGAAACTGAGGATCAAGAGCCTTGGACTTACCTAGAGTGGCATAGATACTGAGTGTCAGAGTAGGACTCAAACCTGTCTCCCAGTTCAAAATCTTGTGCTTTTCCCACTTTACTGTGATACTTTCACAAAAGAAGGTTCATTATAATTAATGAGGATGAATTATATAAATTAGTTTTCACGTACACTGGTTAACTATCGAGCTCTGCTCTAGTACAGCTCATTAATCAACTAATAATGTTTTTGTTGAGGTGTTTCAGTTGTGTGCAACTCTTCATGACTCTAGTTGCGGTATTCTTGGCAAAGATACCAGAGTGGTTTACCATGCCCTTCTCCAGCTCATTTTACAGTTGAAGAAACTGAGGCAAACAGGGTTAAGTTACTTGCCCAGGGTCACGCAGCTAGCAAGTGTTTGAAGCCACATTTGAACTCAGGAAGATGAGATTTCCTGATTCCAATGTGCCACCTAGGTGCCCCCACAAGCTAATGGCCATCAGCAATGAGCACATTCCTAAACTGTTCCTATACTATAAGCTTTTTCCAATCCATATAAATCATTCATTTTGGTAACAGTTGTGGTCTCTGTTGGAGATATTGGCACCTCACTGACTTGTGCCTTTTTTGAGGGGATCTGGTAATGTAATATATGATGCTTAAATTTACTATTTTCTTTTCAAAGTTCACTTCACTTAGTTTAAAACTCTTTCAAAGTGCCATGGAGTCCTAAAGAGGACAGTTAAGAAAAATGAAAAAAACAAATCAATAGGTTGGAAACGAAGGAGTAAAAAAATTAGAATTGACTAATTACCTGTCCTTTAGTGGATTTAAGCAACAGAAAATACAAACAAAAAATTTTGTTAGAGTATGTGGCCTCTGGTCCCAGCTCTGCCACTTACTAATCATAGGAAAGTCATGTAGCTTCTCTGCATCTCCATTTCCCTCTCAAGAGAATGAGCAGTTTTGGGGTGGGTAGGTAACACAGTGAATAAAGGTCCGGCCCTAGGGTCAAGAGGACCTGACTTCAAATCTGACCTCAGACACTTAACACTTACTAGCCGTGTGACTTTGGGCAAGTCACTTAACCCCAATTGCCCTGCCTTCCCCCTCTAAAAAGCAAAAAAAGAAAAAGAGAATTAGCAATCTGGACCAATAGGACCTTCCAATTCTGGAATATTATGATTCTATCATTCTTGTCCATTCTTCAGGCACAGTTAATTCCTTTACAATCACTTTGTAGTTATACATCTTTCATGATTACCCAGAACTGGTTATTATATGGAATTTTCAAAGTACAAAAATTCCCAAAGTGATGCATATTATCACTTTGATAGATGGGGGAAAGGGATGGATAACTCAAAATATAGATTTTTAACTATGAAAAAATTTTGTAATTCTGAAAGGACCATCAAAGAAGCAGTGAAGAGATAGGTGATCCAAAAAAATCTTATGTTGCATAGTTTTGTTCTAACTTTTTAACATAAATGTATACATGCATTAGAGGAAGTGTTCTTGACCTGGGCTCTATGGATGGAGACAGGGAGGAGGGAAAGATGGAGATAAAGATATAGTTTATATACATACATTTTCCAGTTAATAGTATTTTATTTTTCCAATTACATGGAAAGATAGTTTTCAACATTTACTTTTATAAGATTTTGAGTTCCAAATTTTTTTCCTCCCTCCCCTCTGCCCTCCCCAAGACAGCAAGCAATCTGATATAAGCTATACATATATAGAATTTGTTTATAGGTATAATACATTTCCAATATATACTGATAACTATATTTCAATATAATTGGTTTTCCTGGTAATCCTATGTATTTTATTTTATATTTGAAAACGTTCTGGGAAAGTGTCCAGATTCACCAGATTGCTAAAAGAGTCCATAACACAAAACAGGTTAAAAATTCTTGCAATTCTAATTCTAATGGCTCCCCTTATATCAACCATTTAGGTTGACAAGGATAGGGTTAGTCAATGAGTTAGATAGCAAACATTTACAAAGTGCCCGCTATGGACCAGGTTCTATGCTAAGCACTAATCATAGATTAGGGTCCTAAGGGACCTCAGAAGGAATCTAGTAAAGCCCTCTCATTTTACAGATGAGGAAACTGAGGCCTAGGAAAGTGAAATACCTTATCCAAAATCACAAATAGTAAGTCTCACAACTTCAACTTGGTTCAGCCCTCTTTCCACTGGTAGAAATTTGGGAGATTTTCTCTACCTACTTATTACTAGAGTCCATGGACTCAGCAATGGATAGATTTTTTTAACATAAACTATTAATACTGTTTGAGACCTTACCCTTCATCAAGTCCCTTGTTATACATTTGAGGAAAATGAAACCTAGGGAGATGGTGAGTTGCCCAAAGTTATACAGCAAGGTAGCAAATGAGAAGGGACTAAAAAGGGGGTTTTCGAGCCTCTGTCCCACACTGCTGCCTCCCATTTCAACTCAAAACTGAATACAGAAGGGAAAACAAATTTGTTTCCAGTGGACAAAATGAACCAAGTTCAGTAGTCCTTATTCAGTTAAAAATTACTTTCCTGACAGTCCTAATTAAGAAAAGATCTGAGGGTCAAGATAGGAGATTTGCATCTGTCAAGAAGTTTTGAGTGTCGAAATGCTGGTCAGTGGGACAGTCTATGGTGACTCCTGTACGCCCAGTGCCCTGCCATACCCCATCATAACAGAAGACTCTACCTCCCTCCCCAGCACCAGACAAACATTCCAGGAAGCCGCTGGTCTACAATAGACACAAGGATCATAATTATCCACATGAAATGATACCCCAGCAAAATTTTTTTATTCCATGGGACAGGGGCTAGCTGAGGGAGAAGAGGCTCAAGCTCATTTTCCCAATGCAGGCTTTAGGTAGGTCAATAGAAAGATTGTTATAAGAAGGTAACCTGAGCTGGGTAATGTGTGCATGATCTGCGGCTTTATTGTATCCCTGCTATGTTAATTAGTATTAGGAACATGATGGATTGGCAACACGTGTACTTTCGGAGTCTAAAACCAGCCCTGAGAGTTTAGCACTCCATTAGTTACACATCACAGAAACCCAGGGGATGTTTACTCAAAAAAAGTATCACTTACAAGAGTGAAACGTTCTAATTCATTCCTGATCCACTCTATAGAGAGCGACACATTGGCCACTGGTGAGCAATGCAACCACTGCCTGAGAGACAGAAATGGAATTATAGGCTAGAGGTAGAAGTTGGACCAGCCTTCCCACCCACCCCCCTCTGTGAGATACCAAGAGCTCAAACCCCTGGTTGCTCATGGTAGAAACCCTCAGAGACAGGAGTTGAGAAGGACGAGTATTGACATTTCAATTCATTTTCCTGTTCCAGAAGCAGGGAAATCTCACCCTCTGTGAGCCTTCACCCTTTACCAGGTAACAGAAAAGAGAAGGCCTTCCCTCTGGATGCCCTTATATGATATTCTATTCTAGTCTTCTCTTCTCATAGAGCTCCAGAGAACATTGCTGTTCAATTACCATTATGCTCTGAACCCAAAGTAGTTGCATTTCAGTAGTAAATGGGTTAATCTCCCATGAGGTTGTTATTGAGATATGTTATTGAGACATAATAATGAGAATTAACCCAGAAGATGAGGATAAAGCATACATCCTCAGAGATAGGTGATTACTGCTATTTTCTGCTTTGGTGTTTGTTTTGTTTTGTTTTGTTTTTACAGATACAAGACAATCTTCATTAGCCTCCTGGCCTCTCATACACTGGTTTTAGTTTTTCAGATACAGGCCAGCCCACAGTGGAGAGTTCTATCCTTCTTCTCCAAGATGTGCATACTTAAGAAAATATCACCTCCCTTCCCCTGGCCCAAGGAGGCCAATGCTCAAACCTCTAACCCAAAAACTCTTCATCTCAGAACTATTTACAAATAATTAAGGCCCAAGACTGGAAATATCCATTCTCATATAAGTGATCCACTTCTGATCCCTCTGCCTTATCTTTGACCTAACTCATTCTCCTCATCTAAAAGTGATTGGGCTATAGTACATGATCTCCAAGATGCCTCATAGCTCAGTGATTCCATGATTCTACACAGAAGTATTTACTGGATTAACTGATTAATGTAGGCCCCAGAATAAGTGTTTGTAATATCTTGAGCATATGTAGATAATAAAGAATTTTAAAATACTATGCCATTTAAAATGATAGAGCTAGAAATGGGATGCGCTTTCATCAGAACGCACTGTGTAATTGAAATGACTTTAATATTAAGGTCCTCCTTCAATGCCCTGGTGACCCTGGGTTCTCAAAGGCTGTCAGAAAAGTATTAGGAATGTTAGCCTCTACCAAACTGAAAAGACTTTGAGTTCAGTATTAGCAATGTACTCAATGGAAGGGCAAAGCATAGTGAAGAGAGGATCCATCACCCAATAAATGAGCCCCAGGTGATTAATTTGGAGGTAGAAGGTGGTCTCCGTAACACATGATGATATAATAAGGTGGGAAGGGATTGAGATCTGCATTTCTGCCCAGAATGGACTCTATCACTTTGTAATACTAGATAGTCCGATGGAGGTCATCCAGGGACCTTAAAGATCACCTAGTCCAATCCTCTCATCTTACAAATGGGGAAACTAAGGTAAAAGAGGTCAAGTGATTTGCCCAAGGTCACAAGCAGGAGAGAAGTACTCAAATTCAAGTCCTTTGAGACTCCAAAATCAGCATTCTTTCCTCTATGGCATGTTCCCTCTAAGAAATACATGTCACAGCTTCTCATCTTGTAGCACAGTAAAAGTTTCCCCTGGAAGTAAGCACAGCAACCCCATTAGTACAAAAACCATGGTCATTTTTTCTCTACATATAGTCTAGGGCAGGGGTGTGGAACCATGGCCTCAAGGCCACATGTGCCCCTCTCAAGTGCAGCCCTTCGACTGAATCCAAACTTCACAAAACAAATCCTTTTATTAAGGAGATTTGTTCTGTGAAGTTTGGATTCAGTCAAAGGGATGCACTTGAGGATCTAGAGGGCTACATGTGGCCTGGAGGCCATGGCTTCCCCACCCCTGATCTAGGGTAAGCAGGAGTACATATACTGGCCTTTTTCAGTCAGTGTGAGCTAGTTTTTAAGACCCAGTCCCTAGATTTTGCAAATAACCCAGACATTTTTCTTTACAAAATGGTGGGGGAAGGATGTGCCTACTATAAATCTGGGCTCTTTGTGTCTACCCAGAATATGATGCTATGGTTTCTGTGTTGTAGTCTTAACAGATAAATTCATGATGAATTAATTTAATTGAAAACTATTTTAACCTGGTAAAAGGAAGTATGCTTCAAGAAGGAGTTAAGTGAGAAGCATCAGGACCAGGACCCTGTCCAAATAGTCTAGGTAGGCCTAATAGAAATGCTTGTACAACTAAATGGCCACCTGGAAGACCAGAAGACAGGACAACTTAGGGACCAAAGAGACTGAAAAGTTCTTCTACACAATTAAGTGAACTCTGAGCCCATGCAGGTGGAGGCTAACTACCAATGACAGGCTGTCCTGGGTTGCTGAAACTGAGCACATCACAGTCTGTGGTCCAGGTACAGAGCTCATGAGGACAGATTACAGGTTTAGAGCTAGAACTTATATTAGAGGTCCCTGAGGCCAACCCCTTCATTCCACAGATGAAGAAACTGAGGCTCAAACTAGTTAAATAAATTGCCCAAAGATTCATAGGTAGTAAAGGGCAGAGGTGGTTGTATTTTGGTTTTTGTTTATTTATTTTATTCTAAACTTAAGAAATAAAACAAGCATTTCTATAACATAGTAAAATGGGGGTGAAAAGATGATTGCACATGAAACTACAAATCTATCACATACAACTTGCTATTCCTTTCAAATATGTAATACAGTTACCATGTAACTTTTACTTTTTTTCTTCCCTCCCCCTTCTCTCCCTAGAGATGGCTACTATTACACACACACACACACACACACACACACACACACACACACACACACACACAAAATCATTCTATACATACAGTTATCAGTTCTTTCTCTTCATGAAAAGAGTCTTCCTTCATAGGTCCTTTGTAGTTAATATGAGTATTTATAATAGTCAAAATATGAGATTTAATTCCATATTCTTTTACTATATGAGCAGCACTCTTTTTCCTGTACCATATTATCTCTCAAATCTGACCCACTAATGCCTTTGGATCCATGATTGGGAAAGGAGAAGGGAGCCCTAGTAAAATCAGGAGAGATTTTTGACTGGGTCAGTAGAGCCAAAACTTCAGTATACTAGCATATAGTTGTACTGGGCCCACTCAGACCCATGTGAGGGCAGAGTTATGACTGATCTTTCCTCAATAAGAAATCAGGGCAATTTACCTCTCCTCTCTAAAACTAGGTTCAGAAAAGTAAATCCAAGACTCCTTCCATGATTCTACCATGATAGCAGGAAAACAATTAAAAGGTCATCTGGGGAGGGGTGCCAAGACCTTAAAAAAAAAATCAAGCCAGACTAGAGCAGACCAGGACATTCCTAGAAATAGGTAGGTTGGACCACTGTGGCAGAAGGAAGGGAAAATTGCTGCAAGCTGCATGAGATCTGAGGCAAAGATCATACCAGGAGGCTAGACAATGATCATGGTCTTAACATGAGTGCAACATCAACTGCTTCCTAAATAGCACTTTTGAGCTTCTTGATTCTCTAGGGTGGCATTGTTTCTATAGGTCATAGGCCCCAGCAGTGAGTAGTCATGAGCAGGAATTCTCAGCTATATGAGAGTGTGATAGCTTATCATTAGTCCTTTTATTTCATAATATCCTCTACCTCCATCACTATCAGTCTTCCCCAACTTCCACCCACCCACCCCCACTGTAATGTTAATGGCATATAAGATCTTTCCCACCCATTAATAGCCCTCACTGTGGAGCCCATTAAGAGAAGCTTGATTAGGGAAGGCCTGTTTTTCAGGAAGGCCCACACCTTTTGTTACTTTGTAACTAGGTAGTGGATCACAAGGGTTGTGATGCCCTCTGACCCTGAAGAAGAATATATATACTCTGAGATTAGCATTTTGCTTTGGGACTCACTCATTGGAAAAATGTTCCTGTGATGTGACCAGATGAGACTCTGGATAGCCATTAAGGAATCCCCTAGCTTTGAAAAACCCAGATGTTGGCACTTCTCTCTCTGATAACTTATGTACATACTGCTTTGGTCAGACAGTTGGATCTGTCTGTTGATCTGTGCTAATTTCTCAGACAGTTAGAAACCCTATCTATTGGTCTTTATTTCTCTGCTTGTATTTTTTCTATTTTCTTTGTTTGGATTTTCTCTCAAGTTCAGGGTGCTGATTTTCCCCCTGAATTGATGAATGTAATTTTAAAAGATTGTTGACCCCTTGAACCTCTTTCCCAGTAAAGCAGATCTAAGAACTTTGCCAGCAGCCATCCTGGGTATGTCAGTGTGGCTGCCACGACACCCACACACAAAGCACTGTATGTCAAGTGTTTGCTTTTATTTTGATAATTTAATAATTTAATTAAATTATATTAATAATGTGTAATTTGAAATGGATAATTTTGATTACATTAAATTGAAGAGTTTTTGTACAAACAAAGCCAATATAACCAAGATTAGGAGGGAAGTGGAAAACTGGGAAAGAATTTTTACAACCATCGTCTCTGATAAAGACCTCATTTCTAAAATATACAGAGAACTGTATATAAGAATATATATAAGAATATACATATATATAAGAATATAAGTCATTCCCCAGTTGAGGCAGTTTTCAGAGGAAGAAAATAAGATATTTATAATCATGAATGCAAATCAAAACAACTTTGATGTACTACATCTCACCAGTCAGATTGGCTAACATGACAAAACAGGAAAATGATAAATGCTGGAGAAGATGTGGGAAAATTGAAACATTAATGCATTGTTGGTGGAGTTGTGAACTGATCCAACCATTCTGGAGAGCAATTTGTAGCTATGCCCAAAAATGTGCATATCCTTTGCTCAGCAATATCATTTCTAGGGCTATATCCCAAAGAGAGGGTGGAGGAGAAGGAGGGGGAGAAAATTTGGAACTCAAAAGCTTGTGGAACTGAATGTTATAAACTAAAAGTAAATTAATTAATTAGATTTTTAAAATAACATGTAATTCGATTTGAGTACATTTTTAAAATTTCACAGTTCTACTCCTCACTCGCACCTACTCCTTGCTCACATCTTGAGATAGAAATATCTTGGGAGTCTCCTGAAAACCTAGGTTGGGAATTCCTCTAACATCCAGAGTTCATTATCAGAAGCATTGACTACAGCCTCTTCCATATTAAAAATATATTTTTAAAAATAAAAATATATTTTAAAATCACAGAAAGACATCTCCAAGAAGCACACATACAAATATTTACATGTTATTTCAACTGATAACTTCTATGGGCCACTACAATCATAACACAAAGAGTAAAATTAACTCAGCCGCCCCCTACAATGGAGCAGCTATGTGGCACAGTGAATAGATCACTGGACTTGGAATCAAAAAGACTCATATTCATGAGTTCAAATCTAGTTTCAGATACTTACTAGCTGTATGACCCTGGGAATTCTGTTTGCCTCAGTTTCATCATCTATAAAGTGATCCAGAGAAAAAAATGACAAACCCCTCCAGTACCTCTGCCACAAAAACCCCAAAATGGGATCACAAAGAGTCAGACGCGACTGAGATGACCAAACAACAACAAGGACCAACAACTGCACAAAATAGTTCCATCCTTCTTCCAAAACTCTTCAGTTATATGTAGGGAGCCCCGCCAAATTCGCCTTTTGGAGATCCACACCCTTTAGTGGACAGAAATTCCCCAGTGTTGAGCCAATGAAGTCATAAGACTGTGACTGAAATCCCACCCTATGGGAGGGATGTATGATAGACAGATCTATGCATGGGGGCAGGGGTTATAAGAGGAGTTAGACCTAATAGAATAGAACAGAATAGAACACAATAGAATACAATAGAACAGAATAGAATAGAATAGAACACAATAGAATAGAATAGAACAGAATAGAATAGAATAGAATAGAACACAATAGAATACAATAGAACAG
>CM053583.1:277133636-277164606 GCA_028627135.1 Pseudochirops cupreus | reverse complement strand
TAATCAGGTTAGGGGACCAAGGCCTACCACCACTTTGAGCATACTTTAAAGGGATATGTGAGACACTAAACCAGATAGTAAGTAAGCTATATGAAAGCCACAGAACAAATATGGGGCAACTGGAACCATTCATGCTGCTGAAAATAGAAATTATGAATCTACACTTTCCTATCTAGTGCTTCACTACTATTTTTTCAATCTTTGTTTCTTAAGAGTTTGCTTTTTCTTCTGTGCCTTTATTTCTGTATATCAGATTCTTGATCTTTTCTGTCCCATAGACTCTTTTTAGTAGTCTGGTGAAGCCTATGGGCCCATTCTCAGAATAATATTTTAAGTGCATTAAGTGGAATACATAGGGTTACAAAGGGAAACCAATTATATCAAAATTCAGGGATCAAAATATTTGTAAAGAAAATTTACAGACCCTAAGTTAAGAATCCTTACTCTACAATAAAATGGTTAACCGTTACATCACTCATCAATGTGTGTCTTTGTGCAAGGGTGGCAGTAGGAGAAGCAACAGGTGGTAAAGTACCCAGGAGGAAAGGAGTAAGACTTTATGACTATTAGGACCTTCCCAGCTTCGGGGCTCTATGCAGAAGAGAGGCTTTATTGACTTCATATTTCATAACTTCCTGGAACAAAAGGAAAAGGTGGATCTGTTTAATCCTAGAGAAAAGAAGGTTAGTAATATTTGCTGGGGGAAAGGTTGTGAGTAAAGAGAATTAGTATTGTTGATAGGACTACTTCAGGTACTCCTTATCCCCACTATTGGGTAATTTGTTAGGCATCTAGGTGGCACAGTGGATAGAATGATAGGTCTGGAGTCAGGAAGATCTGAATTCAAATCCAGCTGCTTGGAGTATTCCAAACTAATGAAATTGCCATGTTGAAAAGAAACTAGATGAGACACAAACTCCAACAAATTTTTATCTTTTTTTTTTTAAAGCTTCACTTTCTGCAATTTTGTATATCATAATGACTGGATGAAATGAAGTAACACATGTAAAATATATTTAAACTGTACAACCAGCTACAATCCACATGCATATAACTACTAGATATACATATAGCTGCTATGATATTATTGTTGTTATTATTTTTCATTAGCAATAGTAATAAATGTCAGCTATATCATTGTTATCTGATGTTTCATACATTCATCTGATGTATCACCCATAAGCTGGTCATTGTTGTTTGGTTATTTTCAGTTGTGTCTGACTTTTTGTGACCCAATCTGGGGTTTTCTTGGCAAAGATACTAGAGTAGTTTGCCATTTCCTTCTATGGACAGATGAAGAAACTGAGGTAAACAGGAGTAAGTGACTTGCCCAGGGTCACATAGCTAGTAAGTGTTTGAGGCCATATTTGAATTCTGTCTTGCTGATTCCAGGTGTGGTGTTCTACAAAACATATTGATTGTCTATCAGGAATTTATCATCCAAACAGTAGAGTGTGACCTACCCATAAGTATTAAGCCTTCACCACCAAGGCTACCTGTTGCATGTCTTCAAAACTCCCTCTCTATGCTTTGTTGTAGTTTCTAAAAGGAAGAACTAAGGGCCAGCTGTGACATCTCCTACCCCACTTATCTCAGAGACTCCCTGTCTGTACCCTCTTTCACACCTGTAGTTTCAAGGCTATGCTTCCAGAAAATGAAAAAGAATTCTTCCTCACCCAATGTCGTTGTTGTTCAGTCATTCAGTCAGGTATAATTCTTTGTGACCCCATGGACAGTAGAGGTATTCTTGACAAAGATACTGGAGCAGTTTGTCATTTCCTTCTCCAGTGGATTAAGCCAAATAGAGGCTGATTGGCTTGCCCAGGGTCACACAGCTATTTAGTGTTTGAGGTTGGATTTGAGCTCAGGTCTTCCTGACTCCAGGTCCAATGCTCTACGACCCAACTGACAAGATAAGGCCTTGCCTTCCACCTTATTAAAATTCCCACCTAAGTCACTTCTCCCTAAAACCAATCCAATCCAAGATACAAGGTCTTTGAGGACAGGAAGGGTTTCATTTTTGTTACTGTACCCCCAGCATCTAATATATGTTAGTTGAACTAATTTAATTTGTAAGCAACTTCTATGTGCAATACATTGTGATAGTTACAATGACAAAAAAAATACAAGTCTTTGCTGTTGATTATGGTAGCCTAGTAGTTCTGCAACTTTTGCCCTGGGTATACAAGCAGATTGTGTCAGATTACTCTTAATAGAGCTCTCCATCATGGTTTCATGTACCCACTATGTCAATGCAAAGCAGCTGTTTTTCACTAGAGGACGCTTCAGGATGGATATATCCCATGGAGTCTTAAGCCTAGATACACAGGATAAGTCAGGAAATGGAAACTACAAAAGCTGGCCTTGGAGTCTGGATGAAGTTCTGTTGCTGACACACACACATCAGCTGTGTGACCCTGGGCAAGTCACTTAAACTCTCAATGGAAGTACCCATTCAGGAGCCACATGGAAAAGAGAGTCCTGGATGGTTTTTGAGCTACAATGGGGTAGAAGGAGGGAGGAAATAACAATATTTGGTGTCATAAAGCTGGAGGTGTTAACATTGCATCTCTATTTAATTCCATCAAGTTCTGAAAACCATAAAGGATGGGGATCCAGGAGATCAAGTCCATGTGTAGGGAGATGGCAGGCCAGAGCCAGAAAAGAGACAAATCTACCCCTCAAGCGGCAGCAGCAGATCTTCCTTGTGTCTGTTTCTTAGAGCTGATGAAATGTCAGTGCCAAGTGGTAAGTGCCTCTTTGTCAAGCCTGTTACACAGCAGCGCCCTCCAAACTTAGCCTTAGTCCTAATTTGCGAAAGCCTTACCTTCATTCTGTCTACCTGCATTTTTTGTATCCCTCCCTACCATGTACTTCGAGTCCAGGGTGTCTGGGTCAATGAGAAAAGGTAGGTGAGAAGAAATATAGAAAAAGAAAAATACAACTTAATGGATGCCCTAATGCTTGAATATTGTTGTCATTATTTACTGATGCTAATAAAAATAGCCTGAAGGAGAAGAGGCGTGATGAAGTGGATAGAAAGCTGATGACCTGGGTTTGAGTCCTGTCTCTTACACACACACACACACACACACACACACACACACACACACACACACTAGCTGTGTGACCTTGGGCAAGTCACTTAAATTCTCAATACTCCCAAACAACTCTCTAAGAGATTAAGTTGCAAAGGAATAATTGATCTGCTGGGGCAAAAGGAGATCTCTCATCATGGGAGGGAATTCCCTATATCAAGAAACTCATTGGCGTGCTGAAAAAAAAAATAACCAAAACCTTCCTGAAAACAGACGAAAATAAGCACAATTACACATAAAATGTACTCATGGCCCCTTGAATTATTTCATCCATTTGACTGAACTCTCCTAGAAAATCCAAGAAGAGATAACTAGTCTCAGCATGTTCAGCCATTCAGGAATACCCAGGCTACCAGCTAAGCGGTGTCATGGATAGAACGCCAGATCTGGAGTCAGGAAGCCCTGAGCTCAAATTCCACCCTGGACAAGCCACTGAATTTCTGTTTGCCTCAGTTTCAGCAATTATAAAATGAGGACAATAGCACCTACTTCACAGTGTAATTGAGAGGATCAAATGAGATAATATTTGTAAAAAGTGCTTCACACAATGCCTGGCACACAGTAGGTGCTATTTTGTTGGTGGTGGTGTTCAGTCATTCAGTCCAACTCTTTGTGATCCCATAGACCATACTGTCTATGGCAGCGGTTCTCAACCTGTGGGTCGCCACCCTTTTGGAGGTTGAACAACCCTTTCACATGGGTCACAGGGGTAGCCTAAGACCATCAGAAAACACATATTTCCAATGGTCTTAGGAACTGAGACACCGCTCCTCTATCCCTCTCCAGGTGGGTCCACCCACATGCAGATATGCCACATACAAGTATTAAAGGGTCGCAGCATTAGGAAGGTTGAGAACCACTGGTCTATGGGATATTCTTAGCAGAGATACTGGAGTGGTTTGTCATTTCCTTCTCCAGTGGATTAAGACAAATAGAGGTTAATTGACTTGCCCAGGGTCATACAGGTATTTAGTGTCTGAGGCTAGATTTGAACTCAGGTCTTCCTGACTCTAGGTCCAGTGCTCTATCTATTGAACTGCCTAGCTGCTTCCTAGTAGGTGCTATAGAAATGCTTGTTCCGTTCTGCCTCCTATTTGCTTCAGTTGTCTTATCTGTAAAGTAGGGATAATAATATTAATAATAATAATAGTACCTACATGTCAGGATTATTGGGAGGATATAATGAGATGATATTTGCAAAGTTCTTCACAAACCTTAAAGTGCTGTGTTAATGCTAGCCTTATTATTACTGCTCTTCTAATAGATTTGGTTTCATGTGCAATCATCTTTTTTTTAAATTCTATGTTATGTAAATGCTTGTTTTATTTCATAAATTAAAAATAAAATTAAAAAGACTTGACCATGAAACATGTGAGAAGCTCACAGACTGAGCCTGGAGCACCTTCAAAGACCTCTGTACCTTTTTGAAGGACTAAATTGTTAGAGACCCAAAAGGCAGATAAGATCTATCAAATAGGAGTGGGTATCAATGGGTATGTACAAAGTGAAAATGGAAAATAATGAATCCATATTAGAAGACTGTCAGGTGAGGCAGTTCAGAGTGAGCTGGTTTCACTTGGAGAATCGACAAATGAGAATCATAGCATGAGAGGACTGGACAAGACCTTGGAGATCATCTACTCTAACCCTATCATTCTACAGAGCCCAGAGAGAGAAAATAACTTTCCCCAAGTGACACACCCAAGAATACCCAAGCAGGTCTAGAACCCTGGTCTCCTGACTGTCCTATTTCATGGTTCTTTCCGCGATGTCACACTGCTTACAGTTAAGCAATCGCTGAATTTGAGAACTGGAAGAGATAGCCCTTAGTAGCTGATTGTCCAAATCATCATACCAGAAGGAAACCTCTGTTAAAATATACCCATTCAACCTTTGCTCAAAAACCTCTAGTCTTCAGAATTTCAAGAAAAGGAACCCTTTTACTTGCTGGTTCCTTAAATCGTCAGAAGCTATTCTCTCCCAAAGTATGCCCCCTTTTTGCAACATAACTTCTCTTACCAATGCATTCTCATATATAAACCCCACTACTTGGAAGGAAATGACTACCCCTAGAGCAGGTCTTTTACAAGGGCATGGAGAACAACCTCCTACATGGTGTAATTTCAGAGACCCAGGGGAAGAATCTTCCTTCCCCTTCCAGCAAAGTACTTTCCTCTGCTCACCTGTGTATTCATGCCTGAAATTCCTTTGGAAGACAAAATGTTTTTCCTGTCACAATTAGAAATAAAGCTTAAAATATAAATAATCCTTGAAGAAGAAACACGTTGACTAACATTCACACTAAAATGTGCTTAACTGATATTAGAGACTTCTACAAAAACACTCCCTGAAAGTAGAATTTGCCAGGGGGAGAGAGGAGAGAATAGGAAAACTGAAGACAGTAGGTTTCTGAAATAAAGGGAAAGAGCAGGAAAGAGAAGCATTGAAATACAATAAATGTTTCTTAGATGGGAAAAGAAGACACAGAAAGAGGAATCTGACGGGTCCAAAGATGGACATTTCTGCTATGTAATTTTGCTCAGGCCTGGTCCCAGAAATTCCAGTCCAGTCCTTTTAAAAAAAAAATATCTAGCATTCAAATCAAAGTCAATTGCAAGACAGGTCATTCTCTCCTTGATGTCATGGTCCTCTCTGAGAACTAAGGACAGACCACAACCTGTGAGTAGTCTGAGCTGCCTGAATGGGGACCCAGATGGCCAGTCCCAGTTGGGCAACTCCTCTCCCCACCTCTCCTCTCTTCCCCTCCCTTCTCCCTCCTGTCTTCTCCCCTCTTTCCTCTTCTCCTCTCCTCTCTTCTCCCTCCCCTCTGCCTCTCACCTAAGGTTTTTCTGCCCAAAGGAAAGTAAATTTTGATGGCTGACAGCTGCCTAGTTAACTTGGAGTTTACTGACTAAATTTCTTTCTCAAAGACCAAGCCTTAAACCCAATTCACTTTGGATCTCGTGGATTGGACAGCAATCAGTAATAGGTCCCTACCAGAGCACCACTTAATGATTATTTTTTGGGCCCTCCTAGCTCAGAGTGAATGTAAACAGTGGTAGCAACCTCTCTTTTGGCCAACAAGCCTGAGCATCCTCCCCTTCCAGTTTGATTTTTTTTTTCATTAGCTTGACTCACTTCTTAAAGAGGCGTATTCGCTGAATGGGCTTTGCTTCACTCAAATTCAGAATGTGAAAAGACCTTAGCTTAAAAGGGCCAGGGTTTCCCACTGCATCCTGGGCCATCTCTAGTCATCTTAATGGATATCTCGTCACTGGACCCAGATGGCTCTGGAGGAGAAACTGAGGCTAATGACCTTGAACAGCCTCCATCACTCAAATCAAAGTCATGTCATCATTCCCTGATGTCACGGTCCTCTTTGAGAATGAAGGACAAACCACGTGTACACACAATATCTAGCATTTCTATAGTACTTTAAGGTTTGTAAAGTATTTACATATGTTACTTCATTTTCTCTTCCCAACAACCTAGGCAGGTAGGTGCTATTATTATACCCACTTATAGATTAGGAAACTAAGACAGATGGGATAAGGCAGGGAGGGAAGAAGCATTTTTATGGCAACTATTATGTGCCAGGCAATGTGCTTAAGCACTCTTTATAAATATTATCTCATTTGATCCTCACAACAACACTGTGAGCTAGCTGTTTTTATTATCCTCACTTTACAGATGAGAAAACTGAGGCTTAAACAGAAGTTTAAGACACTTCTCCACATTTCATACAATCTCTAAGTACCTAAAGTAAGGTGTTCCTAACACCAAATCAAGAGTTTTAACCCTTATGCCACTGGCTTCTAAGATACAGCTTCTCACCTCTGCCCACTTTAAGGTTTGCAAAGCATTTTGCATTTGATCCTCCCAACACCCTTATAACTAGATGCTATTATGCCCATTTTACAGATGAGGAAACAGGCTGAGAGAGATTCAGTGACTCATCCATGCCCAGAGTCTCATAAATGTCTCATAAAGCAGGATTTGAACTCAGGTGTTCATGGCTCCAATTCCAGTGCCCTATTCACTACACCATTCTGCCTTACTTACCCAAAAATAATCTATCTCCCCAAATCATTGCTTCAAAACATCTGTCCTGCGGTATTGTTTTATTACTGTTTTTTGTTTTTCTTAGTCAGACAAATTCTTCTTTGGCTCTCCTCATATGGAACTACAGTGACCTCCAGTGTCCACGAAGTTTGTAATAGTAAGATCTGGAGTCCAACAAACCTGAGCTGTCTTCTCGTTTGTCAAGATTGGGAGGGAGCTGGAGGTCGAGCAGGGAGTGGGAGGGAGAGAGAATCAAAGCTCCCATGAATGACCCATCTGGCTGGACAGTTCACTAATAAAAGCCAGGACACTCCAGAAGAAAAAGCAACTTTTCAGAAATGTGATAGACTCCCTCGTGTGATGGACAAAACATCTGCTGGTTCCGTCTTGCCGATTTGGGAATGTTGCGTCTTCGAGCTGTTTTCCTGACAGCCTTAGATGGAAGGCTGTTTCTGTGTTCATGCTGAGTGTCTTTTCAACTTCAAATGTAAATATTTAGCTCTGAGAATGGTAGAAAGAATAGGCTGTGATGGTAAGTAGCCTTGTAGCTCAATAAAGCATAGACTGTCTCGTTAAGGCAGCAGAGAAAAGAGACCTCTTTGGTTAAGCCTTCACTGTTGCACAATACTTAAGTATAACTAGGATGCTTTAAAAAGGGAAGACAGTAGGATCAATATTTACCCTCGAACCATTCTCCAGCAGCAGAATAACTGGATGTATTATCAGATAAGATCAACAGGCAAGTCCTCATTCTCCTCTTCACCTTCCTAATCCTATGTCACCTGTCATGATGCTTTAAAGCAGTGGTTCTCAACCTTCCTAATGCCGTGACCCTTTAATACAGTTCCTCATGTTGTGGTGATCCCCAACCATAAAATTATTTTCATTGCTGCTTCATAACTGTAATTTTGCTACTGTTATGAATCGTAATGTAAATATCTGACATGCAGGATGTATTTTCATTGTTACAAATTGAACATAACTCACAGGTTGAGAACTGCTACAATTAACCCACTAGAGTAATTCCTTTGGGTTTTGAAAGCTTTTTTGGTCTTCAGAAGTCCTCTATTAATCAATCAGCTAACTAGAATTTACCAAGCACCTAGGTGCTAGGGAAACATTAAAAAAAAAAAGGAATAGTCCCTACCTTCAAGAAACTTGTATTATAGGCACAAGGGGTAATATGTATACATATTTAAGTGATATTTTTTGAATGTGTAACCTTGAAAATCATCCAATCTCTCTGAGTCTCACTTTCTTAGTCTGTAAAATGGAAACAGTAATAGTCATACTATCTCATGGAGTAGTTGTGAGGAAAGCATTTTGTTAATTTTTCTGTATCATGGACTCCTTTGACAATCTATAGCAGCCTCTGGACTCTTTCATAGAAGGATGGTTTTAAATAATTAAGGAGATGTTCAATTTCAATTAGAGGTTATTCAAAGCAAAAAAAAAATGGTGTTTTTCCATCTAAGTTCACAAACCCTCTAAAATCTATCCACAGACCTCCAAGGGTTTATGCTCAGGTTAAGTCTAGGTTAAACATTCAGGTGCTGGGGAGAGAGGAGGGCGGAGGGAAGAGAGAGGGGAGAGAGAGAGAGAGAGAGAGGCGGCTAGGTAGTGCAGTGAATAGAGCACTGGCCCTGGAGTCAGGAGGACTTGAGTTCAAATCCAACCTCAGACACTTGACACACTTACTAGCCATGTGACTTTGGGCAAGTCATTTAACCCCAATTGCCCTCCAAAAAGCAAAAAGAGAGAGAGAGAGAGAGAGTGAGGAAGGAAGGAAAGAGAGAAAGAAAAGAAGGAAGGGTCCCAACCTTCAAGGAACTTGCATTATAAAAGCAAGGGGGTAGTATGTATAAATATTTGCACAATATTTTTTAAATGTGTAACCTTGTTTACATCAATTACTACTACTAGTACTACCACTACCTACTACTCATATAACTACTACTACTACTATTACTACTACTACTATTACTACCACTATACTACCATCATTACTACTACTTAAGAGGCAGAATGGTGTAATGCAGAGGTATGAAATGGATTGCCCTGGCCTCACTGCTAAATGACACTGCCAAAGGTAGTCTGAATCAAATTAAATTATAACTGGAAAATATTTGACTAAATAAAAAAATATGATAAAACATGAATAATGTTAACATGTGGTTTTCTAAGTCCTTACGTATGGTTTAATAATTTCCACCACCACTATCACCCTTTCTATTTCTGTTTGGTATAGTAGACAGAGAGAGCTGGTCTTGCAAACAGAAAACATGGAGTCAGGTCTGCCTCTGATATACACCGTAAGATAGTCCCTGATCTTGAGAAGCTCACATTCTAATGTAAGACAAACACATGCAAGGAGGTTTCAGCTACAGGTCAAATAGAAAGGCCCTAGGGCACAGTAGCAAAACATATGGTAATACATATTCTTTAATGTCATTTGCCTAGAGAATAATCTGATGTGCTAATGGGTAATGAATCTCTCTCTCAGAGAGGAGAAATTACATGAGGGGTGGCAGAATAAATGACCAGAATCACAGAATTTGAGAGAAAGAAAAGATCTCTATGGCCTAATTTAGTCCAACTTATACACAAAAAGATATTTGACAAGTGGTTTTCCAGCCCTTCCTTCAAGATCTCAGAGAAGAGGAACACATCACTGCTGTAGTAGCCCATTCTACTTCTGAATAGCAGATAAATGGCTTAGTGGCAAGAACACTAGACCTAGAGTCAGGAAAACCAGAGTTCAGATCTGGTCTCAGACATTTATAAGCTACGTGACCCAGGGCAAGTCACTTGACCTGTTTGCCTTAGTACACAGAAGGAAATGGCAAACCATGCCAGTATCTTTGCCAAGAAAACTCCATAGGGTCACAAAGAGTCAGACATGACTGAACAATGACAACAAAATAGTTAGGAAGTCTTTTTTCCTGAAAGAGAGCCTCTTTGCAATTTCCATGCATTGTTCTGGTATATGCCCTCTGGGGCCAAATAGAGCAAGGGTAATCCTTCCTCCACTATAATCAATTAAACATTTGAAGAATGCTCTCATACCCCTCCAAGTCTTCTTTTCTCTATGCTAAACCTGGTGAGTTCCTTCAACCAGTGCTCATATAACATTGACTCAAGACCCTTCACGCTGCTAGTTGCCCTCCTCTGGACATTCTCTAATTTATCAGTGCCCTTAAACTGTGGTGAGGAAGAACTAAAGACAGTCCTCCAGGTGAGGTCTAAGGAGGGAAGAGAACAGTGCCATTATCACTGATGGTTTAGGCTCAGGGAACCCCCTGGAATCTTCCCACTTGATGAGGCAGTTGCCCGAGGCCATAACCTTTCATTGGCTAGGCCCAAATCTCTATTACTCTCAACCTAGCCTAGCCCTCCATTGTCCAGCTACTTCCCACCCTTGATCCTATCAAAATATCTATATCCAAATCTGTCATTCTTAAACTAGCTTAGGCTTTGGTTTGTCTGTCATCTCCAGGTAGCCTTCAGCTATTTCCCACCCTTAATCTCATTACTGGAGTTAGACCTAAATCCCATCCAAGATCCTCCTTAGACTCTTCCTCAAGGCCCTCCCCAAACCCCTCCTCTAGACTACCCCTAGATCCCTCCCACAATCTTTCTGTGTATAAGGTCCATCTTGCTTCCATGAAGGTGCTGAGATTCAGTCTAGGACAGACTCAGTCTGTATCAGATTGTTCTGTCCTGCTTATCAACACAAGCATAACAAATACTTAGGTTCCTTAAGAGTCTACCCACTATGACTAATCTTTAATAAACTTTGTTTTACTTTGACTGAGAGAAGACTTGAGTCAAATTCATTTGGCAGGACACGGCGTGTTGGTATTTTGGGATCTCAAGCACCCCTAATCCCCAAACTTCAACATTTCCTTCCTGAATCTTGGACACTATGCCTATCTTAATTCAGGCCAAGGTCACGTTAGCTTTATTTTTTTTGGCTTCCATTATGCTGATAAATTGAGACTATAGTCCTCTGAAACACCCAGATGTTTTTCAGAACAACTGGAATCCATATACCCCACTCCCATATTACATTTGTTCAATGGTTTAGTCATGTCTGTGTGAGATGAAAGAGTTCAGAGTCTGAATCTAAGGTCAGGAAAGGTCTTTATTCTTTCTCATGAGAAAGGACTCTGCCCCCGTTGCCCGCATGGTGGCAGGGAGAAAGCAAGAGGTAGAAGCCAGCCCATGGTTATATAATCTTCCAATGCAGAAACCCAACCCCCGCAACTGGCCTTCATTCTTATTGGTAGGGGGGCTGACCCACAACCTAAGCACGGGAATGTCTCTGAGACAGAGGACCCGGAAACATGTGGGTGTCCAATGAAAGCAGTCTTAACCTTATTTGGCATATCTTCTGCTAAGTTGGCTCTGGGAGAGGGTCTCCATTGCTCTAAGCCCCAGATTGCTTGAAGGTCAGGTGACCTAACCCTAGGCCTAGTGAATACTGAAGCCATTCTAGATTTGATTTTTCAGAATGAGGAAACTTCACTATAAATTATCCCTCACATGTCTGACTCCTCATGACCCTGTGGACCACACTGTCCACGGGGTTTTCTTGGTAAAGAGACTTAGTATGGTCTGCCATTTCCTTCTTCAAAGGATTGAGGCAAACAGAGGTTAAGTGACTTGCCCAGGGTCACACAGCTAGTTGGTATCTGAGACCAGATTTGAATTCAGGTCTCCCTGACTCCAGGTCCAATGTTCTATCCACTGAGTCAGCTTGCTGACTCCATTGTACTTGTAACATCGACTCTTTGTAACCAAGTGCAAGACTTTACATCCTTGAAATTGGGGATCTCCTTTTTTGGTCTTTCTTTGTATTCTCAGAGTTTCTGCACATAGTGTTTTTTCACTTGTTCACATAATTTGGATAGCCCATCCTTCCTTCTTGATAGCTCTTCCTTTCAAAGGCCTTTTCTTGAATCAGCAGACAACAAACATGCTTATTCATCATCACCAGGAACTCTGCTAAGCACAGGGAGATACAAATGCACACAAAAAGATAGACCCTGTCCTCAAGGAGATTACATTCTAATGAAGAAAAACTACACAGGAAAGGGATCTAAACAATGAAGGGAGGAGAAGAGGATGGAGGTGGGGGGTGGCACTCATAGGGGCAAAGTCCAGGAAAGTCAGAAATATAGTTGTCTTGGGACTATCCCCAAACTGCAAACCCCAGAAGTAAATCACCAATAGAAGAAGAGAGCCAATATATTGAGGGAAGGGAGCACATTATTCCAGCTTAAGGAGACCTCAGGTAATGGGGGAAATTCTATGGTGAAAAGGTAGGTGAGTCACACTGTTCAAATCTTGGAGAAACAGAAGCATAGTCCAAAAGTGAACACTGGAATACCCAGCCAGGATGGCTTCTAGCACAGGTTCTTAGATCTACTTTACTAGGAAAGATAGCTGTTTAAGGGGTCAGCAGTCTTCTTTAATTACATTCACTAGTTCAGGGGAAAAGTCAGCACCCCGAACTTCAGAGAAAATACAAGCAGAGAAATAAAGACCAAGAGACAGGGCTCTGACTGCCTGAATCAAAGTAATATTGCTATATATTTTATATACATCCTTGGATCGAGAGAGCCTTTATATCTGAGCAGTTGGGGAGCTCTGAACATATAACCACTCAGAATCTTGACCAGGGAATCACAAGATCCTTCTCATAAGCAAACCCCCAAAGCAAAATACCAACTCAGAGTTTATATACACTTCTCAGAGTCAGAAGGTACCACAACCCTTCTGACTCAGTGCCTAATTAGAAATTAGCAAAAGGTGTGAAAGCCTCCCCTAAACAAGCTTCCCTTAATGGGCCCCTCCTGAGGCCTATTAATGGGCAGGGAAGATCTTAAATCCCATTAACATTACAATGATGCATGGTCAGTCTGGGCTCACGCTCATAATATGGGTGGAGAAGGAACTCACCAACAAGGGAGAAGTCAGATAACATGAGTTTATAATGTAACCATTCATCAAAGTAGTGTGACTTCCTTCAGCTCCATTTAGCAGCCAGAGGTAACAGCCAAAAGGTGCCAGAGGCAGAATCTAAACCCAGATATTACCAAGTCTAAGGCTAACTCTCCATCTTCTCCCCCATACTGCATCTCTACCTGGCCTTCAAAGCCCTGGCTCCTCTGAGAAGCCTGCTCTGACTCCTTCCTTCACCACCAGGCTCTGACTCCCTAGTATACCTTGAAGTCCAAATGGATAGGATTAAGGTTTTCAGCCCCAAGGACTTTTAAAAATCCTAATGGCATCCTTAGTTGTGGGGGTTTTGTTTGGTCCATGTGTGTGTGTTCCCTTTGCCCAGGGTGGGGAACATGTGGCCTTGAGACCATATGTGGCCTCCTTGGATGCAGCCTTTTGACTGAGTCCAAGTTTTACAGAACAAATCCTTTTATTAAGGAGATTTTTTTCTATGAAGTTTGGACTCAGTCAATGTGCCCCACTTGAGGACCTAGAGGAGTCACATGTGGCCCTCTAGGTCCTCAGGTACAGCCTTTTGACTGAGCCCAAGTTTTACAGAAGAAATTTGTTCTGTGAAGCTTGAATTCAGTCAAAGGACTGCCCTTGAGGACCTAGAGAACCACATGTGGCCTTGAGGTCTATGGCATTGATCATATATTTCTATATATGATAGCTATTGAAGTGGCTAGGTGGCACAGTGAATAGAGCACCAGCCCTGGAGTCAGGAGCAACTGAGCTCAAATCCAGCCTCAGACACTTAACGCTTACTAGTCATGTGACCTTGGGCAAGTCACTTAATCCCAATTGCCTTGCCTTCCCCCCTCAAAAGAAAAAAAAAAGAAGTGTGCTCTATTCCTTTGGCTTCTGTCCTGAAAATATTTCCTGGAAATTAGCATTATTAATCTGTTATCCTGTCAACCAATCAATCCACAAGCATTTATTAAGCACCTACTAGTTCCCGTGCATTGTGCTAAAAGCTGGAGATAAGAGACAAAGAAGGAAAAATCCCTACCTGAAATAAATTTATATTCTAATGGTGCAGACAACAGCCATCAGTCACTAATATTTTCCAGCTGCTAAATAAAAGATGGATAGATATGTTTGCCCTACTGAGACGTTAGGATTTTCTTTTCCTTTTTAATGGAACACTATAAAACTCCAAACAGATTTGCTTCTGCAGGCTCCGTCTTCCTATATCATACCCATACTTGTCTGGGTAACAAGGTCCAGATGAATTGTAACTTTAGTTACTTTCTCTATGGCCCCCAGTTTCCTATGGGGAAGGAAGGTGGTGGCATTTCAAAAGAGTCTCCTGTGATTAATGTCTGCTATCCAGCATTCTCCCATGCTCACATTGCAACTCCTTTCGTCTGGCATCAAGATTCATTTGTTATTTCCACAGTTTTTTTCCAGGTGACTATAAAAAAGAAAGATGCTTCTATCCTACTAAGTTGAGACTAAGGAGTGCTGGAAGGAAATAAATTACAGACAAAATAATTTTGATTTCCAGAGGTAGATAGGAAATGAGCTATTCCTCGGGAAAAGGAGAGGAGAGGAGAGGAGGGGGAAGGGAGGGGAAGGAAGGGGAAGAGAGGGGAGAGGAGAAAGGGGAGAAGACAAGGGGGAGGAGAGGGAGGGGAGGGGGAGGAGAGAGAAAGGAGAGGAAAGAGTAGGGAGAGGGAAAGGAGAGGAGAGGAAAGGAGAGGAGGGGGAAGGGAGGGGAAGGAAGGGGAAGAGAGGTGAGAGGAGAAAGGAGGGGAGGGAGAGGAGAGAGAAAGGAGAGGAAAAAGAAGGGAAAGGAAAAGGAGAGGAGAAGGAGAGAAGAGAAAAAGAGGGGAGGGAAAAGGATTTTTTTTTGAAGGGGGAAGGCAAGGCAATTGGGGTTAAGTGACTTGCCCAAGGTCACACAGCTAATACATGTCAAGTGTCTGAGGCCAGATTTGAATTCAGGTCCTCCTGACTTCAGGGCAGGTGCTCTATTCATGGTACCACCTAGCTGCCCTGAGAGCAGGATTTTATATATGTCACTTCTGGGATGGGATAAAAATAAAGACTAAATTTATTATTTCATTAATATAAAGAACTTCTAAGTGGGGATTCCTATTGATGTAAGTCCACACCTTCTCTGCAATTTATAATCTTGGAGAATTTTCCGGGTCATTGAAAGTTTCCAAGATTTACCAAGGGTCATGCTCTTAATATGTGTCTCAACTTGAACCAAGTCTTTCTAGTTTTAAGGCTGATTCACTAACTATTGTGCCATCCATCCCATCAAATATACTTTCCCATGATGCACTGCTGATATACACTCTCAGTTTCCTACTTTCCCTTCTCTAGGGACAAGCAATTGTGAGTGAGTTCAGATGGTAAAATTCACATGGGCAGCTCTAGGCTGGAATGTGCCATGGTTCTCATCATTGTTGATTATCTCACTTCTGGTATGTTACTGTGTAGGACTATAGAAAACAGCACAAACCATGATTCCAGACCATGTGCACCCACACACACCATAATGAGTGATCAGTGTCATGGATCTAGGGACTATATTTGGAGTCAGGAAGACCTGTGTTTAAATACTACCTCAAATACCTACTAGTCACATATATCTGAACAGGTCACTTAACCTCTGGATTCAAACGCCTCTAGGGTGCCCTCCAGTTCTAAATCTCTAACCCAGTGATGCTAGCAACGTAGGAAGAGGAGGTGGAGGACCAAACAGGCCACCTGGAGAAGTTTCACTGCTTCTCTCAGTCTTCAAGAGTCTTTCCACGGAATAACCTCTTCTCAGTCAACACTCCTTTTCACCATCATGCCTGCTGACCCTTTCCACTATCATGTTCAATTACAAAATGCTCTCACCATCACCAATTATGGGACAGTCTATACAGGGAAGCACCAACACTTAAACCCACAGGAAGCTGTAGGCAAATAGGCCTTTGCCCCAGAGTATTGACATTCAGGGGACAGAGGAGCTTTCTCCGGAGGAGGTATACTTTCTCTCCTAGACATATTTCCTCCCTAAGACCACTAAGGGAATTGGGGGTGGGGACCCACAGTTCATAATACTTCTCACACAAACTGCCCCCAGGCCATACCTACCTAAGATCCTACCATCATAGTATCCCTCTCATAAAGAATCACATCTCTCACCCCTGAATTTTGCCAGACCACTCCTCTCCTGATATGGAGTCAAACTGTCCTACACAATTGCCCACTGCCCCATCATCCTCCTACTATTGCCCTTTTATGGCTCTGCCAGAAGCTTCCTCATTAAATACCTGTCATTTGTGCAGGTGGAATAGACCACTTCTGAATTCAGCAATATCCCCACAATCCTGGTGCTATAGGGCATCTCCCATGTGCAGAAATTAGGTGCTCTCTGTGTTCTCCCCTGCCTCCAACACTGCCTTATTTCCCCTGCTTTACTGACCACAGTAAAAATAAATGTTGCCTATCAATCAGCATTTTACTAAGCACTGTGTGCCAGGATGATTAGGATACACAGATGAAAACAAAACCAGTCTCCCTGGCCTCAAGGGGCTTACATTACAGCAAGGGCAATAATATATGCATATATAAATAAGATACAAAATACATACAAAGAAAATACAAGTACAGAAACAAAACCAGACTCCCTGTCCTCAAGGGGCTTACATTATAACAAGGGCAACAATCTATACACATATAAATAAGAGACAAAATACACACAAAGTAACTGTAAGAGGCCAGTGAAATGGGAGAGCAGGGAGAAAAAGGTGTCCTGAAAATCCAGATCGGAGAGAGTGATCAACAATGATAAATGTTGCAGAGAGGTCTAAAGGGATGAGAACTGAGGAAAAAAATGTCATTGAAGTGGAAAATTAAATGGTCATTGTCAACTTTGGAGATGGGACAGTACATGAGATCAGAAGGCAGAATGCAAGGGCTTGAAAAATGAGTAAAATGAGAGGAAGTAACATTTTCTAGGAGTTTAAGAAAGGAAACAGAGATGTAGATTAAGAAGAAAATAGAATCTAGTGAATTTTTTTTAAAGGATGGGGAAAACTTGAGTATATTTAGAGGCAGCTGGAAAAGAGGTTCCAGTAGACAGAAACTGAAGAATAGAAAGGGAGTATCCTTGGGGGAACAATCTACTAGAAGAAATGAGAAGGGGGGGGTGTGTTATAAACAATTTCTCAGATAAAGGTCTATCTCAACTATATAAAGAACTTTGTCAAATTGATAAATGGTCAAAGGTTATAAACAGGTTTTTTTGAAGAAATCAAAGCTATATATAGTCATATAAAAATGTTCTAAATCTTATTGGTTAGAGAAATGAAAATTCAAACAACTTTAAGGCATCATCTCACACCTATCACATTAGCTTAAATGATTAAAGAGAGAAATAACAAATATTGAGGGGTTATGGAAAAACTGGAACACTAATACACTGTTGGTGGAACTGTGAACTGATCTTATCATTTTGGAGAGCAATCGGGACTTATGCCCAAAGAATTATAAAACTGTGTATACACCCTTTGACCCAGCAATGCCACTACCAGGTCTGTTTCCCAAGGTGATCAAGGAAAAAGGAAAAGAACTTACATGTTCTAAAATATTTATAGCAGAGTTCTTTGCAGGAGCAAAGAACTAGAAAATGAGGGGATGCCATCAATTGAGGAATGACTAAATAAGTTATAGTACATGATTGTAATGGAATACTACTGTGCTGTAAGAAATGATAAGCTGTTTGATTTTAGAAAAAATCACAGAAAGACTTACATGAAATAATAAAAAGTGAAATGAGCAGAACCAAAAGAACATTGTTAGTAAGAGCAAAATTGTTCTAAGAATAACTATGAAAGACTAAGTTATTCTGAGTATTATATATGTTTAAATCAACTACAAAGAACCTATGAAGGAAGATACTATTCACCTCCAGAGAAAGAACTGATAAATAGAAGTGTGCATGGTTTTATACACACACATACACACACACACACACACACACAATTTAATAATTAATAAATTAGAGGCAACAACTTTTTTTAAGAAAAAGATTCATAACATAATTGAGACCTGACATATTCACGAAATAAAAACCCAAAAGTTAGTTGGGTTTTTTTAATTAGAAAATACTATATGATAAATAGCACAGTAGTATACACATAAAAGAAGCAGTTGGGTGACCCAGCAGATAGAGCGCTGGACCTGGAATCAGAAAGACCTGAGTTCAAATCCGGCCTCAGATACTTACTAGCTGTGTGACCCAGGGCAAATCACTTAACTTCTGTTTGCCTTAATCTACTGGAGGAGGAAGTGGCAGAACATTCCAATATCTTTGCCAAGAAAATCCCATGAACAACATTGGCATGATATAGTCCATGGGCTCACTAAGCATCAAATATGACTGAACAATAGTACAGATAAAATGTCCTATGATGACATTACCTTCCTCTTATTATAAATAGAGTCTGTGAAGTTGTATGTTTTAGGGATTCCTGATACAGTGGAAAGAACGTAGGGTGTGGAGTTAGAGGAAATAATTTGAAATTCCTACTCTACTTTTTTACTAATTATAGGACATTAGACCTTCTCATTCAACCTCTTAGGGCCTCAGTTTCCTTGTTTTTGAAATGATCTGAGAGATAAGACTCCCTGAGAGTATCAGAGGATTGGAATTGGGAGGTACCTTTGAGATTAACTAACTCAAATCCTTAATTTTATTGAGATGGAAAATGACACCCAGAAAGAGTAAATTATTTACCCACCATCCCTTAGGTAGTAAGGTGCAGAGTCAATATTCAAACCCACATAACCTAAAAGAATGAATAAAAGATTTATTAAGTGATTACTATGTGTAAGGACTGTATTAAACCTAAATCCAAACCCATCACTCTTTTCATTGTAGCCCAATGCACATTTCATAGGGAAGAAGTCAAAAATTGAAGAGATGTGGAACAGGGGTTGGGCATGTCTATTAAGGGTCACACGGACTGGACCTGGATTGGGCTGAAATTTAGAGACAAAGAAACCAAGCTTGCTTTATCTAAAGGGAAAACCAGTCTTAACACAAGCTAATAAGCATGTAGCAAAAGGAATCATGTATAATAAACTAGAAAGATAGATTGAGACCAGTTTGTGAGGGGCATCAAATACTCAACAGAGAATTACATCTTTGATCCTAGAAATAGGAAGCCACTGGAATTAGCATTGAGTAGAGTACTGGCATGATTAAACTTGTGCATTAGGAAAATCACTTTGAGAGGCTGGAAAGGAAAGGGAAGAGAGTTGAGGCAGGGAGACCAATTAGGAGGCTATTAAAATAATCCAGGTGAGAAGCAATAAAAGCCTGATCTACTAGGGTGGTCATTGAGTGCAAAGAAGGGGACAGATGTAATAAACATCATAGAGGTTGATAGAACTAAAAGAATGGTGATGCCTCTTTTAGTATCCTTAACACTTAGCACAGTGCCTGGTTCATTGTGTTTATTGATTGATAAAAAATGTTTATTGACTGATAAATATACATACACATATTTTTTTTAATTATGTCCTAGGGGCAGCTAGTTGGCACAGTGAATAGAGCACTGGCCCTGGAGTCAGGAGGACCTGAGTTCAAATCCAGTCTCAGACACTTGTCACACTTACTAGCCATGTGACCTTGGGCAAGTCACTTAACCTCAATTGCCTTGCCTTCCCCCCTCCAAAAAAAAATTATATCCTAGACAGAACCAGAAAGCTCAGGAGAGGGTTGGGTGAGAGGTAGATGGGACATGTATAGAATATGGTGAAATTTACCTGAAATTTACCTGCTAATGCTTACTACCTGTGTGACCTTGAGGAAATCATTTCACCTTTCTTTGCCTCAGTTCCTTGGAGGTGGAAGATGGAGTGGTGTCTTTGCCGACAAGTAAGAAGACCAGTTTGGCTGGCCAGCAGTGTTTATGAAAGAGAGCAAGAAGTAAGAAGTCTGCAAGGTAGGCGGTTAAGAGGCCTGGTTATAGAGGGTTTTAGATGCCAGGCAGAAGAACAAGAAAGTGAAATTGAGGCTCTAAATCTCTCATACTATTATCATCTGAGATAGAGGATGGGATTCAGCAGTCAAGCCTTTTCCTGCAGTTATCAAAGTCCTCTTCCTGTCTCATTATGTCTCATTATTAAGTCCTCTGCCTCATTATGATTTAGGTGACCTCGAACTGTCAAAAGCTAAACCAACAGAGTCTAAATCCTGGGAAGTTTAACAATGTGAGAAGGATCTTAATTACCATCTGACCCACAAACTATGTGTTCTTTCTGAAGACCAGGCTACATACAGAAAAATTCACCTCTAAGAGGCTCTTTGGGACAGGCTTAAAATTTGTTTAGATAATAACAATAACAGCATTAATTAACTGTTTATATACATACATACATACATGCATACATATTTAATATAGAAATATACATACATATAAATATACATATTTAATGGCTTCAAAGAGCTTTATATACAGGCTCTCTTTTGATTTCCACAACAATCCTCTGAGCTTGACATAGGATATATCCTATATACCCTCCAAATTCAGCCTGAAAGCCTCATAGTCACTGGATTTGGAACCCAAGAGCATGGTTTCAAGTTCTGGGTTTCCTGCTTACTTGTTCTTCTGCTGGTATTGGAAACCCCCTATCACCAGGCCTCATAATCACCTACCTTTCAGACTTATTACTCCTTACTTTCCTTCACAAACTCTACAGCCCACCCAAACTGGTCTTCTTACTTGTCCTCAAAGATACCATTCCATCTTCCACTTCTAAGTCCTTGCCAGCTGTTCCCCTGCCTCCATGTTTCTCTTTAGAATTCCTTATTTTGGGGTGGTTAGGTGGCACAGTGAATAGAGCACTGGCCCCGGAGTCAGGAGGACCTGAGTTCTCCAGACTGAGATACTTAACACTTACTAGCTGTGTGACCTTGGGCAAGTCACTTAACTCCAATTGCCCTGCCTTCCCCACTCCAAAAGGTTAAAAAAAAAGAGAGAAAATTCCTTATTTTCTTGATGACTCAGCTTAAGAACTACTATCTACATGAAGCTTTTCCTGTTCCCTACAGCTCCCAGAGCCCTATCTTCCCAAAATGACCTGGCATTTCTTTTGGATACATTTTGTCTCGATTTTTATATAAATGTGGATTCCCAGAGAGAATATAAGCTCCATGAGGGCAGACAATATTTCGTTTTCATCTTTGTATCTCCAGTGCCTAGCATAGGCAATAAATATTTTTGATTGATTCATTGCTGTGTGAGCTTGGAAAATTTACTTTGCCTCTCTTCAGTGTACTCATTTGTAAAATAGGAGATTTAAGCTAAATAATATCTATGGTTCCTTACTGCTCTAAATCTCATACTCAGTTTTTCCATGACTGGAGAATGGTGTCCAGAGGTAAGTATTTTTTCTGCATTTTTTTTCACAATGTCTGCATTGTTTACTTTCATGATATAACATAGCACATAGAGAATAAAGACCTGGATTTCTCTTGGTAAAGCTCTATTAAGCAACTAGTAAAAACAATAAAACATATTCAGAAAGTCTTCCCTCTAGTGGTTAAACATTCCGCTAGCTGAGTTCCTGGTTCCCATTTCTTTCTTTTCCTTTTTTTTTCTTTTAAATCACCTTATACATGTGTAACTCTAATCAACACACTGGGTAGGGAGGCTGATGAGGTATTCTGTGATTACAAAGCAATTTGTGAATCTTCAGGACAGAAAAGCTACTTATAAATGAAAATGATCACTCAGAACATAGCCAGAAGAGACGTTTGTGGGATCAGAATACTTTGTATTTATATATCTCATTTCATCCAGGCATTTCCAGAGACTTTAAAAATGGTACCTGGTGTTAAATATTTTTTTCCCTCAATTTGGGGACCCCATGGTACCTTGAGGCTTGGAGGACTGGACTAACATGTTTCCACTTTGCAAACACAGAAAATGAAGTAGTTCACTCAAGCTACACAGATGTAGTTAGTGGGAAGGGAAGGTAAAGTAGATGAAATGCTTGTCCTGGGTTCAAATCCCACCTCAGACACTTATTAGCTGTGTGATTTTAGGTGAGTTACTTAAGTACTCTCTGTCTCTCCTCACCTATAAATAATAACAGCACCTACCTAAAAGGGATTTGAGGAGGATTAAAAGAGATAATATATGTGCTTCACAAATGTTATTTGTAAAACTTAAAGTATTAGGTAAATTTGATCATTATTAGTGGCAGCATCAAAATTATAACCTATCAAGCTTCTGAACTCTAGGTTTGGGGCAAGAGAACAGACCAGATCATTTATCTAGTGGCCTGTGTAGGACAACTTAGCTTGTTTTATATTATTCCAAGGGTAGAGAGGAAGGATACAGTGGGATACCATGGAAAGGATGTTGAATTAGGAGCTAGGGAACCTAGATTTGAATCCTGACCCTGCCACTTAATTATACCTGTGGCACTAGGCTTTCGTGAACCTGTTTCCTTTGGTGTAAAGTGATGAGGGTGGGCTAAATACTTTTAGATTCTTTTTAGTTCTAAATCTATGTTCCTATGCTCAAACTTACATTAGCCAGTCCTGGAAAACATGTCTGGTGACCTGGCATCAAAGGGATTTTTTGAGTCTTCTTTGGTTAACTTCGGTCTCTCCTGACTCCCTATGTAAGACAGACTAATGAGGCTGAACCTGCCCTTTTTGCCTTAATTCAGTTTATCACTGGTTGAATCAAGGACGGAGCTCATGCCATTTGAAGACTATCAGTCACTGTCTACTCTTTAGACCACCCAGGGTAATCCTCGATGCCAGGAATTCACAGTGACCTTTGGAAGGAATTCAAAGGTCATTTCATTTTAACAGTCATATGTGACTAAGCAAATTGTGATCTATGCATGTAATGGAATATCATTTTATTATAAGGAATGACGAATAGCAAGAATTCAGAGAAACATGGGAAAATTCCTGTGAACTGATTCAAGGGGAAGTAAGCAGAATAATAATTCTTTGAGAATACCAAATGCCAAATAAAAGCAAGATCAAAAGATAACCAAATTCAGGTTAGGTACTAGGACCAATGCTGGTTCTAGATGACTACGGTTAAGATACATCTCTTTGCTTTCTGTGAAGAAATGGCAAACTACAACAACAGAAAGTTACATGTTGATTATGGTTATTGAGTCATTTCAATCCTGATTCTTCATGACCTCATTTGGGTTTGGGTTTGGGTTTTTTTTTTTTTTTGGTAAAGAGACTGGAGTGGTTTGACATTTCCTTCTCCAGCTCATTTTACAGATGAGAAAACTGAGACAACAAAGGTGAAATAACATACCCAGGGTCACATAGCTTTTAAGTGTCCAAAGGCAGATTTGAACTCAGATCCTCCTTTCTCCAAGATTGGCATTCTATCCACTGCACCACCTAGCTGACATGTATTGTCCATTATAATTTCATAGAACACTAGACAGTATTGTTTTTATGGAAAAGTCCTGTGGGGGATTGTTTATTATAAAGAGATTTTTATGTCAAAAACATGATGTATCTATAAATAAATATAAATTATAAAATGCATATAAAATGTCTATGTCTTATGTTGCCATGTGTCACCATTTTAGAACTAATTAGGGTTCAATCAATCAATAAGCATCTATTACGTATCTGCTCTGTGCTTGTGCCAGACACTGTGCTGGGCACAGAGGACACAGAGACTTGGATGGGAGGATTTGGGTACGACACGGATCTGTTAAGCTCACTCTCCTTACTATCATCTTGGAAGGATGGGGTGGGGGGGCTTCAGCTCAATCTTTAGAAATACAGTATACTTGGAGTGGCTAGGTGGCACAGTGAATAGAGCACCAGCCCCGGAGTCAAGAAGACCTGAGTTCAAATGCAGCCTCAGACATTTGACACACTTGCTAGCCATGTGACTTTGGGCAACTCACTTAAGCCCAATTGTCCTGCCCTCCCCCCTCCAAAAAAAGCAAAAAAGAAAAGAAAAGAAAAGAAATATAGCATACCTTGCTCACTCCAACCCAATCTAAAGTTAGAGAGTGTCTAGAGGAGGGAAATTGGCTTGGTAAAGGGCCTTCAATTAATGTCATATGAGCAGTTGAAGGAACTGGTTGAGTTTTTCCTAGAGGAGAAAAGACTAAGGGAGAACATGATAGCCATCCTCAGGTATTTGAGGGGCTGCCATCCAGGTGGTAGCATAGAAGATAGAGCACTAAGTCTAGAATCTTGAAATCCTGAATTCAGATATAGCCTCAAATGCTTCTTAGCTGTGTGACCCTGGGCAAGTCACTTAACCTTTGTTTGCCTAATCTGCTAGAGAAGGAAATGCCAAACCACTCCAGTATCTTTGCAAAGAAAACTCCATATAATGTCACAAAGAGTTGGATACAACTGAATGACTAAACAACAATGGCAAATCTGGTCTCAGAGGGCAGAACTAGGGAGAAGTGCAAAGAGATTGATTTATCCTTAATATCAGCAAAAGTCTCCTAACAACTGGAGCTATCCCAAAGTACAATGAATGGAGTGCCAGTTCAGGTGTGTTCCCCTTCCTGGGGGCTCTCCAAGCAGATGCTGAATGACTACTTGTCAGGAATGTCACTGAGGGGATTTCTTTGGTGGATGGGTTGGACTGAGCAGGTATTTAGGTCCATTCCACCTCTCAAATTCTACAATTCTATACTCCTCCTTGTAGTAAATCATAAAGGCAGCAATCTTCTTCAGTGAAGTAGCAGACAATAGGGGCGGCTAGGTGGCACAGTGAAGAGAGCACTGGCCCTGGAGTCAGGAGGATCTGAATTCAAATCTGGCCTCAGAAACTTAACACTTACTAGCTGTGTGACCTTGGGCAAGTCACTTAACCCAATTGCCCTCCTTCCCCCTCCAAAAAGAAAAAAAAGAAATAGCAGACAATTAACTACAGGCAGGGATGCACAAACTATTTACAAGTCAGGTAATCATAGGCATACAAAGAAAAGAAAAAGACAAAAACACTATACCTTTCTGTCACTCGTCCAGGAGAGTTTTCCAGCAAGCTAACTGGGGCCAAAGAATGCATGATTTTCCCTTTGGAGAAAATTCTTAACCTGGGAGCTCCCTCCAATAAATGACAGAAACTCACCTGTAACTTAGTAGCTAAGTCCTAGGGAGTTACTTAAGGCACATAGATAGAGGCTTAGTGACTGGCCCAGAGTCACACAGCAACAAAGTATGGGAGGCAGAATGTAACACTTCCTGATAGATCTCATACACATAATACATACATGTAATTCACCAGAATAGTAAATTCAATTTATTATCTTCTCTTTCCCAACTCTAAACTATCTCCCTATAGTTTCTATTTCCCTATCCAAGCTACCTCCAAAAACGCAGTATGGATAGTGAGAATAGAAAGAAATAGTAGATAGAGAGGTTTCCACAGAGTTAGGAGAATCTATATTACAATCCTGCCTCTTACATACAGTAGATGTATGGCCATGGGTTAGTCACTTAATTTTTCCATACCTGAGGGAATTCTCTAAGACTAAAGGATACAGAAGATTTTTCTCACTAAGAATTCATTAAACAAATGTCCTAATCTCATTGTCCCCCTCACCAAAAAAAATCTGTCTCAGAGCTGAAGTTTAGGGGAGGGAGATAAATATACATGTGTACACATATAAGAGAGACAGACCAACAGAGACAGAGAGAGAAACAGAGACAGAGAGAGAAACAGAGAGAGAGAGACAGAGACAGAGAAACACAGAGAGAGAGAAACAGAGACAGAGAGAGAGAAACACAGAGAGAGAGAGAGAGAAACACAGAGAGAGAGAGAAACAGAGACAGAGAGAGACAGAGAGAGAGAAACACAGAGAGAGAGAAACAGAGACAGAGAGAGAAACAGAGACAGAAAGAGAGAGAGAGAGAAACACATGGAGAAACAGAGACAGAGAGAGAAACACAGAGAGAGAGAGAGAAAGAGAGAGAGAGAAACAGAGACACAAAGAGAGAGACAGAGAGAGAGAGAGAAACACAGAGAGAGAGAAACAGAGACAGAGACAGAGAGAGAGAGACAGAGACAGAGAGAGAGAGAGAGAGAGAAACACAGAGAGAGACACAGAGAGAGAAACAGAGAGAAGAGGGGACACAGAGAGAGAGAAGAGGTGAAATGGAAACAAACATTAATTAGATGCCTACTGTGTGTCAGGCAGTGACAATCTAGAAAGAACTACAGCTGTAAGCATCTCAATTTTCCCCCTCACCAGATGACTTGCTCCTACCTCTGGATTTAGTTGGCATCAACAAGCAGATGTGGAAAGATATTCACAGCTCCATCTGTGGCAAACGATAGATAACCCTATCTGTACTCTACCTATTGATCTCAGATCCCTCAATACAAATATTTCGAGGTAAGTTGACAGCTGGGATATCTCTGCTGCCAGAATTCAAATCATAACAGGAATTAGATGTGAGGGAGCCTAAATTACCTATTAGTCCATCAGCAAGCATTTGTTAAGCACCTACTGCATGCCAGGAATTGTGCTAAAAGAAAGGTAAAAGACATACAAACAACTTTATGTACAAATAAGATATGAACAAGATACACTGGAGAAAATCTAACAACAGCTGGCAATTTAACAGTTTAAAGTCTGCAAAGAACTTTGCACAGACTGTTCCACTGGAGCTTCACAGTGACATCATGAGATAAATGCTACTGTTATATCCATTTTATAGAGGAGGAAATTGAAGCTGGGACAAGTTCTAGCTGGGCTCACTCAGCTGATAAATATCTGACACAGGATTCAGGCTCAGGTCTTTCTGATTCAAGGGCCAGCATTTTGTCTCTTATGCCACAAATCCAAAGAGCAGAATGACAAGCACACATCTATCCCATCAGGAACTACATTTCCCTGGAAGCCCAGGCCCCAAGAATCAAGTCTAGTAATAGGGAGCCAAGACCTCAAATTTCTGAAGAACACAATGCTGTCAGTGAGGAGAAGATGAAGGCCTAGAGATGGGAAAGAAAGGGCACTGAACTGAGAATCATACAAGCATATGGAGGTGAGGTATGCTTAAAGAAATGACCAAAGGTATGATCGATTTAATAGGGGAAATCTGAGGACTTGTAATATTAAAATTCAAAAAGTCATTGAAGAGACAGCAACAGCAGCAGGGGAGGGAGGGAGATAAACATACATGTATACACACATATGAGAGAGAAAGAGAGAAACAGAGATAGAGAGACAAGCAGCAGGAGAAGAAGAAAGATTGATTTACACAGAGCAAGGAGACTGAAAGCCTGTTTTATGACAAATAAGGCAATCGGAAGACTTTAGATGAGTAATTCCTCACGGGTGAAGAGAATTGACTTCATTGGTCAAGACCTCCACTGACAGCTATTGCCCTTTAGCCCCCTCTCGTGGTGGAAAGAGGTCTAGTTTTTCTTAAGGATTTCTGTGGCCACCCCTGTTTTGAAGGAACCTATCTCCCCTTCAAATTCTCTATTTCCATGAAAAGGAAAAGCAGAGAGAGCTCTGTCAGCTTTGGAGCCCTGGTAAGCTAGCAATGAGTTGCTGTGAGCTAGCTCCATTGTGATTGGATAGCCCAGATTCCGGGTGAGGGCTGGCTGGGTTGGGCTGATCTGCATATCCCAGAGATAGCCAATATGATAAGTTTTACTGTTCCCTTACTTAGAGAACTGCTGTTGGCATTAAAACCGGACACTTTCTAAACACCTTTTAAGGATAATTTTCTACGATGGTTTTCTTTATTTCTATATTTCTAAATCGAAAGAGCTTATAATGCCTATGTTCAAAGAAAGAAGAGATTACCGCACCTGAAAAGTGGTGAGGATCAAAAGAGGTCACCAGAGAAGCAGTCTTGGCTGTTGCAGATGTTCCTGAATAGACCAATAGCATTGAAGCCTAATATGCACAACTATGGAGCCCTTCACAACCTTGCTCCAACCTATCTTTCCAGGCTTACTGTACATTATTCCCCCTCCTGCATTCTGAACCTGTCAAACTGACTTTCTGTCTTCATTTCCTGCCTCTGTGTATTTGCATGTTCCATCCATGCTCTCTCTTCATTTCTGCCTCAGAGAATCCCTCTCTCCCTTCAAAAGGCAGCTCAAGCACCAACTTCTATGTAAAGACTTTCCCAGGTCCCCTCAGCTGCTAGTGCCTTCCCATTCAAACTATATTGTAGTTAATGACTTTGTATTGTTCTCTTTATCTTATTTCTATGAATAGTAATTAATACATGGTTTTGATGCTTACCCTATTAGAATGTAAGCTCTTTGCCAATAGGAATTGTTTCATTCTTTGTACTTGTATCCACACACAGTGCCTACCACATAGTAGGCACTTAATTAAATGTTTGTTGATTAACTGACAGATCATTTCAGAGGTACAGGTACAATATTTAGTTCTTCAGGGTTCTAGAGGATTGAAGAATGTGTACACCAGAAGAATCACATTTAGAGTATACAATGTTTTTACTGTCAAATATTAGAGAGGAGAGAGACAGAGAAAGAGAGCTAGAGTCAGAGAGACAGAGACAGACAGACAGAAAGATAGAGAGAGAGAAAGACAGAGACAAAGAGACAGAGAGAGACAGAGAGAACAGGTATGAATAAGAATGGATTTTTTTTTAATAATAGAATTTATACAGGTTAGTCAATTCTCATCCTCCTTGACCTTGGGGCCACTTCTGACACTGTTAACTATCCCTATCCTCTTACTCTCTCTTTGCTTGGTTCCTGTGCTCTTGCTGTCCTGTGTTTATCCTTCTTGATATCTGACCACTCCTCAGTCTCCTTTGCTGATTCATCTTCCATCTTCTGCCACTTAAGCTTGACTATTCCCCAGGCTCTGACTTGGGACCTCTTCCCTTCTCTCTCTCTACATTATTCTTAGGTGACTTTATGTGTTTCCAGAGCCCAATGAGCACTTTTATATAAATGACTCTATGTCCTATACAGCCCTACCTTTTGCTACTGAATTCCAGTTCCATATCTCAACTTCTCCCTAAACATCTCCATCTGGGAGCCCTACTGACACCTCAAGTTTATTATGTCCAAAGTAGATCTGGCCATTGTTCTTCCTGAGCCTATCTCCCCTTCAAATTCTCTGTTTCCACCCAGGGTACTACCAGATTCCCAAGCACAATCACCTAGATTTATAACCTCAGAATCATATCATGTCACATATTAATCACTTATCAAATATTGCTGATTCTATACGACCAATATCTCTTGCATACATTCCCATTCATTCTGTTCAAATTACCACATACCTCCCCCCGTCTAGTTCAGGCAATAGGTGATAGAGATGAAGGAGAAGGGAAAAGGAGGAGGAGGAACAAGCATTTATTAATCACCAACTGTGTGTGGACACTGTGCTAAGGACTTTACATACATTATCTCATTTTTATCCTCACAACAACCCTACAAGACAGGTGCTGTTATTATCTTCATTTTACAGTTGAGGAAACTTAAGATTTAAGGGACACAACAAGTGTCTGAGGCCAAATTTGAACTCAGATCTTCTTGACTACAGGCCCAGTGCTCTATCCACTGAGTCAGCTGGCTGCCCCCAACAACACTTCTGAGCATTATAATTGTTGTTATTGTTGTTGTGTTTGTCCTTAATTTTTTGAAGAGGACTACAGCATCAGGGAAATGATGACATGACTTGCAGTTACTTAGATTTGAGTGAGGGAGGGCTATGCAAGGTCACCAGCCTCAGTTTCTCCTCCAGAGCCATCTGGATCCAGTGACCTGATATTCATCAGGATGACTAGAGATGACCCAGGACGCAATGGGAGACCCTGGCCCTTTTAGGCTAAGGCCTTTACATGTACTCACTTAGAGTGATGTAAAGCCCATTCAGTGAATAGGCATCTTTAAGAAGTGAGTCAAGGGATGACCCTTTTAATTAGAAAAAAGGGAAAAAAATTAAGCTGGGAGGGGAAGACCCTCAGGGTTGCTGTTCCGAAGAGAAACAGTTACCATTGACATTCTCTCACTAGTTGTTGCCAAAACTCTACATGCCATGTTCTACATGAGTAGCTCTCAGCCTTATTCAATCCTTACACCCGTTGGCTTTCAGTAAATTTTCCCATGCCCCTTACTTAACACAAAAGAAAATTAATTCTAGGGCTTACTGTACACATATGCATAAGAAATAGATTAATTTTCATTAATAAAATTTTATTCAATATGTAGCAACATTTTAGAATCATAGAGTTGTCTAATGTTTGTCAGGACACAAATAGATTAGTAAGTAAGACCCTCGTTTCTGATTCTTATCAATCAATGGCTTTATTCTTGGGGACTTTTTTCGAGGCAATGGGGGTTAAGTGACTTTCCCAGGGTCACACAGCTTGTAAGTATCTGAGGCCAGATTTGAAGTTAGATCCTGCTAACTCCAGGGCTGGCGCCCTATCTGCTGCGACCCCTGACTACCCCTTATTTTCAGTGTAGTTTTTTTTAACTGATTTGTTTATTCACTTTTAGTTTACAAGATTCAGTTCCACAATCCCTTGAGTTTCAAATTTTCTCCCCCACCTCTTCCCCCATAGCAGCTTGCAATCAAGTATAGGATCTGCAAATACTTTCACACTGGACATTACTCTGGTTGTATAGAAGGGCTGTAACCAATGGAGTGAACAATGGGAAAGAAGAAACAAAACCAAACATGGAAAAGAACGAGAGCATGTAGGTTGGTTCAGTCTTCATTTAAACTCTGTTCTTTCTAGATCTTTCTCTGAATGGAGGTATCTCCTTCCATCCTGAGACTTGTAGAGTTGTCTTATAACTGTGAGTTGCTGA
>CM053583.1:277047758-277133136 GCA_028627135.1 Pseudochirops cupreus | reverse complement strand
GTATATAATATATACTTGTATAAAGTGCATTGCAAACCTTAAAGTTTAAACCATAATGTTTGGTTATATAAACCATAAATATTGGCTACTGGTTGGCTATTATTATTTTTGGAAGTTTATTTTCTAGATAAAAAAAAACCCATATAAGAGGTAAGTTATTCTTCTGAGATTTACAATTCAGGATTTCTAGAATATTATAGTACTTTTTTTCTTGTGACATTAATCCTTAAATATCTGTTTAAGAATATACTGCTACTATAAGCCTAACAGCTCACAGTTCTTTTTATTTTAAAGTTTAACAAAGTGTTTTCTACACAATACCTCTGTGATGTTGGATAAATAATACATCTTTTTCCAAGATGGGCAAAATGAAACTCATGGTCACATAGCTAGGCTATGTTTGAGCAGGATTTGGATTGTGCTCTCCAGTACATCATTATATTCTTAATAAACTTTTCCTTCTCTCAGTTTTTGCTGGTGAAAATTATTAAAAATTCCATTAAAAATTTCTTGTACAAGTGTACGTTTCCTTATTAAGCATTACATCCATTTCAGAAAAGTTGGTTTCTAAATAGACTTTTTGCAATATTAGTTTTTTTTCCTAAAATTTCCTAGATATTTTTTTCACTTTGTTATATAGAAACATTCTATAATATATATAATATATATTATATAATACAATATATATAATATAATATAATATATAATTCTATAATATATATATAGTATGTGTTATATAGAAACATTCAAACTTTTGCCTCATTTTTCCTGTTAAGTATAGTAGACATTTTGTAAACCAAAGTTTAACACCTGTACCTTAGCATATATGTATATTTAAGTCATTTTTAGTGAATCATTTTCTAAATTAAATAATACTTATAATCACTATAATTTATTAGACTTCTTAAGCTGGTTTCCAAATTGTTCTTTAGTGCCTTATTGATTATTTTGATTTCTCCTTTTTTCCCCCTGTGCCTATAGCTCAGGTGGCATTAGTGGAGTATGGAGGCAGAATAACTGAATACGGATCCCAGCTCTGCTGTATCTTAACCTGTGTGACCATGGAAAAATCATGGTTTCCTTTTTGGTAAAATTGGGACAATATACTTGTACTACCTATATTTTGAGGAAAGTGCTTTGTAAACTTAAAAAACGAACACATTTTTAATAGTTTAGAATTAATTTGTAGGGTACACATTTTTCATTTTGACCTGGGAAGCTCTATTTAAGTTGTAAGTATAACATAGGCAAATTAATTAAAGCTTAATTTTTGAACCTTTTAAAAAATTCTTTTAGGAAAATAAAGTACCAGTTCAACAAGTCTCTATCATGATTTTAAAGGTCAGTCCTTTTGCTTAGATATATTCTCAAAAGGTTGTTGTGAGAATAAAATGAGGCATTATACACTCAAGGCATTATATTATTAAAATATTTCTTTGCAATGGGACCTACACAGTCACACAAATTCCTGGATTTCTACTGCTACTGACTGGTTAAGCACACCATAATTTTAAATTTGGAAGGATTTGGCATTAATTTAAAATTATATTTTCCATTTTAAAAACAGAAACAGTGAAATTATTTAAAACACACACACACCTCTCTCTCTCTCTCTCTCTCTGTCTCTGTCTCTCTCTCTCTCTCTCTCTCTCTCTCTCTCTCTCTCTGTCTCTCTCTCTCTCTTTCCCCTGATGATCTTCATCCTTGTAGCATCTGGGGCTTAGGACTTGACCTAATACTGATTTTATGCTTTAGGAGCCCATTTTGCTTTTTTTTTTTTTTTGGAGGGGGGAGGGCGGGGCAGTTGGGGTTAAATGATTTGCCCAAGGTCACAGGGCTAGTAAGTAGGAGCCCATTTTGATAATTTTTTTTAGTCAAGCATTTTTTCCTCCCTAGAGAGGACCGCTAATAGAAACAGATAACCCTGTGGATGGAATAGCTATGACAAGTAGTATTTTCTGTCAAGTCTTGCACTTATTGTCTTAGATATCTCCAAAGACAAATTTCCTTTGGTTCCACTTCGGTTCAAGACCTTTTAACATTTTGGTGCTGGTATTACAGATTTTTTTTTTCCAATCAAGGAACTTTTAGCACTTTTCTTGTTTTCTGTTGTAGTTTGGGAGCTAACTAGGGCTCTTTTCCATTTTGCATCCTGGCGTCCTAAAGAGCTAATTCCTGCAGCCACAATCCAAGAATTGGAATGGACCTCAAGGGATTAGCTAATAGAATTTGTACACCCATAGGCGCTGGCAAGTGGTAATCAAATTTTTTTGTGATTTTGTATGTTTTTGTCCTTTTACTCATTAGTCTTGTTTTATAGGTCTGGTCTTTAGAGGTCATTTGGTCCACTCCCTTAATTTTACTTAAAGGGAAGTTGAGGCATGAGGCAGTGAAAACTTGCCTAATCTCTCAGAGGTAGTTAAGTAGCAGAGCTGGGAATCAAACTTAAGACCTCTGATTACAAATCCCTATACCCCTCTGCCTTTCCTTACTTTAAGAGCACAGAAAAAAAAAGTTACTAATAAGTAAAGAAGATTCCAGAGCAAAGCTGTTTTTTTCTTTTTTTGTTAGAGGCAATCCATGTTAAGTGACTTGACCAGAATCACACAGCTACTGAGTGTCTGAGGCCAAGTTTGAGCTCAGTCCCTCTAACTCCAGGGCTGGTGCTTTATCCATTGTGCCACCTCGCTTCCTTCAGAGCAAAGTTATTTTCTATAAACAATGAGACAAAAATTCTGTTTTATATCTCTTTATAAATTTGGAATTTTCTTAGCAGAGATACTGGAGTGGTTTGCCATTTAAAACTGCCCCTCTGTCCCTAACCCCATTCTCTCATAATAGCTGATTTTGCATCCCACCGACCACCCCTCTCTCCCCAGGCAAAATGAAAACTGAAGTAACAGCTCTGCTTCTCGGGCCATTATCTAGTCTTTTCTCCCTAAATCCCTCCTTCTTTTTCTTCATGCTGTGCCCCTTTATCAGTCACCTCTGGAGAGAGGTGGTTATGATAACAGTCACTCATATCCATGTATGAATTAGGATCAGTGCCAGTGTATTGTTCTCCCCGTGTGTGTGCATTTTAAGTTTTCTAGTTAACCAGTGATTACCTTCTGTAGCAAGAAACTTTGTGTGGGTCCCCAAGATGGCCCCGAATCACAGGAGTTGGCAGAAACTGACCTTGTCTACACATCTCTATGCATATGCACCTGTTGCATCCTCCTGTTCACAGGAAGAACGTCTGTTTTATTTTGCCTTATTATTTTACGACGTTATTTTTACCTTATTACTAGCATCTAGGTGGCAGAGAGAATAGAGTGATGACTTGGAGTCGGGAGACCTCAGTTTGAATCTTGCCTTAGATACTAGCTGAATGAACCTAGACCAATCATTTTTCCTCATCTGTAAAATGGGAATGGGGCGGCTAGGTGATGCAGTGAATAGAGCACTGGCCTTGGAGTTGGGAGGACCTGAGTTCAGATCTGGCCTCAGACATGGAACACTCACTAGCTGTGTGACCTTGGGCAAGTCATTTAACACCAACTGCCCTGCCTTCTCCCTTCCAAAATAGCAAAAAAACCCCCAACAAAAACCAAAAAGCAAACCAAAACCCAACCCAGAAACAAAAAAACCAGATAAAAAGGGAGGATAATAATAACACCCCCCCCTCCCAGAGGCTGTGAAAACACACCTGTAAGGTCATATATCTGAAGGACTTTGCAAACTTTTAAGTGCTGGTTTTTTCCTTCTGTCTATACCCTTGGTCTCATTTTTATTTATTCTAAGAGGGCCCTGCTCCCGTATTCATTCTTTCCTTCTCTAGTAGATCTTCAGTCTGTCTCACTCAACTGGCTTCTTCTTTGCCTCCAAATTTGGAGAATTCTTAGCTTGACTCTGCCATGTCCTTTAGCTACAACCCCATTAAAAAATTTTTTTTCCACTCCATACTTGTGGGTTGGTTCCTTCCATAACTCACTCCCCTCTCTATCTCTTGCACATGCTTCCATCCCCACCATGCTGTGGAAATTTACTTTCTTGGAGGTAGGTCGGTCATCCAGGGACACTTTAATGTCAAAACTAGTTGTATTGTTCTTTTGGTCCTCATTCTTCCTGACTTCTCTGCAGTACTAACTCTGCATTTATTTCTTTTTTGTGATGTTTATCACAGGCTTCGTTGTATACTTCATTATTTATGCAGATGAATTCCCCGGAATATTTTAGTTCCTTCTGAAGGAGGGCAGGGAGCTTCATTTATTCAACAAGAATTTATTAAGCTCCTATTGACAAGTGCCAGGTACTGTGCTGGGTTCTAGGGATATACAGAGACAGAAATGAAAGTCCTTGCTGTGAAGGTGCTTACTAGAGTTACAGATAACGTAAAATTGTGGAAACTTGCCTCAGTTTCCTCATCTGTAAAAGGGGATGGCAACAGCGCCTTTCTCCCCAGGATTGCTGTGAGGACCAGTGAGATAAAGTGCTTAGCAGAGGGGCTGGCACCCAGTAAGTACTGCATAGATGTTAGATAGAAGCCATTATCATTCCCCTTTCCTCACTTTACTATATGGACAGATTGGCTGCATTCATCATGTAGGGCATTTCCTGCCCTTTTTCAGGCCGTGCCCCACATCTTGAACGTGTCTCTTCTCACCTCCACCTGTGAGAACCCCTTGCTTCCTTTTTTTTGAGGGGGAAGGCAAGGCAGTTGGGGTTAAGCGACTTGCCCAGGGTCACCTGACTATGTGTGTCAAGTGTCTGAGGTGGGACTTGAACTCAGGTCCTCCTGACTCCAGGGCTGGTGCACTGTGTCACCTAGCTGCCCCCCTTGCTTCCTTCAAGACTCACTTCAAGTGATCTTCTCAAATCCTTTCCTGATCATTCCAGTGGTCTCTATCCCTACACTACCTTATTTATTCTGAATATATTTAAGTACATACATATTGTCTTCCCCTATTGAATCTAAGCTCCATGAGAGCAGGGACTGTTTTACTTCACTGTATGCAGAACCCAGCACTGTGTCTGAATCGGTTGTGATGCCACTCTCTTAACAGTTGCAGATTGATGCCAAATTAATCTTTTGTAAATAAATGCAAGGAGAAATATCTGTAAAGATAATTCACCTGAAAATAAACAAAATAGAGGTACTTTAAAATTGTTTTTCTTTTTTCCAAATTTCTAGGTGGCGTTGAGAAGACAGCAAGCTCAGGAGGAGGAGCTCGGGATCAGCCATCCCATTCCCTTGCCCAGTGCTGCAGAACTGCTTGTTAAGAGAGAAAGTAACGGGAGCAGCTCCTGCCTGATGTCTGAGAGCAGCAGCCCCACCCAGGCCCCAAGCACTCCAACTACATCTTCAGGTAAAGCTCTTTGTTGAGTCTCAGCCTTTTAGGCTTTAGTTGGTGCTTAAAAGAGGGGAGCCAAGTTTGGACCTTTTTGTTTTTAACATAGAACGGAAATGCTAAAATTGAATTATTGAAACTTTACATGCAATATGAAATCAAAAGGATTAGTGTTTTTTTTTTCCCCTCCAGTTTGCCTTTTTTCTTTTTAAAGGGTTTTTCCTAGACTTGTTTTTGGTAGTGTTTTGTAAAAGAAGTGGTAACAGGTTCTGGAAAAGGACCAAAAAAAGAAAAAAAAAAGAAAAGAAACTCCTGACTCTCAAGGAATTTACATTCTAATGGCAGAAACAAAACATATATGCACACATATACAGGAAAAATGCAAGATAAAGGACCAAAAAAAAAAAAAACTCCTGACTCTCAAGGAATTTACATTCTAATGGCAGAAATAAAACATATATACACACATATACAGGAAAAATGCAAGATAAAATTGCAATTGGGTCCTGGTAGCCTGCATATGGAAGATTGTATTAAGCCAAGGAAACTGCCCGTTTCTATGGACCAGGCTCTCATTGGTTGGGACCCAGTTGTAGTGGGCTTTGAAGTTGAAATAGCCTTTTTTTTTCTTTTTATAGGGGAAATAGGGATTAAGTGACTTGCCCAAGGTCACACGGCTAGTAAGTATTAAGTGTCTGAGGCTGGATTTGAATTCCAGTCCTCCTGACTCCAGGGCTGGTGCTCTATTCACTGCGCCATCTAGCCACCCCTGAAATAGACTTTTATATTTTATCCTGGAAGTAATAAGGAGTCACTGGAGTTTATTGAATAATATAATCACATCTGCTAAAGAGAAATCCTTTAGGAACTGTGCAGAGGATGACTTGGATGAGGAGAAGCTTGGCATGAAGGAAATAGCCATCTGTACTACAGGGAAGTCTGTTCTTGGTATAGCCCCATGAGGTATTAGAGGAGTGGATATTCCAAATCCTGGGTTCCAAATCCTAGGTGGAAAGGGTACGTATAAACACTGCCCCACAGACTCCCCAAAATCATGATACAAGCCATAAAACAAAGGAGATCCTAAAGACGAGGTAGAAAAAGATGTCTTCCTCTTTACAGAAGTGAGACTTCCGTGCCAATAGAATTTCATAGTTTTTTTAATGTGTATTAGTTTTTTCTTCATTGTAAAGGATGACTTTTTTGAAGATAGAGAGGGATATTGGGGTAAATGTAAACAAAAAGAAGTCAATAAAAATCTATTTTAAAAAAGATTAAAATTTGTTCATAAAATAATATAAAAGAACTTCTATCCCTTGGAAAAGAAAGTTTCCCTAACAACTGTACCCCCCTGCCAAAGAAAGAGGGACTGTGTACATAGTTTTTTGAGACAGGATAACTACTGAATATTGTCAGATAATGGGCAAAGGCACGGAAACTTTCAAGTCTTCATGACATCGGACTTATCTGCAGTCCTCTCGTCAGTAGTTCATTTAAAGAACTCTGGCATTTTCCCCCCTATTACTACAGAGCCATCACCTTGTGTTTTGTTGTTTTCAGTGCTGTCTCACTCTTTGTGACCCCTTTTGAAGTTTTCTTGGCAGAGATACTCAAGTGGTTTGCCATTTCCTTCTCTAGCTCACTGAGGCCAGCAGGGTTAAGTGACTTGCCCAGAGTCACACAGCTAGTAAGTGTCTGAGGCCAGGGAGATGAACCTTCCTGACTTCAAGCTCAGAACTCTATGCACTATACCACTTAGCTGCTCCACCTTTGTTTAGCAGCAATTCTCAACCTGTGGGTTGTGACCCCTTTGGGGTTGAACGACCCTTTCACAGGGGTCGCTGGGGTCGCCTAAGACCATCAGAAAACACATATTTCTGATGGTCTTAGGAACCTCCTCTATCTGTCTCCAGGCAGGTCTGCCCACCTGCAGATACATCCAGATACCAGTATTAAAGGGTGGTGGCATTAGGAAGGTTGAGAACCACTGGTTTGGAGCCTGTCATTTCCTCCTTCAGCTATTGCCTTGGCCTCCTAATTGGTCTCCCTTCCTCAAATTTTTCGTCATAACAGTCCACCTTCTATAAATCTGCCAGAGTGATATTAAAAATCACTGTTATTCCCCTGTGCTCAGTCATCTCCAGTGGCTTCCAATTTATTCTTACAGGATTTAACCAGTTTGCGATATTTAATCAACTTATTGGAGGTCCTTGGTGCTCTTGATAGGGTCATGGAAATTCAGGTTTTGGGGTTTAGCCCATGAAAAATGAAAGAGTCAAGGGAGGAGATACATTTGGATAAAGAGGGAAGAACAAATCTAGAGAGTCAGATAGTCCCATCACAGCATCATAATGTTGGGCGCAGAAGGGTCAGGCCTGGTTTAGTGTAAAGAACATCAGATTTACAGTCAGAAGACTAGTCTGTATGATCTTGGACAAGTCCTTTCCCATCTCTTGACCTTACAGTTATAAAATGAGAATCTTGAACTAGAAAAGACAATCTCTAAGCTTCCTTTCTAATGTATTCTGTGATTCTGAGGGTGGTTGTCACTGGTCTCCAGGGAGACTGTAATAATTAACGGCATTATTATTGCATAATAATTACAATATAAACTCTTTACAAATTTTATCTCATTTGATCCTCACAACAGCTTTGGGAGGTAAGTAATATTACGATCTTCATTTTACATTGAGCATTGGGCATTGAGCAAACTGGACAAGCATCAGTTAGGCATCTTGCCCAAGATCACACAGCTAGTGACTGTCTGAGGTTGGATTTGAATTCAGATTTGGAGTCAGACCCAGCACTCCTAATCCATGGTGCTGCCTAGCTGCCCTGAGTACTGTAGATTAAACCAATGACAGTTAAAATTGTATTCAGTTAGGTCAGGAATAGGAATTTAAGGACTGTCCAGATTGGCTTTAGTGTGGCTAGGAGGCACAGTGGATAGAATGCCCAGCCTGGAGTCAGGAAGATTCATCTTCTTGTATTCAGATCTGGCCTCTTTAGCTGTGTGACCCTGGGCAGGTCACTTTTTGCCTCAGTTCCCTTATCTATAAAATGAGCTGGGGAAAGAAATGGCAAACGACTCTAGTACCTTTGCCAAGAAAACCCCAGACGGGGTCGCAGAGGGTCGGGTGTAACTGAGATGACTGAACAGCCGCTCTGGATGTTGCTAGTGGAGGAAGAGAGTGTCAGGGGTGGGTGACCTCAAAGTGGTAAGGGCATTGATTGAGAAGAGAATTTTTAGGAGAGATGAAATTCTCCAAGTAAACATCAGTCCTGGCAGAGCATTTCAGAGGCAGTGATAGGGAAAGTTACACACAGGAGGCGTGGGAGCAGGATGGAAAGTTCAAGGTCAGAGGAGGGTGACCAGATTCTCTTCTTCCATCAGGAGCCAAAGGACCTTGAGAGCCTTTAAGGCGATTCTATGCTTTGGTTTCAGAAAGAGAGCTTTATAATAGCTAACTCAGGTAGACAAGGATTTCCATAGGGAAGTGATCTCCATTCTCCTCTGCTAGCCAAGAGTACTATGCTGTGGAAAAGCCTCAAAGCGGGGACCTTAGGGTTATATACACTTAGAACTGTATGGGACCCCACTGAGGATAGCCTGTTCATTTTATAGATGAAACTGAAGCTCAAAAAGGTTGTGACTTGTCCAAGGTCACACAGCTAGAGTCTGAGACTGCATTTGAACTTAGGTCTTTTAATTTCCAACCCACTGCTGTATCCACCGTATTACCTAGCTGCCTCCTTCCTTGTTCAGTCATTTCCATCTTGTCCAACTCTTTGTGACCCCATTTGGGGTTTACTTGGCAAAGACACTGGAGTGGTATGCCATTTGTCTCTCCAGCCCATTTTATAGATGAGGAAACTGAGGCAGATAGGGCTAAGTGGCTTGCCCAGGATCATGCAGCTCGTAAATGTCTGAGGCTGGATTTGAAATTGACTCCAGGTTGGGCACTCCGTCCAGCTGCTCCTATTTGTCACCATTTGCAGCATCAGCCACTTGTAGAAGAAATTTCTGTCTTACTGAGATGGATAATTTCTGGGTCTTGTTAAGATGTGAGAGAAGTTGAGACATGAATATCCATGTGGGATCCAAAAGGTGAGATTGAACTTGCAGAGAGTTCATTTGGGAATGGAATCCATATGAAGATTGATCATTTTCCCCTCAGCAGATAGTATTTTATTTTTTCCAATTACATGCAAAAACAGTTTTTAACATTTATTTTTTATATAAGATTTTGAGTTCCAAATTTTTCCCTTCCTCTCTCCCCTCCCCCCTTCCCTAAGACGGTAAGCAGTTTGATATAGGATTATACGTGTGTAATCAGGTAAAACACATTTCCACGTTAGTCATGTTGTGAAAGAAGAAATAGAACAAAAGGAAAAAAAACATGAAAAAAAGTGAAAATAGTATGCTTTGATTGATGTTTTTAATGTCGTAGCTTCTTTAATGTGGGAAAATTTCAGAGGTCACTTCCTTATTGTCAGAGATCTCCCAGGTATGACTGGTTCCTTTTTTTTTTAAGTTTTTAACATTTTTATTTAATGTTTTGAGTTCCAAATTCTATCCCCCTTTCCTTCCCCTCCATTCTACCCTCCCTGAGATGGTAAGCAATCAGATAAAGGTTATACATGTGCAGTTATGTAAAACATCCCCATATCGGTAATTTTGTACAAAAATACTTGAATAAAAAGAAAAAACTGAAAGAGTTAAAAAATAGCATGCCTCAGTCTGTATTCAGTCAATGGATAGCGTGGTAGCATGCTTCATCATTAGACCTTTGGGATTGTCTTGGATTATTGTATTGCTGAGAATAGCTAAGTCATTTGCAGTTCTACATAGAACAGAATTACTACTGTGTGCAGCGTTCTCCTGGTTCTGTTCACTTCACTATGCATCAGTTCATGTAAGTATTTTCAGATTTTTCTGCAGTCATTCTGCTTGTAATTTAGTTATTCATTCATTCATTCATTCATTTATTTTTGGGGGGGGAAGGCAGTTGGGGTTAAGTGAGTTGCCCAAGGTCACATAGCTAGTTAAGTGTCTGAGGTCAGATTTGGACTCGGGTCCTTCAGGCTTCAAGGCCGGTGCTTTATTCACTCTGCCACCTGGCTGCCCTGTGCTTGTCATTTTTCAACAGTACAGTAATACTCCATCACAATCATATGCCACAGCTTGTTTTATCCATTCCCCAGTTGATGGGCATCCCTTTGATTTCCAATTCTTGGCCATCACAGAAAGACCTGCCACAGACATTTTTTGCACCGATGAGTCCTTTTTCCTTTTTGGGGGGCTGTCTGCATATAGGCCCAGCAGTGGTATTGCAGGATCAAAGGCTACACACAGGTTTATAGCCCTTTGGGCTTAATGACTGGTTCTTTAAAACTGTCCTGAGTTACTGGTTTTAAAATACTCTTATTTCTATGTAGGGAAATAATGAAAAGGACTGTTACGGGGGAGGGGTTGAATTCATTAACTGACACTTGGTTTTAGTTGGCATCTGGTTATTTTATTAGATTGAGTAAATATGGATCGAGTGATTTCTATGTTCAAAGCAATTTTATGTCTCTTGCCGGCTTAGATGGGAGGTGCACTGGGAGAGAAAATCACTTCATTGTCCTCGAAGTCATTTGGGATTGAAGGCATCCAGAGATTTTCTGCTCTGACGCCTTTATAGTGACTTTCCCAGTGCCATACGATGGGAGAGCTGGGATTTGAACCCAGGCCCCTGACTCCAAACCCAGTACTCCCTCTCCCAGACCAGTTTCCTTTTGAGTTAAGAGCATAACCATTCTTTGGCAAGTATGAAAAGTCCTTGAATAATTGTGGGCTATTTTTTGATTGTCATATTGTTAGAGTTCCAAGGAGTAGGTAAATTAGATTCACTTTTCTGTTGTTTCCTTCATTAGAGACCTGATGTCTTTGAGTCGATTTCCTTCCTACCTTTCTGAGAGACTGGTCAAGAGTTCCGGAAGACTTGAGAAATGAGAAAGAGAGAGAGACACACACACACAGAAAGAGAGAGACAGAGAGAGAGAGAGACAGAGACAGAGACAAAGACAGAGAGACGGAGAGAGACAGAGAGAGAGAGACAGAGAGAGAGAGAAAGAAAGCGAGAGAGACAGAGAGAGAGAGAGAGAAACAGAGAGACAGAGAGAGACAGAGAGAGAGAGAGAGAGAGAGAGAAACAGAGAGACAGAGACAGAGAGAGACGGAAAGAGACGGAGAGAGATGGAGAGAGAGAGCATGCACGCGAGAGTGTGTGTGTGTGTGTGTGTGTGTGTGTGTGTGTGTGTGTGTGTGTACTTGATTTTCTAGGTTAAAATTGTTATCATCAGGCAAAGTACGGGAAGGATTTGTGATTTCCTGTGAGGAACTCCCTCTACCAACTTAGCAACCTTAATAGATAAATCCTAGGGAGCTGCCTGAGGCACATAGAAAGGTTAAAAGATTTTCCCGTGGTCACAGCAAGTAAGTGACACAGCAAGATTTGAACATGTTTCTTCAGGCCACCGTGCCCAGTGGTGTGTTTATTAAACTATACATTGCTTCTGTAGTTGAGATCTTTTAAAAGAAATTGCTTCTCAAACTTAGTTGTGGAAGATTTTCCATTCATTGGTGTTAGTTATGTTAGCAGAATTAGATGGTAGATAAGAATACCCATCTGTAAAGTCTTTTTTTTTCTTGAGATATTGCAGAAAAGTTTTCAAAAAGAAAATTGAACTAAAGATAGGGATATAATTTTTATTCTGAATTGTAATTGACCATAATTAGTTCTTTTCATGTTGATATATAAGCTATATTTTGACATTTTAGTGTCAAGCTTAAACATTTTCTTTTATTTTTAGGAAGGATGTGATATTTACATTTCTCTCAGTTATTTTTCTGGACAACCTTATATATGACTGACACCCTCCTTCACTGTTTCATCTTTTCCTCTTATCCTTATATCTACAGCCAGTGAAATGCAGCTTCACCTGATTCTTTAGCAGAGAGGTTCCTAACTTGGGGTCTGAGGACCCTAAAGGAGTCCATGGCTAGTTCATGGCTAGATTTCAGGAAAACTGTAAAGTTGGACAAGAAAAACATTTTCCTCTTTATTTTAATATAGCTGTTTTCTTTTTAAATACTAATATATTTTATTTTATGAATTTAAAAACATTACTTGGAGAAAGGGTTTTACCAGGTTACCAAAGGGATGGGATCTCTGATGCAGAAAAGGGTTAAGAATGCTTGCATTAGCAGATATGTATGTAATTCTTGGGCTGCCTGTTTTTCTTAGAAATGTCATCTGAGTTTAACAATGTTGGTAGTTTTATTTTGTACCCTACCTCCTGTAGTACTGTACCTCTTTTTTAGAAGAAGGGGAAAAACTTGATGATGTTTGTGAAAAGGGCTTAGAAATATGATGTTGTAAACTTTGTAGGTTTCCACATAGGCCTGGTTGCTCCTGCTGCCTGGTGGCATTTTTAGTCTTCCTGTGAAAATGGGCAAAATTTCTCCTTCCAAACCTTGGGACTCTCAGAGGGATAGATAGAGATGAATAGGGAAGTTAGAATGGGGTCACAGAGTAGTTATGACTGTTGCTTTAATTTCTGGCATTTGTGGTAGCCAGTTATTTATCACAGTTGCTGGATGCCTGTAATAGTCCAGATTCTCTGACCCCCTTAAGAAACTTTTTTCCCCTTCTATTCATTGTAAGTGAAACTGTGAATGTTATCTCTGTGCCCTCCCTTTGGGAGCACTTTGGGCTTCTGGAGCTTCCACTCCCCTATTCCCCCTGATTAAACCGCCTCCCACTCATCCTGGCTTGTCCTCTTGGCAGCTGGAGCCTCTCCCTAGTTCTGCTCATCTTTGTTGCTTTGGCCGGATGAGCTTGGTCTCTAACATCTGATGGGGCCTCTCTTCAGCTCTCCGTTTGTCCTCAGTGTACCCTTCAGCCTAGGTGGGGAATGTGAGGATGGAGGGAGAATGTGCCTGGTATTGGACAGAGTATTGCTCCTTGAGGGAAAGGATTGTTTCGTTCAGTGCATTTCCATTCCCAGCTCGTTAAAGAGTTTTTGGCACATCTTAGGTGCTTAATAAATGCTGCCTTGATTGGCTAATAAAAATTTCGCTTCTCTGAAAACATTTTTTAAAGTCCTATTAATGAATGAAGCTGTCATACAAAGTTAATACACCGTTTCAGTTTCACGTTGGTGAAAGTGATCTCTCTGTGTACAATGCAAATGAATCATCGAAATGTTTTCAACAAAATTGTCAAAGCATTTTCACAAAAATTGATTGTGGAATTTGTTTCCTGGGACCTTGGCCCCTCAGACTTAATTGTTTTTAATTTTTAATTTTAATTTTAATTTTTTGCTTTTTGGAGGGCAGTTGGGGTTAAGTGACTTGCCCAAAATCACACAGCTAGTAAGTGTGTCAGATGTCTGAGGCTGGATTTGAACTGAGGTTCTCCTGACTCCAGGGCTGGTGCTCTTCACTGCGTCACTTAGATGCCCCTTAATTGTTTTTAAAAAATTTTATGAGAAGCTTCTGAATTCAGGCAGAAGAAAAAAAGTTGTGGCCATGTGGTTTTAAAAAATTAAGTTCATATCAGATCATTCCTATATTTTAACTTTTGAAATGGAAATAATTCACAAAGGGCCACAGAAACATAAATAATTAAAATTTGAATGTGATAAAGAAGATGCAAATATTAATAATCCTCTTTGATAACCTACTCTTTTGAATCGGTTCCAAATTACGTTCCTTGAAAGTCTTTATACTGGCTTTTTGGGGGCCTGAGAACATCAGGTTGTGCCCAGTGGTTTGAATATGGAAATGGGTGATGTTCTGTGTCCTGTGTCATCGGGTTGGCGGTCAGGGGATGAAATTTTAAGATCTGTGAAGTGGACAAAAATATAAAATATTGTTCAAATGCCTTTTGCTATCCCTGATCAGTGGTTATTCAGTAAATGAATCATTTGACATTTATTAAGGGATTCCTGTGTTCAGGCATTTGGCTGATCTAATCAAGCGAAGATAGTGAACATCTCTTAGACACATAACATGTTCTGTTGTTTCCCTTGTTAGAGACTCTGGTGTCTCTGAGTAGGTTTCTTTCCTACCTCTCTCAAACACTGGCCAGGATTTCCAGAAGACTAGAGAAATGAGGTGTGTGTGTGTGTGTGTGTGTGTGTGTGTGTGTACTTGATCTACCAAATAGACTCTTGCAAAAACTGTCCCTGCTCCCAAAGAGCTCATGTTCCAATGGGGGAGACAGTTGGTAAATAACTAGGTATACCCAAGATATTAAGAGAGTATATACTAAGTAATGGGGGTAAAGGTATGAAAACTGAAATAATCTGCTCCTGGGGAGCTCACATGCTAATTGGCAAGCCAAGTTCATATATGTATCTATGGGAATACCTACTATAGAGAATAAACATAAGGTAGTATGGGAGGGAGGACATATAGAAGTGACTTAAGAAAAGTTTTGCTTAAACTCCTTTGCTTAAACTGCAGCTCTATTCACACAGGCTTTCTGCCCCTGTGTCTCCCCCATTTCCCCTTCCCTATTTCCCTACCTTTACTTAAATTGTTAATTTTAAAAATTTATTTAATTATGTATTTCTTCCCTTCTTTTGTCCATCCTCTTTCTCCTCTCAATTACGTGATTAATTCAAAATTTCTACAACCTAAGGTCTTTAGTTTTTTTCCCCTTGTGTATTTTCCTAAGAAATTTTCTTTGATTTATTCTCTTCATTCTTTTCTTTCCTGTTTATTCCAAAGTTTTATTTTCCAATTTCTTGGATTTATTCCTGCTTCAATCTTTTTTTCTTCATAGAGTTAAAGCTTCTGAGTAGTGGGTTTCAGCTTCCTATTCTTGTCAGTTTCTACGTTATTACCCTTCTAGATCTTGCTCCATAATTTTCTCTTTTTGGTCTCTTGTTGGTGCCCCACTCTTCAGTTTGTGAGGGAAGGTAGGTGGAAGTGATGCTACATGGTAGACATTACTTTGAGTCCCAAATCAAGCAGTCTAGTTCTTCCTTCTTTCCCTCCCCTTATCTTCTCCAGTTTTGTTTCCCTTCCCAGTTGTCATGTGATCTCATCTGTGGGCCCATGTCCCCTTCTGTTTCAACCATAATAGGGATAGCCTTTAAGACGGCGCAGAAATGGGCATGAGGATTAGCAAGAGTGCTATTTTGGTTGGTCCCTAGAATGCATGAAGGGGAGTAACACATAATAATTCGTTGCTAAAATGAAAGATGGGCAACTTTTGTGGCATGTGACCTTCAGTCAGAGGCTAGAGCCAGTACTAGAGCCAGCTTGATCTAACTGGAAATCTGATTGTTAAATTTTCAGTATGAGCATTTACACCTAAGAAATTGGCCATGGTATAAATTATTAGGACTTGATTTATTGTTTTCTTGATTGTCTAGACTTAAGAAAACAATGGAGGAAATGTTAATAATGTAGATGAAACTTATGCTTTGTGTACTTTTTTGTAGGAGAAAGCTAGTTGTGAAACATTTATCAGGGTACCTCTGCCTAATTCTGGCTATATCTAGAAATACCTTATTTGAACTGTTTCCTTTGGCCAACTAGTAAAAGTAAACACTGGGGCTTGTGAGTTCTGATTTGGAGAGCCATTCTGATCACAATGCCTAAAAGCCTGAGTTGCTTTCTAGGGTTCTTCAAATTAAAGGAACTTTGAACAGCGCTTTATACTACAGTGTTTTTATCAACTATATTATGAGAAGGTTGTTGACAATACATAAGATCTTGTAAGAAGTTGGTTCCAAATGAGAAATTATCAGGATTGCTTGAAATAGGGCTTTATATCTATTTTCATCAACCATGAACCCTTAAGTGTATATTATGTCTTTAGATATTAACTACTTGATAGTGGGAAGTCATCATGGTTAAACAGGATTTTTAAAATTAAGATTTTGCTATCAAAAGCAAAGAGTGTCACCGGTAAAAACTCTTACCCTTAAAAAAAACCAAACAATTTTGGAAACAAGACTTTTCCAACTTGCTTAAAGAGCTTCCAGATGAAGAGTTTCTGTGGGATTTAGGTGTATTTGCACTCATCTATCCTGTCTCTCTCTCTCATTTTTTTCTCCTTAATAGTGTATGTTTAACTATATATGCATATATATTTACATATCCATATATAAATGTAATATAATCTGATTAATTTGTAAAAGTGTTTGACATCAGGGAAGATAGAAATTTGTTAGCTGAATTTCAACAAAAGTATGTTAAACTAAGATTTTAAAAAATGATAAAGTATATTCAGAAACATTGCTGTCACTAAAAATCATTATTTTTGATAAAAGTTTTTTTTACCAATAAAGCAAAAATTATTTAAAATGGATTTATTTCATGTTTATTTTATCCTTTTAAGGTGTCATCTAACCATTACATATATTTTTGTTGTAAATTATAAACATGATGTGCAATAATCATGTATATAATTTATGAATAAATATGCATATTTTGGTGGTGCATGATCAAAAATGTTTGGAGACAATTGTCTTAAGACTTTACGTTGAAGACTGATTATGTCTTTGGACAGTGTTTCCCATACCATGTTTGAACTCCTTCCTTGACCCCCAAACAAAATAGAGAACCCAATGATATGAGACATGACCTGTTAAATTTAGGGAAACATTTTGGAGCAAAAACTTAAATTACGTTTTCTTAGATTCAGATAGTTGGATAGAAAAAGAAGGAAGGACATTTATGAAGGGTTTACTGTGTCAAGCACTGTGCTGGGAGCTGGGAATACAAACACAAGCAAGCAACACCCTCTCTGCCCTCAAGGAGCTTACATTCTAATAAAGGAAAACGGTACAAAACAGGTCAGGCCTGCACAGCCTGTTGTCCACCGGCCACTTATGGCAGGTCACTTGCACACCAAAGAATTTCAGGTGACCCTCAAAAAATGTAGAGGAAAACATCTTTTGTATGTAGAGGAAATCCTTTGGCGTGACACATGTGGCCTGTAGGCTGTAAGTGGCCCATGGGCCATAGGTTGTGCAGTCTTGTGCTCAATACTTAACCTGTTCATGAGAGAAGTAGAGTTCATGTCACATGGCTCGGGACTTTGTAGATTTTTCTTATTGCAAATGTGTAACTTGAAGTGTAGCAGGGTGTTTTTCTCTTATACTTCATCATCACATGCATTTTGCAATGAAAGAAGAATAGGGTTTGAAGGAGTCACACAAATCATCTGGGGAGCCAAAGACAGGCTTTCTTCATTGTAACCATATTATTGACAGGCCAAAAATATTAGAGAGCCTGAGAAAGCCAGGGGCAATTTTTCAGACCTCCTGTGACAGGCATTTCTTCAAAAAGAGTGAGGGTGGCCATAGAAAATTGGCTGTACCATTTTTTCTTTTTAACTCAAAAAAAGTAATTTATTGTTAATCTTTTGTACAGTTAAGAGAAAAAATGGGGGGCAGTGAAAATGAACTTTTGTGTAACGTAGTGTCAGTTTAAAAAAGGACCGCTTAAAAACTTGCTTTGAATAGCATATGTATTATTGAAAATCTATTTTAGTAAAAGATAATATAAGTACCTTTTTACTCAATTTCTCAGATGAATTTATGACTGTATCAAGGTGATTATTCCCTCCATCATTGCAGATTATAGCCTATCCATGCCAGATAATTCGGTTGCAGTCTGACTTGTCCAAGTCCTCTCATGCATTTGTTTCAGGTGATAAAGTCCAGTGTTTGGAGGCCTTCCTTCCTTCTTTTCCTTCCTTCCTTCCTTCCTTCCTTCCTTCCTTCCTTCCTTCCTTTCTTTCTTCCTTCCTTCCTTCCTTCCTCCTTTCTACCCTCCCCTCTTTCCTAATTCCCTCCCACCTTTTCTTCTTCTTTTCTCCCTTTTCCTTCTTCCCCTTCCTCCTTAACTTCCTCTCTTCATCTCTCTCTCTGTCCCTTTCTTCCTTCTTTTCTTCTTCCCCTTTTTCCATTCCTCCCTCCCTTCTTCCTTTTCCTTCCTCCATTGCTTATGCTTTGCTCTCACCATGTGACCAGTCCATTTTCTTTTTAATTTATTTTTTTGGGGAGGGAGGATCAACTCACCCCAAATATATATTAGGTTTTTTAAAAAAAATGCTCATTGCCCTGTCAGAAATTTTACTAGTTGGCCTGTCTACAAATATGTAGTATATGTAATAGGGGTAGTACGCTTTCTCTTGAAATCTCTGTACTCACCTTGTTGACCATCTGGGACATTTGTAGGCTCCTAAGCCCCTCCATATAGCTCAGTTTCCTTAAAACCCACTTATGATGGAACTTTCTATTGTTTCCACCGTCTCCTTCAAATCTTCATCATCTTTTTTCTACCTTACGTTTTTTGTTTTTTTTTGGTCTTATATTCTGTTTGTAACTGGGCTCTATAATAATTACACTGAGTGTCTGAGGCTGATTTGATAATGAAAGGGAAAACCAGGAAAAAAGGATTTAATGCCATAATCCATGTTAAAAGCACAGCTGATGCTGTTAGCTGGATCATTGAATTAAAACAGTTCCTTCAGTGGTGTCTGTTGCCATCTCATTTTTGACTCACCAGGATTGATTTTCTTTTGTCAGAGGCAAACATGAATGATAATCTGTACGTCACAATAAGATGGTAGATTTATCTTACTTTTCAGTTTATAAAATATTTAGTTTCTTAATTGGTATTGATTTTAAAAGCCAAGGAAGGACATTAATTGATGCCAACAAACCAAATTACTTTTCTTACTCAATCTGTTTTACGTTATGAGTGTAGATAGGTATGAGTGTAGATAAGGAGGGGAGAGTCATCAACTTTTTCTTACTATAAAGTTAGAATGAATAATCTTTTACAAATCTTACTTAATATGTATTTTCCCAGTTGTAAAAACAATTTTAATATTCTTTTTTTTCAAATTTTGAGTTTTAAAGTCTCTCCCTCACTCCATTCCCCCATTGAGAAGACAAGCAATTTGACATAGGTTTACATGTGTAGTCACGTAAAACACATTTCCATGTAAGTCTGGAATGAATAATCTTGAGAAAATAATAAACTTTTAAGGCAGTTATGGATAAACATATTTTTGTATGAAGATACATACTGATATATCTGATGTATTAGGCATGTTTTTCTAAATATTTATTGATGGTAAAAGTTATTAATTATAGCCTAGCAAGTCATGTGCATACATTAATAAACAATTTCCAATATTGATTTCTGTACTAATACAGTTTCCTTCTTACTTTGTTCCATCTGTTATCTGTAGTCTAATGATAATGTGAAACACAAAATTTACATGACACTGACTCTACATTGCCACTACTCTCCATGGACACTGCTATCCTTGGATTAATTTTCCAGCCAAGAGGTTTGGATTAGCTCAGTATGCAGTATTTTAGTTAGCCAGCAGGCTCTCTACTTGATCTACTATTCCCTGATCCCTTTCGTTACTGTCTGGTGGATGCTACTTTTTTTTAAACTGAAGCATCTCTTTGTATGGACATAAGGCAGGCTCATCCCCAGAAGTGGCTTAAAAAAGCCAAACAAATCTTTCTGACAAGGTTCTGGTTTATTTTAAGAGTTGAAATGGCACATTAATCCTTTCTTCTCTCCAGTTAGACTTTCAGGCAAGAGATCCAACTGTCACAGTAACAAAGGACCACAGAGTAAGATTCAGACATAACCATTCAGACACAACCCCATCCAGAGGCTGATGAGAATTCTGAGCTACTCTGAATCCTGCTCACCAGATAACAAGCCTGCGGTATTCCTCATCACGCCTGAATTTCTTTATTCATGAGTCTGAGACAGGATAAAGTGGGCACCCCTTGCCTCTTTCCTTTTTTTATTAGTCTTGAATGTGAAGTCTTGGGGGTGGGGGTTCCCTCTCAACACAGAATATAGAGGAGAAAACCGTAACTAGAACAAGATAGTCTCTTTAACTCTTTCTACCGATGCAAATTAATGCCTGCTTTGCAACTTACATCTTTAATTGAATTGCCTGGGGCACTAATGTTAAATGACTTGTCTAGGATCATACAGGTTGCATGGAGCAAGGCCAGGTCTATTCACTGTAGTACTTTGCTATTATTACTGTTACCACCATCACTACTACCACCTTCTCCACCTGCTGGTTAGCATGTACGTGGTATTTTATGGTTTGCAAAATGCTTCTCTTAATTTTTATCTTATTTGTTCCTCACAGCAGTCTTGTGAGGGAGGTACTGCCATTATTTACATTTTATGGATGAAGAAATAGAGGCTGAAGCCGGTTAAATGACTTGTCCAGAGTCAATAGTGCCTATTAAAATATATGAGGCAGGATTTGAGCTCATGTCTTCCTAATTCCAAGGCCTTCTCTGAAGCCACCATGCTTTTATGATTTATATGAATGGGAATATGAGCCATGATAATAGTGGAAAGAACACTGAACTTAAATTTTAAGAACCAGGTTTGCTATGCCCATTTTGACTTTGAGCAAGTCAACCTCTTTGGGTAATGTGCTTTTCCTGCCTGTCTCCTAGGATAGTTGTAAGGATTAAAAGAGACGATGTATGTGAATCTGCTTTGTAAACTCTAAAGCACTGTGCAAAAATGTAAGATGTTAATAATTCTGAAGTGTGGCTTTGCTTCATACTGAGCACTGAATCTGGAGCCATAGATACGTGGATTTGAATCTTGAACCTGCCATTCATTACTTACTTTTGTCTCTTTGGGCCAGAGTATTCTAATTTATAAAATGGTGGCATTGGACTAGAAAGAAATTTTCTATGAGATTTTTTCCTAGCTCTAAATTTATGTTCTTTAAGGACCTTTTTCCTTAAGGACCTTAGTATTTAGGGCCATGGTAGGGGATCTGTGATCTCTTTTTCTTATGAATTCATTTTCTCATGAATTCATTCTCATGAATATTTCTTAGGTCAGGACGTGTATTTTCCTTGGCTTCTTTTGTTCCTTTCTATAGCTTTTGGCTAATTCTTCAGACCTAGAAGCAAGCTCATAGCGCTTGACTTTTGGCCGAAGGGAACCAAAAACCTTCTCATTTGAGTTTCAGTGCTGTCTCCTGGCTTTCCACTCAGCCAGGCCATGTACAGTCAACTTCTCTTGTGTGCCATGATAAGAGAATTCAAGCTAATCAGGTATCTTGGTTAATGGAGACTAACGCACAGGGAGCCAGACAGAGATCACCAAGTTTCAGAGGATACAGAATATAGTTTATTCTAAAACTTTTCCAAGTATAGTTTGATCTCTTTTTGATGAAATAATCCCTTTAGAATTCTCCATGTCTTTCAGTTCATTCTGGTCTGGTTGACGTGAAGAAGTACCAGTTTTTTTGCTCTTCAGTTGTTTTTAGTTGTGTCCAACTCTTTTTGACCCCATTTGGCGTTTTCTTCACAAAGATACTGGAGTGGTTTGCCATTTCTTTCTCCAGCTCCTTTTACAGTTGAGGAAACTGAGGTAAAGAGAGTTAAGTGACTTGCCCAGGGTCTCACAGCTAGTTAGTGTCTGAGGCCAGATTTGAGCTCATGAAGATGAGTCTTCCTGAGGGCAGACCTGACGCTCTCCACTATGCTGCCTGAACTGAAATAGAGGAACCCTGTGGACTATGAGCTAAGCAGGTTTTTGTTGTGTAAGACCTTATATGAAGTCCTTGGAAATTAAAGGCAGCTGAAAAGATCCATGTAATGCTATCTTGATTACTTGGAAAGAAAACCCAATCTAAAGATAACTGATAATTAGGGGAAAAACCAAATGAATGAGTAGTGAAAATGTCTGTCAGGACAATATAAGTGCTTCGGCATCAAACCAAAAATGGCAAACACAGGTACTGATAATGTGAGTGACTCAGAACAGGAATTGCTCTAAGGTTCTAGAGAATTACCAGATTTAATGGAATAATGATAGGGAATAGACCTGTAGCTTTTACTTATAAAAGGAGTCCTTAGTCAGGGACTTGCTCAACCAGTGTAGTTGGGCATCTGTAACTTACCTGTCAAATTGATCTTCTTGAAGTGCAGAACTATGCTTATCACCCTGTCCAACCCCCGCCCTCATCTCTAAAAAAATTCCAGATTAGGGGTGAGGAACCTGTGACCTTGAAGCCTTTTAGGTCCTTGGGTGTGGCCTTTTGACTGAGTCCAAGTTTTATAGAACAAATCCTTTTATTAGGATTTGTTCTGTGAAGTTTGGATTCAGTCAGAGGGCAGAGCTTCAGCTGAGAACCTTGTGGCCTTGAGGCTGTAAGTTCTCCACCCCTTGGGGGTACAAATTCTATAAATTTAAAATTCTGTCGCTTCCAGGATCAGGTATAAAATCCTCTGGCATTCAAAGCCCTTTATAACCTGGCCTACTCTTACCATTTAAATCTTCTTATGTCTTACTCCATACTCCTGTGCCCCACCCCATTTCCTGTATATTCTGCTATCCAGTGAGTGGTTGTCTTTGCTGTTACTTGCATAAAACACTCCTCAAATGATGCATTTTCAGGATTTGGCCCCAATGGCTGGAAATCTTTTCTTCCTGAAATCTGTCTCCTTGACTCCTTGGCTTCCTTCAAGTCCTGGCTAAAATCTCACCTTCTACAAGAATGCTTTCCCAATTCTCATTAATGCTAATGCCTTTCTTCTGTTGATTATCTCTAGTTTTCCTGTCTTTATCATGTTCGTTTGTGGTTTTTTGCATGTTTCCTCCCCATTATACCATGAGGTCTTTGAGAACAGAGATTGTTTTGCCTTTCTTGTATCTTCAGCACAATGCACGTGGGTGTTTGTTGATGGATGTGTTCGTAAATCAGGGGTTCTTAACCTCTGGGAACCTTGAATTTAAAAAAAAATTCTGATAACAGTATTTCAGCATAATTGGTTTCCTTTATAACCCTGTATATTTTGTGCACTTAAAAAAATTCTGAAAAAGAGATCCATAAATTTCACCAAAGGGGTACGTGACATAAAAAAGGTTTAAGAACTCCTGTCTGATAGAATTGCCTAGAACACTGAGAGTATGGATAGGTGACTTGTCTAGGGTCACACAGTTGGCCTGTGCCAGAGGTTGAACTTGAACCCAGATGTTCTCAGTTCTGAGGCCTGTCATCTATCCACTACGCCTTGCTGCCACTTTAAAAAAGATAGAACTTTTGCCATAAAAAAAAATTCAAGGTTCTTGTTTAACAATACCATAAACAGTCAGCTATCTCAAAGTTATAATGTGGCATAAGGTCCGAAAGTGTTATACTTGATACGATCATCCAGTTGTAGGAGTAAATACAGCGAAATATGAAGGCTTCTTATTTTTAATTTTTATCAAAAGTTTTGCATTTTCTTTCTCTGGTATCTTTTGATTCTGTACCTTGGACTTTTGCTCTTCCTGGGTAAGGAATGAGTTAAAACCATAAGATGTAGAAGCATTAGATGATATACTATTCATGCTTCCAAATACTTATTGTTTCATCACTGTGGGTACTTCCTCCACTGACAAAGATTGCAGTTCTCCACATTCTTACGTAATAATCATAGTATTTTTATACTAATGGTTTTGAATACTAATTGTATTTTGATACTTCTCATATCTGATGGTGGGCACTTTTTCTAGAGCAGCGGTTCTCAACCTGTGGGTAGTGACCCCTTTGGGGGTTGAACAACCCTTTCACAGGAGTCACAGGGGTCGCCTAAGACCATCGGAAAACACATATTTCCGATGGTCTTAGGAACTGAGACACTGCTCCTCTATCTGTCTCTAGGCCAGTCTGCCCACATACAAGTATTAAAGAGTTATGGCATTGGGAAGGTTGAGCACCACTGTTCTAGAGGATCATATCACCATGGATCTGATGGTTCTCTGGGCAGTTTTTGTTGATGATCTCCTCTGATTCCTACAACCAGGATCCATCCAGTATACTGGAGATCTCTATAGATTATTGTGAACATGTTGTAGTTAGTATAACAGCACTGAAGCTCTCTCTTGTTCCCCTTGACACTTAAAAATTTTTGATATGTGACTGGATCCACCTCCTTTCCCAGTCATAAATTTCCATGAAATCTTTTTGTTCTGTTTTTTATACTGAGGTTGTCGTTGGTCGAAGGCTGCAGTCCATGTACCCTGTCGTGTGTGTCTTCCCTGTCCTTTGGGTCGCTAGTTATATCGAGATTCTTCGGTGGTCATGGCATGCCCTAATTTATTGCTGTGTGAGATAACTGGGAGAATACTGGCATTAAAAAGATGAGTTTTTGTGTTATATGGAGCATTTGGGATTGACTGTTCAGTTTCTTAAATGCAGTATGTTCCTCTCTCTTCCTTCTGTTTATTTAATTCTAGGTGGCTGATTTTCCATCTGCAGCATCTGTCCAAAGTATAAGTCCTGATATACTAATGTGATGGGTTGCCTATAAAACTGCATGATAATCTGGGAAAGTATTTTTCTTCATTTTTTCCCCTGTGTGTATTGTTAAGCCAATATATTTTGAATGATCATGAATCTTATGGAGGAGACTTAATGAAGGCTTAATGAAATCATACGATGTCAGTAGAAAACAGAGACATCTGCAGTACCCCTCACAGCTATGTTAACTCCTTTTTCCGTTTGGGTTCTGTATTGAGCATGCATTCTTTCTCTTTAAATCTTGCATAGTCTTGCTTATTGGAGTACAGTTGCACAAAAATACATGATACTTTACCATAGCATTTAAAACTTGCAGTTTTGTGAAGTGGTAAAAGAAAAAATCTGTTACTATATTCACTTTCAGACACGGGCAGTACAGTAGATTGAATGCTGAATGTAACGTCAGGAATACCTGGGTTCAAATTTGGCCTCAGACATTTACCAGATGTGTGACCTTTGGCAAATTATTTTTACCTGCCTTACTCAGTTTCCTTAATTATAAAAATGGTCCTAATAATAGCACCTGTGACCTGGGACTGTTGGGTGGCAATCAGATGAGATAATATCTGTAAAATACTTTGCAAACCTGGAAGGACTCTAATAAATGCCGGTAATTTTATCACGAAATCCCAGCCCCCCTTTACTTCTGGTCTCTTAGACAGCTGTACTAGCTTGTAGGCACTACATATAAATGAGTAGGACTAGGAGAGTAAAAAGTGACCTCCCCAAGGTTACACCCATTATAAGAACCAGTATTTGAAACCCTCGTCTCCTGTCACTACATCACAATGTAATTTATGACTTGGCTGTTTTCAAATTTAAAAAAAATAACAATTTATTCACTGGTAGTGAACCTCATGCTCTCGTCTGTCTCTGATTTCTTTGTATATTTTACTCACTTGTGCACATGTTGTCTGTTCCTTCAGTAGAATATAAGCTCCTTAAGGGCAGATGTTGTTTCCTGTATATACAGCGGGCAGATAATAAACATTTTTAAAATGAGTCGAATTGAGCTCCCTCTCTAGCCACCTTTGATCCTTTTGTGTTTTCAGGGAGATAAGTAAGAGGTTGGGTTAAAGTGTGAAAGACACATAAAACAGATGTTCTTCAAAAATCGTCTAGTTTCTTATTTTTGAATAGAGGGTCTGTTGTTTGTTCTGGTCCTAATGGATTTGGGTAGACTCTTTTCATCACTGAGCATCCCTGCTCTGTCTCCACCGTGTCCCCCCAAAAGACATAGATAAACTAGAAACAATTGAAAAGAACAGCAACAAAAATGATGAATATCTTGGAGAAAAGGAAAAACAGTCTCTATAAATATTTGAGAGATAATATAAGGTGGAGGGAGGGATTCTTTACAGCAGCGGTTCTCAACCTGTGGGTTATGTTCAATATGCATATCAGATAGATTCATAACAGTAGCAAAATTACAGGTATGAAGTAGGAACGAAAATAATTTTATGGTTGGGGTCTCCACAACATGAAGAACTGTATTAAAGGGTCGTGGCATGAGGAAGGTTGAGAACCGCTGATTCACAGGGATGGAGCTCAGCTTGACAGGAACAAAAGCTCACATCTGAAAGTAGAAAAATTGGTCTGAAGTGAAGAAAAAAAATACAAAACCCTGTGCCTGAGGAAGACAATTAGTCAAGGACGTGCTGTTCTCCCATTTGCTGTGCTGTTGAGAGCAGGTTAGAAAGTCTATTGTAAAGGACTGGCCTGGAATGCTCCTTCGATAACGGGGCCCCGGAGGAGGTGGGAGCAGTTTCTGTACCCCCTCTCTGTATAGAGTACAGAGGAGAAAGTAGGCATGTTCTGCCCTTGTCCTTTGCTTACTTCGTGAAAACCAGGCTTTGTTTCCCAAGCCCTCCCTGTGCTGCCGTTCCAGAGATAATTTGTGAAAGAAGTTTCTAGATTACAAGAGAGAATGATTACTTCTATCTCTGTCATTGGAGGTTCCGGAAGGCAGTATATTTTCAGAGATGTGTCTTCTCATTTTGGAATAAGTCACTCTGTTCACAGTACCCCAAAAGCCTACATTGATACACGGTATTTCAGGCTTCTTCCTGCTTCCTTGTTAATTCAGTTCAGCCAAGTTCAGCAAATGGCATTATTCGAGGGCCCGTTGGTTTAAAGCATTTATTTATTAAGTGCCACATACCTTTGAGGTAGTTTTAAGCCCTGCAGTGGATAGAGTGGTGCCATGTGCCAGGTACCTGTACCAACCTTTGAGATAATTTAGAGAGGTAGAATTGGTACTCAGAAGGACATTTAAAAAAATTGTGAAGTACCAAGCACTGTGCTAAATAATAGGAATAGAAAGAACAGAAAATTACAATTCTTGCCCTCACAATCTGATGGGCAAGACAGCATATAAATAGCTATGTACAAATAAGCTTTATGCAAGATAAATCATCAGTAGAGGGAAGGCATTCAACTTAAGAAATTGGGGAAGGTTTGTCGTTGTAAGTGGGATTTTTGAAGGATGCCAAGGAAGCCAGAAGGCAGAGATGAGAAGGGAGAGCTTTTCAGGCAAGGGGAGGGGGGCAGCCAGAGCAAATGCCCAGAGTCAAGAGATCGAGTGTTGTCTTGTGTGAGGAACAGCAAGGAGCCCAGTGTCATTGGATCGAAGACTATTTGGCGGGAAGGGGAATATAAGAGCAAAGAAGAGTGGAAAGATGAAAGGGGGAGTGCTAGGTTTTGAAGGGCTCTGAGTACCAAATGCAAGATTGCAAATCCTGCCTCAGTTGTTCCCTAGCTGTGTGACTGGGCAAGGCATAGGCTCTCGGTGCCTCAGTCTCTTCATCTGGAAAATGAGATTTTGTAAGGCACTTTATTATTGACCTGTCTGCTCCTAACACCAATCCTGTGAAGTAGATGCTACTATTATCATTAAAGTGCTCCATAAATGCTAGCTTCTATTATTTATTATCTGAGGATTCAGAGAAAAAATGAAGTTGTGCCTGTCCTCAAGTGACGTTCTGTCGCTAATACAAGGTAAAATATGATTAAGGGAATAGGAGAGGTTGAGCTGAGCAGCATGAGAAATTTGAGGAAGAGTACAGTTACTTCTAGTTATGTCCATAGGGATGAGGTATGGCTTAGCTAACCTTTGTTCCTAAATTCCTACAAAGATCACAAAGAATCGGACACAACTAAAAATGACTAAACAGTAACCCCACTCCCTCTACTGATGCTTAGGACAATGTTTAGTAGACAGTTTCATGAGTTACTGTGGTCTAAAAACTTCTGTCGCTCACGAATAATTTTCTGGAGATGAACTGAACTGGACTGGTCCATGAGTCAGTTCATGGGGCATGAGTCAGTTCATTTTGCAAGGGACTATGTTGCTGAAAGGCATTCAGTGTGGCCAGAGCTTTATTTCTGGAGAAATGAGGGCTGTCATAGTACTGTGTATTTTGGATGTTGGTAGCCTGTTCAGCTGAAAACCACATGTTACCATTTCTGGTGTTGGGATTTATAGAATACTAAATCCCTTTAACACACTGGTTCTCAACCTTCCTAATGCTGCGACCCTTTAAAACAGCTCCTTATGTTGTGGTGACCCACAACCATAAAATGATTTTCGTTGCTACTGCATAACTGTAATTTCTCTACCGTTACGAATCTATCTGATATGCAGGATGTATTTTTATTGTTGCAAATTGCACATAACCCATAGGTTGAGAACCGCTGCTTTAACAGGTTTTAAAATAATGTAATTTTTGTTGTTCAGTCATTTCAGTTCTGTCTGATTCTGCGTGGCCCAATTTGGAGTTTTCTTGACAAACCACTCCAGTGTCTTTGCCATTTTATTCTCCTATTCATTTTACAGACGAGGAAGCTGAAGCAAACAGGATTAAGTGACTTGTACAGGGTCACACAGCTAGTAGTGTTGAAGGCAAGATTTCAATTAGTCTTCCTAATGTCGAACCCTTCCTAAAGGACTGCAAACTGTTAGATTTTTTTTTTCAGTTCATTCCCCAAAGTTGTAATGTGACCATCTCTTTATTAGCATCATGTGTAAAAGCCAATTATCTCATGAAAATCTGTGGAAGGTTTTAGTCATGAGGTAGCTGTGAGAAATTAACGTTGCAGAAATGGCCTTGTCACGTTTTTCCCTCGGAGGGACAAATTTAGAAATATAAAATGTAGTGAAGAATGAACGTGAGCTAGTTAGTTAGAGCTCTTGGCTGTTTATCATGTAACAACGCATGGTGTAGCTTGCTCATGAAGAAATAAGAGGCTAGAAAGCAAGCTGTGGGTGCTGGAAGTCTTCATTTATGCGTTTTGTGTTTTGTTAATGCAGAAGTGCTGAGTGATCAGGACCATTAAATACTTTGTTCTAATGTGTTAGATCCACATTCCCTCCCAAAGTAGCCTGAGCCTTTAAAAAATATTTTTGATTTCTGTGACCATGTTGCTGTCCCTTTTGAGGGGTCCCTTGTGAATTCCTACTATAAGCTCACTCCCTGTATTACTTTTAGTGTAAGCTATAATGATTTTATCCTGGTCATATTTCTCCTCAAGGTCTCCTACCCCAGTTACTTGCAAATCTACTCCTCCCTTCTCATGTACTCTTTGATCTCTTATAATTGGCTCAATACCTTCTATATTTAATCTTCATTGACTCTGTTTCTCTTCTGATTTTTGCTCCTGTAGTCCCCTCGGACTTTAATAGTCTGTTTCTTTATACTGTTTTCCAGATTTTTCTAAAGTTATCATATTCCCATTCTCACTGTAGGATATCATTTTTTCGCCTTGTCAATCCAATCTGGTTTATTTTAGCTATTCATGTAAATCTGCAACATCTTTATTTCGGCTTTATTTTCGGCTATCTAAGCCTCCACATTCTTTTGGGTTTGTTTCATGCTTGTGTGCACACACATGCGTGCACTCACACACACACGAGGGAGTTTCTAGCTGAACTTCCAGTGAACATACGCATATATGCGTATAGTAAAATGGTTCATCCTACCTTTACTAGAGAAATCATAAGTGAGCCATGAACATTCAAGTCTCTTTATGATAAACAGTTATAAAAATTACAATACTTGCGCATTGCTTAGAAATACATTTCCTTCTCCTTGATTACTTTTTTCTGGTGGATCCTCCCACACAAAAGGATTTTTTAAGAATATTTTCACTGTTTCAAACCTAGAAAGGTCCGAAATCCTCTCACCATAACATTGTTGCTTCTGTGGATGCTTGTTTTCAGTGTCTTGGTCCCTGTGTTCTAAAAAGAAGCCACTGATAGAGTTTCTTGTTTCTTTCTTTTCCTTTCTTTATGACTGTTTTTTTTTTTTTTTGTAGATTCAATGTTCCAAATTTATTGCCACTTTTTTGGATCTTTTTGGAACCAAGACTCTCTAATTAGCCCCCAGAATTGTAACTGGATACATAGTCCCTTAAACTTCTAATGAATTATATGTCTCTTTCTGTAGTGATTTCTGAGTGGACTTCCAGTTGAAAGTCTACTATTTATACAGTTTTCTTTGAACCCAGCCCCTTATAGTGGAAAGAATGTAAAAAGATTATACTTAAAATAATTTGTGAAGGAAAAACATGTAATAGCAAACAGACATAACAAGTGAAACAGATAGAAAAAAATGTGGATTTGATAGATGCAGGAAAGTGTTGATAAATGTCCTTGCAATATCAGATATTTAAAAGCTGAATGAAAACAGAACAGATCACAGTTTAGCAGCTAAGAAACTACAAAAGGAGAACACATTTGATTGGCACAGTGAACAGAGCCATGTACCTTGAGTTAGAAAGACCTGGGTTCAAATCAGATCTTAGGCAAGTCTCTTAACCTTTGTCTGCTTCACTTTCTCCATATATAAATAAAGATAATTGGTAATATCTGAATTCAGATGCAGCCTCCGGCACTTGTTGGCTGAGAGACTCTCCGCAAATCGCTTGACCTCTGTTTGCCTCACTGAGTTCAAATTCAGCCTCAGACACTTGCTAACTGAGTGACATTGGGCAAGTCAGTTAATCTCCTTCTGCCTCTCATCATTTGTAAAATGGAGATAATATGTGTGTGTGTATATATATATAGAGATATATATCTATGTTATCTATCCATCTATCTATCATCTATCTATCTATCCATCTACCTATCTATATCTTACCTACCTCCTAGGGTTGTGAGGGTAAAATGAGATAATGGGATATCTAAAATGCTTAGTAAGGTTTAAAATGCTATATGAAGATTAGCAATTATTATTTATTGTAGTAGAAAAAATACTGAGTCTGGTATCAGAGAACGTGGGTCTGTATCTTGGCTCTGAGTGATCTTGAAAACACATCTTTGGGGCCTTAATTTCCTCATGTGTAAAATGGTTGTATTAATAACTTCTGGGGGACTTTTCAGTTCTATATCTGTAAGTAAATAAAACTTTAAGTTCTTCTCCAAGGTGATTCAGTTATTGGGGAAAAGTACTATGTTTATTCAGCCTGTAGGGGGAATTGAAGAATGATGTTCAAGTTAATATTCTGGTGACCAATAGCCTTGTCTTTTCCCTAGTGCCAGATCTAAGGGAAACAGGTTTAACAAAAAAGCTAAGTGTCTGTCTGTCTGTCTTTGTTTCTCTCTCTCTGTTTCTCTCTGTCTGTCTGTCTCTCTGTCTTTGTCTCTGTCTGTCTTTCCGTATGTCTGTCTGTCTGTCTGTCTCTCTCTCTGTCTCTGTTTCTGTCTCTCACTCTAGATCAGTGGTTCTCAACCTTCCTAATATCGCGACCCTTTAATAATCGTATGTGGGCGGACCTGCCTGGAGACAGATAGAGGAGGTTCCTAAGACCATGGGAAATATGTATTTTCTGATGGTTTTAGGCGACCCCTGTGATAGGTCGTTTGACCCCAAAGGGGTCACGACCCAAAGGTTGAGCACCATTGCTCTAGATTGTCCTGATGTTCTAAGTTTATCATTTAGTCGAGCCTGTGGACTCTGGTGGCCTTTACGTATAGGTCAGATTCTCATCCACTGCAGATGGTTCATCTTGCACCAAATCATGGAATAGACAAATGGACTTTTTAAGATTTCCTCCAACCATAAAAGCCTGTAACTTTATAAATATTGACTATAATAGTAACAGTGACAACAGTTAACATGAGGCAGCATAGTGGACTGGTTCGTGGGCCTCTTTAAATTGAGAAGGACCCAGACTCAAGTTATGCCTTTGACACACTGGCTTTATGATCACTGGCTGCTTATTTCCCCTCTCATTGCTCTGTAAGTTGCTTGATAGAGGGTGCTGTCTATGCCAATGCCATCTTATCCCCTTATATTTATGAAAATAGTTTGAGAGATTCTGAGCATTGAAACTAGGAGAGTCTGTCTCTAGGCTTTTTTTTTTGTATATTCTAGTCTATAAAATAATATAAAAAAGAAATTTGACACCCACAATGTTTCAAAATGGTTCAGATTTTCAAATTCCTGTTTTTGTTTTGTAGTACTGTTTTCATCACTTTTTTTTTGATGGTTTTGAAACTCAAATCACTAAATTTACAACTTGTATCTTAGTAGGAGTATGCTTATGTTTTTGAACTCAGATAATAACGCTAGCTTCCTTGGTTTTTTTCTTTCTTTTTTTCTTTTGGCTAAGTCTTTTTACCCTTGATATTCAAATCAGGATTCTTCTTGCAGCAGGATAAGCCTTGAGAAACATGGGTGAAGTTGGTATTTGATGTATTTGTGGGTCATGCCAGCCACTGCCCACAGACTTGGCCAACTTTCCAGAAGATAGGGCTTATATTAGGCTTACAACTGTGTAATTTTTTATGGAATTAACATGATACTGCTGACCTCCACGTGAGTTACAAGATGTACTGGACCAGCAGATTTTTCTAAGGTTCCAGGAGGTCTGTTTTGAGGAGTACTGAGCTGAGATTGATATCAGTGCTCACTTTCTAGTGGAGATAGTATAGGGGAACAAGGTTAATTTTCAAGGAACTTGGTTCTCCTGTGACTTAGTAAAAGCATATTGTTAGATGAGAAAAACCTAGTTGCAATTGGTTTCCTGGTTATAGTTGCCTTGATATTTTCTTGTCTTTCAGAAATGGCAGTTAACAGTACATGCCTGGTCCTGAGTAGTGTTTATTTGGTTTGAGGGTTGTATCAGGTTTTCTGATGAGCACTTAAGGCCCCTGGACTTCGTAGTTAATTAGGAAAATTGGTTGCCTAAAGCTATGTTGTCTTGTATTGAAAATTTAAATAGAAGCAGTCTCTCACAGAAATGAAAAATCATAGAACTTCAGAAACAGTGATCACCTAGTTCAACCCAAAAGCAAAAGGAATCCCTAACATTGCTGACCAAGGGTGGTACAACCTCTGCCTGAAGACCTCTGAAAGGGGGAACTCAATCTCTTGTGGGAGATGGATGGGGACAATTCTGATTGTTAGAAAGTTTTTTTAATAACAAGTCTAAATTTTCCCTTTTGGAATTTCCCTTTTGGTGCCATCCTCTGTGACCCTTTTCTTTCTTCCTTTCTTTTTTTTTTTTGAGGGGGGGGGAAGGCAAGGTAATTGGGGTTAAGTGACTTGCCCAAGGTCACACAGCTAGTAAGTGTTAAGTGTCTGAGCTTGGATTTGAACTCATGTCCTCCTGACTCCAGGTCTGGTGCTCTGTTTACTGCGCCACCTAGCTTCCCCTGCTATGGCCCTTTTCAAACCTTATCCCTTCTCCACGTGTTGGACTGTCAGATATTTGAAGATTTCTATTATATCCTGCTCTTTCTACAGGACTGACCACGTCCTGCTCCTTCAACCAATTTTTAAATGACATTGACTCAAGGCCCTCTACCTCCTCTGGAAAACTCTCTGGCTTATCAGTGTCCTATTTAAATTATTTCATCCAGAACTGAACATGATGCTCCAGATGAGGTCTGACAAGGACAAGTAGAGGGGGACGATCACCTCCCTATTCTTGAGCACTGTGCCTCTTTCAGTGCAGCCTATGATTGCATTAGTCTTTTTGAGTGGCAGCCGCATCTCACTTCTGAATCATAGGGAATTTGCAGTTTGCTAAACCCTCAGGTTTTTAAACAACTGCCCCCTAACCAAGTCTCCCCATTACCACCCCCCCCCAATCTTGTACTTGTGAAGTTGATTTTTTTTATCAAGTGTAAGACTTTACTTTTATCCCTATTGAATTTCATCTTAATAAATTCAGCTCAGTTCTTTAGCCCGTGAAGATAACCTGGATCTCGGCCATGTCATCCACTGTGCTAGTCATCCCTCCCAAACCCCTATTGTTCAAATGATATGCCATGGGTTTTTATTATCAATCAAGCAGTACACAGTCTTTTAAGTGTCTATTAAATTATGTTTTATAAAATAAGACACTTAAGAATGATTGAATAGGTAGATGGTGCTATGGATAGAGTACTACTGGGCCTGGAGTCAGGAAGATTCCTCTTCCTGAGTTCAGGTCTGGCCTTAGACACTTACTGTGAGAGACCCTGGGCAAGTCACTTACACCTGTTTGCCTCAGTTTCCTCATCTGTAAAATGAACTGGAGAAGAAGATGGCAAACCACTCCAGTGTCTTTGTCAAGAAAACCCCAAAAGGGGTCACAAAGAGTCAGACACCACTGGAAAACAACTGAATGTAAGATTATTGATGCTAAGAATACAAAGACAGAAATCAGTCTCTTCCCTCAAGAATCTTACATTCTAGTGGGGAGATACATACAAAGGTAAGTACATATGAAATAGACAATATAAACTTAAAGTAATTTTATTTTGGGGGGGGGGGATGATGACTAACACTTGGGAGGATCAGGAAATCTTCCACACAGACATAGATAGACACATGAACAACCACATGATGCTCCTAACTCACGGACATAGGTTTTCAGGTTTCCCCCCTCAGGAATGGTGGCGACACAGGGATTTGGACTGAGCTGCCATGGGTTTGCAAGATGGCGGACTATGGTTAGGGGTGGCCTGGGATCAGAGCGAAGCATAGAGATGGAAGTTAAATCCTTGATCTCACTGTACAGTGTTTTATCCAGCCTTTGGCAGGAGTTATTGCTGTACCTAAACTGTCTTTAGGCAAGAGTTATTCCAGGGCTATATAGTATTAGAGCTTAATATTTTTTTTGAAAAATAGCATCTTGGCTAGTTATAGCCTTTTGAATCTCAGCACTTGACCCATTATAAAACTTTAAGACATGAAACTTTGTTAAAAAAATACTTTGGTTATTTTCTGTGCCTCGATTAAATATAGTTAGTAGCAAAGGAGAGAAGAGTATAAATAAAGCTAGATAAAATTGGAACCAGTGTAACTGGAAGTGGAGCCAAGTGGCAGTCCTTACTTTAATTGGAGTAACCTTCTGTCCCTACAGTTGCCCAGTTTATTGCCACTTGTGCCATTTTTGGGAAGTAATAGAAAAATCAGCTTTGATGTTAATGTGGGTCCAAGTAGCAGTAGGATTCTTGACAAGAGAGCCAGTGTGGTAGAGAATGTGATCTCTGCCAAGCCTTCCCGGGTCGTTAGAGAGCTCACCAGAATTTGAGACCATGAATACCCTAGAACACTCCTTTTGATTTTCCATAGTCAGCAAATGTTTACCTGGAGAGAGAATATACAGGGGAGAGAGAAAGTTGACACTTCCTTAGCCTAGGAAGCACAGGAAGTAATCACAGAAAATGAGGGGCAGATAAGAAAGTATTAAACTATCTTTTATAGATGTAGCCGCACCTTCTCATCCCCCCATTGACACTTAAGTAAGTTTTTCCTTGATTGAACTGGAATGGGGGGATGTTTGCTGAATGATTGGCTATGCCCTTCATAGCTTTTAAAAAGCTAAGCTCACCAGCTCTTACAGTCGGGTAAGAAGGAAACTAGGCCCTGAGAGGGAATTACTCTGTGATTGCTACCTTCTAACCCCCATTAGCCATGGTATTTCCCAGTGGAGATACTTGCCCCCAAAAGAAGGCACAGTTAAGATAATTCTAACAGAGACCAGAGCCAGGCATAGTCAAATTGAGGCAACATTTCAAGGGAGGGAACTGACCTTAGCAGTTGAGTTGAGTGACAAAGAGAAGTGGTCCCTGGGAACTTCAGCTGAGCAATCCACCCAGCAGAGAGATTGCACTTGGGGGGAACAGTGTATGTAAGAACTTCATGAGGAGAGGAAGGATGCTGAAGACCCACTTTACTGGAGGTCCAAACAGCCTTGCCACATGTACCTTACATGTGTGCCTCACTGCTACTATATTCGTTAGTTAATGCCTGTTCTTCCCATGGACTCTGTGTGTATTTGTGGAAGAGGAGACTTAGCATTTATGAGGGGAATCTTTAATAGCTATTCTTAGTGTTCTGTTTTGGTAAATACATTGCTTGGAGCTAAATGGATGTACTAGCTATCTGTTAATGGCAAACCCACTGGCAAGGGCTTGCCAACTATAGCTTTAGGCAGGCAAATCTGCAGGGTCACTTGAAATGGTGGGAAGTGTCCTCCTACCCCCAACTTATAAGCACCAAATTGGGGACATAGTCAGGGGGAAGAGTGCTATAAATGAAATACCTCCTGTGAAAAAATTAGGCCATACTGAAATTAATATGGAAAGGAACAGCTACATTGAAATATAAATCATAAAAATAGTATGTTTTCCAAAGGTCTGAAAAATTCTTATGCTTCTTAGTTTTTCCAGGAAGGTGTTCTGGGAAATATTCTCAAGTACCAACTAAATTTCTGATGCCCTCCATCTTTTCTAAACTGCCACTCTAATTATCGTTCCTCATTCCTGTCTGAAACAACGTTGTACAACTTCCTAACTCCTGGTTTTGCTTCTTGTTAGAAGTGGATGCTGTCAACATTTCTCTTCATCTCATCTAGACTCATACCTTGCTTTTTGAGCCCTGGTTGATTTGATCCTTTTCTGTTGTCTTGCCCAATCCATGATAAACTCATAAAGCATTCAGTGCTAGAGACATAAAAAATGTTCTAAAGCTTAAAACTGAAGCCTCTTATTGCAAGTTGTTATAATACTGTTATTGGAACATTAGTCTGGTTCACACTCCCATCATTCCCATTGCTCACTGAATGGCAGTTTTGTTTTTATGTCTTTTCTGTTCTCTTAGTTTAATGCTTTGATTGGATCTGGGGTCTCCTTAGGGTGAATATTCACTCGAGGCATGTAGATCGTAGCCCCTCTGTTCCCATTAACCCTATATCTTGAAGAATTTACTAGACAGTTTTGAGGGAAATGTTTAATAGCTATTATTCTCACTATATTATTTTAGTAAATACATTTGTTGAGTTGCTAGTTGGCTATACATTTGCTAGTTGAGTGAGAACAGTTTTTGCTGTGATTGAGGTTTGGTTTCGCTTCACACCAACAGCACAGATTGTTCAGATGGATTTGTCTTCTTTTCTTCATCATGGTTGCCCAGCCCCTGTGGATTTTAGTGTAATGCTTTATTTGTTATTTTACTATAATATAGTAAATATTTATATTTATGTATATAATCTATATATATAATCTATATATAGAAATCAACTAGCCATGAATACATAAATGCTAATTCTATAATCTTTGGCTTGGTAGAATATATACATATACATATATATATATGTGTGTATATATATATATATATATATATAGCTTTTTAGAAGGGGGAAAGTGGGCAATTGGGGTTAAGTGACTTGCCCAAGGTCACATGACTAGCAACGTGTTAAGTGTCTGAGTTTGGATTTGAACTCAGGTCCTCGTGACTCCAGGGCCAGTGCTCTATTCACTGTGCCACCTAGCTGCCCCCTTAGTAGAATATTTAAGGCGGACTTCCGAGATTTCCTTTTTACGTCCCTTCACTGCTTTTTTTTTTTTGGTCTAATTTTTTCCATATTTCTGTTGGGTATGCTGCTGTTTGCTTGCCATTGGCCCAGCTTGGCTAGGAATCCTAAGAAAACATTACCTTTTTATCTTCCCATAATTCCTGTCCCAGCTATGGAGAGGGGTATGATGTTAAGGAAAGACGTCCTGGACTTTGGTTTGAGACCTGAGTTTAAATTTGTCTCTCCCTCTGTGACCATGGGCAAGTAACTTCTCTGAGTCTTGGTTTTCACATTTATGTGAAATGGGGATATGTTAGTTTATGCAGTCCTTTCCTCAGAAGGTTTTTGTGAGACTTAAACGAGATAATGTATGTAAAAACCCTTTGTAAGCCTGTAGTGTTATCATTATTGGGTTGAGTAGGAATCCCACTTGGGCAGAATTCGTAGCATCTGAAAATATTTCTACTTTTAATGAGCTTATCAAAGAGGATCTTTGGTTGGATGTTTTTAAAGAACTTTCAGTTCGTTGGAGAAAAAAGGATATAGTTGTCCCTTCTCCATCATGACATTCCCCATTGCTGCTTTGGGACGTTGTGAGTTGGCATAAGAAATTAAATGACAACTCTTTGCTTCTGTTTTAGCTGTGATTCTAGCAAGTTCCTCTCTTGCTTTGATCCTCAGAAACCTCTTATTGGTTACTCCCCTAACTAGGAACACTATTTTAGGAAAGACTTCCAACCCCACGTCCTTCCTCCCTGCTACCTGTTCCCAGTCCCCCTTTAGCCAAGGTCTGCTGCTGTTAAAGTGGGAGTCACTTGAAGATAGGTACTGTCTCCCTTGTGTTTGTATTTCTGAGACTTAGCCCAGTACCGCATATATTGTAAGACCTTCGCTTAATAAATGTTTTATCTAACCCTGAGCCTTTGTCAATGCACTGGCCATTCTTGACTTGCTCCTAGGGCCTTCTTTTGCTTCCTTCAGAGACAGAAGACCACTCTGCACTGAGTGCTTTGTTTGTAACTTTGTCTTTTCCTTCCCCTCAGAATCTGAGGAAATGATGGCTAGCATTACATTTTTCTCACAGAACCCCTGTTGCCATGGCAAGGGGTGGGGGTGGGATGGGACTAGAAGTTCAAGGAATATGGTGTTTTTTTGTTTGTTTTTTGGAAAAGACCGAGCTAGAAATCTCTTAGGGAGGGTAAGAAGATCATACATAGAAGGAGACTTGGAGGCCTAGTTCTCTCATTTTACAGGTAATGAAACCGAGTCTCCCAGAGGTTGTGATTTGTTTAAGGTCATCTATAAAATGAAGACCTGAGTTCAAATCCAATCCTGGTCTCAGACACTTACTAGGTTTGTGGCCTTGTCTGCCTTGGTTTTCTCACCTGTAAAATGGGGATGATAATGGGACCTACCTTCAAGGGTGCTTGTGAGGATAAAATGAGATAATTGTAAAGCATGTGCATGTGTATGCATGTACTTACACTTATAACTTGTAAATAAATACATAAAACTTGTCTTTAAATTCATATCTACTTATAAATGCTTAATATACAGACACATATAAATGCTAACTATTACTATGTATGATGTAAGTCCATGGATAATAAAAATAAACAAATTTAGCCTTTAATTTCAAACTTCTTTGCTCCCAAAGGTTTTCATTTTTAAAAAATCTACTTAATACATATTGCTTTTATAAATAGAATTTTATCTCCTTTATCTTACCACTCCCTCCTTTGGTAGAAGTGCTTTTAGGTAGTGATATAAGTAAAAAACAAAGGAAGGGAAGGGGGAAAGGGATACAGATGCTTCAGAGGGTCTCTCTGATTTAATTGACAGTTAATTATGTTTTATTTTTGTTTTACCTTAAGGGTGGGCCTCAGCAGGTGGAATAGATAATTCTGGAAGTGGAATGGAAATGCATTTTAAAATTGTTTACTATGTTCGGAACACCTGGTTTTTCAGTAGAAAAATGAAGACATTCCCTGACCTCAGGCCATTCATATTCTGACTGATGAAGGCAACATATGCCCAGTTCATGCTCAGTTCATGAGAGTTAGAAAGGCCAGGTAGTGCTTAAGGTTCTGACACGGAAGGTTACAAGGTGAATGTTAATTCCCAATAAACTTGTTAGGAGAGATATTTGTTCCCCTACCTAGAGGATAATGGGCTCAAGGATTGGAGAGGCTTTGGGATATGAAAGTGAGAATCAATGTCCAGCTGACACTGGGCATCCTACAATTTGTAGAATCTGGGTAGTGGGCAGTGAGGGTTGATTTGGGGATGCAAAAGGTTTGAAACTCCCTCAGTGCATGGTGGAAGGTGATACTGGTCTGTCTTCTGTTACCCATTGGTGAACTGGGGTAGGGGAGAAAGTCCCTAACTCCCTTAGGGTAGTGGCTGCTGCTGCTGGTGGCCTGAGGGCTGGCCTTCCAGTGGTGGACTGACCCAGGAAGCGGGTAGGTGATTTGAAATCCTCCTGACTAAATTATGTATTGTATGCTCCCATAGCATACCTGTAATAAATCATGCTATACCTGTTAGACAATTTACTGGCAGCTTTTGTCCATGCATTGAAAAGCAGTAAAGGTCAAAAAAGCTTCCTTCACAAATTCGATAAGATGGTGCAGTGAGCTGTGACGGCATAAAGTCCTAGAGGTCATAGACCAGGCTAGGAGAAATAATTATGCATGGTAATGGGTAATTACAGATAATGGCCTTTTGAGGGGTGGCAGAAAATACACAGCCCCACAGTCTTACCTAGAATGAACATTGAATAGCACATTAACTTTATGACAAGCTAAAAGTTCAGCACTGGAACAACAGCAGCCAAAAAATAAAAATTCCTTTCTTGCTTAAGGGGAAATACTATGGAGCTCCACTTCTCAAAGGCAGAATTGGGTGACTGGAAGAGGCAGTGAGGAAAGGGGGAAAAATTACTAAAAAATGTTTGTGGGAGATGTCAGCATTAGCCCTTACCCTCTTCTGTGCTTGAATGTGCATGTAAAAAGTGGGGTGCTGGGGTCGACTTTATGTTTGACACAGGAGCTCTGTCCTGATAGTCTGGTGAGAGAAACATATTGTTCCCACATTTTCTGATTATGACTTTAGGGAGTGATATCGCACCAACTTCCTTCAAGGCTACTGCCTGACCTCGAAGAAGGCGAGGAGTTGAATCAATATAGTTTAGCAGTAAAACAAGGAATCCAGCCCATTTCCATAATCACCTGAGCTAGGGAAGGCTGTGAGATCGAAGTCTGACATTTTGCAGTACCCAAGGTGTAAATTTGAATCCGAGTTATTTTATTTTACTCTATTTTAAATTTTTGCTGAGTGGTAGATCTTTGTTGAGGCAGGTTAGTTTTGCTTTGATAATATTGATTACTTGACAGAAAATCCTCAAGATTAAGAATAAAGACAGCTTACATGATGCTGACTACTTTAAACCTCCTTCTGGAGGGAGTTTCATCCCTTGGGAATTCCTTCTCCCAGTGAAGTAACAGATCCAGTCCCTATCCCTATCTCTTCCTTAAATAATCATCTCTGATATTTAGTTTAGATGTTTACATGAGACTGCCTTTGTTTTGGCAGAGCAGAAAAAGCAGTCTTCCTGACTTGCAGAATATTCTACATCCTAGAGCATCAGTCCTTTGTATGCAAAGACAGCTGAACCCTGCCATAAGTAGGATTATTGAGATAGAGGTGGAAGGCACTTCAAAAGAACTGGAAATTACAGGGATGCTCATCAGTTGGGGAACTCCTGAACAAGTTGTGGTATGTGATTGTGATGGAATACTGCTGTGCTGTAAGAGATGATGAGCTCAGTGGTTGTGGAAAAACATGGATAGATTTGCACGAAATAATAAAGAGCAAAGGGAGCAGAACCGAGATAATGTTGTATACAGTAACAGGAATATTTTAAGAACAACTTTGAGAGAATAAGTCATTTTTAACTATTGTATTACCTATATATAGAGAAAGAACTGATGAATATATATATTCTGATGAATATATATAATATATAATATAATTATATATAATATATATAACTGATGAATATATATGCTATATATATACACATAGGAATGATTATTTTATTAAATTAAAATTAATTAAAAATTAAATTAAAAATAAATAAAATTAAAAAAACACTTAGTAGTGTTACTCTCTGATTTTTCTGATGAAGAAACCGAGCCCAGAGAAATTACATGGCTTGCCAAACATCACACTGTTAAGCATTAAGTTCTTAGTATGTTCCATGCATTGTGTTATGCACTGGGGAGCTACAAAGAAAGCTAGAAATATAGTGTGTGCCTTCAAGAAGCTTGTATTTTAATGAGAGAGATAATATGCAAAAATTAGACATTCAACATGTAAATAAATATATATATGTATAATGTAATATGACAAAATATAATACATACAATTATAAATAACATGGACTATAATGAACACAGTATACTAAAGAATATATAATTATATATTATGATAACCATTTAATATATGTAACCTATATTAAATGGAAGGCCACCTCCCCGCAGAAGGTAGGATTTGAACTGGCTTTTAACAGAAGCCGGGGATGCCAGGAGGTAGAATTGAGGAGGGAGAGCATTTCAGGTATTGGAGACATCTAAACTGGGCTTCAGTGTCTGATGAGGTGAGGGAGTTGGACTGCCTTTGTGATCCTTCCTTGCTCTAGATAGATTTTTAATTCTTTAAATCTCTTGTGGTCAGATTATTGCAAGGTACTGGGGAGATACAAAAGTAAATAAATGATGCATTTTTTCAGGAATTTACTATCACTTGACCTTTCCAGGTCTCAGTTTCTCTAAAATGAAGGGGTCAGACTAGGTCTTTCCAACTTTAAATCTATGATCCTGTATCCTCCCTCCTCTTGGCAGAGATGAAGCATACATTTTCAAATATGGCCAATGTGTTATTTTTTGCTTATATTTCTCTGTTGCAATGAAGAGTTCTACTGGAGATTGTGGCGGGCAGAGAGTGAGAGCTAGTCATTTGAAAGTTGCAGAGATTTGAAAGAACCATCAATTCATTGTATTTTTTTAAAGCATCGCCCAGATGGTAAGCTCTTCTTTTCATCATCTTCGGTTCTAGGTCTTTTTCATTATGCTTCTGCAGTACCCATCCAAGATACATGTATTTGTGAATTTCTTGATTGGGCTGCTTATCTAACTGTAAAATGGGCACAAAGCATTACTTTTTTATGTACATGGTTTCTCAGGTCTACTACTAGACTACTCTTTGGAGTGGTCGTGGACTTTGCTTAGGGGGTCTTTGTACACTTCTGGAACTCAGTGCAGTCAGCACAGTAGGCTGCATGCATGAATCTAACCTGTAGAGAATCTCTCTTCCCATTTGAACTTTGCATGGGATATGCCTGTGCCAGTGGTGAGTGTTTTCATTGGGCATTTTCCCTTATTTTGTGCCTCACTTTATGACAGTCAAAGGATCATTGACTACTGACTTTGTGGTTGATTTTTTTCCAAGAAATTCTATGTAATCTTTATATGTCCATGGGAGATATCTTTTGGAAGGAGCCTTTAAGATTGTGATATATACATGTATATATGTATATATATATGTGTGTGTGTGTATGTATGTATGTATGTATGTATTTTGGAGGGGGGAAGGCAAGGCAGTAGGGGTTAAGTGACTTTGCCTAAGGTCACAAGCTAGTTAAGTGGTAAAGTGTCTGAGGCCAGATTTGAACTCTGGTCCTCCTAATTTCAAGGCCAGTGCTCTCTTCACTGTGCCACCTAGCTGCCTTAAAGACTGTGATTTGTGATACTACATCAAGTACCTTTTTAAAACCAAGAAAGAATAAACACTGAAGTATCTTGTATTCTCCCTACTAGTGAGTCAATGACGTAAGTGTGGAGATGTGATCAGCTGAAAACAGGTTATCTATGAAATCCTGCCTTTACCTTTTTACAGTTTCATCACATGATACCCTAGATACTTTTAAAGACCACCATGAAAACTATTTTATATCCAAAGATTGTGATTTCATCAATGTTGGCATCTCTTTCAGTGTTACAGATTGCAAGCCCACCTAACCTGTGTGGGCACAGTGCCTGGTTCATGGTCAACACAATAAATGCTTATTGATTACCTTACTCTTTAAGTCTTCTGATAAATTTGCCATTGGGAGGCCACTCCCGTGTTTCAGATGCCTTCCTCACTTTTTGTCGTCTTAAGTAAACCAGTAGAACACAAGGGCTATTCTTCGGTTGTCCTCTTGCTTTCTTACCAGTTGATTGGTACATTTTCCTTTTGACTTATTTAATATGTTAAATCCTTTACTCTGGCTCTCCATAATTCCTTACTTGTAATGCTTTAAAGCCTGTTCTTTACCCACCATACACCTCTTCGTTGTGTCCTGAGCGATGCTTATTTTCCATTCTGAAGAACATGTAGTTTTTTCTTAAATTTCAGTCATACAGCAATAGTGGTTGAATATTGATATTTTAAAGATGGTTCCTTATTTTAAGAGGAAATTGAGGGTCATAAAAAGAACTTTGCAGTTTCACGAAGACATAATAGTCCTCTCCCCTTCTGTTCAATTCTGAGTCCACCTTACGGTTATACTTGTACTGTTATACAGATACCGTAATACTGTAGATATTGTAATATCTTTTCAGAAATTATGGATAGTGTCCTGAATGTCTTAGTGCAATGTTAAGCTTTCATATAGATGTATAAAGATCCTGCAAAATATACACATGTATGTTTTTATGAAAGGGCAGCTAGCTGGTGCAGTGGGTAGAGCACTGGGCCTATAGTCAGGAAGACTCATCTTTCTGAGTTCAGATCTAGCTTCATAATTATGTGGTCCAGGGCAAGTCACTTAGCTCTGTTGGCCTCAGTTTCCTCATGTGTAAAATGAGCTGGACAAGGAAATGGCGAACTACTCCAGTATCTCTGTCAAGCAAATCACAAAGAGTTGGACACAACTAAAAATGATTGAAGAACAACAAATTTTTCTGTGTACTCGTGGACAAAGTATATGTTTTATAGAGATGAGAGTGGTACCTGAGTTTGGAGTCAGTAATGCCTTCTTGGCTGATTTTGGAGGAGGGTTGTGGATAATATTACCATCCATGATCTTGATCTCTTCCATCATTTTGATGTGTGAGGACAGGAGGGAGAATCAGTGTGTTCCTTTTCCCCATTGACATTTCTTGAGGACTGTCTTGAGGTGTTCCCTGGTATTTCTGGGCCATCCTTCCATTGCAAAGGAGGAGAAGAATATGCCAGACATTTTCTTACCCTGTTACCATTGCTTTCCTCTCTGACTCTGGCTTCCTTATATTCTCATCTCTCTAGTTTTTCCCAGTTATTAGCCTCCCCATGTTAATGTATACCTTGGGACCAGTGCACTTTATTTTCTCCTGTTACTCAAACAGCAGAGGGAAGGAGGAGGAGAAAATATTCTGTCACTCCCTACACATAATTTTCTTGGTTAGGCATAGGAGATGCATGGGGGGGAAAGTTGGGGGAGGAGTTTTATGGAAACTCAAATGTTATAGAAAATGTTCTTTTACAGAGATGAAACCTGCATATTGTATTTTTAAAGCCACTACTGAATTTTTCTCTCTGCTTCTTTTTACTTTCCTCATACCATGCATTCTCATTTCCCCCCCCTTCTCCCTTTTCTTCTCTGTCTGTCTGTCTGTCTGTCTGTCTCTCTGTGTCTCCTGAGTTCCCCTCATCTCCCCCCACCTCCCCCCGGACTGGAAGTAGTACTTATGGGCCTGGTCCCTCTGACAATCTCTCTAGAATCTTTGACTCGCTCTGTTTCTAATTCACCCCTCCTTAGATAGTCTTCCCATGCCCCCAGACTCACCATATTGCTGCTGAACTTAGTGTGGGCATTTGATCAGCTTTATTCCTATTGCAGTTCAGAACTCCCAACCTCCTTATTAAGTGCCTGTGACACTTATTGTGTGATCCTGGGCATATCGCTTAACTGGTTTGCCTCAGTTTCCTCAACTGTAATGCAGAATTAATTATAGCACCTGGTTCATTAGGTTATTGTGAAGAGCCAATGAGATATTTGTAAAGTGCCTGGTACATCATAAGCATTTCAGAAATGTTTATTTCTCCAATTCATCCTTCACATAGTTGGCAGAGGGATTTTTCTTAAGTGTGGATCTGACCATGTCACTCCCCTACTCAGTAAACTCCAGTGGCTCTCCGTTGCCTCTAGAATTAAATAAAATTTCTGCTTAGCTTTTAAAGTTACTTGGCATCAACCTTTCTTTCCAGTCTCTGTGGTCTAACCAAGCTGCCTTTGCCTTGGCCAATCCCATGTCTGGAATATAATCCCTCCTCTCCTGTACTGCATAGATACAACTCAAGTACTAACTAACCTTTTCATGAAGCCTTTCTTGATCTTCCCAACTGCTAATACCTTGTATCTTTATTTTTAGATTTATTTTGTATATAAATGAACTTGTCTCTGCTTGTAAGAATGTCACCTCCTTCATAGTCAAGATTGTTTCATCCTTTGTATTCTCCGTGCTTGGCGCAGTGCCTAGCACTTACAGGTGCTTAATAAATGCTTATTGAGCGATGGATTGACCTGCCAGAGTTTGTGCGTTAGTGGTGTAGCCTTTGAAGACTTATTGGCTGCATGATGAGGCAGGTGCTGGAGTAGGAATTCATCGTAGGGCTCCAAAATCCCTTTCTCCAGGCCATTGTTGAGAGAAAATGGAGCTAGGGAGAGAATAGGTTGGTCTAGTTGTGACTGGAATCCAGGACAGGCCTCATCAGTCACTGGGCTTAAGTATTACTGGTAGCATTCAGCAATGATAGTACAGAGAAGTCAAGCCCAAAGCCTTAGGCAAGCGAGGCATGAGGGGGACGCTATAAGAAAGCGAGTCAGAAATCAGAAAACTTGGGTTGGAATCCTGTCTCCGATGCTTATTACCTTAGTGACCTGGGGTACTTTACTGAACTACTTTGGGCCTCTTCTATAAAATAAGATTGGAGTCCCAAAGCATGGGGTAGTGCCTGGCTCATAACAGGTGTTTAACAGAGACTTTGTGTTGGTAGGTTTATTGACTAAGAGAGCACAGGGACTAATAATATTAATTAACACTTATAATATACTGACCCTGTTCCAGGCACTATGCTAAATGCTTTATAGTCATTATGTCATTTGATACTTAAAACAGCCCTGGTAGATAGCTAGAATTTATATAACACTTTCAAGATTTGCATATCACTTAATATGCTATCTCATTTAACTCTTGCAACAACCTTGTGAGCTAGGTGCTGTTTATTATTATCTTCATTTTAGATGTGAATTAACTGAGACTGAAGAGTTGAGTGATTTGCCCAAGATCAGGCATATAGTAAGTGATTGAGGCAAGGTTTGAACTCAGGTGTTCCTGGTTCACTGTAGTACTTGGCTGTCCAAGGAGAAAGACATGTAAGAAAAGAAATAGTGTCCGTGTCACGAGAAGAAACACACACCATTTCTTTGGGTGTTGCTCTTTAGTATGCATTTCAGAATGAATGGCCTTTTAGGGTTTTCTCCCTGAATCCATGTGTGCTCATCTAATTGGTTATATTCTCTCAAAGAGGGCAGATGTAAACAATTCCAAAAAAGGAATACGGTGGACATCTATTTGAGAAGATAATAGAACATACACCCCATATAGAGGAGAAAGGTGGTTTCACTTACGGCAACTTAAGGTTTGGCGAATGTCACCTCTCTTGAAATTTTCAATTACTGAGTAAAAATAGGAAATTTTCCATCTCCAGAAGAAAAATTTCTCCCTTCAGCCAGTGCTGTAGTGTCTGTCAGTGATGAGGGGGTGTCTGGCCAGGGCTTTTTATCCACAAGTCCACAAACTTAAAAAAAATACATAATACATATACATATACATGTACATGTACATGTACATATACATACATGCATATATATGTGTATATATATATATATATGTATATAAAGACATTTTTGAGAAGACAGTGCATTGATTAAATTAGACTTCCAAAGGACACGGGGGATGGGAGGTATAACACAAAAAAAAGATTAAGAACCCCTGCTCTAGACTGATGAGTTGACTAGGTGAATTACTGACTTTCGAAATGCCATACCTTTTCCTTGCACAGTGTTGTTGTTTTTGAGTTGTTCATCAGTCATGTGCAAATCTTCGTTGACCCTTTATCAGCAATGATACTGGAATGTTTTGCCATTTCCTTCTCCAGCTCATTTTACAGATGAAGAAACTGAAGCAAACAGGGTTAAGTGACTTGCCCAGGGTCACACAGTTTGTAAGTGTCTGAGACCAGATTTGAACTCGGGAAGATGAGTCTTCCTGACTCCAGGCCCAGCACTTTATGGATTGTACCACCTAGCTGCCCCAGCATTCATTATTTATTTATTAACCACTTCTCATTCTTTATTTCCCTCCTTGTTTCAGTGATAATTTCTAACTTCACAGATTTCTACCTTGACTCACGCAGCCTTTTGGTCAGGGTCTTCCTTGCCTCTGACCTCTTACTTTTACCTGTTTAATATGCCGTATTTCAATTTTTTCTTCACTACTTTGTCGTCCCAACAGAATCTGTCAGTTGCTGTTTTTTTTGCCAAATCAGTGTTCCTTCCCTTTGAAGGTCTTTCATTTTGTTCCTACCATTATCTCTTCTTTCATGTATCCTCCCCACTTCACAGCTTGGCTTGCTTTTTTCTAGTTGTACACAATGGCCCTGGGCCTTCTTTGATACCAGAAACATCTCTAGGGCATTCTTGTTTGCCCTGGTTTTGAGCCCTAGATGAAGCTTTAGCTTTTTAACCCAGCCTAGGTCCCTTTTCTTTAGAGACTCTTTTTGGTGATCACCTCTGCAAAGCTCTCGCCTAACCATTTCAGAAAGGATAAGGAAATGGAAAAAGGAATATGAGTAAACTAGTTGGCTTTACCTTCAAAAGAAAATAGAGAATAATTCCATCTCTTTAGTTGTTCAGTTGTTTTTCAGTCATGTCCAACTCTTTATGACCCCTTTTGAGGTTTTCCTGACAAAAATACTGGAGTGATTTGCTAGTTCCCTCTCCCGCTCATTTTACAGATGAGGAAACTGAGGCCAACCAGGGTTGAGTGACTTGCCCAGGGTCACACAGCTAATAAGTGTCTGAGGCTGGATTTAAACCCAGGAAAATGAGTCTTCTTCACTCTGTCCACTGTGCCATATAGCTGTGCCCCAATTTAACTTCTAGGGAAGGAGAGAAACAAGCTAGCTAATAATATGTATTCATTAGTACAAAAAGATGGCACAACTGACCTACTCTGGTAAGACACGCTCTCTGAATCGTTCTTCTAATAGTGATGATGAATTGCGATGAGCCTTCTGCTCTTTATTGTCCAGTCCCCCTTGTACAAAATTACAGTTATCAGTTAATGACATGGAACAGTAGGTAAAGTGCAGACTCATTTATCAGGCTCCTGAATGCCTCCATCTCTCATTTCTTTAAGGAGACCAACTCCTGCCTTCTAGGATTTCTTTAATGTCTGGGAATTGTATGTGTGTTGGAGAGGTTTCAGGATGTCACTTCATGCAACAGGATTTCCTTCTATTTTATTTGTTCAAGTAAGACTGCTAGTAAAAGTCCTAGGATAGGATGACTTACTGTGATGTGGACCAGGGGGATGCTGGGTTCTCAAAGGCTGTGTACAGGCTCTCTTAGAACCCAGGACTACCTAGCAAGCTGAGTAGTCTTCAAGAACTTGTCCATCAGTGGAACATAGATTCAGAGGCAGAATGGATTTTCAGGAGGGAAGCATTGTGGAAGAGTGAGCAGCAGAGAGAACTTAGTTCAAATACCACCTCTGATACTCCATACCTGTGTGACTATGGGCAGGGCACTTATCCCTTCCTGGGTCTTAGTTTCCCCATCTGTAAAAGGAGATATTGGACTAATTGACCTCTGAGATTCCGTCCAGTTCTAAATCTATGCTCCTATAATTAGAGGAGCTCTAGAGTCCCTTCCAACTTTGAATCCATGGTCTTGTGATTTCATTTCATAAATGGGTATATTTTGTATGTCTGGCACCTGAGAAATAAAATAGCTAAGTTTGGAGAGAGCCTTAACACCAAGCTGACTTCCAGTGAGTCTACCAAGTGGTAGAGGACTTTCAGTCTGCATTAGTGGAGGCAATCACAGATCATAAAATATGTGTGTGTTCCATTTAGTCTCTCTTCCAGATAATGGGAGGGATCCTGAAAATGTCCTTTGGAATTATCTAGATTTTATATATTTGTGGTGTTGGGTTCCTCCAATTCGGGGACACAGTATTATACCCAGATAGAATCAGGCAGAACCAGAAACCCACTTTGCAGTAGACAGTGGTATAAAAAGAGCCTTTTCATCGTAGTGAAACATTCACTCCCAAACCATATTTCTTCTCCCCTCCATCAGCTTCTTTGAACAAGACCCTCCTTTCTTGGCTTTAGACATTTTCTTTGGTTGTCCCCCATGCCTGGAGTGTCCTCCCTCCTCATCTCTGCCTAATAACTTCCATTAAGTCCCAGCTAAAATCACCCCTCTGGCAGAAGTCTTTCCCAATCTCCCTGCCCTTCCCTCTTATTGGTTATCTCCCATCTGTCTTGATGTTTGTTTGTATGCATGTTGATTCCTCCATAAGATTGTGAACTTCTCTAGGTCAGGGACTGCCTTTTATCTTCCTTTTTATTCTGAGAGCTTAGCATAGTGTCCATGCACATAATAGGCATGGAATAAATGCTTATGGACTGACATTGAAAGAGTAAGCTCTACGTTTGCCCTGGATCCCCCATAGCAACACCACGTTGTGGAGAACATAGCATATTTGATAAGCGTGCCTTGGAGATCCAGGACTCATTGCTCAGCTGCTAGCTTTCTTGTTTTATTGGTAGCTTTTGTTGCATATACCACCTTCATTTCTAAATCTATCTTTCCAAACCTCTTTCCTAGCTAGGGAGTTATTCCTTCTAACAAAGATTTGCACATAAAAGGCAAAAAAAGTTCAGCAAGACCAATGAACATATCAGTCGTGTCTGAGGGCATAGACCATATTCCATACTCGTAGTTCCCTACCTCTATAAAGAGGAGATAAAGGTACATTTTCTCAACTCATCTCTGGGACCAATATAGCATTTCAGGGGTTTCTTTTTGTTTACATTGTTGCAGTCACCATGTATATAATTTTCCTAATTTTTACTTCATTCTCTGTAAATTTGTGTAAATATTCTTGTGCTTCTCTGGAGCTCTCCATATTATTTTCAATGGAACATAGAGTACTATTCCATTATGTTCATGCACCGCAGCCATTATAGGCCGGTTAATGGGCACCTCCTATGTTTCTAGTACTTTGCTACCACTGTAGGTTCAGCAGTTAGTTTTCTCCTGACTCTTGTTTACCATTGGGCCGCTAAGGGGGAGTGAAAGAGAGAATGAGGGACACATTGGGCATTTCTCTTGTAAGATAACCCTATTTTTATGTACACCTTTTAGGAGATTGTTTAATTGTGTCATTTAAATATTAATATTTATATAAATATTAAGTCGTAAATGTCTGATTTTAAGGAATTCAACAGGCAGATTTGACGACTCTTCCAAGGTGTGGTTACTGTTCAAATATTTTCTGTAGAGAGGAAAAAAACACCCCAAAACAACCAACCAACCACATACCTTAAAATGAATTACCGGTTAACTGCTATTAATATGCCATAGACCTGAAGACCAGCGTACAACAATGAAAGATCAATAATGGTATTTCTCATGTGTGGGTATTGATCTTTCATGAGTGAGTGAATCATATTTCACCCCGTATATATTAGTACAGAAAAAAAAGTAGCAGGTACTGTGAGGGCTATGAAAAACCTCAAAAGTTTACTGAGCAAATTTTTGAGTACTAGTGTTATCAAGTATTAAAGTCTGTAATTTCTACTGCCTGCTTGCGCATAATTCTGAGGAAGGAGAGAAGAGGATTACGTTACTTTCTGAGTTGAGTAGCCTGTGGAATAAAAAGATTTATATAATATCCCACCCACTGCTTCATATTTTTCTAGTCTTGCCTTATTGCTGTCAGCTTTTTTTAGTCCTTCCTTTTATACAAATGGATTTGGTAATAGCAGTGAGGATATTTAGTGTATTTGACTTTATTTCCCCAAATGCAAGCCCTAAAATATCTTTTGAACAATAATTCTGACAGTGATGAGAAATGATGAGCTCAGTGATTTTAGAAAAGCACAGAGAGACTTCCATGAAATAATGAAGAATGAAATGAGCAGAACCAAGAGAGCATCATATATGGTAACAGCAGGATTGTTTGAAGAACAACTTTGAGAAACCAAGTCATTCTGAATATTACAAGTACTCAAATTAACCTCAAAGATCCCATGAAAGAAAATGCTCTTTGAATCCAGAAAGGATATTGCTGTGGTGTAGGAAATGATGGGCTGATTGATTTAGAAAAAAACATGGAAAGACTTAGACTTATGAAGGAAGGTGTTACCCACCTTCAGAAAAAAATGATAGGAGGAAATAAGCATAGTACAGTCTCATATATGTGTGTGAGTATAAATGTATATGCTTGTAGAAATCTGTCTCTCTATCTGTCTATCTATCTATCTATCTGTCTGTCTGTCTATCCAAGCTTAATAGTAGCCTTCTTTGGGGTGGGAGAGGGAAAGGAGGGGAAAAAATAAAGTAAAAAGGCACAGCGGGCAACAACAACAAAAAAAACCAACTGGAAAGCAAAGCAAAGTTCGATAGCTTTGAAAACAATGTAGCGTTTTTATATAGGTTTTCTTGAAATGGAGATTTGTTCTATATTGAATCTTCTCTTCTGGTCTGCTGTGTACATGACAGTTTTTTTCTTTTCTAATATTTTAAGTGTAAAATGAAAAAAAGGAAAAATGTGACTGTCGATCTTGGAAAACCATTGTGTTTTCTAAGAACCAAGATCGATGCTCTTGTTTTTATTTTTCCTTAAATGTGGATTTGTGTTGTTAACTTGGATCCTAGAACATCATGAAATGGAATCCAGTCTAAAGTTTTTCTAGGTGGTTTAAGGTAGTTTAAGGTAGTTTCCTTTCGATACGGCTTTTTAGACTCATACATTAAGATTGCATTGTGTTGTTTCAAGACTATTAAAGTGTGTTCCCTTTAATGTGCCTGATTGGCATGGATAAGTCTGCAGTTTTGTGATTAGCAGGTAGGTGGCGCAGTGAATAGATCACTGGCCCTGGAGTCAGGAGAACCTGAGTTCAAATGCGGCCTCAGATACTTACTAGCTGTGTGACTTTGGGCAAGTCACTTAACCCCAGTTGCCCTCCAAAAAGCAAAAAAAAAAAAAGTAAAAGTAAAGCAAAAGATGATAAAAATTGGTAAGGTTAGATAATAAAGTTTTTAGAACTGAATGTTGACTTCTGTAATGGAAATACAGACTTTTGTGAATAGGAACATTCCTTTTCAAAAGAAGTGACAATTTATGTATGGAAAAAAAGGTATTTGTGCTTTTTAAACTTGTGCTCCGTATTTGGAAGGTTGGATTATTCATTTTGCTCTACTATACTCTTATGTTTAATTTTTAGATTTGCAGTCAGTCCTGTCTTCTGAATAGCAGCTTCTCTGATTATATGAACTGTGGTCATAATGTCATAAATGAACCTTGACATTTAACTCTTTTGCTTACTGTGAAAGAAGCCAAGAGCAGGGATTTCTGTGCAGACTGCCGCTTTTGCATCGTTTTAAAAGAATCAAATATTCCTGGCATACGGTGGGTTTCGAGGAATAGTTGCACTGGAGGGTTGAGAAGGGGCAGCTAGGCAGTATAGTGAACAGAGCACTGCCCTTAGAATGAGGAAGACCCAATCTCCATGAGTTCAAATTAAACCTCAGACAATTTCTCCCTTTGAATGGTCAGATTTGGTGATATGCATTGTTAAATAAAGTTGACTAAGTTGAGAAAAAAAACCCAATTACATGTATAATGAAGATGGTTTATCCTACAGTGCATTTCATTAAGGTTTTCTTAAAATGTATTTATGTTCCATGGACTTATTTCTGAGCTGAGGAATTAACTTTTCCCCCATGCCTGCAAAACTTCTCCCCCTTTTTGCCTGCTAAAAGTCCTATGTTTATGCAATACCATTTAATAGACAAATATTTATTTTGATAAAATCCATATTATTTCTCCCATGAAGCCTTCATGGCCACCATAATTACTCTCTGAGGTCCTGTGATCATTTTCCCCTGATTGTTCATGGCTCCTGTATTTTACCATCTCTGACGGTTTTCTGTACACGTGTCTCATTTCCCACAACTAAATTATGAACCACTGGAAGTCAGAAAGTCGGGGAGCATATCGTATACTATACTTCATAACACCTAGGTAGAACTTATTATACAGAGCAGGCACTGAGTGAATGCATTTCCGGTGAGTGAACAAAGGAAATCACTATGCAATAAAACATTTCAAGGTTTTATACATACATAAGCACATACATGCTTATATATGTATATTCCGCATACATGTATTGGGCAGCTAGGTGGCACCATAGTGCATAGAGGGCTGGGCCTGGAGTCATGAAGACTCATCTTCCAGAATTTAGAAGTGACCTCAGACACTAGCTATGTGACCCTGGCCAAGTCTCTTAGCGTGTTTGCCTCAGTTTTCTCATCTGTAAAATGATTTGGAGAAGGAAATGGTAAATAAATCATCTTTGCCAAGAAAATCCCAAATGGGGTCATGAAGAGTTGGACATGGTTGAAAAATGACTAAATAATTATATATATATATATATATATATAATATATATATATATACATTTATAAATAAATAAATATGTATGTATGTATGTATGTTTATAGATGTTTCCTGCTCTTTTGGATTATTCACAACTGGGCTTCCCCTCCATTAGTGAGAATAATTAGAACTTGATCACACATTTTATGCAGAGGAATTTGAGGGTAGAAGATAAGAGAATGAATTAGACTGAATATATGAAAAGTTTATATATGAAAAGTTTCTCATACACACACATATACACACACACACACACACTCTATATAGAAAATATGTGAATAAAACAATGGAATGATTTGGATATCAAAGTGACTCCAGTTCCTTACATATTAGAACTGATTTGGTTGATACTGTTTGTTAATCTGAGGAGAGTTACAGTAGAAAAATATCAGGCATGGCCTTGGTAACGTTTAGACTTGCTAACATTTCATTCAGCATTCAGATTCAGAGCTTGTGTGGTCACATTTCCATGGATACTTGATTCTTTGTGATAAAGATAACATGAAGCAGCCACCTTTACATAAGGTCGAGGAGTCTCACAGTTAGTATTTTGAAAGTTTAAAGTACTATATGTTTTAGATCTGTTCATATCCCCCAGAGATATAAGAAAAGTTGGATTTCTGGTTTTGTTAAGACTCATTCTATTGTTTATTTAAATCATGGAACAAGGCAGGGTTTGATTGCTAGCAGTGCTTGTATAGAGAAAAGATCACTGGACTTAGAGATAGCAGGAACCTGAATTCAGTTCTGATCTGATCTCTGACACTTTCTAGTTGTATGACAATGGGCAGGACAAAATCTCTGAACTTTAGTCTCATCTGTAAAATGGCAATTATAGTATGTACCGTTCAGGAATGTTTTAAGGATCAAATCATATGATATGTGTAAAGCTCTCTTTGCAAACCATAAACGTGGTGGTACATGTCAACCATTATTTTCCTTAATAATATATGAAGCAACTTTTTTGGGGGTAAATGGGGAATAGGAAACTTAGAAAACAGATAATGGAAAAGTGATAGTGGTGTTTATTCAGAGGCTGCCAAACAAATAATTTCTTTTAGTTTATGTAGCCTTTTGTTTATTGCTTGCTCAGAAATTTGTAGGTGTTGCTTTTTTGTCCTTAAAAGTTACTGCTAAAGGAAGAAAATTGTAGATCAATTTCCCTGATGAATGTAGATGCAAAAATTTTAAATAAAATATTAGCAAAAAGACTACAGAAACTTATCATGAGAATAATATATTTTGATCAGTTAGTTTTCCTAATACTGAACCGTCCTTACATTCCTGGAATAAATCCTATCAGTATAATTGATCATATCAACAACAAAACTAGCAGAAACCATATGATTATCTCAATAGATGCGCAAAAGGCTTTTGACAAAATACAACACCCATTCCTTTCATTAAAAACACCAGAAAGTATAGGAATAAATGGAGTCTTCCTTAAAATAATAAGTAGCATCTATCTAAAACCATCAGCAAGTATTATGTGTAATGGGGATAAGCTAGAAGAATTTCCAGTTAGATCAGGGGTGAAACAAGGATGTCCACTATCACCCCTCTCTTTCAATTTGGTACTAGAAATGTTAGCAGTAGCATTAAGAGAAGAAAAAGAAATTGAAGGGATCAAATTAGGTGGAGAAGAGACTAAGCTATCACTCTTTGCAGATGATTTGATGATATACTTAGAGAATCCTGGAGAATCAAGTAAAAAACTACTTGAGATAATAAATAAATTTGGCAAAGTTGCAGGATATAAAATAAACCCACATAAATCCTTAGCATTCCTGTATATTTCTAATGAAATTCAACAGCAAGAGAGAGATAGAGAAATTCTATTTAAAGTTACTGTAGACATTATAAAATATTTGGGAATTTACCTGCCAAAACAAACCCAGGACCTATACGAACACAATTACAAAACACTTTTCACACTAATAAAGTCAGATAGTACTAATTGGAAAAACATCAGTTGCTTGTGGCTAGGTTTAGCTAATACAATAAAAACAACAATTTTACCTAAATTAAATTACATATTTAGTGCCATACCAATCAGTCTACCAAAAATTATTTTATAGAGCTAGAAAAAATAGTAACAATTCATTTGGAAGAACAAAAGGTCCAGAATATCAAGGGAATTAATGAAATGCTAGGGAAGGTGGCCTAGCCATACCAGATTTTAATCTGTCTTATAAAGCAGCAGTCATCAAAACTACTTGGTACTGGTTGAGGAATAGAGTAGTGGATCAATAGAATAGATTAGGTACATGAGACAGCAGTCAATGACTATAGTAATCTACTGTTTGGAAAACCCAGAGACCCCAGTTTTTGGGTTAAGAAATCACTATTTGAAAAAGACTACTGGGAAAACTGGAATATAGTATGACAGAAACTGGGCATAGACTAGTATCTTACACTGTATACCAAAGTCAAGTCTAAATGGGTTCATTATCTAGGTATAAAGGCTGATACTGTAAGCAGTCTGGGAGAGCAAAGAATAGTTTACCTGTCAGATTTATGGATAAGGGAAGATTTTATGACCAATCAAGAGTTAGAGAGCATTATGAAATGCAAAGTGGATAATTTTGATTACATTAAATTGAAAAATTTCTGTACGAATAAAGCCAGTGTAACCAAGATTAAGAGGGAAGTGGAAAATTGAGAAAGAATTTTTACAAATAGTGTATGATAAAGGCCTCATTTCTAAAATATACAGAGAAATTGAATCAAATCTATAAGAATATAAGTCATTGACCAATTGATAAATGGTCAAAGGATATGAACAGACAGTTTTCAGAGGAAGAAATTAAAGATATTTATAAGCATATGAAAATGTGCATACCCTTTGACCCAGCAATGCCACTTCTAGGGCTCTATCCCCAAGAGATCCTAGAAGTGGGAGAGAGACTCATATATACAAAAATATTTATAGCGGCTTTTTGTGGTGGCAAAGAATTGGAAATCAAGGGGATGCCCTTCAATTGTGGAATGGCTAAACAAGTGGTGGTATATGAATGTAATGGAATACTGTTGTGCTGTAAGAAATGAGGTGCAGAAGGACTTCATAATAACCTGGAGAGACTTATATAAACTGACGTTGAGTCAGAAGAGCAGAACCAGGAGAAATTTGTGCACAGTTACAGACACAATGTATGTGTGACAACTAACTTTGATAGACTGGGCTCCTCTCAGCAATCCAAGGTTGTAAGACAACTCCAAAAGACTCAGGATGGAAAGAGAAACACATCCAGAGAAAGAACTGTAGAGTCTGAGTGCAGACTGAAGCAAACTACTTGTTCTCTCTCTCTTTTTCTTGTTTGGTTTTGTTTCCTCTTTCTCATCGTTCACCCCATTGGTTATGATCCTTCTTTACAATCTAACTAATATTTAATGTGAACGTATTTGTAGATCCTATATTTGATTGGATGTTGCCATGGGAGTGGGGGGAGAGGGAGGGAGAGAAAGTTTGAAACTCAAGGGATTGCAGAACTGAATGTTGTAAACTAAAAGTAAATAAATAAATTGAAAACAAATAAAAATTTTTTTAAAAAGTTAAGTGCTATTTTTATTGGTAAACTGAGTCAGAACTGAAGTAAATGTGCCTCTGCATTGGTAGAGTAAAACAGGAGAAATGTGAACTGAGAGTACAGTTCTTTGACTCTCACATTCTAATGTTATTCTTTGCCTGATAATTTGGTTAGTATTTAAACGGACGATTACAGCTCTTCAAAGGGCAGTGAAGTTTTTTAATCTAGTGTATTCCCTGTAAGAATGAAAAATGAGCAACCGAAAAAGACGTGTATGCAGTTAGTTGTCAGAAGAGGAGAGAAATCTGCTGGGGGAGTCCTTGTGTTCCCACAAGGGGAGAAAATGAAACGTACAGCTCTCAGACACTGAGAGGATCTGGGGGCAGGAGGATGCAGATAAAGAAATTGTAATTTCTTGCTTCATTAACTGGAGAAAAAGGAAAAAAAAGAAAAGGAAGGTAAAATTTAGAAAGGGTTTAGTAATATGTTTGCAGGGACTTTATGTGGGGTTGATGAATCCAAATTCAGAGAGGAAATAAAAAAACCTATTGGTTGCTTATATGTTGTCCCTCAAAACTGCAAGACCGAGAAAGTTGACAGACTGGCCTATTTGTGGCCTCTTTATTTTATTCATTTGATGATAGTTGCCCTGCTTTTCTAGAACTTTAGGCCAGTGTCCAGGCTGCCGAAGGATACAGTATCAGCTGTGACGGGAAATTAAGAACACATTGTTGACTTTAAATGTTTATCTTGATTTTAAAAGTTCAGAATACTCATTTGCAACTATTTTAAAATTGTTGTATCCTTTTGTTTCTCGTTGGCTTTTAAAAAATGCTTCAACTTCATCCTAAAAGTATTGCATGTACTATTTATGTTTTCATTAAAAATACTTACATCTCAAGGATTTTGCCTTGGCTTAATTGAACTCCTTTGGGGTCTTGGAAAACCAAGCTGAGAATGATTGGTTTGTGAAGCCAGACCTGTCAGGCTGTATGAAATTGAGAATGCTTTTGAGTGCTTTTTATTTTATCAATTAAAGTTGTCAATTGGGCTGCTGTCTTTCAACTCACTTCCTTATGCATACTTAATTTCTGTATGATTATCAGCAGAGTAGAACCAGAGTGAAAAAAAATGAGGAAATTGCGTACTAAGAGTTTAGGGGGAAAATTCTTGATGAATGTAGACATTTTAAAAACTAATGTTTGTTTTATTTCTTTTTCCGTAGAGGGTCGGATGGTCATTCAAGACATCCCTTCGGTCACCAGCAGAGGGCACCTGGAGAACACATCTGACCTGGTCTCAGATTCCACTTATTATGGCAGTTTTTACCAGCCCTCTCTCTTCCCATACTACAACAATCTGTACAACTACCCCCAGTATTCAATGGCTTTGGCTGCTGATTCCTCTTCTGGGGAAATGGGGAGCACACTTGGGGGATCCCCAGTGAAAAACAGCCTCCGGAGCCTACCAGCAACTTATGTGTCTGGCCAATCAGGAAACCAGTGGCAGGTACTGTATCACCCAGAGAGTAAAATGTGTGGTACACTCTCACCTTCTTAACCCGCTTCTGCACACAGACATATAGAGAGGTAGATTGTCTGTCTGTCTGTCTGTCTGTCTCTCTCTCTCTCTTTTTCTCTCTTTTTCTCTCTTTCTCTCTTTTTCTCTCCAGTTACATCAAATGGAAGAGATTTCCTATTTTCTCAGTTTTGCAATTTAACCACAGAGGCTGAGAGAATAAGAAAAATATCAGGGAAAAGGAGTGGGGGTGCTTCTAGAGTTTAAAAACCTAACTCATTAAAACAAATGAAACATTTTTTCTTTATGCAGGAGTTTGTAACTTGGGCTTTATGAACTTAAAATTTTTTTTGACAATTATTTTAATACAATTTTTAAAAAAAGTAATCCCACGTATTTTATTTAATGCATTTAAAAATTATGTCTGAGGAAGGGTCCATGGACTTCATTAGACTGCCAAAAGTGGGGTACATGACACACAGAAAGGTTAAGAATTCCACTTTACACTTTAATGCCTTGATTTGTAACTTGTATTTTAAATGTCTACTTTTCTCATTTTCTAAAAGTTGTTTTGCCTAACTTTCTAATGGGTAAAATCTTTCAACAAGAAGTAATTTACAAATAGATCATCCTCACTTGTATTTTCATATGATCAGGGGGCTTTCAAGGGCAACCAGCTTAAATGACAAGGGCAAGGTCACTTTACTTTGGGGACAGATTCCATTCAAATAAACAAACCTTTGTGGTGTATGTATCAGCTCTATAGTAGACACCATACTTTCCTTAACTTACTGTTTTAAAAAACAAGGCTGTTTATTATTTTCTTTCTCTGGGGGATGGGGACCATTTGAGTCATCTATATGTGCAGTTTCATCAGTGTGAAAAGAAAGCCCTCAGATGTAGAAACTATTACCAATACAGTTTTGGAATTCAGCTGTTGCTTATAGTGTTAGGGAATTGTCTGGGAAGCTTTGTAGCCAGTAAGTGTAAGAAGGAAGATTTGAACCCAGTTCTTCCAAACTCCAAAGCTGGCCCTTTTTCTGCTACACAACCAGTTCTCAAACTTTTTGGTTTCTAGACTTTTATGCTCTGAGAAATTATTGAGGACTCCCCAAAGAGCTCTTGTTTATTTATATGACTAGCATATCAGTATTCGGCATATTAGAAATAAAAACCTCTTAGCACTGTTGTGAAAATAGACTGGACCTTTTGGACCCCCTGAAAGGGACTCAGGGATCCTTGGATCACACACTGAGAACTGTTGCACTGGACCCACTTTTGTTATCTTTAAAAATTTGGAGCAAAGTGCTTGAATTTCACTGTGTTGAAGGGTTTGGGTACGGAGTGGCGGCTGATTTTCTACGCCCTAATTTCTATTGTGACCACATTCTAGACGTATTGTGTCACTCCAGAGGTCAGTGAGAGTTTCTATGTAGAAAATATACATACAGTGATCCTCCTTCCATGGACATCACGTGCAGAAAACCTGAATGAGGCTGATCTTGAGGTTTTGGGATGTTTCTAAAGCTTTGCTTTTGGGACTTTGGGGTATCTTTGACCTGGTTTCTCCCCACTTTAAAAACTCTTCCATGTTATTTTCATTTTATTTGATGATGACTGAAAGGGATAGGAGTTGATAGGACATTGTTTTCAGACACTCTGCCTCCCTTGCCCCAAATGCCATTTCCCTACGTTAGTTATGTCTGCCTTCTGAAGGGTCATTCAGAGCCTGTTAAAACATTGCTTTGGCCTATGTGCTAAAAATGCTGCTTCTTTGAAGATTTTTTAAAAAATGAAAAGCATGGTTAAAAACAGCTTCAAGCATTGGCACCCTTTTCCCTCAAAAAGGGAATAGAATTATGAAATAAATTTTTATGGTTTAGTTCTTTTGCTAAAATTTCTATATTCATTCATCCATTCAGCATTTTTCCTTCTTATGTACTTTTTTCCCCACAGTGTTTGCTATGTTCAGGGTACTATAGGTATTTTTCCCCCAATACACTAGTGAAACTATGGTTTTAAGGAGAGAGAGGGGGAGAGGGAGGGGAAGAAGAAAGATATTTGAATTCTTGTTAAGCGCTGTTCCATGAAAATTCTAAGGAGAATTTTCCGCACTAATTTGGTGTATGTTTTGTTTTAGTTCTGGGAATGACAGTCTGCAATCAGAAAAAAAATGTTTTTATTGTTTAAGTTTTTTAAAGGGGAAGAAATTAGAGAATGGGATTATGGATATAAAGATTCATAAGATAAAGAATGAAAGAAATAAGTGAGTGTGCATGTGTGTGTATGAGAGAGAGAGAGAGAGAGAGAGAGAGAGAGAGAGAGAGAGAGAGAGAGAGAGAAAGAGAGGGAGGCAGGGGGGGAGAGAGTGTTTATGTTAAATTGTAGCTGAACCTGGAATCTCAGAAATCTTCCCTCTCCCAAATTCCCCAAATCCTTCAAGTGACATTTACTGTGTGGCACCTTTGCTAATGTCCTTGCTTTCATTGTGGATTGACCTTACTCTAACTTAACCAGAGAGAGGTGTGAAAAGGGCCTTTTTTGCATTCCCTTGGAGGTTAGATAACCAACCAGGTGCTCCTCTGAAAAGGAAATACCTTCCCCTGGACAGTACCACATCCTTGGTATTGTAGATCTCACTTAGCTTTAGCACTGCACTGAATTAATTACCTGCGATAGTCATTTGATCCAGGAGTTTAGAGCTTTCTCTTTCTTTTCCTCCCAAGATTCCCCCGCCCCTTTCAGGTTTACAGAAATGGGAGGAGCCTCGTCCGTGCTTCTGTAAACAATTCCCATTTCTGGTTCTCTCAGGATGTGCTCTGTGACAACTAATGGCTTAATTTCACTGTGTACCCATGGGAAAAGCTGTCATTTTGTTATACATCAAAAAGATTAGATGAAGTCACTTGGAGGTAGCGTGGCACAAGTGAGAAAAATACTGGATTTGGACACAGAAGGTGGGTTTGAATCCCACCTCTGCCAATTCATTACTTAAATGACCACGGTAATTCATTTTACTCTCTGAATCTTGGTTTTCTCCTTTGTAAAATGAGAGGGTGTTGGAAGAGATGAACTCCAAGGTCCCGTCCTTCTCGTCCCGTCCTTCTCTAGATTTCAGTTCGCTGATCAGACGACATTGATGGGTCTAGCAGGCTGTTACTGTAGACAATGCGGCTGTCACCTTTAAAATGGGAATTTAAGATGACCCAAGACAGTGGTTGATTTTCTGAAGAATGGCTAAATAAAATCTTGTAAGAGGAAATGTAGCCATGGTATTTTTATGGTGTATGATATTGCTCATGGTCATACTTGGGATTTGTGCCTGAGTATTTGGTGGAATGAGATGATACCAGGAGGTAGCAAAACATCCAAGAAAAAAAAAGGTCTATGGCTTTCCTACTAGGCTCTCACATATTTATTTCTCCTTACTTGAGATTAGCCTCTCCCTTGTCAACCTAGTACAACATGTTTATTTAAGAGATAATGTTGCTGGTGGAGGAGGGCAGAAAGGCAATAAACAGCTTTTGCAGGCAATTAAATGCAGAAGTGAAACTGAGCTGCTGGACAACCACAATAGCCATTGATTGTGAGTTTATTTCAGTGCCACAAATGTTATTCCTGTTGCATAACAGGGTAGAGAATCTGTGATTGGGCCACAAAACTCTATTGGTTGAAGATAGATTTATCTGAGATTGCTCCTTGGATAAAGGGCACTTGACATAAAACTGCCTTGACATCTTTGGCAGGATGATTCTACAGTTCATCTCTTCTCTCACATGTATTAGGTGCTAAAAAGTGTATATTGATTCAGCCATTCAGTTCAGTGCACTTTTTAATCACCCTTGTGCAAGGCATTATAGCATAGGAGATTTCAGCAGTCCCTGTCCTTAGAGATCGTACAGTCTAATAGGGGCATAGGACAGGGACACAGATGAATGTGATACAAGGTAGGATGTGATAAGGGCAAAGAGGAGATGCAGACAAAGAGCTATGAGAAACCTGAGGAGGTTCTGGCATGGTGACACACATCTGCTACTGGAGAGGCTGAGGGTGGTGGTTTCGGGAGTTCTGAGTTGGAGTAGAGCTAAAGCATATCAAATGTCTATACTGAGTTAAGCAGGAATATGGCGAGCCTCTAGGAGTGTGTGTCGGTTTGGGGGAACTGACTGCCTAATGGGACAGGCCAAAGCTTGTCTGCCTGTCAACAGTGGGTTCAGGCCTATGAGTCTCTGTTGTACTTCAGCCTGGATGAGAAGGGGAGACTGTTCCCCCTTACCCCCACCAAATGGGACAAGGAGAGAGGTCTAGGTTGGGGAAAGTTGGTAGGGGACAAGAAAGGTTTCATGAAGTTTGTGACAATTGAGCTGAACCTTGAAGGGAGAGGTTTTGAATAGAGTAATCCAGGAAATGGAGAATAGTTTTGTACAAATCCATGATTGTAGGAGGGCCTAGAACATAGAATGAGAGGAGAGTTGGATGAAAGAAGGATGGAAAGATAAGCTAGAGTTAGTAATCCATGAGGATCTTGAATGTCATGCTAAGGGGTCTGCGGGCAATAGGAAGTCAACAAGTTATTTTTGAGCAAGACATGTGAAATGTACTTAAAACAAACACATGATATATGTTTGTAATGTTTTTATATAAGTATTTAGATATATGTTGTGTATATGCATACATATATAAATAGGCATATATGTATATGTATAATGTATATATGTATGAAAGAGAGAGAGAAGATTATTTGATGGATTAGATTAAATGCTGGATTAGAAAGCAAAGAATCTGAAGGCAAGGAGACCAATGAGGAGGCTATAAGAGTTGTCAAAGAGGGAAAGCTAAGAGTCTGAGTTTAGTAAGTTTTTGAGAAATTTTCTCTTATAACACATTCTTCCTATCTATTACAATGCTTTTTATGGTGGGGAGGGTGGTTGGGGTTAAGCGACTTGCCCAAGGTCATACAGCTAGTTTTGTGTTAAGTGTCTGAGGCTGAATTTGAACTCAGGTCCTCCTGACTCTAGGGCTGATGCTCTATTCACTGCGCCACCTAGCCGCTCCTCCTATCTATTACAATGAACAAATACGAAAACAACTTCCTTATGCAGTTAACTATCGCTCAATTAATAACCATTTCCCACTTGCCCTAGCAAAGTCTTTTTAAAAAATTATTTTTAAATGTTCATCACTAGTGTATATTTGGGGAGGGTGGTGGCTGATTTTTGTTCAGTAAAGCTTACACTACTCTGTTATGTGAATTAAGAAATCACTGAGCAGGATTCCTTTTAATTAAGGAATACACTATTGTGTGAATTAAGAAATCTCTGAGCAGGATTCCTTTTAATTAAATTAGCTTGGATGTGGAGGGAGTTAGCACTAAATTTAGATCCCTTCAGCAGTGGGTAGTGACAAAGACTCCTGAAATAGGAGGTAATGGGCACTGTCTCAGGTACTCAGTCAGGGCCTGCTTGAAGAGAAAGATAGTGTGACTGGAAAAGGACGAGAAGAAAGAGAAAACAGGGTTAATTCGCTGGAATAAAACCCTATACATCCTTCATTATTTTTCCCCACTGATAACAGTTACTCATGCCAAAATATATAACTCATTATAACTCCTATTCATTAACAGAAGTATTACTATACTCAGTATTTCAAAATACAACTCTAAAAACACAATGAATACTTCATTCTGTTTAAATCTATTGCTGCCTTGATCTTTATCATACATTTTCTGTTTAAAAAGTATATCAGATTACTCCTCCTGCCCTTTACCGCTTATTCTTTGGAATAAGGCTGGGCCACACCTAATGTTACACATAGCATAGAGGCAAAACATACTAGGCTTGAATCATGTTGTACACAGCTCATTTATTTAGGTTGTATATGCAGGGTATGTTTTTTTTTAAAGCAAACATTTAGTCCTAATGGACATTATTTCTATTCAACAGAGTAAATAACTAAAACTTAACTAAACTTTAAAAATTAAAAACTCAACTTAGGAAATACCAACAAAAAAAAAGACACAAAATATCTTTTTTGAAATTTTTTTGAGTTGTCAGGGTGTGCCTGGGTCTCTATCTGACATATGCTGTGTGCATACTTATGGCTGGAAATCTGGAGACTATGGTTCTTCTACTTGCTTTGCCACTAATTAGTTATGTGACCTTGTTTAAATAATTCTACGTCTCTAGGCCTCAATTTCCTCATCTCTGAAATGAAGTAGTTACCAGTGGTTCTCCACCTTCCTAATGCCACGACCCTTTAATACAGTTCCTCATGTTGTGGTGACTCCCAACCATAAAATTATTTTCGTTGCTACTTTATAACTGTAATTTTGCTACTGTTGTGAATCATAATGTAAATATCTGATATGCAGGATGTATTTGCATTGTTACAAATTGAACATAACCCACAGGTTGAGAACTGCTGAGTTAGACTAAATGATCTATAGCTCTTTAAAATTTCCAATGGATTATCCTATGATTTTGGTCATCTAACTTCCATCAGTGTTCTGCAGATCAGTATATGGCAGGAGAATGGGCTTTTAGAGGCTGTCTTATCCAAGGCTCCCTTCATTTTACGGAAGAGGAAATTGAGGTTCAGAGAGATAACAGCACTTGCCCAAGGTCACTCAGGAGAAAGAACACAGAAGTGGGATTCAACCTGAGCCTTCAACATGAAATCCAGCATTCTTTCCACTGCCCCATGCTACCTCTAAGTGACTTTGTATAGACTTCTGCTAGTCTTTGATTTTTAAAAGAATGAAGGACGTCCTCATAGGTATACAGTGAAGTAAATGTATACATTTAAAATGTATGTAGTGCACAGACTGAGAGAGTCATCGTCATCCAGGTAGTAAATTGTGAGTGGATTTTTTTAACTTGAGTCCTATCTCATAAGGTGATCCATTCTGTGTTCTGATTACAATAGAGTATAGGAAAATGGTTACTTACTTTTTTCCTTGACATTATTTCCCTTAATTTAGCCCAGGCTGGCATTAGAGTTTTTCTTAGCCATTCCTTATAGTTGATTTAATTGAACTTCCAAGGCCCAAAATACTTAAAGTCTTTTCACTTAAATTTCTTTCAGACTAGGTCTCTCTGACTTGATTTTAAAGTGAAGTTCAGGGAATTTACACAGTGTCTGGAATGTAATAGGTCATTTTTGAGAGATTAGTTAATTTATATCTATTCCTATTAAATTTGATTTCGTTAGTCTTGGCCTATATTTCCAGCCTGGATAAATGAGGCAAAATGTACTGGGCTTAAAAAACAGAGGACCAGAGTTCAAACCTCTCCACTGTTACTGACTACCCGTGAGATATTGGGTATCTCCATAGTTTCTACTTCTCATCTGAAAAGATGAAGGGGATGTTCCAAATAACCTCTAAGATTTCTTCTGTCAGTATATGATCTTTTGGCTTTAAGTCAGCCCAAATCAGGAGAGTAGAGAGCCTTCCTGGTCTTATCTTCTTGTGGCCTTGATAAACATGCTTTTGATAAGCATGCAAAGTACTGATAAAAATATGGAACAAAGCCAAGCATAGAGTCTTGCCTTGACTTCCCTCCAAGTTAAAATTAATGCATTAGTCAAGTCTCTTTGGATAGTCATTTAATCAGCCATTAATCTACTTAATGGTACTGCCATCCATGGCTTATTTCTCCTTGTTCTTATAAAGGATTGTTATTACTCATGTTAAAGAGAATATATTAAGAAGCTCATTGTTGTAATCCTTACTGGAATTTAGGTCCATATTTTTCTTTGCACATTGATAAAGCCTTTACTACTTGTATTTTTTTCCACTAAACGTTCACTTCCAAACATACCTGTTGACAACTGATACTCTACAAGCAAGATTGAGTGTAGGGCCAGAGCATAGCTTTCCAGTGGGGTGGGGATGGGAGTCTTTTCAGCTATTCAGTAGGCACACAGTGGTTAGAAAGTCTGGGGCAAAAAATTCACAGAGTCACTAGCTCCAGATCAGTGGCCTGTTTTAAAATGGCTCCAGGATGGGCACAGCCCATTCTTTTCTGTTTAAGATGACAGTCAATTTTATTTTTGCATGTGCGATGGTACTTGATATTTGCTGTGTCCAGTGTTTACCAGCTAGCTTGAAGAAAGTATTCTTGCTATGAACATGTTTCTTGTGTCATCTCTAGGCATTTGGCCTCTCGATTCTAAATCCTAAACCATTTTTTCCCAGAATATTTTTCATCATCCTTCCCCATGTCCTCCTTCTGCACTGAAATTATTGAGAATTAATTTGTCTGTTTACTTATTGGATCAGACTTAACATATTATTGGTCTAGGAACTCGCAGTGAAGAAGCTCTCTATTCAATACATTAATTCAGTTCAATACAAAAGCCTTTAATATTTTAGTGAGTTGATGGGGAACATGGAGAAATTAAATGATTTGCCTAGGATTACACAACCCAGTGTATGTCGGAAGTGGTGCTTGAACCAGGTCATGCTTATGCCAAGGCTAACCTTCTATCCTAAAGGTATATTGATTTAATTGGGGGAGTCTTGCTGAGGTCTTCCCAGAATTTTTCTACCTCCTCATCCTCTGCAAGAGATCCTAAGATTATATAAATCAAGATTTAGAACTGGAAAGGACCTCAGATCATCTAGTTTAATTTATCAGTGAGGAAAATGAAAGCCCGTGAAAAGAAATGGCTTGCCCAGGATCACAAAGGCCACAAGTATTTGAACCCAGGGGATGTTGGCATGTAAGTTGCAGTTGTTTTCAGGATGATTTTTTTTTAAGAGATGCTTTTTATGAATGCTGAAATACAAGATGGGCAAGTGTTCCACAAAATGATGTTTTTTTTCTTTGTTTTCCTATGCCAGAAAAGCTAAAAGATGCTGAGTTTCTTAAAGTTTAATAGTTTATAACTGTACTTGCAGCAAAATGAAAAACATATATTGAATTAGGAAACTTATTTTCTTAAATTAGACTTATCTGTACACTTAGTATACTAATACATCATAATTTTATGGGCAAACCAAGTTATAGATGATGCATTTTTATGTTCCTAAATTAACCAGATCATGTCAGATCTTTAAAAAGTACCTAGTTTTATCTTTTTTTTTCTTATTATTTCAGAAAAGAACTTATTCTGTGTGACCCTTGTTGAGTCATTTACCATAGACTTGGTTTCTTTATCTATAAATTTAAAGGATTGAGCTACATTATTTCTCAACATCTTTTCAACTTCTTATGAACTAGAAGTAATCTTCCCTGCTCCCCTCTCCAATCACTTCTAAGCTTTCTGGAAATTTTTTTATCTTCAAGGGTGTAACAAGGGGACATGAACTTCTATTCCTCTTTCTGTCCCTTCTATTTTGACCTTTTATCAACTTGTTATCCTTTAATTTTTAGTTACTGTGTGTGAAAACAGAGCAGTAAATATATTGAGAAAATGCAAAACCCATTTGAAGAAGGCTCATTTAAAAATAAGGTGTTCAAATGATTTAAAAGATCCAGCTTTTAAAATAAAATACTTCTCTATGAAGATGGTACAGTGGGAAGTTTACTGACATTTGAGTTGGATTCAAATCCTGCCTCTGATGTTTCCTTTTGTGATCATGGGCAATTCCTCATTTGCAAAATGAGAAGGTTTTTACTCTATGACCCCTGAGGTTCCTTTTAGCTCTAGGTATATGATCTCGAGATGAGTTGGTCAGGCCATTTTTTAAAAATCAAAAGCATGATTGTGGATAAAATTATCCTTAAAGAGGAACTGAGTCTCTGTGTTGTGAAAAAGAAGCTGTATGACCATATACTGGGGCTTCCCAGAAGATCTCTTCCAAACATGAAGGTTCTGTTATAATTGAGCATGACCACAGTGAAGATAAGGCTCAGGACTGAACTTGTGATTTCATTGATACAGTGAGCTCCTGGATGAAGAAATTTCATTTACCAAGGCAGATAAGTGCTTTTTCTGCATTTTATAGTTGTAGATAATTGCCTATAGAACTGAGAGTTAAGTCATTTTTCTAGAGTCACAAAGCTAGTATCTGTGAGGTAAGATTTAAATGCTGGTCTATCAGACTTCAAGGATAGCTCTCTATCTGCCATAGTCCCTTGCCTCTCATTTTTGCAATGAAGGATTGCAGATCCCAAGTAGGTTCAATTAGAAGTAAATATTTTGTAGACCAATAGTAGAAATTCAGGAAACTTCTTAACAGGCACTCATTCTGGGTTTCCCAAGTAACTACGGCTTCTACCCCTTGTGGATTGCTCTATAACCATAACTTTCAAGGATGTGTTGGTGGAAGGGATTTCTTGGTATTCTTGTACTGAGGCTTTAAAATGTTTGAGAACTAGTGAAAATAATAATAAGCATTAATGTAGAACCTTAAGATTTGCAAAGTATTCTACAGATATCTTACTTTATCCTCACAACAACCCTTGGAGATTTCCTCATTTTGCAGTTTAGGAAACGGAGGCTGACAGATTAAGTGACTTGCGTAAGAGACTTAGGTGACTTAATAGTCACACAACTGAGCATTGGAGAGAAATTTTGAATTCAGGTACCTGCCTAGAGAACTGGTCATCCCATTCCTCTTTTGAACCCCTATGCTTTTCTTGGGGAGAATATGTTCTTAGTAGAAAGAATGGTGAATTGGGAATTAGGAAAGCTGAATTCTAGTCCTAGCCCTGTCACTATGTATTCATTCATTCATACATTCATTCATTCATTCAGTATTTTTAAGTGCCTACTATGTAAAGAGGACCCTGTTTGGTGCTAGGGGAGATCCATTATATAAGATATAAGATACCCTTATAATGCCTATACTCAAATAGTTGTGAGGTTTTGAGCAAACTGCTGAAGATCTCTTGAGTATTAGCCAAAATTATTCCTAGGGTCCTTTCCAGCTCAGACATCCTGTGATTCTAAATTTTATATTTCTTAGGTTACTTTCACCTGTTGTATTAATTTTATCCGTTTAAATGAGAGTACATTGACTGTTTTACTATAACTTGGAAAGCAGGCCAGTCATTTGTTTTTGGTGTGTTTGCTTTTGGGCTTGCATGTGTACTGGTAAACTTTGTAGATAACCCCAAATAATCCCAACTTCACCTTTTGGCAGTATATCATGCACTGTTTTCATAAGATAGCCTTCACACAGCAGATTTATGCTAAAAGTATCCTAATGTTTCTGACAGCTCATGTGTGACATGAATATAATCCATATTTCTTAGAGGAGCTAATCTAAGTGGTTTATTTTCCGATACTGCTGATGGGGCTATATCTCTTGGTGTCTTGGCAATTGAGATTCTGATGGTAACATATTGTTTATGGGTCAGTGCTTTTGTCTAAAACAGTAGGTTGGAACAGAATAGCAAAGGTTAATTAAGTTTGTCTATCAAGGTGAGACAGATATGAATACCTCTAAGATTTTCTATTCTAAAGTCTAAGTAAGTCCCAGAATGTGCCTTTACCATCTCCTTTTCTTTCCCTTTTTCATACTGAAGAATGTTGCATACTTGTTCATATATAACATATAAAGTTTCAGATATATATGTATATATATCATGTAATAGCTATTTAAATTTGAAATATACATAATATGGAATCTTTGTCTTTCTATGAATCAAATATAAGAATTCTAAATGGCAATTAAAAATCGCCACTTAATTTCTTATAGCACCTAAAAATTTAGAAAGTTCTATCTTTATAGCAACCTTGTAAGATGGGTTAGCACATTTATAGCTTCATTTTGTAGAGGGGAAAAGTGAGGTTCAGAGGAGATAAGATTATTTTCCCATGGTCACCTAGGTAGAAGCTATTAGAGCCAGGCTTCGAACTCAGGTCAATTCAATTTAGCTGATATTGAGGACCTACTATGTACAAATCATTGTGCTAGATACTGGGGCTACAGAGTAAATGATTAAAAAAAAAACAAAAAAAAAGCAAAACCCTAAAAACCTGCTCCTGGCCCACAAAGAGCTTACATTTTACTAGAGGGTGCAACATGTAACAAGTAAATCCAAGAAAAGTTGAGGAAGCAGAGATCACCTAAAACTAGCAAGACTGGGGAAGACTTGTAGGAGAGAGCGGAGCTGTGGAGGAAGCCAAGTGTTGTAAAAGGCAGAGGTGAAGAGGGACTGCTTTCCAGGCTTGAGAGACAAGGTGTACAAAGGCTAGGGGTCAGGAAATGGAGCCTGTGCTATTCTATGGGAGAGCTGTAATTAAGTTTGATGAAAGTAAATGGGAGGGGGTTTGGGCGTAAGTCTGAAAGTGAAGTGAAAAGGTCAGAACCCAATTATGAAGCTCTTTAAAGGCCAAGCTGAGGAGCTTGTATTTTACCTTAAAGGCATAAGAACAGTTTTGATTAGGGAAGTGACTTTGTCAGAATTTTGCTTTAGGAATGCTATTTTGACAGCTGTGGGAAGGATGGCCAGAGACTTAAGCCAGTTCTACAGATAGCATCTCTAAGCAAAAGTTTATCTGTAAAGATTTTTATGTGTTTGAAATATTAGTGATAGACAACTCTGTTATATTAAAATAGGGAAGGAAAGAGTTCTGTGTAGTAACTGTAGTAAATATTTTTATTTCAGGAGCCTATGATTTGATTGTTCTGAGCTCTCTTCCCACTGATAGATCACCCTGAAGGATTTTGTAGCCAGTAATCCAGTAGGTACCTATGTGCCAGGCACTGTGCTAAGTACTCTGAGGATTCCAAGAAAGGCACAAGACAGTCTTTGCTCTCAAGGAGCATGCAGTCTAATGGGAAACAGCTTGCAGACAGCTATGCATAAACATGCTATAGACAGCATTAATATCAAAGGGGATTATCGTTCTTCTGGTTCTTGGACAGTCTTCATAAGTAGCTCTTACTGAAAAACAAAAACAAAAACAAACTCATTACTTCACGGCTCATCTTCTGATCCCAAGTCTCTCAATTTAGCCAGGCTGTTCCTTGGATGACAGACATCCAGTCCATTGCTGGGGAGTTCAGTTAGATGTAGGACCTTTCAGACCTTTGTACTTTGCAGCCATGGCCTACAAGAACCCAGGGTCACCTCCATGCCACAAAGAGACATGAGCATGAGGCGTTAGTGGAGGAATAATTGTTGCTGAAGCCAAAAAGCTCAAATTAATTTCAGTTTTTGTCATCATCTTCACCATCCTTACCATCATTGTCATCTTCGTTATCATCATCAATAAGCATTTATTTACTCATTTATTCATTTTTATTTATTCATTAATTTTTCATCAAATATCTATATCTGTTTGTCTATCTATCTATCTGTCTGTCTGTCTATCTATCTAATCTTCTCACTTTGTGCAAGAGGCATCACTTTATTACATCTGACACTAATTACCAACCACTCTGCCAAACATTAGGGAGATGAGGAAAGGCAAAAACATCCGCCCTTAATGAAAGCTGACATTCTAAGAGAGAAGACAACATATAAACAACACTCTGTGTGTGTGTGTGTGTGTGTGTGTGTGTGTGTGTGTGTGTGTGACAGAGACAGAGAGGGATGGAGAGGGAGAGGGAGACCGGCTGCAATGCTCTCTCTTCTCCACTCTAATGACTGACCTTCCTGGCTTCCTTTAAGTCCCAACTAAAATCCCTCCTTCTACAATAAGCCTTCCCTAAACCCTGTTAATCCCAATGCCTCCCTCTGTCAAATCATCTCCTATTCATGCTTTATATTGCCTGCTTTGTAGATATTTGTTGGCATGTTTTCTCTTCCTTTAGATTGTGAGCTCCTTGAGGGCAGGGACTGTTTCTTGCCTCTTTTTGTATCCCCGGCACTTGGCACAGTGCCTGACATAAGTGCTTAATAAATGTTTATTGATTGCTTAGCCATTATTCCCAGAGAGAAGACTCTAGAAATTAGGGAGCATGGGAAGGGCTTCTTGCAGAAGATAGACTTTGCCAAGAGATAGAGATGATAAAGGAGAATGTTTCTTGTTCAGGGGATAGCAAATAAATCAGTGTTGCTGGATTGTAGAGTACTTGGAAGGGAGTAGTGTCAGAGGACTGAAAAGTAGGAAGGGTCTGGCTGTCAAGGATTAAACAACCTAAAGAAAAGACTTTTTATTTAATTATGGAAATAATAGGGGGCCACCGAAGTTTATTGAGCCAAGCAGGTAGGGTGAGGCTGATGGTATGGTCAGATTTTCACTTTTGAGGATCACTTTGGCAGTTGCCTTAAGTGGGGAGAGACTTGGAGCAGGGACCAGCTATGGGGTACTTGATATGGGTACGGGGTAATGAGGACCTTTGTCAGGGAGAGAAGGGGATGTATAAGAGAAATGTCACATGAAGGTAGAGAGCACAAGATTATAGATTAGATTCTGTGGGGTGCATGTGGGTGAAATCTAGAGATTGGATTGAGTTGATCCTCAGTTAAAGTCATAAAGGTATAAGTTTTCTTATTCCTCTTATAAAAGTAAGGATAATAAGGGAGGCCTGAATTACAAAGTTTTTGATAGTCTCACTGTGTTGATACAGTCTTATTTTGAGAACAACTCTGATGCAAAGAAGCTATAAAGTGACAAATCAGAAAATACTTTCATGAGCAAATATAAGACCATTGGTCTGGAGCTAGGAGGGACCTTAGAAGATGCCTAGTCCAGTCTTCTCTTCTTACTGTGAAGGAAACTGAGGCTCCCAAACTTGGATGGGCAGTAAATTGCAGATGTGGGATTAAAACTCAGGTCCCATAGCTCCAAATCTAGCGTTCTTTCTGCTACGCCCACCATCTTGCTCCTCTGATCCTTGGTGTCTAAGGGTGTTTGATTGGGAATGCTTTACAAAGCAACTACAGAGGTTTTGGACCTGAGCTTTCAGATGTGTATTTTGAGTGACTGGGTAGCCCCTTGGAAGAAGTGCCATACCAGAAGCAGAGCTGGGGCTGCCTTTGAAATGCCTTCCTATTAAAGATTTAACCCTTTACTGACAATGAACTCCCTTCTATTGGGAAGAGTACTGCCACAGAACATACTGTAAGATGGCCAAGATAGGGGGACTCTTAGACACATCCAGTTTCTTCTGACTGTCTTCCCATTGGATAATGCACCTGCAAAGAGATAAATCAGTGTATTTTATCCTCAGGAGATTTATGCAGAAGGTCCTTTAAAGGCATTAAGCTTGGACCCACCTTTCCTCCTCCTATAGTATATATCTTGGTTGTACAGTGCCAAGCATCTCAGCTACTCACTTCCTGTCCTGTTGCTCTCTTCACCTTAGTGCTGACCTAGATGGCCCCTACCATCTACCTAAGCTTGTCATGGTCCACACCCCTTCTTGAATACTTGGCACCCCTCCCCCCCTTTTCACATTATTGTAGTTTCTAGCATAGTAACTGATCGGGAGTAGTTAATCAAAATTTATTAAATGAATGGCTGCCATAAAACTGAGCCTCTTGTAGAATTTCTCTGTGAAACCATACATACACCCCCTTTCTTCCTCAGGATTTCTTCTTTATGAGTCTCCCATTCATCTTGAAGTGTCTTCCTTTTTTCCATTTGATCACACCGATCATATTTTCTGAACTTTTGGAAACTGGCTCCCCTAACTTACATTATTGATTTGTTGTTTAAACACTACCCAAAACAAATCAACCATATTCTTCAGAAGTTATATGAATGTGCATTACTTTTCTCTGAAAGGCTAAGAGCGTTTTATCTTTCTCCCTTGAATTTATATATGCTTAGATGCATATGCCTCCCTTGGTAAGCCAGTGTTGGGTCATGAGAGGGGTTAGGAAGGCCAAAACTGTTTCTAGCCTTGGAACTGGAGGGATGAAGGATCCCTATGAGGCCCTATTCCTAGAGATAGAAGGTGAGAGTTAGTCCTAGAAAGTTGAAGCTCTATTTAAATTTGATTCAGAACTACACTGACACCATAGTGAACCAAGTCAAAGCAATTCAACAAGCATTTATTTATTCAGTGTCATAATAAGCTCTGGGGATACTATTATTATGCCCATTTTACATAAGAGGAAACTGAAGCAGACAGATGTCAAGCAAGTGACTTGCTCAGGGTCACACAGCTAGTAAGATTTTGAAGGATTGAAAAATTCAGGCCTTCCTGAATCCAGGTTCAGCACTCTTTCCACTGCACTACCTAGCAGCCCCTAACACTCCCTAAAATGTGCAAGGCCATCTTATAGACTCTTAGGACACCTATTAACCCTTTCATTTAGTTTTCCCAGACCTGAACTACTCTTTAAGGCATTTGTCTCTTCTCTAATGAGCATTATTAGCAATAAAGCTTAAATTAGCGCTCCTCCAATAAAATCTAAGCTCTTAGAGAGTTATCTATGCTTTGTTCTTTGTATTTGTATATCCAGAATCAGAGAAGTTCCTGACACATAGTAGCCACTCAATAAATTAATGTTAATTGATTTTTTTTTGGAGGGGGGGAGGCAGGGCAATTGGGGCTAAGTGACTTGCCCAAGGTCACATGGCTAGTAAATGTTAAATATCTGAGGCCAGATTTGAACTTAAGTCCTCCTGACTCCAGGGCCAGTGCTCTATTCACTGTGCCACCTACCCACCCCTAATTGATTTTTTTCATATTTTTTTTTAATTTTTAAATTTTTTTTGCTTTTTGGAGGGGTGAGGGCAGGGTAGTTGGGGTTAAGTGACTTGCCCAAGGTCACACGGTGAGTACATGTTAAGTGTCTGAGGTCGGATTCAAACTCAGGTCCTCCTGACTCCAGGGCTGGTGCTCTATTCACTGTGCCACCTAGCTGCTCCCCCTCCCCCCCAATTGATTTTTAAAATGCCAAATAATTACCTTACTTGTTTTAAAGTTAAGAATAGGGATCTTTATTCACTTTTTTGATGGGATGAGGGGATGTCCAGTATACCAATTTGATCAGTGTGGGGAATTGCTGGTGTGCAAAATCATTCCACTGATTATATGAACAACTCATATAACTAATAGTGTAGAAAGTTGCTTGGGGACACTGAGATATTCAATGACTTGTTTGTGATGACACAAGCAGTATGTTTCAGAAGCAATACTTGACTTAATAGATCTCTGAACTCCAAGGCCAGTCCTTTGTTGCAGTTTCATTCAGAAAATACACTTTTAAATTATTATTAATTGGTATTAAATGCTAAATATTAATTAATATTAAAATACTCTCTTTGGTTCCATGTAATGGCGTGTGGAAGGAGGGACACTGGAGTGGGAGACTCAGGAAAGGAGAGAGAATGATTAATATAGAAAATCAAATGAGGGGATGCAGCAAGAAAGAAGGAAAGGAAAGGGGTCTGATGGAAAAGGGGTCAGGAGAGGGACTCAGGTTCTGGGATTAGCATTAATTGGAGATGAACTGCTCTTGTCACACTCCATGGTTCACTTGGGGCTTAGGCTTCATAGTAAGTTGTCACCTGTAATCATTTCCCTTTGAAATATCCATTAGCTGATTAGCCACTTTTCACAGCTCAGAGACTCAGAACTGAATGGCATGCTAAGTACAGCAGCCCACCAGGGAGAGCATTAGGGCCTGAGCTATGATGATTCTCTAGAGCATCCAGGCCGTGGCTGGAGCGCCCATTACAATTTAGGTGATTTTAAAGGTGGAATATCCTTCTCCCCTTCCATTCACACACTGCCCATGCCTCTACCTTCTAAAATGCTGATTTTTTTTTCCCTGTTGCAAAGATGGAAACAAGACAATAACTATAAACTGCTTGGAAACTAAAGCTCTACATCAAGGGTTCTAAAACTCAAATAAATCTGAGAGCTTACTTCAAAAAAAAAATCTTTTCCAGTAAAATTAGTTTCTCTTGTAATCTTTTGAGTTTTACTTAGGACATTTAAAAATATTATTCTGGGAAGAATAAATCTACCCCTAACCTGGTAGAATTCATGGCAGTGAAGGTCATATTTAATGCTTTCACTCCTTTTAAATAATAATAGCATTAAATATAAGCTATTGTTATTATTTGAAAGGAATGAAAACATCCTAAAGCATTTTAATGAACCCTCTATAATCCCTCAATAGGGACTTTATTTCACCTAGCTAAGATATTCTACCAGGAGAACTGAATGAAGGTCATGGTAGGTACCGTTTGAGTTACTCAGTAAACTGAGTCCCACCATTGAATGGCACAAGTTCGTAGTAGATGATTTCTCATTCCTCTCTCCTCTTCTTCCCAAATCCTTATCTTGTGATATTAGACAGCTTCATTTCTTTTTGTTTGGCCGAGGCTCCAGAAAATGTAATGCAACTCAATTGAAAATGGAATGACAATGGCTCCAATCGCAGTAAAGGGATGGGAAGCTTTTAGGAGGAGTGGAACTCCGATATTTGGAGGTCAGATAGTCAGTCACCTGTTTATTAGGTACCTGCATTGCTTTGAGCTTAGCTGGGGGACACAGAGGAAGACCGAACGGTACCTACCCTCCAGGAGAGTACGTTTTAAAAGGGGAGAGCATATGCGAATAACTAGGTACCTACAAGATAAAGAGTAGAGGGAACTTGAGTGATGATAAAAGGGAAGACATGAAAAGGTAAAGGATCTGGGAAACTCTTCTTGCAGATGGGATTAGAACTGAAGGAAGAGCTTGAAGGAAGCCTGAAAGGTAAGAGGTGGAGGTGAGGAGGGAGAACGCATAAGGCGCAGGGTTCTGTTCTGTCTGTGCACAAGTGTGGAGATGGGAGCAGGGGAGGCATGGGAAGGGACCAGTAAGAGTAGCTCAGTATTGCTGGATTACAGAGTGTACAGAAGTGTAACAAGACTAGAGAAGTAGGAAAGGGTCAAATGCCAAACTGAAGATTTCTTATTTGATCCTCGAAGTGATAGGGAGTCACAGGAACTCCGCAAGTGGAGGAAGAGTGATATGGTCGGACCTCTGCTTTAGAAAACCACTTTGGTGTCCGAGTGGAGGGTGGATTGAAGAAGGGAGAACCTTGAAGCAGACAGACCAATTAGAAGATTGATTCAGTAGTCCAGGTAGGAGTTGGTGACAGGGGTACCGGATGCACTTTGCAAAGTTTATAAGTGTGTGTCCTTGCTAGATAATACTGTGGAATGGTGAGCTGTTTGGGAATAGAAAGACTGTAAATAACACCCTGTATGTAGACCTGGTACTGATTAGGAAAACCAACTAAATTGCAAACTATTTTTCTTATTAGTTTGGCTATGCTCTCTGTTAAGGAATAGTATTTTTGTGAAGATGTAAAAATCTTTAGACTTTTTTAGACACTTCCCAGTGATCCAAGCAGGACTGTTATCTATAAGAAGATCTAGCAGCAAATGAGTTAGCTTGCTGATCAATTGGGTTGTTAAACTGAGGTTTACTTCCTTTGCAGAATCTGGAAATGACAAAAGAAAGTTCCCTCTGGCTAGTTTCTCTTGTAAAACATCCAGGGGTAGAGATTTGCCAGGAACTAGTCAATTTGTTGGTGAGTTGGAAAGTTTACCCCCACCCTCCAAGGAATTTCCAGCCTAGGACATTATAAAATGTACCTAAAATTGTTAAAGGCGGGAAGAGGATGTATGAGGTTGGATCTTTCGTAGAATGAGTGAAATTCTACTATTAACTAATGACTAAGGTACAAGATTTTTTTTCTTATTTCCCCTTTAAAAACATTCAGATTTGGGCGTTAATCGTAACAAGATCACATAGTGATTAGATAAGGACTGAACACTTAGAAGAACAACAGCTTCTAATTTGAGAGTTGGTGGGGGGAGGGAGAAGGGAAAGGCTCTTAGAATCACAAAAATCCAGAAAGGGGACATTCTTCACCATCCTTAGCATCAGCATGGATGCCTAAAGGTCACCAGGTCCAGAGTATTGAAAGCTGCACTGAATTCATTTAAAAAGTCTTGATTTACTAAAAGCTAGGATTCATTTCAAATGATCCTTTTGCAGTTAAAAAGTCCAAGACTGGTGGTGTCTATCAGCTCTTAGAGTTTTGAATATCAGATTTTATGTACATACTCTTCGTTTACTGATGTTTTGGGATTTTATCCCAGACTTCTCCGGAAGGAATCTTCCTTAATTTCCCATCAATTTTGGTGCAACTATACCTGCTTAAAAACTCCTGTATAAACAGTTTGGGATTACTAGAGGCTTAAAAACAAAGCAAAAGAAAATGAAAACCTTTACCAAGCAGGAAAGCTGATTTTGACACAAATACAAAAAACTCCTCTTGGCCAGAGTTAATATAAGGCTAAAGAATTGCATTTAGAAATCTTTCTACAGAGCTTGAGGTCAAACATTTTTTATGCTTTGTTGGTATTTTACTGTTACTATAAAATGGGGTAGCCAAGATCTATAAAAAGGAAACCTTATGGTTCAGATTGTGTATTCTGAACAGTTTAATAAAACAAAACCTCAAGCCTTTAGATTTTCTTCAGTGGTTAATACAATGCATATTCTTGGCAGAGCCTAGCTCCCATCTGTTGGTCGTACTCTGGTTCATAGACTTGGTGCAGGTAATAAGATTATAAAACATGTCTCTTGCTTGCCAGCTACCACACACTAATAATAATAGTAGTCATAATTCATTGAAATCCTGGAGTTTTAGATTTTACTCGTTTTGTTTATTTTTTTTTTAATTTAAGAGGGTTAAAAACAAAACTTTCAATGTTGAAAAGAAGTGGGCCATCCTCTACACGCTCCTGGAGACAAAAGAAACAAAAGTACTATACACTTAATCAGGATTGAATGGTTCCTCTAGTTCCTCCATTTGGTTACTTCTGAAGCCCTCAGTGACATTCCCAAATCCTTATCAGAACATTTAGAAAAAAACAAATCCCCAAATCAAACCCTGATGGACGTAGGAGTAGTAAGGTTTTGATACAGAGAAGGAAAAATAAAACAAAACAAAACAGGTGGTTCATATTTTCGGTATCCAAGGATTAAAAAATGGCATTCTAACAGGACTGTCAAAGGCTGTAGGGGAACAGAAGAAATTTCAAGTTGGAAATTTGAAGTTTTATCTCGGATAATTTCTTCTCCTGAAAGAATCTTTTACTTTTGTTGTTGTTGAGTTGTTTCAGACTCTTGTGTCCAACTCTTCAGGACTCCATTTGGGGTTTTCTTGTCAAAGATACTTAGTGTGGTCTGCCATGTCCTTCTCCAGCTCATTTTATAGTTGAGGAAACTGAGGTAAATAGGGTTGAATGACTTGCCCAGGGTCACACAGCTAGTATCTGAAGCTGGATTTGAACTCAGAAAGGTAAGTTTTCCTGATTCCTAGCTTAGTGTTCCTCCTGCTGTAGCACCTAGCTACCTTTTTACTTCTGTTCCACTCTTTTGATGTAAATTTTTGTTGTTGCTGCACTTTCTGGATTCTATGTAGGTAGAAATTAAATTTAAGCCAATTTGAAGCAGGTAGGCAGGACTTTGCAAACAGATTTCTTTCTGCTTGTGTTCAAAGATGAAATCATAGAGTAGGTGTTCTTAACTTTTTTTTTATGTTAAATCCCTTTAGAAGGCTGGTGAGACCTATGGACTCCTTCTCAGAAGGTTTTTAAATACATAAATAAAATATATACTATGCAAAGGAAACCAATTGTATTGGGAAAAGTTATAAAAATGTAAAAAAAACCAGTTGTGGACCCCAGGTTAAGAACCCCTGCCCATAAGAGGGATTATCGATTGTTACTTGTATGAATGTGGCTAAAAAGTTGGAGCTACTTCTAAATTTAAGATCTGGGGAATCAAACTAACTTGATTTTTCAGGCTACTTGCGAGAGAGAGAGAGAGAGAGAGAGAGAGAGAGAGAGAGAGAGAGAGAGAGAGAGAGAAAGAGAGAATACACATATAGCTTTTAGAGTTCAAATTTTTCTTAATTATTTTTGTGCAGTGTGAATGTTAAAAAAATTAATGAGAAAGTTCATTAGCATTTGGGGGTGGTAGTATCTGGAAACTGTATAGGACTATTTCTGAAAGGAAGAGAAGACTTCATTGAGGTGGAGGTGAAGAGGGAATATATTCCATGAAGTTCAGGTGATTATACTAGGTGATTGTTTCAAAGACATGGGATGGATGGGAGATAACAGTGTTATGTGTGAGGAGCAGAGAAGGCCAGTTTGCTAGGATGATAGAGGATAGGCTGGGGAATACAATGAGGCTGGACAGGTATGTTGGGACCAGAATGTAAATGGCTTTAAAAACTCAACCAAGGACTTTATATTTGGTCTTAGAGGTAGTAGGGAGTTTAGAGAGTAGGTAGTGACATCATCATAGTTGGGCTTAAGGAAAATCACTTTGGCAGCTGCATGGGTGGTGGATGATGAATCTGCAGGTTGTCCAATTCAGAGGTTGTTGGAAAATGTAGATGAGGGGTGCTTGGGGCTTGTAGAAAGAAGGGATTGCATGTGAGAGTTGCTGTGGAGGTAAAAATAGAAAGATTTCTTGATTGATTCAATATGGTGGAAAATCAGTTAACTTCTAGAAGACTTAGTTTCCTCATCCTAAAAATGAGAAGATCTAGGTGACTTTAATGTCTTTTTAAACTCAAGATCTCTGATTCTATATGTAAATACAATGTATCGAAATTAGAGATTTTGGTTTATCAGCCTTGAAAAAATGTCCCAACCCTCCTTCTAACTCCAAATACTGGAATCCTACTTTATGGTACATGAAAAATTAAATAAATGGATATTGAGTTTATATAGAATAGGAGACTCCTGTTCATCAGGCTTTAAGCAACCATTAAAGTTCAAGTAGTCAGAGTTTTGGCTGTAGTACTAACTTGTGATTCATTTTCATAAAAGCATTTTCAAAAGCCTTTCGTCAGAATGATCAAAGAAAGATTAAATGACATTCAGTATAGATTTCGTGATAAGTATATTGTATTCTCGATCTTTTAAGCCATGTCAAGTCAACGAGCATTTATTTAGGTGCCAAACATTGTAAAGTGCTGGTGACTCGGAAGAAGGGCAAAACCCAAACTCTGCCCTCAGGGACCTTCCATTCTCATGGGGAAGGTAACCTGAAAATTGGCACTATAGGCGATAGCTGTAAGTTAAGCAAAATGCCCAGTTGGTTGTAAAAGTCACATTCACTACTCATTTTTTAATTTTGAGTTCCAAGTTCTCTTCCTCCCTCCCCTTTCCCTTCCTTGAGAAGGCAAGCAATTTGATATAGATTATACGGGTACAGTCATGCAAAACATTTCCACGTTTGCCACTTCACTATTCATTCTTGATACTTAAGAACAGCTCACATTTATATAATACTTAAAAAATTTACAAAGCCCTTTCATCACCGCAACTCTGTAAGGTATGTCATATACACATTGTAGATGAGGAAACTGAGACTCAAATTAAGCGATTTAGATAAATAGAGTTCATTGTATTATGTTTCTTAAATCTAATGCCACACTTATCCCTTAGTGCCATTCTGCTGCAAGAAAAGCTTTAAAGCAGGGATATAAAAAAGTGTATTCTTTCTCAGACATTGTGGATACAGAAATCATATATGTCATCAGGATTGGTTTGTTTTCATTTTGCCAACCTTTGTAGAATTTTATGGAAAAAAACTCATACCAGAACTTCCTCTTTTTGGCCAAAGTTAAAATTTGAAAGTCACAGCTTAACAGTACTAGGTTGCTAGCATTAAAAACAAAATCTCAGACAAAAAGTTGTTGACAGGTACTACATAAAATAATTGGCTGTTAGAACTGAAAGGGACCTTTGAGATTATGCCATCCAAATCCTACTTATTTTTACCAATGAGTAAACTTAGTTTTTTAGAGGTTCAGTAGCTTGCCAAGCTCACAAGTAAGACATAGAGACAGAGTTTGAAATCTGTTGCTCTGACTTCAAGTACATCAATCTTTACCACTGTACTACGTTGGTGAATCTTAATTTCTGGTCCACACATTTATTTTTTTGACATATTTTGTATTTAAGACTTCCCTGTCTGCCTTGCTCCTTCAGGTCCAGGCTCAAGTTTTGTCTTTACCCATAGTCTTGAGATTTGGGAAACATCTCAAGTTAGTGGAATTCATAATTGCTCCACACCCCCCACTTTCTATGTTTTTGACTATTGCTTATTTGTTAGTCTTCTGAGTTTTGACAGAACTCTCAAGAGAGATGCCATTCTTGGAGATGTTACTTAAAAGAAAAAAAGATGATCACTTTGTTTCTTACCTATATTCTGTCATCCCTATACACTAAGTCATCTGGAAAGTTTCTTTATTCTCTGCTACTGCATGAAAATATGTTGTATCTTGTTTAGGGAATGGCTGAACAAGTTGTGCCATTTGATTGTGATGCTCTCCTATGGTGCTAAAAGAAATGATGAATCAGGTGGTTTCAGAAAAACATGGCAAGACTTAAAATAGAAACTGATGCAAAGGAGAGTGAGAAGAACCAGGAGATCGTCACACAACGTTGTGGTGATTATCAGCTTTGAAAGACTTGGCTACTCTGGATCAGTATGTAGTGGTCAGGACAATTCCAGAAGATTCACTGATGAAAACATGCTGTCTACCTCCAGAGAGAGAACTGATAAACTCTGAGTGCAAATTGAAGTATAATTTTCTCACTCTTTTTGTTTGTCTTGCTTTTTGTTGAAATATGACTCATATGGAAATGTTTGCATGATTTCACATGTATGATTGATATCATACCGCTTGCATTCTCAAGTGGTTGGGGGAAGGGGTAGGAAGGAGGGAGAGAAGTTAAAACTGAAAATTTAAAAACAAAAGAATGTGTAAAAAAAATAAAGGAAAAATAAAAATATTGTACTTTGTTATTAGGAAAAGGATTTCAGCAACAGGTGGAAAGTGCTTTAGAAAGCCAATCAGAGACCTTGGAAGTTCCAGCAAAAGAAAGGACTTTTAAAATTCTAATTGGCAGCTGAGTTGTTTACTCTAAACTGTTACCACAGACAATTACTCCCTTCTTGGGGGATTCCATACCTCCTTATTGTGAAGCTGCAATTCACGTGACCTCATCCACATTTGAGGCAGTATCTTATCCAGCATTTTTTGGCCACTTGCAAGAACGCACTGTTCTACTCCTGACACAGGGAAGAATGTATATGATAGGAGAACACAAGAATTGAGTACAAGTATTAGAAGAATGACAGATTAGGAAAAGGGGGGGAGTTAATTATGCTACAAGACCCATCAATTTATCTAAAATTAGGCTAGCAGGTAAGATGCAGTTGATTACAAATTTTTCTCCAAGAAATTCTAAAGCCAAGGGAAGATGGGGTATGATAATGTTGCATAAAACTAAAAGCAAATACAGAAATCAGCAGTTGGGAAACGGGGGTCTCTAACTGTTCTCAGAATAATGTTTTAAAATATGTAACATAAAATATATAGGATTATAAATACTGAATACACTTATTAGAGTGCTAAAATAACATGTTTATAGACCCTATTTTAAGAATCTGTGTGTTTATCAGAGATTCAAGTCTGTAATCTGTTTAGAATATAATTTAGTGAATTTTCACAATTTTATGAGAAATCACAGTACTTGAAATTAATTGCCCAGCTCTAGCCAGTACTGCTATTTTTTTTTATCAGTAGGATCTAGTCTTTTTTTTTTTTAAACCCAACATGGACTTTGGTTACTGCTTTATCACTTATGAACGTATACATAGTTTGTCCTGTGCATTCCTTTAGAAAAGACTTTTGTGTTGAAATCAAGAAATGACATCTCTATGGTTTATGGAAAGAAGAATGGAACAGAGTTGATCTTCAGGCCAGGAAGAACTGTGTTCAAGTCATATTTCTGACACATAGTGTCTGAGTGACCTTAGGCAAATTACTTAACAACCTTGGAGTTCTCAAGGCAACTTTCTGAGATTCTTAAGTTGCAGAAAAGGTACCCAACCTGTGTGTTAGAGATAGTTCACTAGAAGCTGCCTGTACTGATGGAATTACAGTTTAGTCCTTATCTTGTCTCTATGTGGTAGATATTACAGTAAAGATCAGATTCTTTGGATTGGAAACTCAGTACATAATTACTTAGTACTGCATGATTATAGTTTAAGAGATATCTAGGACTGTGGCATGTTTTCTTCTTTCTTTTTATTCTCCCTTCCTTCCTTC